>JAMZAV010001026.1:0-715034 GCA_024449915.1 Sweltsa coloradensis
GCACCTTTTTCCCGAGCTTTGACCTTGATTAATGGACAGGACAGAAAAAAAATAATTGAAAAAAGTTAAAAAACTTAATTATATGTACTTAAAATCCATTTATTTTTCAAATCTACCAGTTTTGCAATAAGCCTAGTTGATCATCAATGGAGTCCGTGTAAAATGATTTGTTTCAATTTAATTAAAGTCCCCTACTGAAACTGGTCTATGCTGAGTGGGGACTCTGAATACAATTTTTTGGTGGGTAATTTTTTGGATATGTTTACTAACTATTTAATAATAATATTTAAGGCCCTACGCAATTCTTTAAAATTATATTACGATTTACTAATGTGCTTGTAAAATATTCAACTTACTGTGATGTTGGACTTGCGCTTTGCAACGTGCG
This sequence comes from Sweltsa coloradensis, assembly GCA_024449915.1. Lineage (NCBI taxonomy): Eukaryota > Metazoa > Arthropoda > Insecta > Plecoptera > Chloroperlidae > Sweltsa > Sweltsa coloradensis. Next base: position 389 of record JAMZAV010001026.1, read on the forward strand.
TCTGGACCGTCTTCATCTCAAGGTCGCAGAGAACTGGAGACACGTGGTTGGTAGTCACTCTGTCCACCAGGGAGCAGTAGCGCTGGTCTACGTTGGACCACCACGCCCGTACTTCAGCGCGCAGCTGGCACAAGCACATCCAGTAAACCTGCAACAATATCAAAAATCCATTGTTTGATATATTGATAGGGATTATTTTCCTATTTCAATAATAGTGAAAAAATCTTAACAGCACTAGCTAGCAGACATTCCAGGAAACAAACATAGAACTTAACACTTTACCTATGAATATGGACTAACTAACATTCAAAGATCTCAGCGCTGACGTTAAATACTTTGTAACCGCACTGCCTGTGCAAGTCTCATTTAGGCCCTCAGCCGGAGAATTTTTTCATTTTTATTTTAATTTAATATTGTGAATGTGTGATGTGAATGTAGAAAAAAAGGAAAAAGAATCTGAAACAATGGGGCAGAAGGATTTTCACACAAGGTGGGTGTGGAGAAAAAGAAGTTAGGCATAGACCGTGGACAAAGGAGAAAACCAAACAAAAGAGGGAGAACATCATCACACAGGAAAGAAGGAAAAGTTATAATGTGGGCACAATAAATATAGTGTCACTTAATGGTAAAATCGAAGAGATCATTGATGTCATGAACAGAACAGAAACTGTGTGTAATGGAACTCAGTGAGACAAAGTGGAAAGGGTGTGGAAACAAGAATCTCAGAGAAGGATACAAGCTGTGGTGGTTCTGGAGGAGTGGAGGGAAGAAATGGGGTAGCATTTGTGTAAGCCCTGAATGGAAAGACAGTATCGTAAATGTGAAAAGCCATAGTGATAGAATGATACAGATGTACATCTTGTGCGATGACAGCATGACAATCGAATTCATTCAGGTGTATGCGCCTCAAACAGGAAGACCAGTGGTTGAGAAGGATGAGTTTGTGGCAAAATTAGAAGCAATTATGACATCGAATACTATTGTAGTAATGGGGATTTTAATGCAAGAATAGGAAAAGATAGAAAGGATTTGAAGAGGTTATGGGCAGACATGGGATAGATGCAAGAAACAGAGATGGAGAGAAATTGTTAGAAATGTGTGCCAGAAACTCATTAGTTTATAGGAAATAGTTGGTTCAAGAAACGTAGAACCCCAACAAATAACGAGATATGGCTATGGTGAAGACAGATCAGAGACAGTAATTGACTATCTATGTATAGGAAAAGAAGTAATGAGAACCTTGAGGATGTGAGGGTAATGCCATCAATATCATTGGATGGAGACCACAGGCTGGTGTTGGGGAAGTTTAGAATGATGGTACAGACACAAAAGAGAATAAAGAACCGGCACAAAAGACTAAAAGCGTGGAAACTGCAATCTCCCATAGTGCAAGAACGAGTTTATGACAAGAATTAGTGACCAAACACCTACAAATGAAGTGGGAGAAATAGAAGAAGAATGGCAAAACTTTAAGAAGGTTTTTGTGTCAAGTGCAGAAGAGCTGTGTGGAAGAGTCAGTGGAAGGAGGAAAGGAAAGAAACGCGATGGTGGAACGAGAGGGTACGAGATGCAGTTCGGGAGAAGAAACTAGCTTGGAAAAGAATGAAAAGTGCAAAATCCACCAGAAAATGAGTACGAGTACCGTAGGCGAAAAACCGATGTGAAACAAATTGTGAAGGAGGAGAAAGACAAAGCAATGGAAGAATTTGCTGGTAAATTAGAAGATGACTTCCAGGGAAATAAGAAAATTATGTACGGACTAGTAAAGACAAAAAGACAAGAAAGGGAAGAACAAAAGCTCATGGTAAATGAAAATGGCCAAGTTACAAACACCCACAGGAAATACAAGAAATGTGGAGGAAATATTTCAAAGATCTGCTAAATGTACAGGTTAGTGAAAATTTAAATGCAGAGAAAGAGAAAGAGGCAAGTGGAGAAGATGAAGAAGACGAGGTAACAGAACAAGAGGTGGCTCGGGCGTTAGAGCAATGAAGAATGGTAGAGCTCCAGGAGTGGATGACATTTCTGTGGAAATGATCAAAGCATCAGGTGTGGAAGGAAGAAGATGGTTATTTCGAGTAATAAGTGCTGCGTGGAAACATAACAAGGTACCGGAAGATTGGAAAAGAGGTATAATTGTACCGTTGTTTAAGAAAGGTGACCGTAAGAAATGTGAAAATTATAGAGGGGTGACATTAATGTGTCAGTGTGCTAAAATTTATGAGAAAGTTATAGAACTAAGACTGAAGGAGGTATATGACACACACACAAGAACAATATGGGTTCAGGAGTGGACGGTCTACTATTGATCCCATATTTGCTATAAGACAGACAATGGAGGGGAGATGGCAAAATGGGAAAGAAATGCACATTGTGTTTTTGGATCTGGAGAAGGCATACGATCGCCTGCCTAGAGAGAAAGTATGGGAGTGTCTAGAGATAAAAGGAGTGGGAAGAGGTTTAATAGACAGGATACACAAGTACATATCAAAGGAGTGAAAAGTGTGTGTACAGACAGATATGGGTAGGTCAGAATGGTTTCAAGTGAATGAGGCTTGCGACAAGGTAGTGTGTTATCTCCAAAAAACACCTTTACTGTTGTAATGGATGAAATATATAAGAACGAGTGGAACCAAATACAGATGGAAGGGGACACAAGAACATTAGTGTTTGCGAACGATGTGTGTTGATTTGGGGTGAGAGTGCCAGAGAAGTGCAGGAGAAGGTGGACAGATGGAACGAAGTTTACTACAGAGTTTGGTCTAAAAATCATCAGAAAAAGAGTGAATGTTTGGTAGCAAAAGAAGACAAAGGGCAGGCCTAGAGACATAGAAAATATTGTACTACTGTGGAGAAGTCTTAGAAGAAAAAGAAGAATTTAAATATTTGGGAAGTATATTGACAAAAGATGCAAAAGTGTGTAGGGAAGTGTCATCTAGAGTGCAAAAAGCAGAGGGGTTTTATCAATTGGTGAGAAAGTTACTATGGAATGAGTTGTTCCCACAAAAATGTAAAATTTTGCTGTATAAGGCATATTTTGTACCTATATTAACAATGGGGCAGTAACATGGGCAGTGGGAACAAAAGAAGAGAGTCAGCTGGAAGCAGCAGAATGAAGTTTTTAAGAAGTATAAATGGAGTTACAAGATGGACAAGATAAGAAGTAATGAAATAAGGAAAGAACTGGATTGGAGAGATTGAAATTTAAGCTAGGAAGAGAACGTTCTAAGATGGTTTGGACATATGAAAAGGATGGGCAGGGAGAGGATTCCAAGACGAGAATTTGAAGCGGCAGAGGAGGGGAAAAGAAGAGTAGGAAGGCCAAGAGAAAAATGGGAAAGATTAATTCAAGAAGACGTTGGAAAACGGAATGAAGTGTGGGAGCATGTGGCAAGAGTAAAGCTGTGGGAGGACAGAAGAGAGTGGAGTAAATTGGTGGAGAAGAAGGAGTTGGATGATGTGAAGAAACACTAAGTCTGGCAAGCTTAGTATCTACAGTTTCATGCCCTTGATAATGGTGGAAAACCACCACTCAACCCGACATAGTTGGAACTGAGTTATGATGATTATTATTATATTTTTAGCGTAGATAGATGGAATGAGGAAACACTGAAGTTTAACATGAAATAAGCATTGAAAAGAGTGAAACATTAATAGTAACGAAGAAAAGTAAACAAAATCAAAAGAGATAATACTACGGGGTGAAGAGCTGGCCATTGCAGAAGCATTTAAATACCTCGGAAGTATACTAACAAAGGACGCAAAATAGATGCTGAAATATCAAGGAGAATTATATTAGCAGACAATATTTTACCAAAGTGTACGTAAACTATTATGGAAAGAAGAAATATCATCCAGGTGCAAGATGTTTATTATACAAAATGTATTTCCTCCCAATAATATCATATGCATCCGTGACATGGACAATAGGAGGAAAGGAAGACAGCAGATTACAAGCAGCAGAGATGAAATTTTTAAGAAGTTCTGTAGCCTTAACAAAATAGACAAGGTACGGAAGCAAACAATAGAAACACTAGGAGTGGAAAGTTTACGAAATAAAATAGGAAAAGAAAGACTCAGGTGGTATGGACATGTAAGAAGAATGAAGCAAGACAGAATCCCAAGACGAGAATTTGAACGTACATGTGGGGGAGTGCGAAGAGTTGGCCGGCCAAGAGATAGATGGCGGGACCAAATAAAATGGAACATTGAAGAAAGAGGAAAATCATGGGAAAGAATGAAGAAAGACTCTGGGAGGATAGAAAGAAATGGAGAGAACTGGTAGAAATGCCAGTCATAGAAGACATCGAAGTAGATGAGGAGGTGTTGAGCCTGGCTAGCAAACACTGAAAGTCCACAGCCCGAGAAATTGGTGATACGTAACCCCCCGACCTGACTTATTGTTGGAACCGGGGTGTTTGATTATTATTATATTTGCATATGATAAGGTTGAATTGTAACAGTTAAGGCATTTAATTGGTTCAGTAAATTTGCATATTGCTTACCAATTTACGTGATGTCACAGATCACAAGTAATATTTCAGTAACCACTCTAGTTGTGCAAGTGCAGCTGAGAGTCAATGTATTTGGTTAATTTCACCGATGTTTTTGGGATAGGGAGTACAGGTAACGGGACCTCCGAACCACCCTGCAGTAGCGAGGGCGGAAAGTTGAGTTTGGCACAGCAAGTGTGGTGTTTTCGGCTCAGGAATGTGAAGCCTAGCCGACACATCCTCTCGCTTCACGGGTCTTCGTCGTGGTCTCGGCCAATGACAAGCGCGGACGGTCACCCTCGCCAACTAGGCAGTAAAAATGCGAGTGGAGTCGAATTCTCGTCTAGAAAACGGAAATACGTAGGCAACCCCTAGACCAATAACAGCCCTTAGTTTAAAGTGCGCGGGTGGTGAGACCCATCACAGGGCAGAGTGTGAAACCAACGGAAGTATTTAAAGCAAGTGTGCGTGCGTTCCGAGGAAGGAATCGTCCACTACGCACATCACCAGAGAAGACGACGGTTGACTGCAAGTAGAGTGCATCTTTTAATCAGTGTTTTTGGAAGCATGGGTGTTTTCGCAAAAGTGGGGAGTAATCCCAAGATGGGTTTGTACCTCCTGCTGAGGTCGAGCTACATCTCGCGTATATAATCATGTTTTTCAAGTTCATATCAGTAATCTTCGTGATAGCCGAGTAACGTGCTAGCCACATGGCGAGTGTTCAATAGCCATGCGCGAATAACGACGACATCGCAATTACTATGGTAAATTCTTATATCTACACCATACGGAGTGACATGCGAGTTCAGTAAGAGCGTTTCAAGGTTTTCCGGTCATTTCGAAGTAAGTTGACTTGGTACGTCCAGCCACGTGGGACTACCAGGGTCACATCTACATCATCGTTGGACATCCACTACACTACGCAAGTAAGATAAATAACCCATAAGTTGCAACTCCCCCAATTTGTTCGGGACCCAGAGAACTTCGAGTTCGTCTGAGGGCCTAGGCAGTCTCTTAGGAAGGTCGGTAAATCGGCCAGTTCACGATCACGTGACCCCGATACCACGGCAAGCGCGGACACAGGGCCCTTCCGTAGCAGAGATCTACCGTCGGCCACCCCTCTCCCCGGCCGCTCCCGTGCAAGGCACTTCCAAGATGGCGACGTCCTCCCCCTCCCCCTCTACGAACAACGATAGGCTACGAATCTTCGTATTATAATAAGACCTATTCTTAAGGTTTTTCTGTAACCAGGGTATTATTTTTATGTTTTCTTATCTTTGCATGAGTTGAATCCAACCCTAAATTATCAAAACCGGATGTCAATATTTAGTATGTCACAATCGTTACAATATAACGCCACTGCTTTTAAATTGTTTCACTCACTGAGTTAGCATGAACATCCTGAAATCCTCCTTTTAAAGTAAATTCTAAGCCTTCAGCCGTTTCAACTATCTAATTCTTAAGTAGCAACTAGTACAGGACAAGCAGGAACGTCGAGCAACCACCGGACGAGTGCAGCCCCGGGAGTGGAGCGGCTCAGCACTAGCGTGCCAGGTCAGGTACCTCTTCTTGACCCGCGAGGGCAGAAGTTGTATGTTGTTGCATCATCGATCCGCCACTGTACATGTTTGTGTGTGTGTTTTGCTAGGGCTAGATTTTCCCATCCCGCGTGTAGAACGCATAAATTTCGTGTTATTTGTCAATCCTATCTTTTGTTTTAAAACCCGTTATAAACGTATGCAAAAACCCCGAGATAATAAAAATAGCACGTTTGTAAACAGTAGGTTCAAGTCAAGGTTAGAAAACTTATCAGCGACGATTGACGATTCATCGTGGAACGTTAAGTTAGGACCTAGGACGAGTGTGCAGCGACATACTTAGTACCAAACAAGGTCAACTAGATAAGTTAGCATTTGAGTTCAAAGGAGAAATAATAAATAAGTTATGATAATATCATATTGTTTTGTGGCTCGCTGGTCTTGTGGTTAGCGTCTCTGCTTCCAATGCAGAAGGTCCAGGGTTCGATTCCTACTATAGACAAAAGTTTTTTACTTCTGATTTGGACTTAGGTCCATCAGTTCATGTCTTCGGAATTTGTAAACGGTGACTTTGGAGCCGTCCTAGCAATGAGGCACATAATAAATTCGAAGTTGTTCTGAATCGGCCTTATTGATTCTGGCGTTGATCTGCGGGTGTTTGCACTGTCCATACCACTGATTGATATATTTCCTATTAAAAAAATTCATCTTTGGTTGGTTATCGCTCACTCGTCGATTGCGTCGGGGCCTACAGGGTTGGCTTGGTCGCTTTGGTTTAATGTCCACCACTGAAAATCAGTTATATGACTGAGTGGGTAGACTATAAATATGTTATTTTTTATTTTTTTAAATTTGTATTCGATATGTGGAACAATGAGGAGGAAACTGAAATGTGGTGGCAGGACAGAAGAAGATGGAGGGGCCTATCTTCAATGCCGACCCAACGCAGAGTTGGGCGTGGCAACAGATAACGATGATGATATTCATCTTGGACTAAACTAGGAAACGCTAAAGTCCCGCCGCGTTGATGGATGAGCTTTATGTAAGTATTTAGTTTGCGTAGGACCACTTTTAAGCTGCAACAGACTGACAGCAAGGCGAGGCTCACTGCTGTGTGCGTGCATGTAGCAGTCAAAAGGTGCGGGGGCGGCGAGGTCATATCGAAGCTGCACGCAAGTTGTACGATATTCATTAGAAATATTTATTCGATTGCCTCCAGAGTCATACCATATCTAACTTTAGTGATTTCAAACGTTCCCACAAAGTTTCATCAAGATCGGAGTAGCCGTTTGCCCGGACACGGACCAAATATCACGAAAATATTGCATTTAAAATTGGGGAAAATAGTAAAAGTACGATATTCATTACAAATATTTATTCGATTGCCCCCAAAATAATATCATATCTAACTTTAGTGATTTCAAACGTTCCCATAAAGTTTAATCAAGATCAGAGTAGCCGTTTGCCCGGCCGCGGACCAAATATCAAAAAAATATCGCATTACAAATTGAAAAAAATCGTAAAAGTACGATATTCATGAGAAATAATTCTTCGAATGTACCCAAAAACGTGGCAGGTCTAAGTTCAGAGATTTTGAAGGTCCCCTTCAATTTTCATCAAGATCGCATATGCCGTTTGCACTGAATCGTGCGAACAAACAGACAGAAAAAAAAAAAAAAAAAAAACATTGGAGCTAAATTTTTTGAGGGGTCAGTGAAATTGAAGTCTTCGCTTCGCTCATCCACAATCAATTTCAACAAAGTTTTTTTACACAACACTTGCATCTACAAATAATTAAGCGAGCGAAGCGAGCGTTTCCATTTGAATCTGCCGGAAAAATTAATCACTGGTTTTGTTTTTTTTGTTTTGTTTTGTTTTTGTTTTTTTTTTGTTTGTATGTCTCGCCATAACGTTCGAACGGAGGCTCGGATCGAGTTGAAATTTTGACCATCCGCAAGCTTCGTTCTCGATTGAATGCCATTAGTTTTGTGGCAAAATCGTTCAAAAAGTTAAAAAGTTACATTAAAGTTAATCCAAAGTTTTTTTTCAAACTTAACGGCGACAAAATCTGAGATAGCCAAATCATTTAGAATGTCCGTCCGGTCACAAATATGTTAATTTTATTTTGATCCGATAAGTAGTGTAGATGGAAATTAGATTATAACAAAAGTAACGTTGCCATGGCAACGAAAAGACGCGTGATGTTTCTAATTCACTGCCACCTAGAAGTAATCAAAATACTTTCGAGGAAGCAGTCTATTATTTGTCAACAAAGAGTTTAAATAGTTTTCCCAAGGAGTCAAGGTCCTCTAGATGGCGGTGGATTTCATCCACAAAATAAAGGTTTACACAAGGGTTTACCCAAATACCTTGGCAATAATTAGAGGTAATGAGAAATGGTGATATAAAAACCCAAATTTCGTTTTAAAAAACCCAAATTTCGCGTTTTTCGCGATTTCAAAAAAATTGTCAAAAACGTTACTAAAAAATAAAAAAATCGCTAAAAAACAATTGTACGCACTGTTATTTTGGTATACTATTTTCGCGGAAGCCGTGATACGCGCCGTTATTTTGGAGGTATATTTCCGTGAAGCCCGTGACGTCACGGTACCCCGCCTACCGCGCGCGTAATATTCGGTCTGGACCGGCACCTCCACCAAAACTGGACCGGCACCTCCACATCACTTTACATTTTGCACACTAAAAGGTCCAATTTCGCGATTTAATTCGCGTTTTGACCAGTTTGATATAATTTCGTTCGTTATTTCGCGCTATACACGAAATTTCGCGAAATTCGCGTTTTCAAAATGTGTTTTTTCCATCACTAAATGATGTAATTCGTCGACAATATTACATTTTAGGCAATAAAAAGGACATTTAAAAAAATTCGCGAATTTCGTTATCACCATTTTTCACTACCTCTAGCAATAATAAATAATATTGGAAACATGGCCCTGTGGACAGCGAACGTCGCAAATTTTAAAATTTTAAAAAATGTGCATTGTGGGTCTAGCTATAGCACGTGCTCGCTTATCAACGCGTCCAACTGAGCGTTTCCTAGTATAAACAACAAATCTGCACACATCAAAATCAGTACGACGTTCGACTCACCCAGCAGGCGAGATGCTCTACTGTCGCGCTTGTCACAATCTGGTCGCGCACCAGCCTGGGCGCGACAGAGAAGAGGTCCTGGGTCCGGCGAGACTTGTTCTTCCCGTGAGATATGACCAGGACTTCTTCCGGCATCAACCGGAACACGGCCCGGAGCAGAGGGTCGAGGTAGTCTCCCTCCCTAGGCACAGAACCAATCATAGCAGCTAGGATTTGAAACTTGAAATAAAACCTAGAGAATGTTTATTTTAAATTATTTTTTATTTTTGAATATTTTGAAATTTTGTTACTTTTTGTTGATAACTTTGTAGTATATCACGCGGACCAAAAATAAGAAAGGTGACAAAACATAGGATAGCAACATAATAAATACAGGTTTATAGTCCATTTTTTTTTATAAAATCCAGAAATTACTAAATCTATCCCAGCTCTTACCGGGTTTTTCACCGCTCTTACTTTAGCAAACTAGACCACTTATTAACTTCTGAATTGTTGCTGCATTATGGACCCGGGTTCAATCCCCGGTTGAGATAGATTTTTTAAATTCTAGATTGTAATAGAAATGAACAAACAAGTGTTTCCTGATACTAAATGAAACTGAGAAACATAGTATATATAGTTATTATTTGTTATCCTACCTGATGATGGCTGCGTACTGCGACCTCAACACGGAGTCAGCGTGTTTGCACATGGCCAGCGCGGCGGTCCACATCATGAGGTAGGCCAGGGTGTAGGTGCTGGCGTCGGTGTAGGGCGCTACTATGCAGGACTCCCCCGGCCTGACGTCGACCAGCATTGCACTCACCACGCTCTTGGTGTACTCCAGGTGCGGCAGGAGCAGGTGTAGGGTGAGCTGACTCGAGAGGCTCGTGAGGGTCTCCGACGTCAGGAGAGTCTCGCTGTCCTTCAAGGCCAGGCTGAACGCAAGGCTGAGATAAACAGATTAAAACTGTGAGTTTCAAGTTTATTTGGATCTAGCACGCTAGCTCAGCGTGGATCTAGCGCAGATAATTTTTTGCTTGTGTTTGCTACACCTATTTCTCTTTCGTACACAAAGGTGACATTCCTGTGATCGTGCATTCACACTACCCCCACCAATACCACTTGTGACTAGAGCATCTGCATCATTGGAGCTAAGCCTAGGGGATGTGGGGAGGAAAGTCCCATGCTGGTCAGAACCAGCCACGGGTAGGGGGTTGAAAGGGGTGGTTATCACGTCAAGGTCGTTATTGTCTTCTTCATCATTCATGTTGTCATGAGATATTTTTCTTGAAATTTTGTCTTTTTTATTTTATTTATTGTATTTATTTATTGTTTATTTTTGTTTGTTATTGAAAGAGAGAGACTCACTCGTGCAGCGCGTGGAAAGCAGCCAGCTGCAACACCACTACAGGCGAACACGTAGTCTTAAGGCAACACTCCAACAGCGCGTCTCGCTTCGCACACTTGGCGACGTTAACGCTTTGCATCGCTAGGGCGACGGCTTCTATCGCCGGTAAGTCCAGTAACGACAGCTCGTGTTGTCTCGAGTGCTCTGGAAACAATGACGTACAGGCCTATGAGTTGGTGGTTTGGTCAGGTTGGCATTAATTTCACAAACAATTAGCACAAAGCTCACAAATAGTGTTTTGATAACTAACAGGGTTGCCACTTTCAAGGATATTATCCTTTTCTCAGGATTTTTAGAGTGTCTCAAGGATAACAGGATTTTGGGCAAAATCTTAGGATTTTCTACTGTCTTTAAAAAATACATTAAATTAATACATTTTTTAAATTCAGCCAAAAAAGCAATGTAGACAGTAAAAAAACATCAGGTACTAGTAAAAATAAACATAAGTGACTGCATAGGCCTAACATTTACCGCAAGTGGTAGTTATGGTGAGTAGGCCTAAAAGTAAAACGTTAAAATAATTGGAAGAAAATTCTGATTCCTATGCGTTTGTCTGCACGTAATTTTGACTAGATTCTCGAAAATCAGGCTGGCATAACATATTTTGGTATGAAACCTGAAAATTTGTAACATTCCTTCGCGGTTATAATACGCTAATGCTGAATAACTGTTTTCAAGGATTTCTCAGGATTTTTTAAGTATCTTTCAAGGATAAAAAAATTGACTTGGTGGCAACCCTGAACTAACATAATATTAATATTATAGGTAGGGTTGTGCGAACCTGGATTTTTATATTTCGAATCGAACCTCGAACCGAACCTTTTTTTTTCAAAGGGGAAGGGATTCACATGGGCACTGAAGAAAAACTGATCATTGATCCAAATCTAGGCTGAGGAGCCTAGGCCTAGGGCCTAGGTTCCCTGGCTTATCTCGCACAATAATAATATTACAAGTATCAAATACAGCGCATTCTTGTCATAAATGTCCAGGGATTCTTCTGATGTATTTTTATTTTTTAATCATGTGGGGAAAACGTTTTAGGGGTAGGGTAGCCTAGGCCTAGCCTAACCATCTTCAGACGAAAAATCATAATAAGATCGATCAAATTAAGCGGCAATGCAACTTTCATAGCCAAACCTGAAGACAACACATCAAAATCAACATTAATAATGGAACTGTTAAAAAAACACGCGTCTTGGTTAGGTCACCCTAGCCCTAGGGCTAGGCCTAGGCCTGGTAGGCTTACGGGATACTCTAGGCCTACACTCGGACCGTCATCACTTCCCGATGAAAAATCATTACAAGATCGATGAAATCATAGAGAAATAACAATGAAATAAAGCGGCAATGTCACTTTCATAGCCAAACCTGAAGACAAAATCGACATTACCGCAGCCTAGGGCTAGGCCTGCTTACATTTGGACCGTTACTTTCCGATGAAAACTCATTAGTAGATCGATAAAATTACGCGTCGATGCCATTATAATCTTTTTCGCCTGAAGAAAATCCACCAGCATCAACAATAAATAACTATTTCTTGCTATCTCAACTCTCAAGTGTCCAGAATATTTACGCGTTAAGAAAAATCCGCCATTTTAAGATTTTGCAAGTTGCATAATATTCACTGCTTACAGCGCTAATTCGACTTTCGATTATCGAGCGGCGACCGCGGTAGACTTGTATCGATCGGTCGATGCTGTAGGCGTCGCTCCAGGAGGCGTGGCTTTCCGTAAGCGGGAATTTCAAAGGTTCGGTTCGAGTTTCGACTTTCAAAATAGTTTTCGAACCGAACCGGATTTAAGGTTCGGTTCGTCTTTTCGAACGGTTCGCACAACCCTAATTGTAGGTATACTCAAGACTCACACAATATCACAAACATAAATAAGATCACTATGACACATACCTATAATTCAGTACGTAGGCCCTACACCTGATTAAAATTAATTCTGATTTAAATGATAACAATATGTAGTAGACAAGTAGTATTTTGATCAAAGTACTAAGTAGCCATCTGGGTATGTCCATGTGTGTCTTACTTAGTAAAATTGCAGTTTTCAATGGCATTTTATATCATTTCTACGTTTAAGTTGGAATTCCGGATATTCCACTACTTTGACAAAATTTCTGTTGGACAATTATTTTCAAGTTTAAAAAACGGGATATTCCGTACGTATGGTAACCCTTAACTCACCACATATCATGATGAAAACATCCACGATCACGTTATTGGTGTCTTGTTCGAAAAGATCCTTCCACTCCTGCTTCATCTTGTCGTGAGCAACGCGCTTCTCCTCGTCTTTCGGCTCAAACGCGTTCAAGTGGCGACAGAAGGCGACAAACAGTTCGCAGACGTCTTCCGTGAAGACTGCCGCGTTATGGTTGTGAGACGGAGGTTCCAGGTGGTGACTGGTTGATGGTGCGTCGAGGTCCGTTGTCTCATCTAGAGCTGGAAGAAATCATTTACTTGATGGAACATTAAAACTGATATATATGCTGGACAAACACACACATGGACAAAACATCTTTTTTGGAAGGACTCCCAAGAAATTTTTTTTTTTAAATATATGAAACACAAAAAAAAATATACAGTAGGCCCACCGGTATTGGAAAATGCACCCTACTACAGTCACAAATGGAAAAATAAATTAAATTGAAGTAGAGATGGGACAGTGTACATGTGTAGGCCTACACATTTGTTATGGGTGAACGGTACATACATATTTACTGAGGGTTTCTCTAAAAACAATAAACGCATGTACGTCGGCTGTCCAAAAGTATGGGGCTAACGTCTATCCTAGGTTGGACTACTAAATTAATATAATATACAAATAGTTTTTAAGCTGACCAAAAACATACGTGTGTAGAGTGTACACGTATAGGAAAGTAGGAAAGTACACGCATTTGCCCATCACTAAATTGAAGTACTTGTATTTGCTCGATTAAAAGCCGACACCGAATGCAAGCCGACCCCTGATTAAAAGTTCATCTAACAAACAAGTGTAGCATTTAAATACTCATTAAGTTTGCATCAATTCCAAGCTGTGGTGCCATTTTTGACTGCAAAAATGTGTCAAAAAAGGTAGGCTTGCAATCGGGTAAATACGGTAATTACTAATAATTTGAACAATCGATTATAAAAAAACAAGTTTAATCTTTTCAATTTGATTGATGATCACTGATCAGTCAGAAATCGATTAGTTATCGGTAGCAAGCCCACTTTAAAAAATTATTACTTATTGACGTGGTTCAAAGCTCCCCCATATTATTTAAAAAAATCTTTTATTTCCGTAAAAAGTTTTTTGTTCATCTCACCCCTGGTCTCGACATCAGCGACTTCGCTCCGCGCGACCAACGGCCGGACGGGGAAGCTCTCGCAAGAGTTGAGAAGACCGTGTTTGCTCTTCATGATGCTCTGCGTCCACGACGCGAGACCGATCACCACCAAGTCCCAGTGCTTTGCTGTAATTTCCTCCGCGCGCTTCTCGATTACCTTCGTCATAAATTTAACAACAGCTGCAACGGCTAAAACTTTGGATCGAGACTCGGTGCTTACATCGCTGTAGAAAAAAAATAATTCATAAAAATTATATAACTTAGTAAATTACTATCAACTATCAAGGCCTACCTAGCTACTATATTATTATGTTATTGTTATGTGATGTGCTGTGTGAAAAACGACCAGTTGACCTTTTTGATGAAGTTTTGCTATTAATACGGTCTACTATAGAAATTTAACACAGGTGGCAGTGGCAAAAAAAAATAAGGTCTAGGTATGGAACTATTGCCATTAGATAAAGAAGTTAGCGGCCTCTGGAACTTCATTTTCGTCCATCATGTCTGTGAGCAGACCGTATTAGAGGCAAAGCTATTCCTTTTTAAGTATTTGGTTCCGCTGGTGTTTCTTTGCTCTGAGGATAATATCAACGACTTACCATTCGAAGAGGAATTGCTTCCTATCCAAGGTTAATATTGCGTCGAACACATTTAGCGGGTCGGCCATCTCAGACGAGATCTCTGCCCAGGTGGTGCACACTTCTCTGGTAGAGACCTCGGCAGGGAGAACGCTTTCCACCGTCTAAAACAAGTTTCAACGTTAGTTCGTTTATTGAACGTCTTATCACATTCGAGTTCGATTTGAAGGGATTTCTTTTAGAGTTGTTTAGAAATACTAGGAAAACGCTCAAGTCCCGCCGCGTTGATGGATGAGCTTTTTTTTAAAGTTTTTAGTCTGCGTGGGATATCTTTACTTTTGCGAGTGCTTTGTTGCGCTTCCCACGCATTGTAGGTGATTGTTGTCAAGTTTCTATTGTTACTTGTCAATTTGTTATTATTTACCGTTAAAAACTTATATTAAAGCTTATTTCTATGGATTCTGGGTAACTTTGTCAACTTTTTCTTTCAAAAGGTACTTTATCACCATAACCTTAATGTCCATGTATAATATGAACGTTGTAGCCCCACCCGTTTGGTCAGAATTGGCCCAAATGACACGAAAATATCGCATACAAATCAAAAAAACTTATATTAAAAGCTTTATTTCTATGAATTCCGGCTAACTTTTTCAACTTTTTCTTTCAAAAGGTACTACATCACCATAACCTTAATGTCCATGTATAATATGAACGTTGTAGCCCCACCCGTTTGGTCAGAATCGGCCCAAATGTCACGAAAATATCGCACTAAAAATAAAAAAAATCGTAAAAGTACGATATTCATGAGAAATATTTCTTCGATTGTACCCAAAAACAATACACCTCTAAGTTCAGAGATTTCAAAGGTCCCGTCAAATTTTCATCAAGATCGCATTATGCCGTTTGCCCGGTAGAGAGTTAACAAAACAGACAGAAAAACAAACAAAAAAAAAAAAAAAAAAAAAAAAAAACACCCGAGCTAAATTTTTTGGGGGTCAGTGAAATTGAAGTCTTTGCTTCGCTCATCCAAAAAACAAAAACAATAAAATAGAATAGAACGTATTTGAAACCAACCTGTTCCGCCTCTGCACCATCTTCACTGGTGGACGCTTCTGTGGATACTTCTGGCTTAGTTACTGCTCTATTCCATGGCAACCTAGGGGAGAAACACAGATGTGAGAGTACCGGTACGACCACGGGTGGGCAAACCCAGGTTTTTGACTTTCGAGCCGAACTCGAACTTTTGAACCAAAAATTTTTGAACTTCGAACTCGAGCCGAACTTTTGAAAATCCATTATTATTCTGTAATGAATAGACATATATATATATATATTTTTTTAAAGTTATAAAAAATCTTTAATTTAAATATAAAAGCTCAAAATAAAGGCTCCATTCATAAAAAAAAAAATCAATTATTTCAAACTATTTTTTCAAATTTTGCGTATTTTCAAATTTCCCGCCGTTAAGTTTCAATTGTTGGTACTTCGTAGATCAAAAAGCAAAATTTCTAGTTTGTGTTTGTTATGTTGCCGACCCTGCACGACGAGTGTGAATTGTGACGATCGAGCCAATCACAGATGCGCACCGCCTTCTTGGCGTGACAAAACGAGAACTTTTCAAGGCGCTGGAACTTGGAAAATCAGCTGTTAGAAATATCCAGTATGGCAATCGCTGCTTTGTTGTTTTATTACGCGAACCATGTATAAAATCAGTTTTTGGCGTGTTTTTGGCGTAATTTCAAGACGAAGTTCGTTTAAAGTTCGAAGATTTGATAAAAACCGAACTCGAGCCTAAAAAGTCGAGCCAGAGCCGAGCCGAACTTCAAAAAAAGCTCGGCTCGGGCTCGAGTTTTCGAACGTTCGCCCACCCTTAGGTACGACCTATCAATCCTGTACACTGATGCTTCGGCTTACAACCTTCTAAAATATTACTTTAATAATATCAATTTTCTTACACAACAGTGAAAAATAGACTAATAGAGTATTAATTAACTCAGAATTAGGGTTGTGCAAACAAACTATTTTTAATATTTAATACAAACCAGAAATTAAAAAATTCATCCCGATCGGGGTTCGAACCCGAGTCTCCCACTTTCCGGGTGGACGCCTTAGCCAACTAGACCACTGAGACGGTAACTATTTAGCTTCTGTATTGTCATTGCATTATAGAACTTGAATGGATGGAACAGGATTTTTACTTCGAACTCAAACTTTCATAGTTTTAAAAATTGAACTTTAACTTCACAAAAATTTTGAACCCAACCCAACCCAACCCAACCGAATTCGAACCGAACTTAAAGGGATATCAAACAGATAATACGTAAAATAGTGATAAGTCTGGACCGGCACCTCCACCAAGAAATTATGTAACTTCTGGATCGGCACCTCCACCAACCAATTTTTGTTTTTAAATATGTACCTGTAAACTGAGAACCATTTTTTGACATGTCAAATAAAAGGTGACCGCATACCATTAAAAAAAACTTTAAACTTTTTTCGAATTTCAAACGTTCTCACATCCCTACTCACAATATAATACTATTCACTGGTATGAGAGTAGGCCTACCGTACCAAACCTACTGAAAATAGGGAGCGAAGCTTAAAGCTATAGTGGTCCCAGAATGCAGATGGCTCGAAATTGTTTTCCCAACATAACAACTTTGTCAACTCTATTCACGCTAGCTCAGTATGGATGTAGCACAGGGAGGAACTCTGTGATCTAGCACAGATAATTTTTGCTTGCGTTGGTAAAAGATATTTCTCTTTCATTCACAAAGACGACATTCCATTTACCACGCATTCATACAACCCCCACCACTACAAAGCATCTGCATTCTTTTGTTGGGGCAAGTATATTATTAAAGAGCTTCAATAGAATATCAAATATCAAATTTGCTAATGTTCTAATGTTGAATATAATATGTAGTAGAGTTCCAGGTTCAAAATTTCCATATTATAACATACACTAAATAAAATGAATGCTTATTTTAGGTATTTTAAATACCTTTCTAATGGGAACAATTAAAGCATAAAATCCCATCTCCAAACCAAGATTGATTGATTGATTTTGAGACTGTTCATGCAACATCTTGCTCAACCGTAGAGAGAAGTGACTGAATGTCAACAACCATATTATTTACCCAAGTCCAGGAACTGTGCGAGTGTCGTCTCTCGGCTGAAAGACGCTGGGATCGATCTTCAACGCGCCCGCCTTTAGAAGGTTGCAACAGATGTGTACAATAGCCATGTTTCTTGTAAATATCTTATAATTGTACACAGTCTGCAAAGAAACACACTTAATTAAAATCCCATTGCTTTACTTGTAGAAATAAACAGGGAAATCACGTCACCTCCCGACCCAACTCAAATTGAAACAGGGTGTTTGATAACAAATATAACAAACAATACCAATAATAATTGAATGATAGCAATTGTAGTAAAAGTTTGCCCCGACTGGGGATTGAACCCAGAACCTCCGGCTTTTCAAAGTGATGCTCTACCAACTGAGCTATGAAATAGTAAACAGCACCATGGCAGTCTTCTGTTTGATTTATATTGCACTCAACAATAACAATATTTTAATAAATATTTGCCTTAGGACATGATAGCTCAGTTGGTAGGGCATCGGTACATAGAAGGTCCTTTACACGAGCAATTAATTGCCTCCATGTTGGATACACACAATTCTTATTTCACATAAACACGCCTTCTGAAAAATTGCTATTGCTAGCAATAATTGACAAAAGTAGGGGACTGCTCTACTTTCCAACAATATTGCCCGCAGTCAACCAACAGGTGAACGCCGGAATGGTATGATGTCACGTGAACATTTCTTTGATTATCGAGTTTCTACGAACACAATAACATGCCATGTCATTTTGAATAAAAATAGACTGTCAACTGTCATACTCATATTGGATATAGAACTTTTTGCGGGCCGATATAATAATAATAATAATAATAATAATAATAATAATAATAATAATAATAATAATAATAATAATAATAATAATAAAATAATAATAATAATAATAATAGTTTGCTAAGGCTGTTGTTTTGGATAGTTAGGCAGTGAGCTTAGATATTTGAGCTGGGAAGCTCAGCTTAGAGGTTCTAACGAACTGTTCAAACTCGGTGTACTACGGGCTTTACAGGCGAACAAACAATCCAATGTCAGTGAACGTACGCTTGGATATCTCGCAGCGAAGGCAGTGCAGACCTCCAGTGAGTTAGTGAGGACGGCAACTTGGTCGTTTAGAGGCTCCAACGCCGCATACAAAGCAAACACTTCGGCTTTGTCTTCAGGTGTCTGGGGGAAAGAAGGTAAGTATTTAAATACTAAATATTATGTATAGTAGGTCTACACATAATCTAACCATGGAGTTATAAATAGTACTGGTAATTCAATTAAACAAATGAACATGGGACATAAAGCTATTATTATTATTTCATACCTAAGTAATAAATAAAGTTGGGGAGTCACTGAGGTTGGCAAAACTAAAACACGCCAAGGTGTTAAGGATTGCGGCTACATGGTTAATAATATTACAGTGGAACCTCACTCAAACGATTTTTAAGGGACTGAGTAAAAAAATCTTGCAGGACGGAAATCGTTCCAACGAGAATCACACAAAAAATTTGAATTGAATTTGTATTGAATACAGTACGCGGTCTATTTTATTGGTGTAGCGCGGTAAGAACGTCTCAGTGCTGGTTCCGAGTTCCGTGTGATGACGCAAGACGACCTACACGGAGAGCTGTAGAGATAGCACATTTCCGCTCCTTGTCTCACTATACGCCTACTGCGCAGAGCGCCTGCGCCCTGGACTAGCAAGCCAGCTGGCTCGTGAGGCGAGGCCAGCCCGCCCGGCGTGGTCAATGCACTCGGGCGGGAGTCGAGCGCATAATATTTTACGTAAATGTTCAGTTTTTCTTTCTGTTTTTTCGAGAGTCGTTGCTGCAGAGTAATAACTAATGTAATTTTGATCAGGGGACTTACAAATTCATTGTTCGAGGCAGGACTAATGTAGCTTTTAAAAGACATTAACGCGGAAATGTTATTTTTGGCGCTTTTAAAAGACTTAGCGGGAAAATTTAACATTGGTTTAAATAGGGGGAAAAGAGGGACTTAGTAAAATCGTCATTGGGGACGGGAAATCGTTGCAGCCGTGATCGTTGGACCGAAGTTCCACTGTATTACTAAATTTTGCAGGAATGATGACAAAAAGAAAAAACTTTTCTATTGATATCCACACTTGGTTGCAAAGAAGTAGCCATAAAAAATAATTGCAAGACCTACGTACAGAAAGTAAAATATGGAAAATCCAAGGGATGTGCGAATAGTGATTTTCAGGTTCGAATCGAATATCGAATAGTACATGATTAAAA
The DNA here is from genome assembly GCA_024449915.1 of Sweltsa coloradensis. Taxonomy (NCBI): domain Eukaryota; kingdom Metazoa; phylum Arthropoda; class Insecta; order Plecoptera; family Chloroperlidae; genus Sweltsa; species Sweltsa coloradensis. The sequence goes on from JAMZAV010001026.1 coordinate 20,220, forward strand.
GTTCGAATATCGAATACGAATATCGAATACTTTTTCTTTGCGAATAATTTTCGAATAGTTTCATTTTAAATCCCCACCTATGTACAATGTCAATGGAATATGATTTACATCAGGAGCTCAAATAATGATTCGTTTGTGTTATAAAGCCTAATAATGGCACTTTTAATTTCATTTTAATTGATTTTTCTTTGTACTATAGCCTAGCTAGGCCTAGGCCTAACAGGCAAATGCAATTTGTGTCGGACGAGTAGCTAGGTGCATTTTCTAGTGAAGGGCCTAGCCTAGCCTAGACTAGCCCTAGCCTAGATTAGGCGCGCCTAGTCAATCACATTCATTTTCATTAGGCCTAGGCCTACATATTGCAAAGGCCCATGAAATAACATGAGGTCTAGGGCCTCATGAACACAGAATGTAATTAATTGTAAATCAAATATGAAAAGTTAGTTGCCAGATGGGCTTGAGCCCAATGCCTAGGGCCTAGGCCTAGACCCTAGGCCTAGGCCTAGACCTTAGCCTAGGCTAAGCTGGCTAGGCTGGCTAGGCCCAGCTGCCCTTCACAAACGTTCTGGGCCAAGGATTACGATTGCCTACATTTTTCGTCGAGATATCATGAAATGATTTATTTTGAAAGATAAGAACGTGGAGCTAGGCCTAGCCCTAGAACGACTTACCAGTCGGGCCTAGGCCTAGCCCTAGGTGTTTTTAGAAGTTGTTTGCAAGTTTTGCAACGCGCATCCTTCCCTTCAAAAATAAAATATCCCCATATCGGATTTTGTTTATTTCGACCGGGGTGCAGTAGAGGTTTCTTTGGGTCATCTCATGCTCGGATTTCACTACCAGGCATTTGTTATGTTTTTCTTTTTTTACGAGTTAAAAACTGAAAGGCGATATCAGCTGTGCGCGATGTCTTGTCTCTAGGGGGTAGTCCACCTAATCGCCGCAAGAGCGCGCATTTCTCGACTTTCGAGAATCGAGATCGATTTAATTTTCGACTATTTTCACCGCCATGTAGATGAGAACGCTGTTATACGAGAATAAATTTGGCGCGATTTTTAAACTTCGTGACTTCGAATAATTCGAATTTAGAATAGTAACTATTCGAAATTCGAATCGAATATTCAACGTTAACTATTCGAAATAACTATTCGAAATTCAAATATTCGCACATCCCTAGAAAATCCAAAACATGGAGAACAACTCATAAAATTCCCATTAAACCGTTTATCTTACGATTACCCAAAGTATTACCGTATCGAACCGAATATAGCGCGATGTTCTTTTCCGAAAATACTATCTCTAAAACAGCACGCGCGTTATTTCCGCGCTCTTGCATTTGAAATAGCGCCTGAACATAGGCCACCCGCAATACAACTCCCGTGCATCGGCTGCTGCGCATCGCCCCGCCCACCCACTCGACGCCAGCCGATCCCGTGAGGCGGACGGGTGACGTCATCATGGGCTCCGCGGCAAAAGGCCGTGGGAATATCGCCGCGAATCACGGTTCACGGGTTCCGCAAAAAATGACCACCAAAATAACTGTGCGTACAATTAAAAAGTTTTTTCTTGGGATCGATCCAGAATCGATTCTAGGTCACAATGATCGATTTGTAATCCCTTAATCAGACTGGTGAACTGTGGTTGGCCCTACCATGTTAAAAAACATAGGACTAGGCCATAACATTGTTCAAAATGTTTTGTTGTAAGAATGAAACTTTAGTCTATTCATTCATTGCATTGTAAATTACAAATGTTTCTTGAACATTTTAATTTTCTTTGATTTTTCTTCTTTCTTGAAATGATTCTGAAAAATTGGGGGTCGTGTTATATTGAGATCGTGCTATATTCGGTCCAATACGATATATTATTATTATTATTATATTACATTCAATTCAATAAATTTTATTCCTGCATGTAATATACAATACTAATAATACATAGAGACCCGGGAAATTCGCGTTATTTTTTTACGCGAATTGTTAAAATGTCGTATTTTTTTGCAAAATGTGGACGAATTGTGTGGTTAGGAACCCAAAAATATGTATATTGAATCACGAAATAACACCTACTTTGCCGTTTACTGAGCAATAACACCGAAATCTATATTGAAACGCGAAATAACCACTATAAATGGCAATACTGTCCTTTAAATACATTGTAATTGTCAAAAAATGAGTTAAATCACGCTCCCTCCGTCCCCAGTTGGCCGGCTTGCGATATCAGAAGAATTCCTTTGTCGCCGGCTGTTCCGCTGTTCGCGCGCACCCCCCCATAGACCACCAAGCGGCCGCCTCGTCCGGTGCAGACTCCCGGCTGCCCGGCCCGTCGAGAGAGGCTGGCCGGCCGGCGACCCCCCTCCCGCCGCTATTGAGGTAGGCTGGGCTGCCGAGTCTGGCCGAGTCAGACGAAGATGCGATATAAATCTCACTGCTGTGTTTGCGTCATTGTTCAAGCAACTTCCAAGTTGCGATGACGTCACGGAAGAGGACGTGACGGAATGGGTGGCCGCCGAACGCTAGGTTTTGTCTCACAACAGTAGAAGATAAGCTTATCGCTGCCGGGTATCTTCTTGTAGACGCTTCCGAACGACCTTCAACCGCTCGGGGGGAGGGGGGTACGACGATAAAATGACGTAATTTAGGCTTTCAGGATTCGGGTAACCCGATCCCTGGAAGGTCAGGAACCGGATCCTAATTTTACTACCCTATGACATCCCTAGTAGATACCACCCAGTTGTGGTTTATCTGTCGAATAATTAGAAACTCCGAAGATGCTCAGCAACAATGGTGGCATTCTAAAAATGTACCTAGGCCTGTTAAAAATACATTTCCAAACTTGTGTAGTAGTAAAAAAAAATAAAAAATTGTCAAATCCGATTTTTGTGATTACTGACACCCTTAAAATAAAACCATAATAACACCAAATTTTAGATTTTTTAAAAACACATAACACCTAATTTTCAATTTTTAAAAACGAAATTTGCAAATAAATAAAACCCATAAAATCGGCTCTCTATTTAATACAGCATAAATAATTATTAATTAATTTTAACATTAAGATCCAGTATAAAAATGATGAGCGTTCAAAAATCTGGTCAGATGGAATAAATTCCCGACAAAAATAAAAAGAAGTGTTTGAACTGTACCTCGACTTCTTCGTCCTCTCTTGCCGTCAGCTTCTCCAACAGAAGGAATTGGAACAACAGACTCGCGAGGTGAAGATCCAACGCCTGGTCCAGACTCAGCTCCTCTGCGATCATCAACGACCGGCAGCCACAGGATGCTAAATAAAGTAAATAAATCCGTACTTAGAGTCTACCCACTCAGTCATATTTTACTGATTTTCAGTGGGGGACATTAATTAAACCAAAGCGACCAAGCCAACCTTGTAGGCCCCGACGCAATCGACGAGTGAGCATGTTTCACTTAGGACATACGCGTTCCACAAACAAACAAGTCTTGCGACTCACTATCACTAGTGACTATCTTTTGTTGTAAACCCTAGTTAATTCAAATTATTATCCATATCACGCCGAGCTGACACTCACATATCATGCCAGAAACTGGTTGCCATTATAATATATGGTATTAGTATTAACTATTTAATGCCAACTTGGCCTGGTACGGATAATAGTGAGCCCCTGCAGAATCTTTGTGTAGGTCTATAGGGTTCAAATTCAAATTGGGAATTTAGGGACCCTTGGACTTTGAATTAAAAGTCCAGACTTCATTTATGTTTTCTGTGGACTTAAAAATTGGTTTAACTTAAATAGGCTATGTATTGCCAAAGATCCAAAGCATTGGTTATGATTTTGCAGTAAGAGACACACTTCATCTGACTTGTATTTTTTAATTGCAAGGAATTTATTAATTACATAAAATAATTAGGCCTACATCAAGAATAGTATTGCAAGTCTTTTAGTTTAAACAATAATGTTTTTGAGTTGAAAAGTCATATTTAAAAATGAAGTTAAAGTAATTAAATAGGTAGCACTTTTCAATATGTAGGCTACTACAGAGTTAGTGTCTACCTGACTCATCCTTCTGCCCCCGATATCCGTCCCTTGAAAGGTACGACAGTACCGGCTCCAGACTGGCTAACCGGCTCGAACACATCACTAGGAACTTGCGGAACGGCTCAACCAGAGCGGCTGAAAAGCTGAACCCAGCAACGAGGAAGCGGTACACGGCAGAAGACAGTTTGTCCACGTCAACGTCGTAGCCGATCTTTACGTCCGGGGAGTGTCGGCTGTAAGATAAGTACATATTGTTTTATGTTTTTTGTTTGCTTTATAGGGGCTATTACCCCAAAAAATTATTTTTACCACATAATCTATAGCATAATCAAACACTAAAATGACTGTTGAAAAAATCATACCTTGTAACGGTGATTTTACACAAATTTTCAATTTTTTTAATCCAGAAATTCAAATTTGCGAAAATTGGAGTTTTGGGAAATTTCTTAAATCGGCGTTAACCTTCTTTTTTGTCCTACCAGAGCATCATATTCATACCAATCTAAAATGGCCCTTAATAATATCGTGTCTTGAAACTGTGCACAAATACACTCTCAAACATGCAATTCCAAAATCACACCCCTTCTTGGCAATCAGAATATTATGACCGAATCATTAGCCCAAATTACAAAACAAAATAAAGAGGATTTACAGAAAAGGCTGCCAAGTACGTCAATGATGGCCAATATTTTTTTGGATGAAAATCCTCCAGGCATAAAGATCGTCCCATGTTATTTCTTATGGGAGATTTTTGCCGATGGGACCTAGCTCAAAAAGTATTAGTAAGTTTGACAAATTTTTTTCGGGTCATGGTGGCCCCAATATTTTTTCTGTTAGTTTCTAAATTCATAACTAGTTGGCCTGAATGAAATATATATTTTTTGAGTTTAGAGGGTAAATAGTGAATACCCCTCTAACGTCTCTATTGATGCATTATTGCTATTCGAGACGATGAGTGGTGATTGATGTTGATGAAAGGCATTCCATGCACCTGACCCATTCCAAAATTTTGGGAACCCGTACACCACCAAGATATAATTAAAAATATATTGGACTGTTTAATATAGGAAATAATACCACTAGTTACTCACCTGGCCTTGAGATGGCTCCAAACAAAGTCTGCCACCTTCTCCATCACAGCCTCTAGTCTCCCCGCCCTCCTGTACACCTGAGCCGCCCCCTCCACTGCGGGCTCCAGCTCTAACTCAACCACCGACAGACGCAGGAGGTGGATGAAGAAGTCGTCAGCTCGCGAGGTCGTGCACTCGTTCAGTCGGACGGTAAAGAAGACGTCGGCTAGGGAGGCTGTAACTTCGTTCGCTGGAGAGTTCAGTTGGAAGACGGACACCAGGTCGCAGAAGTTTTGGTCGGGAACAACAAACACTGAAACATAGCATTACTATTATTAGACGAGGGAGCGGAGCGACTGAGGATACAATTAAACTCAAACGGCACTTTTTCTGTGATTCTGTATGTATGTGTGTGTACGTCGAAAATCAGCCGAATCGCCGAACAGATTGTGCTAAAATTTTAAATAGGCATCTGGTACAAGTTAACTGAGAACTGCTAACAAGATCAGCTAGATCCATTGCGTATTAAACCTACAAGAAATAATAGATTGAAAAATAGGCTGTAAATGTGTAGGAATTATTTTAACGACAATGGTTTTGTTTATGAAAAAATATTTTTTGTTTGTTATTTGTCAGGCTATGAAAATAATAATAATAATAATAATAATAATAATAATAATAAATAATAATAATAATAATAATAATAATAATAATAATAAATGGTTTATTGTCATAGTAGGCCCTATCTACATTTTGCGAGAAGCATTTTCAGATGTACAGACAAAATACAGAAAATATAGAGAACAGTAAAACTTATAGCTATAAATTATTATACTAGGAAAACGCTTAAGTCCCGCCGCGTTGTTGGATGAGCGTAATTGGTGCATTGAGTAGCCAAGTGTTATGCGGATTTTCTGTTGTTCTGTGAAAAAATCATTACTAAGTTGAAATTTTTTTTAAATTAAATTAAATTAAATTAAAAATTAACTTTATTTTTTTTTTTTTTTTATTAATCGTAATTGTTAAAATAATCGTAAAATTGCAATTTTATAAGAAATAATTTCTCGATTGAGCTCAAATTTTACACTAATATATTAATTCATAAAAAAAAAGGTTTCGGAAAAAAAAATCATACATCGTAAAGCTGTAGGTGTTATAAGTCAAAAAATTTTTAAAAAAAAAAAAAAACCCTTTAAATTTTTTTCGTTTTTTAATGATTTTTTTTCAATTCCCTAAAATTTCACAAAAATCAAAATTCTAAAATAAGGTTTCTTGAAAAAAATCATTAAAATCGGTAAAGCATGTAGGTGTTTTAATCGAAAATTTTTTTTTAAAATTGAAAAAATGTAAAATTGCGATTTCTGAGAAAAAATTTTCCGATTCGCTAAAAAACGGGCTTTCTAATTCAGAGGTTCGAAGGGGCCTCCAAAAATTTCATCGCAATCGGAGATGGGTTTTTAGCCGGAATCGTGTGGACCAACAAAAAAAAAAAGAAAGAAAAAAAAACACTTCCGGTTTTTTTTTCCCCCCTCCAGTGTATAAAAGGGAATTTCGCTACGCTCATCCAAAAAAAATAAATAGACAAAAATTTTTTTCTAATTACCTTTCATAATCTGAGCCCTTAACAAAATTTAAATTATACGGGTTCTCAACTAAATCCCTCGTTTATGGATAATATTTTTTTGAGATAAGGAACTTTTTTACAAGTTTTTAAAAACGTCTAAACCTATGTTTTTTATTTTCAGTCGTATTTTTATTAAAACAATTTTATGTGTTGAAATCAAGTTTTTTTGGGTTTAAGATTTTAAAAAATAATTTACATTATGTTGTTTTTTTAACGTGTGTCGGGGGTGTGGATATTTTATTTGTTGAAGTGTTTTTTTTTTTTTTTTAAATTTTAAGGATTCCCTGTAAATCAGTCCCAAGGTGTCTCAATACCTTGAGCAGCAAAATTCCCTGGAAAATGAGTAAACCTTGCAATATTTACACGTATTTGTACGGGCTATTTTTTTCCATAGTTTTGTCCGATGATAACTACACGATTTATATGCTTGATTAGTTTGGTCGAGGGGAAGGCTCGGAGACAAAAATCCTAGTTGTCTCAAGGCTTGTGCACAGGCATGGAAATTAGTGATGACATGGGGTACCCGGAAACCGGTTCCAACTTTTTCCACGGTTCCATAAAAAAATTTTTTTTTTACGGGTTTTTAAAAATTTGTAATAAATAATTAATAAAAATAATCAAACCCCCCCTTCCAACTAATCAGGTCGGGGGGTGACGTATCACCAATTTCTCGGCTGTGGATTTTCGTTTTGCTGCCACTCAACCCCCTCCTCATTACTTCGTGTCTTCTATGAGGGGCATTTCACCGTTCTCTCCATTTCTTTCTATCCTCCCAGAGTCTTTCTTCTTAATTTTTTTTCCCATGTTTTCCTCTTTCTTCAATGTTCCTTTTTTTGGGTCCCCCATCTACTCTTGGGCTCCAACTCTTCTTACTCCCCCCCATGTGTGTTCAAATTCTCTTCTTGGTTTTCTATCTTGTTTAAATTCTGTACTGCCCTCCCATCGAAGTTTTTTCTTTTCCTATTTTATTTCGAAAAATTTTCCACCCCATTTTTTTCTTATTGTTTTGCTCCGACCTTTCTATTTTTTTTAAAGGCTACAAACTTCTTAAAAATTTCATCTCTGCTGCTTGAAATCTGCTGTCTTCCTTTCCTCCTATTGTCCATGTCACGGATGCATATGATTTATTGGAGGAAAACTTTTGTACAAAAACACCCTTGCACCGGGATGATTTCTTCTTTCCAATATTTACTACCTTTGTAAAATTTTTTCTGCTAATATAAATTTTCCCCTTTAATTTGCATCTTTTTTGCGTCCCTTTTTTGTATACTTCCGGGTATTTAATCTTCTGCAATGGCCAGCCTTCACCCCCCTAGTATTATCTTCTTTTTATTTTGTTTACTTTTCTTCGTTACTATTAATGTTTCACTCTTTTCAATCTTTTTTTCAAGTTAAACTTTAGTGTTTCCCCTTCCCTCTATCTACGCTCTTCTGTACTTCTTCAAAGGTATCTCCCCCTCTCACTATATCTCTGCAAATATCTAGTTTTGATTTTCACTTTTGTGGGTTCAAATTTACGCGTATGTTATCCAAAAAAACGGGAAATTGTAGTGACATCACACTACCTTGCCGTGCCCCCTTTATTTAACCAAGTATTCTACCAAAAAAAGGTGTTTGAAACACTCTTTGGTGACTATGTGCTTTGAATTCTTGTTATTTAAAATCTGTTTCTACTTCTCATCTTTAAGCATTCCCAAACTTTTTCTCTTGGACCGTCATTCTTTTTTTTACATCCAAATACCATGAAAAAATTTCTTCTCCCTTTTTTTCCCCCTTTTTTTCCATTTTTTCTGGCGCAAAAATGAGTCTATGGTTGAGCGGCCCCCTCTAACCATTTGTTCCTCTCTCAACTTTGGGTCTCTTGTTGTCGTGTCTTCATCTAGTATTTTTTTTCGTATATCTTTGCCCTGGGTCATCACGTTATTCCTCATAATTTTTTTTACTTCTTCCTGTCCCCTTTCTTAATTTTGGCACTATAATTTCCTTTCCCCCCCTCATCTGGTACTTTCTTTTCTTTCCAACGCCTGGGCCTCTCCCATCCAATCTAGCCCGCATCCCCCGCGCCTTGACACCCACAACTATTTCATCCTCTCCCGAAACTTTCCATTTTTTTATGGCTTTTTTTTGCTTAACTACTTCCCGTCTTGATATTTCATTTCCTATTATTTCTTCTATTTCTTCCTATTGGTGTTCTGAAAGATTTCTATTTTAGGGGCCCCTTCCTGATTTTGGGTTTGGTTAGTATCAGTAACCTGGCATATTAAGTAGGTTTTTTAAATATTTTTTCCACATTTTTTCACTTCTTCTGGGGCTAAAAAGAATTTTTGTTGTTGGGGAGGTTCTTGTGATTTCTTCTTTTTTTCTTTTGCTTCTCATTAGTCCAAAACAAATTTTTTATTTGTATCAAAATCCCTTTTCTAATTTGTCTGCAAAAATTTCCATTGTATTTTTTTTTTTCTTCCTTACTATTTTTTTTTTGCTTATATTTATACTTTTTGTACTTTTTCTTCTTTTTTCTTTAGTCCCGTTTTTATACTTTTCTTTTCGGGGTACATTTTTTTTTTTCTTTAACACTGTCTTCACCTTCCATTCCACCACAAGTTTCCTTTTCCTTTTTTATTTCACCTGCCCCCCTTTTTCCCAATTTCTTTTAGCCTACTAATAATCTGCTTAAGTAAATTTTCCCCTCCTCTCTACGATAAAAAATCATGTTTGGATACTTTTCCTCTATCTGTCTTTTAAAGGACGCATTCAGTTCCCCCCTTTGTTTCCATGCTTGATTTTTTTGGAATCTTCCTCCTGGGATAATCCATGATTTTGGTCTTTATTGTTTCCTCTTTTAAAGGGTTACAGTAGCTGTGGGTTTCCCTCTGAGACACACTGGAATTACTTTTACATCATGATATTTGGCCTGTTGCTTTCTTTAATAATATAATCAAAAACTGACTCAGAAAGGCCATCCCCCCCCAAACCCCCCCCCCCCCCTCGGGCCCCTTTCCCCCCCCTAACCCCCTTGCCGGGGGGCCCCCCCCTCCCCGCCCCCCCTTCCCCCCAGGCTTTGATTATTTTTACTTTTCTTCTTTTACTTTTCCAATGAATTTCCCTTTTGGCCACCTAAAATTTTCTCTTTTGTTCCCCAACTGATAATTTTAAAATTCAATCGTTTTCTTTTTCCCTTACCTTTTTCATAGTTCCTTAATTAAAACTTCTTCTTTGGAAAAAAAACTCTTTTTATTGTCAAATCCCCTTGCAGCTAACCAAAATTTGGGGGGTGTAGAAAACCTAGCATATTAAAAAAATTAATTTGTTTTTCAACCATTCAAAGTAAAAATTTTGCATAATACTACTATTTTGCTTTTAAAGTCTTGATGATATTTTACTGCTAAACACTTTATTAAGTATGAGAACCATGTTTTGATGTATAATTATACCAATTACATAAAACAGGCAACTTAACCTCAACTAAATTGGAGTGAAATCAAAAAGTTACGTGCTTGGTTGTACCTTGGGTCACCTTATAGTAATGTACCTCGGACCATGTCCAAGGTACATTTAACATGGCATTTCCTTTACCATGGTAGGCCAATTCGTTTTGTTTCTTTACATAATGCTACGAAGTAAAGAGGGCAAGGTAAGGGTGAAATTAGTGGATTTGGGGGGGGGGCGCAAAGCGCCGTGGTGGGAAGCATAAAATGCGTTGCCGTGTGTCAGCTAGGCCCCCCCTCGAACTTCGCGCCACCCCCCCAACCTACTATCCACTTTTTAGGAGAGGGGGGGGGGGCTAGCTAACCACGGCAACGCACTTCATGCTCCTCCCCCCAACCCTACTAACCTGCTTTCGTTTTCGGGGGGGTCTAAGTACCCGATTTTTCTTTTTTATATTCTATAATTCAAATGGCTGGCCTTATAATATTTTTAGTCAATAGAAATACACCTATACACTCCCACTCTTTAAATATGAACTACTAACAAGAAAGAAAACATTAAGTAGGCCTATAGGCCTATCCTTCAATTTTCTATGTAATTTATGTACATAATTCAAGCATAAATTACATGGTTCAAGGTACATCGCTATGCTGTACCTTGGACCACTTTGCACTAATTATTAAAATGGTTAATTTATTAGCAATATTGTAAAGTGCCATATACAATAAAATCAACAAAGTTTGTACAAGGCATGTTCTAGCAAATACAAAAAAAATAAACCAAAATCATCATCTCATTTCTCCAGAAACCATATAAATGTAAAAAGTGGTCCAAGGTACAGCATGTTCCCCTACATAACTATACGTAACAGCACCTTCTTTTCTCACAGATTGTGAAACTGTTCAGGTATGCTAGGCCCATCCCACTCCAGATCGCACAATAGGCCACGGGAGTTCCAAGGACGCGCGCATTGTTTGAACTTTGAAGAATGATATTAAATGGTACTTTTGACCTGCTGATTGTAAATTGTAACTAAAAAAAAAATATTATATTTAAAAATTTTTTTTTTAAAAGAACCGGTTCCAAACCGGTTCCGGAGTGGAGGAACCGGCTCGGATTTTTTGGACTCTATGACATCACAAATGGAAATAGACCATATCCGCGCAGAATGGTAGCGCGTTCATATGTTGCTTTGCCCGCGTACGTTTGAAAATCATTTCTCACAAAATATTATTTTTCTTATTATTTTTAAAGTACGGTAGACACTGTCTCAATGTCTACCCTGGCGGTTCGCAACTGGGAAGAGATAAGATTGTGATACGATAGAAAGAAGCGGACAATTTTAGTTTCAAAACCCCAACTTGATCCTGCCAGAAGTGGGTGACAGCAATGGATGATGAATGATGATGACTATGACTGATAGAAGAAACTAGGAAGTGGAGTCCAGAGCCAAACATTTAAGATGGTTGAAGGATCAATTGCAATGGTAACCCTGCTGAAAATTCTTGTCAAGATCTTGCAGGATCTTGACAAGAACTTGTGTTTTGTCAGATCTTGCCAAGCGTAAATCGGAAATATTTTCGGAAATTTTCCGAAAAAATAATTTACGGAAATAAATTTTCCAAAATATATAGGCCTATTTAAAAAAATCACACAATAAAGTATATTATATATGTTAAGATGAACAGTGTACTCTATTTTATTACTGCATGGGACAGTGCTGACTGCTGCCTACAACTTCAAACTACATATTTACACATTCAAATTTTCCCGCATTAAATTTCAAAGATAGATTTTAACCTATCAAGGCAGTGTGTATCATAATATTAATTCATAACCTAGAAATGTCTCAATACCATGTGCAAGCCTAGAACAGTCTTTATTGCATGGACACTACAGTATTATATTGCACTCAAACCTTGTGATACCATGTTACCATAATAATATGTTATTCTCTGTTACGGTGTGGATCCATCCATATGATAGTTTGAGTATCGGTGATGTACCTAACTTGGAAGTTCACCATTACTGGTCAAATAAATATAATTTCATAATCTTGAACAGTAAGGTTGATTGATTGATTTGTATTGCTTAACGTCTCATATTATTGCACTAAGGCTATTCGAATCAGTAAGGCCTACTATAATTTGATCTTGATGAAGTATGAATTCAAATGAAAATTGGAATTGCCTACTACCTCGGTTACCTACTTGCAGGTATTTAATTTTTTTGAGTTTCCCCAAATGATTTCCATGATAAAAACATTCCATGATTTCCGGAAACATTTCCGGAAAATTTCCCAAAAAAAAATTTCCGGAAATTTTACATCACTATTGCCAAGATCTTGCATTGAAATAAGATCTTGTTTATTTCTTGCCAAGATCTTGCCAATACCTGCTGAAAAATCTTGTCAATAACTTGCAAGATATTGGCAAGATCTTAGCAAGAAAATACAAGATCTTACAATTAGGGGTGTGCGAGTAGCACTTTTTCAATTCGAGTTGAGTTCGAGTTCGAGTCGAGTAGTAAAAAATAAAGAATAATAATGGCACTTTTATTCTTCAAAATTCAAAATGAAATGAAATGGGTACTTGAAGACTCAACTTGTATTTATCCTAATGTGCTTTATAGGCCTACATTACCACATACAAAAGCAACTTGGAGCCCCCCCCAACAAAGTAAGGAGCGAGCTTCGCAACTAATTTACCTCCAGATGATGTTAATAGTTCCCTTTAAAATATATTCTTGTATATGCCACTGCAGTCCAACACATAATCTACTGTTAAGTGTCAACATGTAATATTCATCATCGGTAGGCCTACTGGAAGTGTCGATCTGGGACCTTGCTTGCTTAGCTTGCCTTCCAGTGTTAAAATAACTAGGAAGCGCTCAGTTGGACGCGTTGATAAGCGAGCACGTGCTATAGCTAGACCCACATTGCACATTTTTTTAAATTTTAAAATTCGCAACGTTCGCTGTCCACAGGGCCATGTTTCTAATATTATTTATTATTGCCAAGGTATTTGGGTAAACCCGTGTGTAAACCTTTACTTTGTGGTTAAAATCCACCGCCATCTAGAGGACCTTGACTCCTTGGGAAAACTATTTAAACACTTTGGTGACAAATAATAGACTGCTTCCTCAAAAGTATTTTGATTACTTCTAGGTGGCAGTGCATTAGAAGTTCGCGCGTCTTTTCGTTGCCATGGCAACGTTACTTTTGTTATAATGTAATTTCCATTTACACTACTTATCGGATCAAAATAAAATTAACATATTCGTGACCGGACGGACATTCTAAATGATTTGGCCACCTCAGATTTTGTCGCCGTTTAGTTTGAAAAAAAAACTTTCGATAAACTTTAATGTAACTTTTTAACTTTTTGAACGATTTTGCCACAAAACTAATGGCATTCAATCGAGAACAAAGCTTGCGGATGGTCAAAATTTCAAATCGATCCGATCCTCCGTTCGAACGTTATGGCGAGACATACAAACAAACAAAAAAACAAAAAAAAACAAAAAAAAACAAAAAAACAAAACCAGTGACTAATTTTTCCGCAGAGTCAAATGGAAACGCTCGCTTCGCTCGCTTAATGAATGACCTGGCATGTAGAGCGCTTGCGCAACCGAACAGCTGCTGTGACAGGCAGAAACTGGAGTGGGTAGTCACATGACGTGATGACCTTGAAACATCGCAGCTGCTACTTGACCACATCATTATAACACAGTCACAAGATAAAAATATGCTAGCCACCCGGGAAAACTATTCACAGATGTTGTTTTCGGTAATAAAATGTTTGGAATTGATTATATTATCATTATTACACACGTAGCTCGGAGATGGGCATCATATTTCTCAAAGAAGATGCATTAATTGTGAAATTCGAGCTCTGCGGGTGGTCTAGAAGCAGGGTTTGATGGCGGGGGGGGCGATCTTCCCACAGCTCTGTCACACTAATGCTCGAGAGGAATGTGCTGATCACTATCAACTGACGGCGGTCAGACGAACGTGTTGAGCTGTCTTTGATCGTTTTGATGATTTCTACAACGTACATTCTCGTCGACCTGCTTGTAAAATTACGGCAGATACTTAGCATTGGAGGCTTCCAAGATTTATTTTCTTCTGAATTAGTTAGCGTGCATTTTTTTACAACTTGTATCACGAGATTAACACACTTTGTGCTTGCATCTGCCGAAATGCACGCCGCGAACGTCATAAACGACGCCCGCGAGGTCGGTGGCTCTGTCAGTTTCAATTCAAATAAGGTGGCGGGAAAACTCGAACTCGACTCGAATCTCGTAAAATACTTGTTTGAGTCGAGTACCAACTACTCGACTCGACTTTTCGAGTACTCGCACACCCCTACTTACATTACAATCTTGGCAAGATATTTTTCAGCAAGGAAGGACGTATGAGAACAATAGAATTATTCCAAGACAAGAATGTGAGTTTAAAAATGAGAGGAGAAACATGGAAAGACTCGTAATAAAGTACCAATAGATGCTTTGGGTAAAGGGCTTAATGTTAAATTTTAAAATTCAAGATGGGTGGTCGATGGAAATTTTAATTAAAGAAGAATAGGCCTACTGTAAAAACGTCCGCTTTGCAACACATCGAACGCAACGCACGCCTCGTAACTCACCGCCTGCCTTAGTCTTGCTCGTGCAGCACTGTCGTATCAGCTCCCAGTCTCCTTGTTGCGCGCTCCCTGCGCACACACCTCGAGCCAGGGCTACCAACACTCCGCACGTCGCCTCGCTCCGTAGAAAGTTGGCAACACTCTCCTCGTCCCGATGTCTCAGAGCTGCTGTCAGACAGTGCACAGCTAACGGACCCAGGCACAACTACAATAGGGAAGTCAGTGTATTGTATTTGTGAGAGATATGCCTCGGGTATATTAAAGATTATCAAGTTCAAAAAGTGGGGTGCGGCCATTACGTGAAACTATTTGTCAATAGTATTTAAACTATTCAGTATTTAGGCCTATATCATACTCATTAAAATTTAAGTGGTCAAAATAGAAGTGACGCCATAACTTGATGGTGGCCTGTAATTGAGTAGGGCCTATCTTAATTTAAGGTAGGCCTACCTATGAGGCCTAAATGTAGAGAACAACAAGCTAAATAATAATAATAATTTCAGAAGTTTGTTTTAAATTAAATTCCTAGTAAAATTTAATTAGGCCTAGATGAAAATCCTTTCAGGTGTTTTTAACAGCCACGGGTATTTTGACGTATTGTAATGTGTAATGGTTCACAGTTCAATTATTGAACTGTGAAACTTTGAAAGGGATTATAAATATAAAGGCCTTCTGGTAAGCCTAGTTATTTATATTAAAAATCAGCATGAGATATCGAAAGAGCTTAAAATAAATAAATAGATGGAGGGTACTTGTTCATTAACGGGACCCCCCCAAAGAGTGAAAAGTACTAAGTAGGTTAGCCTAGTGGGGTTGGGGTTAAGGGGCGCGAAGCGCCATATGGGGAGCCTAGCTGACCACAGCAACGCACTTCATGCTTCCCCCCAACCCCACTATCCTACTTTCCTTTTTGGGGGGGTCCGTATAAATAATGAACAAGTAACAGATAGGTAGAAGTCAGAAAGGAAGAGAAGTGACTAATCCTATAGTGATGAAGAGGGCACTGCAATTTGGTAAGGAATACAAGATTCTCATTATTGTCGGTCAGAAATAGGCCTAATAACTAACGTACATTTCGAAATTAGCTGTAGCACATTTTGCACATTGTTGTAGGCCTCCGGCTTAATGAAAAAGACCGCTAGTCCTATGAAATCATGAGTCAAAATTGAATTGCGTATTAATTTTACAACAACAACTTGTTGTTGTAAAAGGTGTGTGTGTGAAAGGAAGAGTCACTCGAGATTTTGCTATAAAAATAAAATTATTGTTGGGGCCTAATTTACTTATGATGCATTAGGTTAGGTACCGGTACTCTTTTAGGCCTATATTTTTAAAATATCAATTCTATTTCAACAATATTGATTACATTGGCCAAGTAAAAGTATATGTTTCTTAAATAAGTGAAGGGATTAATTTTTAGTTTATAAATCTCAATATAATTACGTACCTGACCAATAGCATCCAGGACAGCAGATTTTTCCGTTGGCTCAAGATGTTTTAACAAGACTAGAGTCATATCTATCACTGGCTCGATTTCCATTGCTTCGTTTTTCAGCCAATCTTGAAGCGGATTCGTAAATAAACTAAACAACGGTTTTCTTTCACTAGAAGTTCCATCTACATTGTCCGCTTCCAAGAAACTTGTAAACAATTCTTTCGAGTCAAAAACCGTTATTAATTTAGACAAGTGTTTTAAGAAAGACGTTGAGTTACTGGACCTGGTTAGATTGACGTAGATGACACAGATGGATCTCACAAAACGGAACAACGATCCGGCGAATTCTTTCCCGTGATCGGGTGACGTTTTGACCGTGGAATCGTTTTCTGAGTTTTCGCTCGCATCGCTGAATTTCACACGTAGGTTGACGGTTCGTTTCTGTTCGGGGTTTCTGAGCGAAAGACACAACGCGACCTGTCTTTCGAGCGTCCACGCGGGGGGTTCGTGGGCGGGTTCCATCGATTCCTTGCGAGGCGGACACAGACAGTCGACGTTCAACTCTTGTATTGAGCACCAGAACGTCTCGAGGAGTTGTGTGTTCAAGGGAACATCGACGTTCCTATCCCACTGATGCACGAGGAGCGAGACTTGTGTGAAGTGAGAGGCGTAGAAGAGGTTGAGGCGAGAGTCAGTCAGCGCCAACCTAAGAGCCGGCATCAACTGTAAACAATATGTAAATTACTATTAGCCTTTTCCACACCAATGTAGACAACAGAACTATGTAGGCCATAGGCCTACATGGGTATTTCTGCACACTGCACATAAACTAAGCTTGCTGGTATTTATTTATTTTTTACTGTATTTTTTCATAGAATTGTATGTAAGGGCCTAGTCATCCAACTTTATTCGTATGCAAATCTGTTTCACTGCCTGTTACAACACTGTTATAACCGATTGAGCTGGAGGTAGGGGGCCCCCCTAAAAAAATATTTCATTATGAATCATATTATTAGGTCCTACTCCTGAATGGACTGGCTAACATTATTTTACAATACTAAATAAATTAGAGTGGAACTTCAGTCCAACGATCACGGCTGCAACGATTTCCCTTCCCCAATGCCGATTTCACCAAGTCTCTTCTTTTTCCCATTTAAACCAATTTGAAATTATCCCACCTTAACGTCTTTTAAAAGCGCCAATGATAACGATTTCCCGCCTCGAACGATGAATTTGTAAGTCCTCTGATCAAAATTGCATTAGTTATTACTCCGCTGCAACGACTCTCGAAAAAACAAACGGAAAAACTGAACATTTATGTGAAATATTACGCACGCGACTCCCGCCCGAGTGCATCGACCAATGCAAGCCGGGTGGGGCCGCCTCGCTCACGAGCCAGCTGGCTTGCTAGTCCAAGGCGCAGGTGCACTGTGCAGGAGGCGTGGAGTGAGACAAGGAGTGAGGGAGAGCGAGCCTGTCTTGATAGCTCTGTCTACTAGACTGATGCGTCGCGTCTTGTATCATCACATGGAACTTGGAAGCAACGACACCAGCGCAAAGACCTACCTACCAGTATCGATGGCTACCAGCTGACGTGTGTATAGGCGCTACACCAATAAAATAGACCGCGTACTGTAAATCACAAAATTCAATTTTTTTGTGTGCTCCTCATTGGAATGATTTCCCGCCTGCTACCAAGCAACATAAAAGAAATTGCAGACATAGATAAATTTAAAAGCTCACTTAAAAATTACCTAATTGGGAAGCATATTATCAGTTGATGATTATGTACAGGAACACAAGTTCAAACATGTTATATTTTAACACAGTAAGCCAAGCTTGTATTTTAAATTTTAAATTGATTTCAGACTCCATGTATAGCTATGAAATTATGTATTATGTGTGTTGTGTATGTATTTATTATTTGTGTATGTATGTATTAGGAATAGTTCTGTAATAATTTTTAGGCCTAGTTGCCTATATTATGTTCATGACATGTTTCATACATCTGTGATGTTAAAACGAAACTCGAATTAAATAAATAAATAAATAAATAAATAATAAAGATTTTTTTACTCGGTCCCTTAAAAATCGTTGGACCGAGGTTCCACTAATTTCAATATTTTAAGTGGCACTTAACAAGAGAAAAAGTCCTGAAAACTATAGTGAGATAAGGGTAAATAAATAGAAATATACTAAATGGCTTATGTGTAGGCCTATAACAGTGGTTGTTACCTGGTTTTGAATGACGTGCTGACAGAAAGCCGGCTCCTTCTGACTGGTCATGATTGCGTACTTCAAACACTCGACGTAGCACTTGGCAACCGCCCCACTCTCCGAGGGACTCTGAACCACGCACTTCTGTGTGGACCTGTGAGAATGAATTTGTTATGTATAACGGGATGAGGTGTGGGAGCATGTGGCAAGAGTAAAGCTGTGGGAGGACAGAAGAGAGTGGGGTATATTGGTGGAGAGGAAGGAGTTACATGATGAGGAAGAAACACTGAGCTGGCAAGCTTAGTATCTACAGTGGAAAACAACTACTCAACCCGACATAGTTGGAACTGAGTTAAGATTTTTTATACTTTTTAAAGGGCGGCGAACCGAGCGTTTCCTTTTGACTCTGCCAAAAAAATATCACGGGTTTTGTTTTTTTTTTTTTTTTTTTTTTTTTTTTTGTTTTTTTTTTTTTTTTGCTTTTTCCGCGATAACGTTTCAAACGGGGGCTGGGTTTTCGAGTTGAAATTTTCACCATCCGCAAGCTTTTTCTCATTAAATTCCTTTTATTTTTGGGGGGAAAAATCGTTAAAAAATTTAAAAAAATTTACATTAAATTTAAATCAAAAAATTTTTTTTTTAAAACCCCAAGGGGGAAAAAAATCTGAGAAAAGCCAAACCCTTTAGAATGTCCGCCCGGGCCCACAATAGGGTTAATTTTTTTTTTGACCCGAAAAGGGTAGTGTAAAAATGGAAATTACATTAAAAAAAAAATTTAACGTTGCCATAGGCAACGAAAAAACGCGGGGAAGTTTCAAATCCCAATGCCACCTAGAATAATAAAAATATTTTTCGGGGAAGCAGTCTATTATTTGCCCAACAAAGAGTTTAAAATATTTTCCCCCAAAGGGGGAGTAAAGGCCCTAGATGGGGGTGGTTTTTTAAAGTAAAGTTTTAAAAAACGGGTTTACCCAAATACCTTGGCATAAAAAATAATAGGAAACGGAGAACGTCGAAAATTTTTTAAAATTTAAAAAAAATTGCAATGTGGGTCAAAGCTAACACGGGGCCGTTTAAAATCAACCCCGGCCCAACAGAGTTTTCCTATTTTTAAAATAATGCTAAGGTTTTTGGGAAAACCATGAATAGGCCCACTGCGGGGATGGGCCACAGAGGGCTGTTTTCCGGGCCATCTGTTTTTTTTGGGGGGGAAAAGTGGTATTAATCAGTACAGAAAAACAATAAACATAAGAGCCCGGCCCTTTTTGGGGTTAATAAATTGTATAAACTATAACGTACGTCCAAAAACCCTTTGTCAGGTTGTGAAAAACTGTAAATTGATGGAGGGGTTTTGGGAATCGGGGCCCAAACCGGGGTCCTCATAAATACTCCGCTTGCTGGTTGGTCATTCTTTTCAAGTTGATGGTGTAGGCAACATTAGTTTGGCGGTATTTATTTTATATACCCATTGAAAATCAGTTTGTGTAACTGAGTATGTAACTTTAAATTCAAGAAAATTTAATCTCTATGGTAGAGAGAAGAAAGTGAAATGTTCTTGCCACTTCCCACCAAGAATAGTAAAAATTAAATTGCTTCACAAGTGACAACTTTTAATTGCTAAACAAAAAGAAACAGAAAGTTAGGATTGGTAAATGAACAAGAAAAGTAGTTTGTCAGTAGGCCTACGTATTCCATTTAATTTTCAATACTTTTGAATGTGTTTTAATGTGCCATTTTACAAGTATTTTCCATTATTTCTAAACTTTTGAGCCCGTTAGTAATAAAATGAAATTTTTACTGCCCTTTTCGAAAAATTTTTTCCTTAACTGAATAGTGGAATGGGACAAAAAATAAAAAAACAAATTAATTTTTTCTCTCACCCGCCCCGCATGCTGGAAAAAAAACTTGTCGAGAACGCCTGCTTGTGGGCCATAACATTTCCCCGGTAGTTTCCCTGGGAAGGGCAGCGGGTTTTGGGAAGGGGACCCGGCGTTCCCCTTGCCCCCCCTTTTCCCCCGCCAAAAATTTACAGCTTCGGTAAACCAACCCACCTTCTCTGCGTTCAGGGTCCCGCCCAAAACAATCCTAGAACAAAAACCAGCAGGTTGGGGAAAGATGGAGGGGGGTTTACCTTGTCCCCCTCCCGCGCCAGATTAAAAAGCTTCGGAACACCACCTTCCTCCCTTTTTCCTTTGCGACCAACAATCCTACCCCCAACCCAGCGGTTGGGGGGGGGATGGACCCGGCCCTTTTAAACCTTTGTCCCTCCCCCCCCGCGCCAGATTATACAGTTTGGGTAACACACCCTTCTCGGGCGTTCACGGTGCGACCAAAAACCCAGAACAACACCGGGCAGGTTTAGGGAAGAGGAGCCAGCGTTCCCTTGCCCCTCCCCCGCCGCCCCGTTTAATACACTTCGGTAACCCCCCTTCTCTCGTTCACGTGCGCCCAAACCAATCCTAAACAACACCAGCAGGTTGGGAAGAGGGACCCAAAGCGTTCCCTTGTCCTCCCCCCCCGGCGGCCAGATTATAAAGCTTCGGTAACACCCCCTTTCTCTGCGTTCACGTGCAAACCAAACAACCCTAGAAAAACACCCACCGTTGGGGAAAGAGGGAACCCGGGCCCGTTCCCTTGGGCCCTCCTCCCGCGCCAGATTATACACCCTTGGGGTAACACCCCCTTCTCTGCGTTCCCCTGCGCCCAAAAAACCTGGGGGGGAACAACACCAGCGGGTTAGGGAAGAGGGGCCCGGGCGTTCCCTTTGGGGCCTCCCCCCCGCGCCAGATTATACAGCTTCGGTAAACCCACCTTTTTTGCTTCCCACGTCCCCCGGACCAAAAATCCTAGAAAAACACCAGCAGGTTAGGGAAGAGGGAAACCCGGCGTTCCCTTTTTCCCCCCCCCCCGCGCCAGATTAGACAGCTTCGGTAACACCCCCTTTCTCTTTAAAAGGGTGGGGAACCAAAACACCTGGGAACAACACCAGCGGGTTTGGGGAAGAGGGACCCCGGCGTTCCCTTTTGGGTCCTCCCCCCCGGGCGCCGGGTTATCCCGCTTCGGTAACACCACCTTCTCTCCGGACCCGTGCGCCCAACAACCCTAGAACAACACCAGCAGGTTGGGGAAAAAGATGGAGCCGGGCGTTACCTTGTCCCCCCCCCCGGGCCCCCAGTTTAAATCCGTTTGGGAACCCCACCTTCCCCTGCTTTCACGTGCGCCCAAACAACCCTAGAACAACCCAGCGGGTTTTGGGGGAAAGGACCCGGGCCCGGTTCCCTTGTCCCCCCCCCCCGCCAGATTATAAAGCTTCGGTAACACCACCTTCTCTGCTTCCCACTGTGCCCCAAAAAATTTCCTGAACAACCAGCAGGTTAGGGAATGGGGGCCGGCTTTTCCCTTGCCTCCCCCCCGCGCCAGATTAAAGCTTGGGAAACACCCCCTTCTCTCCCTTCACGTGCGACCAAAAATCCCTAGAAAAAACCCCAGCATTTTGGGGGAAGTTTGGACCCGGGCCCCTTTAAACCTTGCCCCCCCCCCGGCCGCCAGATTATACAGCTTGGGTAACCCACCTTCTCGCGTTCACGTGCGACCAAAAATCCTAGAACAAACCACAGGGTGGGAAAAGATGGAAACCCGGGTTTTTTACCTTTTCCTCCCCTCCCGCGCCAGTTTAAATACAGTTCCCTTTCCCCCCAAAACCTTTTTCTGCGTTCCCCGTGCGCCCCAAAACAACCCTAAAAACAACCCCAGCAGGTTAGGGAAAGGGGACCCCGGCTTTAAACCTTGGCCCCCCCCCCGGGCGCCAGTTTATACAGCTTCGGTAACACCCCCTTCCTCGGGTTTCACGTTCGACCAAAACCCAGAAAAACACCAGCGGTTAGGGAAGATGGACCCCCCCCGCGTTACCTTGTCCCCCCCCCCCCCGGAAAAATTATACATTTCCCGGTACCACCACCTTTTTGGGTTAAACTTTGGAAAAACCCAAAAATCCCTAGAACAAACCGGGAAAGGTTGGGGAAGTTTGGAGCCCGCTTTTACCTTGTCCCACCCTCCCCGCCCAGATTTAAAACAACTTGGAACACCCCCTTTCCCTCTGCGAAAAAACCGTTTCCCCCCGGAAACCAAAAAAATCCTAAACCAAAACCAGCGGGTTAAAGGGAAATGGAGCCCCCCGTTCCCTTTTCCTCCCTCCCCGCCCCAGATTATAACCCCTTCGTAACCCCAAAATTTTTCTGCCTTTCCCCGTCCCGACCAAAACCCTAGAAAAAACCCCAAAAGGGGTTGGGGAAGATGAGCCGGGGGTTCCCTTGTCCCCCCTCCCGCCCAGATTTATAAAAAGCTTGGGAAAACACCCCCTTTCCCTCTCCCGTTCCCCTTTTTTGGGGGACCAAAAAATTTCCAGAAACCCAGCAGGTTGGGGAAAAAATGGACCCCCGCGTTACCTTGTCCTCCCCCCCCGCGCCAGAATTATACAGCTTTGGGTTAACCACCTTCTCTGCGTTCACGTGGCGACCCAAAAATTCCTAGAACAAACCACCCGGTTAGGGAAGATGGGCCCCGGCTTTTCCCTTATCCCCCCTCCCCCCCGCCTAGATTATACAGCTTGGGTAACACCCCCCTTCTCTGCGTTCACGTTGCAAACCAACAACCCTAAAAACCCAAAACCACGGGTTTGGAAAAAAGGGGAGGGGCCCCGTTCCCTTGTCCCCCCTTCCCGCCCAGATTATACAATTTTTCGGTAACACCCCTTCTCTGCCTTCCCAGGGGGGTTGGGGGGGGGCCCCAACAATCCAAGAAAAACACCAGCAGGTTGGGGAAAGAGGGACCCCGGGTTTCCCCCTTGGGCCTCCCTCCCCGGCCAAATTATACACTTCCTAACACCACCTTCTCTCCCCGTTAAACGTTGCAAACCAAAAATCCAAAGAAAAAACACACCCGGTTTTAGGGAAAAGATGGAGCCGGCGTTCCCTTTGGGCCCCCCTCCCCCCCGCCAGATTATACAGCTTCGGTAACACCACCTTCTCTGCGTTCAACCGGGGGCAAACCAAAAACCCTAGAACAACCCCC
Organism: Sweltsa coloradensis; assembly: GCA_024449915.1. Taxonomy (NCBI): domain Eukaryota; kingdom Metazoa; phylum Arthropoda; class Insecta; order Plecoptera; family Chloroperlidae; genus Sweltsa; species Sweltsa coloradensis. The sequence goes on from JAMZAV010001026.1 coordinate 43,717, forward strand.
AGCGGGAAAAAGGGAAGAGGGACCCCCCACCGTTCCTTTTCTCCCCCCGCCCCAAAAAATTATACAGCTTCGGAAAACCCCCACCTTTCTCCTCTCGTTCCGGCGAAAACAATCAAAGAAAAAAAACCCCAAAGGCAGGTTGGGGAAATGGAGCCCCCCCGGTTACCTTTGCCTCCCCCCCCCCTTTGCCGGGATTAAAAACCCCTTCGAAACCCCACCCCCCCTTCCCCCTTGGCCTTCACTTTGCGACCAAAAATTTCCTAGAAAAACACCAGCAGGGGGGGAAAGGAAACCCCGGCTTTCCCTTTTCCCCCCCCCGCCCCCCAGAATTTACAGCTTGGGTTTAACACCCCCTTCCTGCTTTTTTCACGTCCCGCCCAAAAATTCCAAAGAACCAACCGGGCTTTTTTAGGGAAGATGGGCGGTGGGGGTTCCCTTGTCCCCCCTCCCGGGCGCCAGATTATACACCCTTTCTTTAAAACCCCCTTCCCCTGCGTTCACCCCGTGCCGCCAAAATCCTAGAACAACACCACCGGGTTTAAAAGGGAAAATGGACCCGGGCTTTAAACCCTTTGGGCCCTCCCCCCCGCGCCCAGTTTAAATACAGCTTGGTAAAACCACCTTCTTGCGTTCATTTTTGCGACCAAAACCTAGAACAACCCCAGCGGGTTTAAAAAGGAAGAGGGAAAGCCCCCCTTTTTACCTTGTCCTCCTCCCCCCCCCCAGATTTTTACACCCTTCGGAAAACACCACCTTCTCTGCGTTAAACCCGGTTGCGCCAAAAATCCAGAAAAACCCCAGCCGGGAAAGGGAAGATGGGCCGGCGTCCCTTGGGCCCCCCCCCCTCCCCCCGCCAATTATAACAGCTTCGTAAAACCCACCCTTTTGCGTTCACGTGGCAAACAAAAATCCTAGAACAACACCAGCATTTTAGGGAAGAGGAAAGCCCCCCTTTAAACCTTGCCCCCCCCCGCCCAAGTTTAATAAAACCCCTTTTGGAAACACCACCTTCTCTGCTTCACGGGTGGCCACCCAACCTCCTAGAACAACCCACCCGGTTAGGGGCAAAAATAAAAAGCCCGCGTTCCCTTTTCCTCCCTCCCGCGCCAGTTTATACAGCTTGGGGTTAACCCACCTTCTCTGCGTTCCGTGCAAAACCAACAATTCCTAGAACAACCCACCCGGGAAAAAGGGAAGATGGAGCCGCGTTCCCTTTTCCCTCCCTTCCCGCGCCAGATTATCCAGTTTCGGAAACACCACCTTCCCTCCCTTTTCACTGCGCCCAAAAATTCCAAAAACCCCCCCAAACACCAGCAGGTTGGGGAAAGATGGACCCGGCGTTACCTTTTGTCCCCCCTTTCCCCCCGCCAGTTTAATAAAGCTTGGGAAAAACACCCCTTCTCTGCGTTTCCCCGTGCGCCCAAACAATCCAGAACAACACAGCAGGTTAAGGGAAGATGGACCCGGCGTTACCTTGTCCCTCCTCCCGCCCCGATTAAAACAGTTTTGAAACACCCCCTTCCCCCTGCGTTCAGGGTGCAACCAAAAAACCTAGAACAACACCAGCGGGAAAGGGAAGTGGAGCCGGTTACCCTTTTTCCTTTCCCTCCCGTCCCAAGTTTTATCCAGCTTGGGAAACCCCAAAACCTTCTTTTGCGTTCAGTCCCGGCCCAAAAAATTTCCCAAAAGAAACACCGGGCGGGTTAGGGAAAGGGGATGGAGCCGGCCGTTCCCTTTGTCCCCCCTCCCGCCGCCCAGATTATACACCCTTCGGTAAACCCCCCTTCTCTGCGTTCCCCTTTTTGCGCCCAAAAACCCTAAAAACCAACACAGCGGGTTTAGGGGAAGATGGAAACCCCGGGTTTTCCCTTTCCCCTTTCCCTCCCCCCCCAGTTTATTACAGCCCCGGTAACCCCCTTTTCTCTCCCGTTCAACCGTCCCGACCAACAATCCTAGAACAACACCAAGCAGGTTAGGGAAAGAGGAAACCCCGGCTTTCAAACCTTGTCCCCCCTCCCGCGCCAGATTAAAATTAAGCTTCGGTAACACCCTTCTCTGGGGTTCACGTCCGGGCCCCCAAAACAACCCCTAGAAAAACCCAGCAGGTTTTTTTAAGTGGACCGGCCTTTTCCCCTTGCCCCCCCCCTCCCGGGGGCCAAAAAAGATTATACAGCTTCGGTAAAACCCCCTTTCTTTTCTTTCCCACGTGCCCCAAAACAATCCTAGAACAACACCAGCAGGTTAAAAAATTTGGAAAGCCCGCTTTCCCTTTGGTCCCCCCCCCCGCCAGTTTATCACCCTTGGGAAAACCCACCTCTCTGCTTTCCACGTGCAAACCAACAATCCTAGAAAAACCCACCCGGGTTGGGGAAAGATGGACCCGGCTTTAAACCTTGCCCCCCCTCCCCCCCCAGATTATAAGTTTCGGAAAAACACCACCTTCCCCTGCTTTAAAGGGTGCGCCCAAAAACCTAGAACAACACCGCAGGTTAGGGAAGAGGGGAGCCCCCCTTCCCTTGTCCCCCCTCCCCCCGGCCAGATTATACAGTTTCGGTAACCCCCCCTTTCTCTGCTTTTCACGGGGCGCCCCAAAAAAACCCCTAAAAAACACCACGGGTTAGGGAAGTGGACCCGGGGCTTACCTTGTCCCCCTCCCGCGCCAGATTTTTACAGTTTCGGAAAACACCCCCTTCTCTGCGTTCACGTGCGCCCAAAACAACCCTTGAAAAACCCGCGGGTTGGGAAGATGGAAAGCCGGCTTTAAACCTTTTTCCCCCCTCCCGCGCCGGGATTTACAGTTTCGGTAACCCCCACCTTCCCCCTGCGTTCCCTTTGGGGACCAAAAAATCCTAGAACAACCCCAGCAGGTTAGGGAAGATGGAGCCCGCTTTACCTTGTCCCCCCCTTTCCCGGCCAATTATACAGCTTCGGAAACACCCCCTTTTCCCCTTCTTTCAGGGTTCCCGCCAACAATCCTGAACAACACCACCCGGTTAGGGAAGATGGACCCGGCGTTCCCTTTTCCCCTTTCCCGCCCCCGTTTATACAGCTTGGGTTTAACACCACCTTCTCTGCTTTCCCACGGGTGCGACCAAAAACCCTAAAAACAACACCAGCAGGTTGGGAAGATGGAGCCGGCGTTACCTTGCCCCCCCTTCCCGGGGCCAGATTATACGCTTCGGGAAACACCCCCTTTCTCTGCTTTTCCTTTGCGACCAACAACCTAAACAACACCACCCGGGTTTTGGGGAAGAGGGACCCCGCGTTCCTTTGGGCCCCCTCCGCACCAGATTATCCCGTTTTCGGAACCCACCTTCTCTGCGTTCACGGCGACCAAAGACCAAACAACCCTAGAACAACCCCCAGCAGGTTAGGGAAGATGGAGCCGGCTTTTCCTTTGTCCCCCCTCCCGCCCCCGTTAACAGCTTCGGTAAAACCCCTTTTTCTCTGCGTTCACGGTGCGACCAACAATCCTAGAAAAAACCCAGCAGGTTGGGGAAGATGGACCCGCGTTATTTTGGGTCCTCCCTCCCGCGCCAGATTATACAGCTTCGGTAACCCCCCTTTCCTCTCGTTCAGGGGTGCGCCCAAAAACCCTAGAACAACCCCAGCGGGTTTTGGGGAAAGATGGACCCCGCGCCCCCCTTTGGCCTCCCTCCCGCGCCAGATTAAAACAGTTTGGGTTTAACACCCCCTTCTGTGCGTTCACGTGCGACCAACAATCCTAGAAAAACACCACAGGTTGGGGAAAAATGGAGCCCGCGTTACTTTGTCCCCCCTCCCGCGCCAGATTATACAGCTTCGGTAACCCCACCTTCTCTGCGTTCACGTGCGCCCAAAAATCCTGAACAACCCCAGAAAGGTTAGGGAAGTTTGGAGCCCCTTTTCCCCTTGGCCTCCCTCCCCCCCCCAAAATTTAAGGCCTTGGGGTAAAACCCCCTTTCTCTGCGTTCACGTGCCCCAAACAATCCTAAAACAACACCAAAAGGTTGGGGAAGATGGAGCCGGCGTCCCTTGTCCCTCCCGCGCCAGATTTTTTACACCCTTTTTCGGTAACACCCCCTTCTCTGCGTTCACTGCGACCAAAAATTTCCCTTAGAAAAAACCCCGGGCAGGTTGGGGAAGAGGGAGCCCGCTTTCCCTTTTGCCCCCCTCCCCCCCCCGCCCAGTTAAAACAGTTTTCAGTAACACCACCTTCTCTGCTTTCCCACTTTTGCGACCAAAAATCCTAGCCCCCAACCCCCAGCAGGTTAGGGAAGATGGAGCCCGCTTTACTTTGTCCTCCCCCCCGCGCCAATTAAAACGGGTTTTTGGGTAACCCCCACCTTTTTCTGCTTCAGGGTGCCCAAACTACCCTAGAACAACACCAGCAGGTTAGGGAAGAGGAAAAGCCGCGTTCCTTGCCCCCCCCCCGCGCCAAAATTTTTAAAAGTTTGGGGGGAACCCCACCTTCTCGGGCGTTCCGTGCGCCCAACAACCCTTTAAGAAAAACACCACGGGTTAGGGAAGGGGAGGCCCGCTTTAAACCTTGCCCTCCTCCCGCGCGCAGTTTTTATACACCCGGGGTTTAACACCCTTCTCTGCGTTCACTTTGCGACCAAAACCCTTAGAACAACCCCAGCGGTTGGGGAAGGGGGGAGCCGGCTTTTACCTTGTCCCTCCCCCGGCGCCAGATTATACGGTTTCGGTAACACCACCTTCTCGCTTTCACGTGCAAACCAAAACCCTAGAAAACACCAGAAAATTTTAGGGAAGATGGACCCCGGCTTTACCTTTTTTCCCCCCTCCCGCGCCAAGTTATACAGCTTCGGAAACCCACCTTCTCTGGGTTCACGTGCGCCCAAACAACCCCTAAAAAACACCGGGCGGGTTTTGGGGAAAAAGGGAAAGCACGCGTTCCCTTTTCCCCCCCCTCCCGCCCCCGTTTAACAGCTTGGGTAACCCCACCTTCTTTTGCGGTCACGTGCGAAAACAATCCTAGAAAAAAAACCACGGGTTTAGGGAAGGGGAAAGCCCCGCGTTCCCCTTGTCCCCCCTCCCGCGCCAGTTATACAGTTTTCGGAAACACCACCTTCTCTGGGTTTCACTGCGCCCAACAACCCTAGAACAAAAAAAAAAAAACCAGCAGGTTGGGGAAGATGGAGCCGGCTTTTACCTTGTCCCCCCTCCCGCGCCAGGATTATCAGCTTGGGAAAACCCCAAACCTTCTCTGCTTTTCCCCGTGCCCCAAACAATCCTGAAACAACCCCCAGCAGGTTGGGGAAGTGGGGGCCCCGGCGTTACCTTGTCCTCCTCCCGCGCCAGATTCACGTTTCCCGGTAACAAAACCTTCTCTGCTTTCACGTCAAAAAAAACAACCCTAAAACCCAACCCCAAGCAGGTTAGGGAAAAATGGAGCCCGCGTTCCCTTTTGGCCTCCCTCCCGCCCCAAATTTATACAGCTTCGGTAACACCCCCTTCTTTTTGCTTTTCACGGCGCCCAAACCCCACCCTAGAACAAAACCACCCGGTTGGGGAAGATGGGCCCGCGTTCCTTGCCCCCCCCTCCCAAGGGCCAGATTATACCCCTTCGGTAACCCCCCTTCTCTGCGTTCACGGGTTGCGACCAAAAATCCTAAAACCAACCCCAGAAAAGTTAGGGAAATGGAGCCCGCGTTACTTGTCCCCCCTCCCCCCGCCGTTTATACAGTTTGGGAAAACCCCAAACCTTCTCTGCGTTCACGTGGGCCCAAAACAATCCTAGAACAAAACCCACGGGTTTTGGAAGAGGAGCCGGCTTTCCTTTGCCCCCCCTCCCGCGCCGGGATTATACGCTTCGGTAACACCACCTTCTCTGCTTTTCACGTGCGCCCAAAAATCCTAGAAAAAACCCCAAAGCAGGTTAGGGAAGATGGACCCGGCGTTCCCTTTGTCCCCCCCCCCGTCCCAATTTATACAGCTTGGGTAACACCACCTTTTCTGCTTCAGGGTGCGACCAAAAACCTAGAACAACACCACATTTTAGGGAAAAGGGAAACCCGGGGCTTTCCCTTTGGGCCCCCCCTCCCGCCCCGGGATTATCAGTTTCGGTAACCCCCTTTCTCTGCGTTCACGTGCGACCAACACCCCAGAAAAAACCCCAAGCGGTTGGGAAAGATGGACCCGGCGTTTAAAAAAATTGTCCTCCCCCCGCCCACATTAACCCCCTTCGGAAAACACCCCCTTTCTTGCGTTCACGTGGGGCCCAAACAACCCCCTAGAACAACACCACAGGTTAGGGAAGAGGGAGCCGGCGTTACCGTGTCCCCCCCCCCCCCGCGCCAAATTATACAGCTTCGGAAAACCCCAACCTTCCTCTTTCCCCGGGGAAAACCAAAAAATCCTAGAAAAACCCAGCGGGTTGGGGGGAAGAGGGGACCCCGGGGGTTCCCTTTGTCCTCCCTCCCGGCCAGTTTAAATACACTTGGGTAACACCACCTTCTCTGCGTTACGGGCGACCACAACCCTTTAAAACAACACCAGCAGGTTAGGGAAGATGGAGCCGGCTTTCCACCCTTGTCCCCCCTCCCGCCCCCAGTTTATACAGCTTGGGTTAACACCCCCTTCTCTGCTTTCACGGGGCGCCCAACCCAATCCTAGAACAACACCACGGGGTTAGGGAAGATGGAGCCGGCGTTACCTTGGCCCCCCTCCCGCGCCAGATTATCCCAGCTTGGGTAACCACCTTCTTTTGCGTTAAAACGTGGCCCAAAAATCCTAAACAACCCACAGGTTGGGGAAAGGAGGGGGCCCGCGTTATTTTTGCCCTCCCTCCCGCGCCAGTTTTATCCAGCTTCGGTAACCCCCCCTTCTCTGCGTTCACTTGCACCAACAACCCTAAAAAAACCCAGCATTTTGGGGAAGATGGAGCCCCCCGTTCCGGGCCCCCCCCTCCCGCGCCAGTTTATACAGCTTCGGTAACACCACCTTCTCTGCGTTCACGTGCGACCAACTTTCCTAAAACCAACCAGCGGGTTTTAGGAAGTTTGGAGCCGGCTTTTCCCTTTTCCCTCCCCCCCAAAGATATACAGCTTCAGTAAAAAACCACCTTCTCTGGGGTTCACGTGCGCCAAAAACAACCCTTAAAAAAAAAAACCCAGCGGGTTAGGGAAGATGGAGCGACTTTAAACCCTTGCCCCCCTCCCGCGCCAAATTATACAGCTTCGGAAACCCACCTTCCCCTGCGTTCACGTTCGCCCCAAACAATCCTAGAAAAAACACCAAAAATTTAAAAGGGAAGATGGAGCCCGCGTTCCCTTTTGCCCCCCCTTCCCACCCCAGATTATACGTTTGGGTAAAAACCACCTTCTCTCGTTCACTTTGGCGACCAACAACCCTTTAGAACAACACCAGCGGGTTTTAGGGAAGAGGGAGCCCGCTTTTAACCTTGTCCTCCCCCGCGCCAGTTTAAAGCTTCGGTAACCCCCACCTTCCTGCTTTCACGTGGGGACCAAAAACCCAGAACAACCCAGCGGGTTTGGGGGAAGATGGAGCCCCGTTTCCTTGCCCCCCCCCCTCCCCGTCAGTTTTAACAGTTTCGGTAACACCCCCTTCTCTGGGGTTAAAGTGCGCCCAAACAAACCCTAGAACAACACCACCCGGTTAGGGAAGATGGAGCCCGCGTTACCTTGTCCCCCCTCCCGGGGCCAGATTAACGGGTTTTCGGAACAAAAACCTTCTCTCGTTCACTTTTGCGACCAAAAAATCCTGGGAAAAAACCCCCACGGGTTGGGGGAAAGAGGGACCGGGCCCTTTACCTTGGCCCCCCCCCCGCGCCAATTATAAAGTTTTCGGAAAACACCACCTTCTCTGGGGTTCACGTGCAAACCAACAACCCTAGAAAAACACCACAGGTTGGGAAAAGAGGGGAGCCCGCGTTACCTTGTCCCCCTCCCGCCCCAAGATTATTAAAGCTTTTGGGTTAACCCCAAACCTTCTCTGCTTTTCCAGGCGCCCAAACAACCTAGAACAACACCGGGCGGGTTGGGAAGAGGAGCCCGCGTTCCTTGTCCCCCCCCCCGGCCCCCAGATTATACATTTCCCGGTAACCCACCTTCTCTGCGTTCACTTTCGCCAAAAATCCTAGAAAAAAACCCAGCAGGTTGGGAAGATGGAGCCGGCGTTCCCCTTGCCCCCCCCCCTCCCCCCCCCGCCCAGTTTATACAGCTTTCCTTTTAAAAACCACCTTCTCTGCGTTCACGTGCGACCAACAACCCTAAAAAACCCAACAAAAACGGTTTAAAGGGAAAGGGATGGACCCGGGGCTTTTCCCTTTTTTTTTGGCCCCCCCCCCCCCCTCCCGCGCCAAAATTAAAAATTGGTAACACCCCCTTCTCGCGTTCACGTGCGACCAACAATCCTAAAACAAAACCCCGCGGGTTTAGGGAAGATGGACCCGGCTTTCCCTTGTCCCCCCTCCCGCGCCAGTTTATCCCCTTTTCGGTAACCCCCTTCTCTGCTTTCACTTTGGCGACCAACAATCCTAGAAAAACCCCAGCAGGGTTGGAATTGGAGCCGGCTTTTCCCCTTGCCCCCCCTCCCGCCCCAGATTTTTAAAAAGTTTTGGTAACAACCCCCTTCCTCTGCGTTCCCCGTGCGACCAACAATCTGGGAAAAACACCAGCGGGTTAGGGAAGATGGACCCCCGGGGTTACCTTGTCCTCCCCCCCCGCGCCAGATTATACAGCTTTGGTAACCCCACCTTCTCTGGGGTTCACGTTGGCGCCCAACCCAATCCAAAGAAAAAACACCAGCATTTTGGGGAAGATGGAGCCCGGGGTTCCCTTGTCCTCCCCCCCGGGCCGCCAAAAATAAAACCCATTTTTCCGGTACAAAAAACCTTCGCTTTTCCCGTGCGACCAAAAATCCTAAAAAAAAAAAAAAAAACCAGCGGGTTTAGGGAAGAGGAGCCCGCGTTCCCTTTGGGCCCCTCCCGGGGCCGGGAAAATACAGCTTCAGAAACACCACCTTCTCTGCGTTCACGTGCGACCAAAAACCCTAGAAAAAACACCAGCGGTTAGGGGAAAAAAGGGAAAGCCGGCTTCCCCTTGTCCCCCCCTCCCGGCCAGATTAAAACAGCCCCCAAAGAAACCCCAAAAAAACCTTCTTCTCCCCTTTTTCACTCCCGGAACAACAACCCTAAACAACCCCAAGCAGGGTTAAAAGGGAAGATGGACCCCTTTTGTTTCCCCCCCCTTGCCCTTCCCTCCCGCGCCAGAAAAAACAGTTTCCCCCCAGAAACACCCCCCGTCTCTGCGTTCACGGCGACAAAAAACCCTAGAAAAAAAACAAAAAAAACATAATAGAGTAGGTAGAAAGAAACTAGCGTTTTTTGCGGAAAGCTTTACGGGCATAAATCCCTACCCCCCCAAAATATTTTTTATTGTGGAACACTACAAGCAGCTTTAAAAATGAAATCATGGCTGTTCAATGTGCATGCATATTTTAATTTAAACTAATTAATGAAGGCCTACTACCGGTACGCCCCAAAAGGGGACGTTCCGATCTTCCCCAATGGGTGCTCCCCCGCGCCCACAACACCCAGACATTGGGCCCAAAATGCCCCCAGGGTTTTAAAATTGGGGTTACGGGCGTTGTGATGGCGGGGGTGTTTACGGAATGCTTTGGGCCCCCCCAAAACTGCAAAATTTGCATCATACGGAACCCTAAACCCCGTGAAGTGAAGATGACCCGAAGTGAAATAGTCAGGGTGCAATAGAAAAACCCCGAAAAACATAGACGCAAAAATAAAAAGGTTTTGGGGGGGGCCCGTTTCCCTTTTTCAGAGAGTGGGAAAGATTTTAAATACCTCAGCTGTTTGGGTGGGGGTGAGGGTTAAAAAAAATGAATTTAACCGGGGGGGGAAAAGGGGGCAAAAGGGAGGGGGTGAGAGGAGAGGGGAAGGGGGAGGAGAACCCACCGGAGGTTTAAGTTTGGTTTGTGGCGAATTGTTTTCTATCAAGTTTCACCTGTCACCCCCCGTCATTTTTACCATTTCCCTGGGTAGCTTTTGGTTTTAAAACGCTACTTAAGGGGGGAAAATGATGAAGGGCCAAAGTTGGGCGAAACGTATCAGAACGCGTATGTTTGTCTATTTGCGTCTGTGCGACCTATCTAACGAATTGAAGGTAGGCCTATGCTGTTGAATTCTGTACCTTTCCCCCCAAAAAAAAATGTTTTTTTTTAAAGTTCCCAGTTTTGGGCTTTAATTAAAAATTTTAAATTTAGTATTGTTATCAATAATATTGGGTTATTGTTTACTAAGGGCCCCAAAACCCCCCCCCCTCCCCAAATTTTCCCTTTTGTATATTTTTTTGGGTGGCTCATTGGGGGTTAGCGTACTGCTTCCAATTGGAGAAGGTCCCCCGGGTTCGTTTTTGCCCAAAATCAGAAGTTTTTTAAAAATTCTGATTTGGATTTAAGTCCTCAGTTCTTCTAGGAGTTTAAAAGGAGTTTTTAAACGGTGACTTTGAGTCGTCCCACAACGAAGGGCCCCTAATAAAATTTAGAGTTTTTTGAACGGCCCTTTTTGATTTAGCGTTTTATTCCCCGGGTTTTCGCCCCCATTCCCCTAAACCCCCTGTTTATTGCTATTTTCCCCATTAAAAAAAGGGTCCCTTTGGGTTGGGTTAAAGGCTCACTCGTCGGGTTTTCGTCGGGGGCCCACAGGTTGGGGGTTTTGGGGTTTTTTTTTTACTTGTCCCCCACTGAAAAAACGTTATAACTGAGGGGAAGACTCTAAATACAATTTTATTTTATTTATTTATTTATTTATTTGAATAACACCCTGCTCTCACCGGTAGAGTGGTCATGACGTGTAGCGCCGCCTCCCACACGGAAACCGGGGAGTACTGGGACAGACTCGCCAACGTCCCCGCGTTGAAAATGACTAACCCAGACCCCTTCCCAAAATCACCCGATCCCGGGCTCTTTGGGCAAAACGCGATGATGGAGGGAACCCAAACGCCCCTTTCGAACCTGGGGGAAAAATTTGTAATTCCCTAAAAATTCATTTTTCCATGGGCAGAGAAGTAGGTTTTTCCAAAGAAGTCCAAAGGTTTCCGAACACCCGCCACGTTTTTCCGCACTACATATGCAGCCGAGACTGTAATACGGGCAGACAGCGTTTGGGTGAGCCTTTTTGGGAAGCTGGGCAGGAGGATTTTTTTTATTCATTTTTTTTCCAAAAATGGACCAAACTGGCCCCAAAAAACATTGTAGGGTAGACCAGATGGGGCCCCAGCTAGGGAGGACAGATGTAGGTAAAAAAACCAAATAGAACCAAAAAAGTCCCGGGCCCCCGAGGGAAAAAAGCAAATAAAAAGCTCTCATTTCTTTTCCAAAAAAAACTTCAATTTCAGGAGGGCCTTATAAACTCAAAGGTTTAAAGGGTCTTTTGCCATAAAAAAAAGCATTGCAACCCCTACTTTCAACGAAAAGAAAAAACGTATTACTCATAAACAAATTTTTTGGCCATATAAATTTAAAATTTATTGGAATTTGCTAGGTAAGCGTTTACTTTTTCGATAATCATATTTTTAACTGTCCCCCGGGGCCCAAATATAGGCCCTACGTTTTAAAAATGAAAAGTTGATTTTTAATGCCCCAAACGAAACTCAAATTATTTCATATTTTTGGAGCTTAAAAATTCAGAATTATTAAAAAAAAATCCTTTTTTTTTTATCTAAAAAAGCAGAAAAAAGTGATTATTTTTATTTTGCTAGACTAAAAAAATTTCCCTATTTAGCATCATTTTGGTTTAAAAAAATAATTCAAAAAAATTTTAAGGGGCCCTAACCATTTTTAAAAGAATGGAAAAAGTTAGAAGAGGTTTTGGGGGTGGAAGTGTTGGGGCGTTTTAAAAAGACTTATTAAAGACCCCACAAGAGAAGGTTTAATTTAGTTTCTTTAATTTTAAATTTTTTTGTTTTTTAAAATTTGGTTTTTGATGAAATAAAATAATATTTTAAAAAACAAAAGTGAATTCTAGGGAATAGGCCCTACAGGGAAACTCCTTTTTTTCCCCCCCCATTAGGGATTTGTTTTTCTTATCGAAACCCCCCGGCTATTGGGCCCAACCCAAAAAATGGAATCAAAAAATGAATCCCAACCACCACGAGAGGAACGGTTTTTGCTTGGCGAGCTTCCAGTATTGGGGTTGGGCACGAGCGCAGGTTTTGGGCCGCGGGCCGAAAAAAGGCCGAGCTTCTCGGAGGTCAACTTTCGCAGGGAAAAGGACGTAAACCCTTTAAGGGGGAGGATCAGGACGCGCTGGTGTTTTGCCCCCAGTCTTCGGAGCCCTCGATCTGCAGACCAAACAATTGCCCCTATTGGGCGAAAGATTTTTTTATTTATTTCATTTTCAAAAATCCTGAGCACGGGGATCCATTTGTACCCTTACCAATCACCATTTCCCCCTCCCCTACCCCAAATTTTAAAAAAGCTTTTTTTGACCTTTGTAGATGGGTTTGCCCCTGTTTGGCCAAATTTCTATACTATACTGCCCCTTGCGCACATTTAAAAAAAGCCACTTCAATAATCAAAGTTAATTTTTGAAATATTCACGGAGACAAACCTTTTACTCGGCAGGCTCGTAAACCCTCAAAATTTAAAATGTACAACGCTTGGAAAAAAAAATTTAAAATTTAAACTACGTACGAAATTTAAAATGACACAAAACGATATTTTTATGCAGAACAAAATGCAAGAATCAGGATTGATTACCCCATGTAACAAACCCTACTATTCACCTTGTTAAGGGAAAAAAAAAAGGAAAAAAAAAAAAAAAAACGGGACCCGGGGGCAACCTCTTCTTGTTCCCGGGGCGTCGACTTTTATGGTAACCTTTTGGGATAGTAGGGTTTTTTACATATGGTACATCAATTCTGTTTTTTGTAGGTTTTTCTGCAAAAAAAATTAAATTTTATAGTGGGGGAGTGCCCTTTAAAATTCTCGTAGGGAGTTTTTAATTTTTTTCTAGAGCATTGTACATCTTTATTTGAGTGCTTACGAGGGGCCGTGAAAATGTCCCCGTCTCCTGAAGACTCTTTCCGTGGGTTTAGTTGGGCCCAAGACGCCCCACCTGGAATGTGGAGACCCCGGTTTCCCAAAACCCCGGTCGGCATGTAGATATTTTTTTAAATTTAAAGGGAACATTCCCAATCAGTTCTTTAAATCGTAAGGCCCAAGGGCCCAAGGGGTAATATTTTGTATTGCCGAGTATGTGTTTCAATCAAAAGTTTACAACCCCTCCCAAAGGGAAGCGGGATGGTTTTTGTCGTAACGAAATTTCCCAAAATCCAATTTTTTACGACGGTTTCTTACGACGAGCCCAAACACGAAAAAGGAAAAATCCACAGCTTACTGTACCGCATGCCCCATTCACAGGACAATGAAAAATTTTATGGTTTTTTTGTAAACGGGCCTAGCATTTCTTAAAGACTTACGCCTTACGCCCTTTGACCCTTTTCGCCTTGCGACTTAGAACTAATTGTGAATGATGCTTTTTAAATGTATCGTATTTTTCTTGGGGTTGCTAGCGTCTGTGCTGACTGCCGGTGAGGTTGTCTTTTGATGTACCAGGGTCTCCTCCTGGCAGAAGGTGATTTGCCTCGAGCGTTTTTTTCGGAGGGAACGCCTCCTGGAACGCCCGCTGGGCGGGCCCCTTTGCAGCTGGGGGTAAAGTGTCGTACTGGGAGGTGAAACCCGCGGGGGGGACAAGAGTTCGCTTGAAAACTCGTTTTTATTTGGGACTATTTATTTAACGATGGGAGGCTATAAAGTGGGCCCTTAAAAATGGAATCCCAAGGGGAAACATTTGAACCCCAAAAAATGACAGAAGGGACAGAATAAGGGCGGGAAAAGAGAGAAATGCTCGGTGGGAGAAGTTAAGGGGCCCAAAAAGGGTCCCGTTGAGATATGAAAAGAATGTTTGGGGAAAATAAGGATTTGCCAAGTGCATGAAGGATGGAAATTTAAAAGGAAAAAGAATAAAAAAGGGAAGACCAAGGGGAAATGTTTGGGGAAACCAACCCAAAAACAGGGGATACGAGGGGAAGAAAGAGAGCTGGGAAAAATTTGGGAAAAAATAGGATTGTGAGAAAGGGTAGAAAGAAGTGGAAAAAAATTTTTTTGCCCAAACCCCAAAGGGGACCCTGCCCTAAGCAGGAAAAGAATTTATGGATGAGGGTGATGATGATGCAGCCCTTTAAAAGTAGGCTTTGGGTTTTTTTGCTGCCCCTAAATGTTTGACGAAGTTCAAGGGTCTTAACACCAGGTGGCATTTTAATTTGAAATTCACAAGATTTTTACAAGATCTTGTTTTTAAAACCCAAATTTTTTGAGAAGACTTGTTTTTATACCAAAAAATCCCTTTAATGGATCTTACCATAAAAAAGTCCCCTTTGGGAAGATCTTGCAAATTCTTAAAGATTTTTCCCGGAAAGGGGGGGCCAAGTACAGGTAGCCTAGATGTGGAGTAGATAGGAGAGGAGCGGATAGTGATTGAAGAGAGAGAGAGAGAGAGAGAGAGAGATGGTGGGTGGACAGGAAAGTGAAGAGAGCTGACAGTGTCGAGACAAGAGAATGAGAAAGATGAGGTGTCACGCTTGGTGGTCGGTGCTGATTCTGTGATGCCCAAGATACAACTTGGTGGAAACTGGAAACACCCTTTTACCCAACTAAATGATGTTGTTAAATGAAGTGATAGGCTAGTGATAGAGCCTATATGCATATAGTTTGGTATTTTATTCAACTATGGTTACCATGTTTACATAAATGTAATGTAGGTAGGACAAGTGTAGGCAAGTGGCAAGTCATTACTCTCTCTATATATAACGATAAGACCAAGTATAGACGCATTACCTTACAGTAGTTATGGATTTGCAGAAGTAGAATTGAGGAATGCGCGGTCGGTTTTTGCGCGCTTTGTCAACGGAACTCTATCCCTTGGCAGTATATTGCCCAATACCTGATTGTTTGTGTACAACTTAACGGGTGTACAAGCCTTGGATTGGGTTGGTGTTTCTCATTTCTAAGCAGCCTTCTTCTCACGACTTAGGTCTGGAATTACAAGCAGGCATTGGGAACTTGTCTGGGACCTACTCGAGTTCCGTTGGCACATTCCTGAACTCTACGTCAGCAGATCCATAGTTACTGTAACATGACTTTACTGGTAGGTAGATTGAGGAGGGTCAAAAAAATCTAGGTATGCCCTACTACTACTAAATATAATAAATTTAGGGCTGCCCAACAATATTGATAATTTGATACGATATCGATATGAAGAAAAAATTCGATATCGATAAGGAAATAAATATACGAGTTTGATTGAACATGGATTTAGAAGAGGAAGATCGCGGTGGACCTGATTTTCTCACTCAGACAGCTAATGGAAAAGTGCTATGACCGAGAAAAGGACCTATGTTTAGCTTTTCTAGATATCGAAAAGGCATACGATAGCCTCAAAAGAGAGAAGGTTTGGGATGCTATGGAAAATATAGGAGTTAACAAAGGAATAATAACAAGAGTGAAAGAGATGTACTCGATATCTAGAAGTGCTGTAAAGACAAGAGGTGGAATTACAGAGTGGTTTGACATTAGGAGTGGGTTAAAACAAGGAAGTGTACTGTCTCCACTATTGTTCATTATTGTCATGGACGAAATCACCAGGAAAGTTGCAGAGAGAATCGGGGAAGAATGTATGAAAATAATGTTATTTGCAGACGATCTTCTGGTGTGGGGAGAGGATGAAGAGGAGGTGCAATCTCAAGTTGATGTGTGGAGTGTGGTGGCAGGAGAATATGGACTGGTGTTTGGAAGTGGCAAGAGTGAAACAATGCTGATGACACGAGATAAAGCGAAGAATGTCAGGATTCTACTAGGACAGATTTTGAAGCAAGTGGAAAATTTCAAGTACGTGGGGAGTATAGTAGCATGCAATGGAAGGATTCAACCAGAGATAGGAAGAAGGACACAGCAAGCTGTTGGGTTATTCCAATCTATCCGAGATCTCATATGGAACAGAGAAGTACCAAAGAAGTGCAAGGTAACCATCTACCAGACCTACTTTGTTCCAATTCTGACATATGCAGCAGAGACTTGGAATATGACAGCAGTGGAGGAGAGTCTTGTGCAGGCTGTAGATATGAAGTTTTTGAGAAGCATTGTGGGTAAGACTAGATGGGACCGAATACGGAATGAGGATATCCGAGATCAAGTAGGCGTGAGGAATTTAATGGAGCGAATTGGAGAGAGAAGATTAAAGTGGTTCGGACATGTCAAGAGAATGGAAAGATCAAGATTACCGAGAAGGATGATGGAATTGGAAATTCCAGGTAGGAGACCAAGGGGCAGACCACGACAAACAATGGCAGAATAGTGTGAGAAAAGATGTAGAACAGCGGGGAGGAGAGTGGAATGTGGTGGAAGAAGAGGAGTGGTGGCAGGACAGAAGAAGATGGAGAGGCCTATCTTCAATGCCGACCCAACGCAGAGTTGGACGTGGCAACAGATAATGATGATGAATAAATGCTTGGTGTGGCAGTGAGTTATGGTTCTGCAGCACCAACTGCATATTGCTAGTCAGTTTGGCTTCGGGCCAAGACTCTTGCTAAGATTATAAGATAAGACCACATGTGTAATCTCATTTATATCAGCAAAGCATAAGAGGCAGCTCAAGTTGTTACACTACGGTAAATTAGTGTCCAGAGAGAGTCAGGGAGAGAGAGAGAGAGAGAGAGGTAGAGACAGAGAAGTCAGTTAGCTTCTATCTCTTCGCAGGGCCGCCGCAAGTATTGTTGTGATTGTTCTTCATGGGACGGACAGTGGCATGTCTGCATTGCCGGCGGGGCCTTGGCTACGCCCAAAGAACGTAAAAACATGTTTAAAAAAAATCAAATAAAAAAAAATTCAAAATAAAAAAACAATATCGATACTCGATTTGAAAAGTTTGATATCGAATCACGATATCGATATATAAATGGTTTATTGTCATAGTATCTACATTTTGCGAGAAGCATTTTCAGATGTACAGACAAATCCCCTTACGATATCGATATGATGTTTTTTATCGTTGGGCAGCCCTAAATAAATTATCAATCTTATCAATTTTAAAGTAAAAGGAGAAAACCCCGATATCACGGTGACTCACAATGATATTGAAATTTACATGATAGACCTAACCAACCAAGTTCCTGGGTCTCACATTGGACTTTAAATTGAAATGGCAATCCCATATATAGAGAAATTATGCAGCAAACGCCTTAATTCCGCTTGTTTCATGATGAAGACACTTGCCTCACAATGTGGCACCAATACTTTAAGAACAATACATTATTTATTCTTTCTTTGATTTCCTATGGAATTTGTTTTTGGGGTAAGGCCTAATTCATCCAATGTACTTTTAAGTACCTATTTACTCTCCAAATGAGAGCACTAAGGTACATTTACCACATGTCATCCAGAGAATCTTGTAGACCAGTTTTCAAAAACAACAAACTAATGACTATAGCAGGAATATACATCTATGATATCAGTCTAATTGTGATAGATTTTCCCAATTTCTTTCAAACAAATGGTATGGTGCGTACTCTTGACAAAAGAGGTAGACACAATTAACGTCAGAGGTGCCACCGATTGAAACTTTTAGATAACGACCCAGTCAACATCGGTGTGATTTATTTTTAATAAATCCCCCGATGCCTTGAGGGCCATTGACTCAAGAGCTGTTTCTAAAATGCATGCAATATTAAATAGAAAACTGTTTTTACTCTGTGGCCGACTTTTTAGAAATGCCCTAGCCTATGCACAGATGAGAAGAAAGGAGCCAGAAACACCCGTGGTTGCTTTAATTAAGATTGCATAAAAATTTTAAAAATGTTATTTATTTACAGAAACTCCATTTTAAACATTAAAATAATATTTTCTGACCTGGTTAAAAAATTCTAGGCCTAGCTAGGCCCTATGAATGTTGCATCACAATTTTGAGCTAGGCCTAGCCTAGGCCCATGTGCTGTGTTCTATAATAACATTGCAGAACTTATAATAACATTTTAATCATATAGGCCTACTAATAGGGAACTAGCCTTGGTCTTAAATTCACGTTTTTCATTTTTTATTATTTATAGAACACAGTTAAATAAACTTCACAAATGAAAGATTTTTTAAAAAAAATCATCCGTGGTTACTACGGGGGTACAAAGTTATAGGGTTTTGAACCCCCGCGCAAACGCTCGTTCTTGGTTCAACTGCGTTACGTAGCTTGCAGCATGCTCATCGTTGTAGTTTGTATAAATACTACAACAACAACAACAAAAGCTCGACGAGCGGCCTGTGCGCGGCAGCGAAGCCTAGAGGCAATCCAGTGGACCGTGCTCATCAATAATCGGACTAATTTGACAACAACACGAACGATGACAAAGATGACGACCATGTGATTTTGACAGTGCGTCCAGTGCGTCTACCCGACCTTGACTAGAAAGCGATTTATTTCTCATTGGTGGGAAAGAGCCACTGGTTATTTCTCTATGGTACAGTCATTCAAGGCTGCGCTAGGCTAGGCCCTACGCCCTAGGCTGTGTCTTTGCCCTAGGTTTAGGTAAACCAATTCTTAAAATGTCCATTTGGATGCCCTAGACACAGCCTAGCCTAGGTAGGGCTATAGGCCGAGGCATTTCCTGTATCCTTAGCCAAGTTTTTTTAGGTTGATGATGATATCATTTATATCATTGATGTTTGGTAGGACTTTAGATTTTATATTTAAATATGCGCCTAGTCCTGGGCGTAGTGATAGGCCTACCTCGGCCCTAGGTCCTAAGGGCCTAGGTCCTAAGGGCCTAGGTCTACCAAGAGGGCAAAGGCTACCACTGTAGAAAACACCGGAGAAGATCATTTTATACACGTGCCAAAAGAACAAACGACAAACAAGGCAAAAAGAATGTTCAAAGCTGCAGCACGAGAATGTTTTGAGGAGGACGCCCCCTCTACAAATTCACTCTACTGTTGTGAAGACCACTTTCATGCAAGTAAATATTATTGGTCTACTAGCTTTTTAATTCACAAGTGAATTTCCTTTAAGCTTCTGTTAGGCTCCGGCCAAATATTCTCGCAGCAAAATTTGCCTTGGGATTATAAGTCTAGGGCCTAAACGTAAGAGGCGTTTTCTCGCATGGGAGAATGTCACAAATTCAATTTTTTTTTATATTTTCCCCGCGAGAAAATGAGTTACGTATAGGTCCTAGGCTTATAATAATCCCGAGGAAAATTAGAAGCTCATAGGAAACTAACCTGCGAAATAAAAAAGTACTAGGTAGACCAATTAATATCATTTGCTTACTAAAAAGGGGTATTCACAACGTAAAGTGAATTGCAGCGGTAGGCTAGAGGCCCTACGATTCCTTGACATATTCTCGTCTTTTTTGCGTCTAACCATTATTTTCACCTTTTTTAGTTTTTTTTTAGCACATATATAATACTTTCTCCGTGTTTCTAGAGTGGTGTTAAACACATCGTACCTTACACCTTTTTATAAGGCGCCATTTCTTTAAATTCAATCAAAAGGTCATTGAGAAACGATAGCGGGAATGACAGCGGGCGCAGTGACGGCAACGGCAACTGTCTGCTAGGATGTGTTTGACCCCCGCCGACTGGATGGTGAATATCTACCATATATCTAGATAACGGTTTGGGCGCCTTTGGGTCTGCGCTAGGCTGCGGTCAGCAGTCTGACGTCACACTACTTTTCGTGTTGTCTTTTGGCGGGAAGCCAGATTCAAATTTCAGCTTTAAATATTGAGAAAAGTATTAACCTTAGACGAAAAAAAACTTTTATGTTATTTTTTTTTAGATTTTTATCTTTAACATATTCGATTTCTGGAATGAAGGCTAGTTCCCTATTCTATTTTTCACTTTTAATATCACATAATCCAAACTTTTTAAACAAAAAAGAAAGAAACGATTTTGTAGGCTCTTGCTGTTTAATTTAACTTGCATCCTCCCCAAAAGCAACTGCTTGGCTGTTTCCTTGCTGTTTTTTCAAAGGAAGCAGTTCCTACTACATCTGGGACACGGCCCCCCCCATGCTCCGCCCCCTATCGAAAGTCGAACGATTATCGCCCCGCCTTCAATGTTTACAATCGAAATTAACCCGCGCAGATTCAAATATACGAAAATAAGCAAAAGAAAACGTAATTAACAAAATTCCTAGGCCCTAAATAAGACTAAAAATCCATTTATTCCGTTTTGCCCCTTAATATCCGTTAAAAACGGATAAAAACCGTTAAAACGGATAAAATCCGTTAAAACGGCAGCCCTGCCCTAGACTGGTTTTTGTATAGAAAGATGGTGGGTAAATAGTGTTTTATTTCAACTTTAAACTTTAAGTAAAGTTGGTTTGCAATCTGCAAATGGGAGACCTAGGCCCTACATTGAAATTTGTATGCATCTTAGGCCTATGTATTTTGTGTATTTTTTAAACTAATTAACAACTTTTAATATTCAAATGTTTATGATATTTAGGGCTAGGCCGAAAACAGGTAAATTAGACAAAGGCTTTAGGCCTAATAAATAAAATTAAATAAATATTTTGTATTAGGTATACCGGTACATTAGGCATTACATCTAGGTAGGCCTGGGCCCTTGTTACTGGTATGTAGCTAGTAGGGTCAAGCAAGGTAAAAATGATACAGAAAACTATACTTTGCTATGTGCAGCTTAATTAGATCTAGGGCCTACTATGACAAAATGTATATTCTTATGACAAGGAAATTTGATTCAAAATTCAACGGGACAATTTTTTTCTGTTTTTATAACCATTTACATTTTTAAAATAAATAAAACTTTGGGTATCATTTTTACCCGGCTTGGGGAAAAAATGATACACTGTGTTTAAAAATGATACACTGTGTGTTAAGCCCTTAAAAACAGAGCTAGAGGTTAGGAAGAGGGAAAATATGATCCCCATGGATAATTTGATAACAATCTACAAAATAGTCATACCCATGTCATTTTAAATATTGTTTTCATTTTTGAACGGAATCAATTTTATCCTGGGAAACTGGCCTAGGCCTCCAAGACCTGGCTGCAGACCTTCGATAGTGGCCTGAGCTCAAAATAAGGCCATCATAATCTTAAGAAGCTTAAAATATTTAAATGGTACTTTTCACAATTCATTTAATTTACAAAAAGAGTCTTTAAATTCACCTTGAAAATTGTTTGAGCTGAATTAACATGTGTTTTGGTCAGCCATTGACCGTATCATTTTTACCCCAAAGAGTGTATCATTTTTGTACCTTAACTTTCAGCTTCAATTCCTGCCACATGTCTCTAGGTAGCAGCACTCTACAGTTCTTTCTTAGTAAAGTGCAGCATTGACAACATGATTGGAAACAGAGAGTGGTAAATTTGAATGAGTACCTAGTGGAAGAGATTTCATTCAAAGTGTAAGCATCCGTGTACAAAGTTTTTTGGCAAGTTTTTTCAGGGACATTTTAAATAATTTTTTCAAGTTTATTGCCATCTTTCTAAAATGTAGCTATAATTAATATTATTAAAACTAATAATGAGTTATTATTACCAAGAAAAAATGAAAAAAGTTAATAAATAGGCCTACTTATCAAAATGCCACTGTATCGTTTTTGCCCAATATTTTGTGTGTATCATTTTTACCTCACTTGACCCTACGGTATTTCTCTTACCAAGGTCCCGCAAGTTGTTTCAGAAAGGGAGCAATATTCCGTTTAGCTTTGGCAACGACGACTCGCTGAGCTTGGTGCAAGGCCTCCCTCACCCTGTGCTCGGCGTCCGTCGCCAGCTGGCAGTACAGACGAGGCCAGAACGGCAGAATCGCCTTGACGCCATCTACATCCGAGCCCTGGATCAGTTCGGAGAATTCTTGCAGAGCTTTTAATTTTGTAGTAGAATCTTTTTTGTTCATCTTCTTAAGAAGGATCTGGAAGTTTGGATCTATATTGGAGTTGATGTCGTCGGTGTTAGAAGAGAATCCGGGCAGAACTGTGACGAATGCGCCATCTTTGACAGCAGAAAACCCGACAAAAGATGCAGGTGTGGTTCCCAGAAGTTCGGCACTTCGTCCACTGTTGGCTGGCTGAAATGGAGAATAACAATACAATCATTATGCCTAGGCCTACATTTTACCTCAATAGACCTAAGCCAAATTCATTGATTTTGTGCAAAGCTAAACTGTAAAGAATCATCCCTCATTTTTTTAAGTAGACCTACTACATATTATTCTCTCTCTTTACCAGGGAGACACGGAGAAATCTGTTGGAAGGTTTCTTAGGCTATGTTAATATTATTGGAATTTACAAATACTTTCTTTTAAAAGTTTGGTGTGTATCCAAGTTCACTACCTCTAGGGCCCACGTAGTGTAATTAGTAGGAACTAAAACCTGTAGGCCTAGCTCTCTTTGACGATGCATATGTGTACAATGTACGGATCAAACGGCAAATAAATACCGGTACTCTACTCTACTCTACTCTTCCAGTAAGTACAACAACTCTGCACGGCAGGCCTAAAGATGGCGGCCCAAAAACAGTGAAATATGCGAGTGATTAGTAAGAGTAATTAACCTAATAATTGTATATTTTCAGAGTGATTAGTGTTAATAAATCGTTAATAATGAGTTATTCTTTATTTATTTCTTATTTGAAGTTGTTTTTCATTGTTTTTATTGAAGAAAAACAGTGTTAAAAAACTGGTCCAATACCAACGACAGAAGTAACATTTTGGTAATATTTTGACGGCAGTAGCCCTACATTATTGTTGTGGTGGGTGACAGATTTTCTACCAGAGTGCAGAACGAAAGCTGGTTCGCCAGGACTCTCTGCCAGGATTGCATGATCGGGGTTTGGTCACAGGACTCTTTACATTTTGGTTCCAGTGGAATTTACACATGGCGGTGACCAAAGATCAATCGTTCTGCACTCTGGTGGTGAAATCTGTCACCCAACACAACAATAATGCACTGTCGTCAAAATATTGTAAAAATTTATATTTTATCATCGTCCGGACAACTGTGACCAAACCCCGATTTGTGGGTACTCTTTCGGATGGTATGCCTCAACTTTTTAACACTGTAACGGAAAGGATTTCGGGTGCGCTCTTATCGAAAATATCCTAGAACTAGTGCGGCAGGTAACAAGGCAGAAAGGTCGACTACCTAACTTAACGTAGGCCTAGTAGTTTTGTAACGGAAAGGATTTCGGGTGCGTAGGCTATGTTTTCATTGAAAAAACTTTTTTTTTTGTTTATTTGGATTAAAGACGAGTCAACCATTAGGTCATAATGCACCACTCTAACCTGGGGGGGGGGGGGAAGGAGGGGCCCATGCTGGTCAGAACCAGCCACGGGTATGGGGAGGAAAGGGGGGTTCTCACGTCGCGGTCGTCATTGTCTTGTCATCGTTCGTGGTGTCATTGTGGCCATCGTCGTCGAGGGGTCGTCAAGGGAAGGGGGCAAGATCCCCGACGACTATTGCCACAGCTCGCCTCTATTTTCGGGGAGTAAAATACTACCCTTCATACTAGCTGATGTTTGCAAGGTGGAATTTTTCTCTTGAATCGCCTTGTACGATTAGCAGAGCCATGCTCTGGACCAATTCTACCCTGGGCCCAGACGGGGAGTGTTTAAAAGTTGGGGCATACCATCCGAAAGAGTACCGATTTGTGTGCACTATGGTGGGAGATAAGTTTGATCATTGCCCTATTGTCCATCGACCTTTAGACCATTTAATCATAAAGGGAATTGGATACACAAAGCTTCAATGAACAATGTTTGAGGTTATGTTTGGTAAGCTTGATGTATACCTACCCTATAAAGCATCATTCACCATCAGTTCTAAGGCGTAAGGCGCAAGGCCTAAGGAGTAATATTTTGTCAGTTGTAAGGCGTAAGGCGCAAGGCTTAAGGCGTAATATTTTGTATTGCCGAGTATGTGTTTCAATCAGAACGTTCACAACACGTCCCAAGTTGCAAGGCGTATGGTTTTATGTCGTAACGAATTTTCCAAAATCATTCTTACGACGGTTTCTTACGACGAGCCAATCACGAACAAGGAAACTCCACAGCTGACTGTAAGCGCATGCGCAATACACAGGAGCAATGAAAAATGGTATGGTTGTTGTAAACGCCTAGCATTTCATACGACTTACGCCCTAGACCTTGCGCCTTACGACTTAGAACTGATTGTGAATGATGCTTAAGCAACTGAACTAAGATCTTTTTAGCGAGTATAACTCTACTAAAAGAAGGCATGCCGTTTAAATAAATCTGTTATTTAACGTTGTCAAACATTTTAAACCGTTTAGTAGTAACAAAAGGTCTAGCCTAGGTAGGCCTAGGCTAGGCCTAGGCAACACGAAGACATGCCACAGCCAAGGCTAGGCTAGGCCTAGGCTTCCTCATCTCCGAGGCCACACTCACTTACCCTGGCATTATTTTTGGTTCTGTTGGCTTGCTTACGATTGCCACCCATTTTACAAAGTTCAGGATAATAATTTAGATAATTTTATGTAGGCTATATCAGAATCAAAACACCACAATAATCATTGACGTTGTCAGTAATTTTGACACCAACGAACTGTGAACGCCATTAAAATATCTCACCGCCTTTTAGTACTAAAATCGTAGATATGCAGAGCCTTTTAAACTAAAGAGCGGGAACCTGCTCAATTTTAAATTTTTGGATTTGTACACGAGTTTATTTATTTTATTATTTATTTAACGTCTATCCTATTCAGTTATAAAAACTGATTTACAAAGGAGGATTCATTTATCGTTGTGTCTGCACTTATGTAATTAGAATTAGATTTTATTTACTACAATTCAGAAATTAAAAAAGTACGCCCCAACCGGGAATCGAACCACGGATCTCCCGCATTCGAGACAGGCGTCTTAACCACTAGACCATCAGGACGGGTACATATTAAGAACTGAATTGTAGTTGCATTATACATCTGAATGGATGGAACAGTACTGCAACGAATATAGTTAGTTGTCCTATAAAAATAAAATAAATCAATTGTATTTAGAGTCTACCCACTCAGTTATATAACTGTTCACTGATTTTCAGTGGGGGACAGTAAATCAAAGCGACCAAGCCAACCTTGTAAATCGGTTTTTTAACTGCAGGCGTTCTCCTCGACGTCTGCTCGGCAGTCCGGGTTAGTGGAGGAACCTTTATGACTGTCAAAGTTACACCATCCTTTCGGATGGGACGTTAAGCCGTTGGTCCCTTTGGTACTTTTCGAAAGGAGTAGGCTACGTGCCGGTATCGGGTTTCCCCTCCTCCCTTCTGTTCATACTTCATCCTCATTCTATCACCACTCATCGTCTCGATTATCCAAAGTGCATAAATATGAGACCATTGAGACGTTAAGCAATATCCAATCAATCAATCAACTAGGTAATATATAAATAAAGTAAAAATTTAAAGAACATTAATATACCTACAAATTAACAAATAATTATATGGTGATGAACAATAAAACAAATATATCAAAATTATAAGTACAACAAAGCATAAGAGTACAAATATTTACAGGAATGTGTTTATAAAAGAATAGAGGGGGAAATGCTAATGACCTTCAACTGCAGTCCAATCACAGATTGATATTTTAAAAGAATTAAAATCAGAGAATATGTCGAACTTTGGTAAATAAGGTCAATTATAAAATGAAGGTAAACGAAATACCCAAGATCAGTAAAATATTAGACCTAGGGCCTTCATAATTATTTCAAAATAGAGTATCAATACCTACACTACACTAGGAAGCTTCGCAAACGCTTTTTTTAGTCGCGTTGATGTATGAGCTTTTTTAAGTTTTAAGTATGAGTGGGATACTTTTAAGTTCCATTGCAAAATCATTTAAAGTAGTACTCAATGCTATGGTAATTAGAATGTCAAATATCTGGAGGCCCAAAGATTTGCTTTTTGTACGCATTGTAGGTGATAGTTGTCATGTTTCTATAGTTACTTGTTAATTATTATTATTTACCTCAAAAAACTTATATTAAAACTTATATTTCTATGGATTCTGGTTTACTTTCTTCGACTTTTTCTTTCAAAAGGTACTTCATCACAGGGACGATGCTAGGGGGGGCCTGGGGGGGCCATGGTCCCCCCAAATTTAAACTCGCCCACCCTAGTGGCCCCCCCAAGACACAATGCATTTTTATTAACCTTATCTTGTTTTTGGATGAGCGTAGCGAGCGAAGCGAAGATTCCATTTCACTACACTGGAGAAAAAAATCCGGAGTGTTTTTGTTTTTTTTTTGTTTTTTTCTTTGTTTTTTTTTGTATTTTTGTCTGTCTGTTAACACGATTCCGGCTAAACCGATACTCCGATTGCGATGAAATTTTATGGAGGCCTTCGAAATCTCTGAACTTAGAACTGCCACGTTTTTAAGCGCAATCGCAATTTTTTTTCCCCATGAAAATCGCAATTTTACGATTTTTTTCGATTTAAAAAAAATTTCTTCGACTTATAACACCTACATGCTTTGTCCGATTATAATGATTTTTTCACAGAACTGATATATTCGTGTGCAATTTGAGCGTAATCGAATAAAATATTTCTCATGAAAATCGCAATTTTACGATTTAAAAAAAAAAATCGGCTTATGACAGTAGTAGTCTTCATCGCATTGGGTAACATTTCCCATGCGAGGTTATACCCATACCGAGCGTTAGCTCATAAAGGGTGACTTTTGAAGGCACACATTTTGGGGAACACTCGTATTGCCTATAGTTATAGGCTGGTTGATTAGATAGGGGTTTAGTTAGGGAGCTGGTCTTTGTCGCCGGAAGTGTTTAGTATTTAGGGGTGGGAAAACACAAAGATTATATTTTATTCTGACACTGATGATTGAAATTGAAAGCCAAGGGGTGGGGTCGGAGCAATGCGCGAAGCATTTAATTGTCGGTCATTGCGAAAGACTGTGTGTGTAGCCTGGCACTAGCCACTTCTGCGAGGGAAGCAAGTGATTCTCGTTGACGAGTGCCACCGGTATGTCGTTGATTTTCATGAGGTGTATAAGTTCGATTGACTTTCTGTATATCGCTCCATTGGCATTCCAGAAGAGAGTAGGTAAAGTACGCCTAGGGTCCATGATGTAATGACTGTTCGGCTAAAGCCTTGAGAAGTCCTGCTAGAGCGATTATTTCTGGAGTGGGCCTGAGACGTGTGATGGCCTCGGCGATATTGGCAATCAATTTCCAAGTCTCTTCATCCGAGGTGGAGGAGGGCGAGGAGTGCTGGTGAGGGGGTGGTGGAACGTATGATGAGTTTATCGGGTAATTGGGACTGCGGTTCGAAGGTAATGCTACATTAGCATAAGAAACTGAGTATGTTGAGGGGGACCCACCTGTCTGGGCTGTGGTGTCACGGATGTCTTGCTGGAGTATGTACCAGGGTTTTGCTGACCTCTGAACTGTACTTGCCGGTCTCGTGCTTGGAGGAACGCGCTGCATCTGCGCGAAGAGGCCGGGTGATCCTCGCCACAGTTTGTGCACTTGGCTGGGGTGGTGCGAGGCTTGGGGCACTCGCTTGATTTGTGGGTAAGGGCGCATTTGAAGCAGGTAGGAGGAAGAGTACAAAATAGGGAGCTGTGGCCAAAACGCTGGCAGTTATAGCACTGGCGCGGGCCTTGAGGTCCCCTGTAACGCTCAATAGAAACTCGGTGGTGACAAACCTTCTCGAGGAGGTGGAGAGGTTTACCTTTATCCACAACTGCAGAAGATACTACAAAGAGGGGCATCGGGTGTCTGATTCCCTCAACAGCGCGGTGGTGGAGCTGCTGGACGTCCGTTACGGCGAACCCTTGGTGACGGAGGTCTTCTTTGATGTCTCCGACGTCGACAGTGGCTGAGAGGCATCGCAGAACGATCTTCTTCAACCGCTGGTCGGCTGTCGGGAAAGTGTATAACTGCAGGTCTAACTCGCGGAAGGCTTTGACAAGGTCTGCATACGTAGACAGGTTTGCTGCCCGTACTTTACTTACGTAAATGATTCTTTGGTAGGGTGAAATCACCATTGGTTTTGTCTTTAACTAGTTCTAACATCTGACGATATGTTGGCACGCCGAACACTGTGATCGGAGGTACCCGTTCTGACTTATTTATAGTTGAGTTGGGTGTGATGTTACTAGAATTTTGCTGCATGGTTGCTACTGGTATTCATGGGGTTAATGTCATCCTGGTCTTCATCCATGTCGGAATTTTCAGAGTGATGTGTGATATACGTATAGTCTGTTTCGTCGGCAAGGAGCGAGAAGCGGTTCGACAAGGGAATACTGTTTAGTGACTGTGAGGTCACAGTGCGGGAAGTTGAAGGTTGACTAAGCATTTAAGCAAATGAGCGCCCTCCCCCCCACCCCTCCCCCACCCCTCATTTCTAAGTTACACACCTGTGTTCGCGTGATCTGACAGTAATGTGCTATGTACACAAACTATAACATTGGACAAAATTTCTGTTACTGCTTCGGTACAGGTCGCACCGTTTCTCTGATCGACCTGAAATTTTTTACACATGTACATACCACCTAGGCGGGTTGCTGTATAGTTTTTGAACAAAATCCGATAGTTGGTTATAAAAAATAAAAAAAAAAATAAAAAAAAAAATGTACCGATCGTTATGAAATTTTGCAGGGTCAACAAGTACAACATTCTCTCCTATTTTCCAAATTTTCAGCTAAATCGGTCAAGACCTTAAAGACTTATTGGTAATCATTCGAAAAATGATGTTAATAAATGAAGGAGGCAGTGAAGATACAAAGATACACTTCAATCAGAATCATGACGTGAATTAGTACAATGCAAAGATGTTGGAATACTATATAGTGTACAATGTCAATATCCAGTTAGGCCTACACTGTGTGGTGGGCCTTATGGGAATGTCGTACTCGGGTCATGTTGCACGTACCGGTGCTCGCTCAACAACGCGTCCAACTGAGCGTTTTCCTAGTTATTCAATCAACAATCCCCTTGGTAGTTGAGCGAGCGTAGCGAGCGTCTCCACTCGACTCTTATGGCTCGAATGTCTTGTTTTTTTTTCTGTTACTGCTTCGGTACAGGTCGTACCGTTTCTCTGATCGACCTGAAATTTTGCACACATGTACATACCACCTATGCGGGTTGCTGTACAGTTTTTGAACAAAATCCGATCGTTGGTTATAATTTTTTTTTTAAATGTTCCGATCGTTATGAAATTTTGCAGGGTCAATAAGTACAACATTCTCTCCTATTTTACAAATTTTCAGCTTTATTGGTATGTAACATTATGGGAATGTCGTACTCGGGTCGTGTTGCACGTACCGGTGCTCGCTCAACAACGCGACGGGACTTTAGCGTTTTCCTAGTATTGCCAAATTTAGAACAGTGCATACTGTGATGTAATCCACGTATGCTTATTATCGTTCAAGTTACTTTTAAGTAAAATGTATATATTGATCTCAGTTTAAGGGCATAAAACCATGTATATTCTTATACAATCGGTGGGTGCGTCAAACATTAGCGGTAATTTTGTGTTACACACTTGACTTCAACCTAGGGAATGTTGCAGACAGGCCCGTCCAGTGCTGGATATATCTTGCACCATTGGATGGGGTACGGGGGGGGGGGAGGAGCGTTATATTAAAAAACAAATTATTATCCCAATATCGACTTAACTTTTTAGCAAAATTCAAACTTGGTGTTGTGCGACTGCAAAAAAAAGTTTACCCCAACTGGGACTCGAACCCCAATTATCCGATTTTACAAATTGATGCTAATTACCACTTCACATGCAGGGATCTAAGGATTACATGTAGTTTAATAGTTGTTATTTACGAAAAGCCGATCTGGAGCGAAACTATGAATGGATTAATTAAATTAATTACTTAATTGTGTCCGAAAATATTAAAGTGAAGATAAAATTTGTCATGTTTGGTATCAAATGAAAGTATTTGTCACTAACAAGCACCGACAACCAACAAGCACCAGAGCTATTTTTCTCTGGGTGAAGCGAAATTGAAGTATTCGTTTGGCACATGCAACTATCCCCCGCGTGATGATAGTGCTAGATACCACTATATAATTGCGAATGTTGACGCTTAATACTCAAAACTCAGCCTGGAGCCAGTGATTTTCGAAATTCTTATTACAAAATCTTTAAGATTGATATAAACAAGTCAAATGATGCATTTCGCTACGTCACACAACATGTTTCTGTAACTTTTCAATTTAAGAAAATTTGTTAATTTGTGTAAAATATATTGTAATTACCCCGACTATTATTGAAAATTGAAAAATAATACAGTAATAACCAGTTCTTTTGTGAACACTGTGTTATCATTGGTTAGAAGAGAAGAAATTTTACTTTAAAGTTGATCTTTTGGTTCAAAAACTAAAATATCACAAAATCAACATATTTAACTAAAACATGTATATATTTCAATATATTTTTTCGATGTTTTTTTTCTTTCTGTTGGAAAAAAATGCTTTAATTGATCAAACACTACAAATTTTTCTTCACTTTGAAAATTTAGGACTAAATTAACTTAATAATGTTAATTAATCAATAAATAGTTAAATACTAAACACATAGCTTGGAGCCAGTTATTTTCGAATTTCTCATTACAAAAGCTTTAAGATAGCTAAATTTTTAAGTTGGTATCATATTTTGTACCATAGTTAGACATCTTATCGCCATATTGTTATTTGTGTTAAATATATTGTAATTACTTTTATTGAAAATTGAAAAATAATATTTATTAATTATAGTTACCAGCTCCTTTGTGAACACTGTGATATCATTAGTTTGAAGAAAATATTTTACTTTAGCGTTGACCTTTTGGTTCAAAAACTAAAAAATCAGCAAAATCAACATATTTAACTCTAACTTATGTATATTTTAATATATTTTTTCAATATATTTTTTTTTCTTTATATAGGTGAAAAATGCTCTTAATTAATACCAAACATGACTAATTTAATGCCACTTTGAAATTCGTGTCACATAATTAACCAATAAATATTAATTTTTTAATAGTTAAATAATAAGACCTCATCGTGGAGCCAGTTATTTTCAAATTTCTCATTACAAAATCTACACAATTACAAATGTTTATGCTGGTATCACATTTTGCACTATAGTTAGTAATCTTTACTACACTATGTTTGTTTGCGCTCTACCGAGCAAACGGCTTGTGCGATCTTGATGAAAATTTGAGGAAACCTTCGAAATCTCTGAACTTAGACTTGCCACGTTTTTTAGTACAATCGATTTAATATTTCTTATGATATTCGTACTTTTACGATTTTTTTCGATTTTTAATGAGATATTTTCGTGATATTTGGCAAACGCCTATACTCCGATCTTGATGAAATTTATGGGAACGTTGAAAATCACTGAAATTATATATGTTATGATTTTAGAGACATTTAAAGAAATATTTCTCATAGAAATCGTACTTTTACGATTTTTTCAACAGCTCATCCATTAACGCGACTGGAAAAAGCGTTAGCGAAGCGGCCTAGTTGTTATCCCACACATAACAAAAAACTTGTAAAAAAGAAACTTACAGAATCAAAAGCAATGAGATCAAAAAGAAATACCAAGCTCCTACATTTTTGCAATCCACTTTGCCCTATGACTGCGCATCCTTGCAAAACGTGGCGAAATTTTATTTGCAACTATTGTTTTAAATGTAAAAGTTTCTGCAAATTTATTTTGCCAAGCTTTGCAAGGATGCAGTCACAGGGCAAAGTGAATTGCAAAAATGTAGGATACATGAGCTTAGCATTTCTTTTAGATCTCATTGCTTTTGATTGTGTAAGGTTTGGCTGTTTTTTTAAAAATGTTTTTTGTTATGTGTGAGATTTCATTACTTTTTCAAGTTCCATTACAAAATTAATTGTTGGATGAGCGAAGCGAAGATTTCAATTTCACTGACCCCCCAAAAAAATTAGCTCGGGTGTTTGTTTGTTTTTGTTTCTTTGTTTGTTTGTTTTTTTGTCTTTATTTTTGTCTGTTTGTTCGCTCTCTACCGGGCTAACGGCATATACGATCTTGATGAAAATTGGAGGGGACCTTCGAAATCTCTGAACTTAGACCTGCCATGTTTTCGGGTACAATCAAATTATTATTTCTCATGTATATCGTACTTTTACGATTTTTTCGATTTTTAGTGCGATATTTTGGTGACATTTGGACCGATTCTGAGCAATAGGGAATTTGCATAACATTATTATAAGGATCTACTTGGTTAAGGCCACCATCCTTTACACAAAAATATCTTATTTTCTTGATTTTGAGAATATTTTCATTTATAAAATAAGGGTGAAAGTTTCCTTCATATTTTGGCGGGAAAAAACGGGTCATACGTCACCAGCCTTCATGATACCAATCAACCAATCACGTAACGATATGTCATGTTATTCGCTTTCGGAGATTATCTTGGCTGTACAAGCTCATTTTGACATCTAGTTTGTTTTAATATGCTTAATGTTTTATTTTATACATTTAGTTGTATCACAACGTAAGCTTTAACCACATTTTAATTAATAGTAAGTAAAAACACAATGTTGATTATAAAACTTGGAAAAGGACATCAACTGTTGTTTATTGTTGGCCATTGTTGTAAGAACCAAAGACTTTGGTAAAAGGAGGGAATTTTGTTGTTTATCTAGACGGCCGTGTTCGTCATGAAGGCTGGTGACGTAGGCAGCCGTTTCAAAATAAATGTGCGGGAAATTTAAAAGGTCAAACTTTGACCCTCAATAGATATTGAACGATTAACTTTAAAAACCTTAAATTAACGTATATATCATTTTTAGAAGAATATCTATATACTGCAGATACTTTTACCGATATCTGGAACTTATGCAAATTCCCTATTGGGTGGGGCTACAACGTTCATATTTTAAATGGTGATGTAGTACCTTTTGAAAGAAAAAGTTAAAAAAATAGTTAGCCAGAATCTATAGAAATAAAGGTTTTAATATGAGTTTTTTTAGGAATATAATAACAATTAACAAGTAACAATAGAAACTTGACAACAATCACCTACAATGCGTTCAAAAAGCACTTGCAAAAGTAAAGAGATCCCACGCAAACTAAAAACTTACAAAAAGCACATCCATCAACGCGACTAAAAAAGCGATCGCGAAGCGGCCTTGTTTACATGAATATTAACCAACTTAAAAGCA
Organism: Sweltsa coloradensis; assembly: GCA_024449915.1. Lineage (NCBI taxonomy): Eukaryota > Metazoa > Arthropoda > Insecta > Plecoptera > Chloroperlidae > Sweltsa > Sweltsa coloradensis. The sequence goes on from JAMZAV010001026.1 coordinate 76,938, forward strand.
GACTCAGAAAGTCATAAGTCGATAGTCGAGCAACGCTCCCGTTAATTGTTCTAAATTGTATAAGGTAGAGGTATTGTTTGCATTTAATTTAGTTTGGGGTTTGGATGCATTTAGAGCAATTTATATTTTGCTATTTAATGCAGTAAACCACTTTTAACTCTACTAGGCCGCTTATCGAACGCTTTTTTTAGTCGCGTTGATGGATGAGCTTTTTTGTAAGATTTTAGTTTGCGTGGGATCTCTTTGATTTTGCAAGTGATTTGTGAAGTCATTATAGATGATTGTTGTCAAGTTTCTATTGTTACTTGATTGTTACTATACACATCGGAAAACTCATATTAAAACCTTTATTTCTATGGATTCCGGCTAACTTATTTTAACTTTTTCTTTCAAAAGGTACTACATCACCATAACCTTAATGTCCATGTGAAATATGAACGTTCTAGTTCCACCCGTTTGGTCAGAATCGGCCCAAACATCACGAAAATATCAGAATTAAAAAAAAATCGTTAAAGTACGACTTCTATGAGACATATTACTTTGATTGTTCCTAAAATCATAACATATCTAATTTTAATGATATCAAACGTTTCCATTAAGTTTCATCAATATCGGAGTTAGGGGGCCAGTCATTTCAAACATCGTAGGTCGCAAAAAATTGCATAGTTCTGATTTTTTGGGATGTTGTTAGGATAGATACCAATAGTGTAAAACCAAGTTTGCAGCTTCGAAAAACCTGTGCTAACTGCGTGGTGCTCGAAAAACCTTCTTTTTTTCCGTTTTTTTTCGGGTTTTGGCTTATACCTTCTAAAAGGTGCATCCTACGGAAACAGTTTTCCAATACATTTTTAAAGTAAATAAAATTTGCTTCAATTTGAGTGCAACTGCAGCTCCATAGGTTTAATAGGTCCTGAGATACAGCACTTCGAAAATAGGCACTTTTTTCCAAAAAGTTTGAAATTGTAGTTTTAGCCGTCTTCCGAGCAGAATATCGACTAACATACTCATTCACGAGGAAAATCATGGGAAACTAAGTTGTAGAGCAATTATTTATCTTTAATCTAAGCCCAAGCAAAATCCTGTAGGACAAATAGTTCCCTTGTTATCAGGACAAAACCAAAAATTAAGGAAATCGGATTTTTCATGAAATGGAGCCGGACGAATTCCAGGACTTTTGTAAAGGATAAGAAAGACATAACTCAGTGGAAAATGGTTTATATCATGCAAAATGAAATTGAGTACGTATTAATAATGAGCTACGATAAATTTATCAAAATTTTATAAAAAAATATTTTGATAGTTTGGGGGACCTGGGACGTGAAATGTTGAACATGAAGTGATGGCGGGAGCTCAGTTGACTCCTGCGACAGAAATGCACAACGCAATGTAAATTAGTATTTATTAAATGCATAATCAATTTTATAATAAATTACAACAAAGGGGTAGATATATAATATTAGGGTTACCTATACGCACTTAGCGATACAGTCGTGTTCTTTTGGAAGGCCCAGGGTCGTCAGACGGCTCTTCTTGGGGCTCCGGAGACTCCTCTGTTGTCAGATTAGATCTACTACTAGATACCAGTGGTTAAGGGTCGTCGACGTCGTCTTCTTCATTCGACTCATCCATGGCTAAGTGAGGATATTCCGGCAGGTCTTCCCCTGCCAAACTTTGCAGAGAGCAGAGCATTTCAACCCTGCCTTCTGGCAGGATCAGCACCCTCCTCCGCACCCTTACTGGCACCTGCATGAGAGGAATTTCAGCAGGGTTAGCAGCGCTGGTTCCTTGGTTGAGGTCATCGGTGTCAGCCTCTGCTGGCTCCTTGTCCACCCCCAGTTGGCGGGCTCTTTCTCTACTCCCAACCACTTCTGCACCTGGGGGTAGGTTCTGTAGAAATGTTGGGCAGCAGCCTCTTCAGTTGGGGGCAGACGAGCGAGTTGGACTCTGGCGTTGGCAGCAGATCGGACAAATATCCCGTAACGCAGGGCGTGGAGAGAGTAGTCTTTTCTCCCACCATACAGCGCCTTGAGACATTTGTTGCCAGCAGAGGCTATCTCCTCATGGGTGGCGTCATGGTTGAGAAACGTGGTAGCAGCGTCAAGAAGGTCGGGCTGTTTTGAAAGGACGGCCAACATCTTCGTTTTCCCTTGCCAGAAAAGGGCAGAGGTTGTGTCGCAACCAGTGAAGGCGTGAGGGAACAACTCTATTCCAGGGGGTAATGAGAGCTCTCCTCTAATGAATGATGTTGAAGAGAACTGCTCACAACCTGTTCCACCCCTGCCACTTTACTGGAAGAAAACATTTTGTATGCCCTAGCCCAATCCATTAAGGAGCACCAAGAGGTCGACATCCTCTCCAGCGATTATGACGTGCTCGTATATTCCTGGCTCTTATCCAATGCTGTCCTCAAAATGAGGTGGTCGGCGTCCTCTGGGGCTTGCTTAGTTTCGATCCCTTGGCTATCCAGTCTAGTACAGATGAAGTTGATCAAGCACTGCTTGTTTTTTTGGGTTGGACATTGGACAATAACATTTCTTGGGGCACTTTTATCAGTGTCGATTCTTCAAAAATAATGTCACTACAATGCTGAGGCTCCATAACGAAGTAGCCGCTTTGCTGATTTTGTGCTCCTAGCACCCCGCACTTCTGGGTAGCCATCGAATACAAATGACACATTTTCCCCAATTCAAAGGCTACCCAGAAGAAAGGTCTGCTAGGAGCACAAAACAGAAGAGCAGCTAAGTCGTTATGCAGCCTCAGTGTGTAGCGACATCATTTTTGAAGATTCGACACTGATCAAAGTGCCCCAAGAAAAGTTATTGTCCAACTCAAAAACAAGCAGCGCTTGATCAACTTCATCCGTACTGGACTGGATAGCCAAGGGATCGAAACGAAGCAAGCATCAGAGGACGCCGACTACCTCATTGTCAGGTCAGTATTGGAGAAGAGCGAGGAGTACGAGCACGTCTTAATCGCTGGAAAGGATGTCGACCTCTTGATGCTGAATTGGTACATGGATTGGGCTACTTCACACAAAATGTTTTCTTCCAGTAAAGTGGCAGGGGTGGAACAGGTTGTGAGCAGTTCTCTTCAACATCATTCATTAGAGGAGAGCTCTCATTACCCCCTGGAATAGAGTTGTTCCCTCACGTCTTCACTGGTTGCACCACAACCTTTGCCCTTTTCTGGCAAGGAAAAACCAAGATGTTGGCCGTCCTTTCAAAACAGCCCGACCTTCTTGACGCGGCTACCACGTTTCTCAACCATGACGCCACTATCCACTATACTTGAAAAGTAACCTTGTCTAGAATATCGATATCTTGTGTTAGACTTAAGCGTTAAAATAATTGTTATGGTTGACCACGGTAAGATTTCGAATTTAATATCCAGAATTCACAATAATCATTAACTTGGTCAATCTTATTGGTAGTAAATTCCATTTTTAACCCAAATTAACTACTCAAAGTCTAATTTGGCTCAAGTGACTAGTTTTTTTTTGTGAAAATGTTAGTCTATAACAAATAAAACTATTTTTTTGTTTTATTAATTTTGAATTATTATAGGCCTAATATATGCAAATTAGATATTATTTGGTCACATTAGATTTTTCTAGATTTTGAGTATGTTAAATAGTATGAAAAAGAACGATTTCTGTTGCAATTTGTTTATTCCGGATCTCTTCCGCTGTAAGTACTGAAACACGAAATAACTTGAAGCAATCTGTGGCATTTTAGAATTAGAATTGATTTTCTCGAACATAGCGTCTAACAAAATGCGAAATCTACTCGCGACCGATAGTATATTTGCTCCAACGAAAGAATGCAGATGCTTGGTAGTGGTGGGGGTAGAATGAATGCGCGGTAAATGGAATGTCGCATTTGTGTATGAAAGAGAAATATCTTTTACCAACGCAAGCAAAAATTATCTGTGCTAGATCAAAGAGTTCCTCCGTGTGCATGATCCACGCTGAGCTAGCGTGAATAGAATTGACAAAGTGGTTATGTTGGGAAAACAATTTCGAGCCACCAGCATTCTTTCGTTGGGACCCCTATAAAAGGATATTCTTTGGATCCTTCGACCATGCCTGCGACCTAACAAAAGGCTTCTCTGAGGAACAGACAACCACCAATTACCCCCAGTGCGAGGCTGGCGCCGAGGCTAGTACCTCCCCTCCAACGGCTCTTCCAAGCAGTTCAGTTTCTGGGCGCGCTACATCAGCAAAGCGCTAGTAGTATTCACTGTCGGATCAAATTTCTGTGAGTAACGTAAGATAATTAATATATCATGACTTTTAATTTTAAAAAATTAAAAATAATGCCAAGTTGTTAGGTTTGACGTGAACGATGTTAGATAATGAGCTAAAACTTCATACCATTGTTCAATTGTCCGCAATACGCATTCTAAATGTATAACGTTATGATTTTTTTCTTTGGTTCCTGTCACATTTTTTAAAAATATTCTGTTTTTATAACCTAGACCATTCAAAGTTGTAGGATGTTGAATTTTTTCAACGGCCAAACATAAAAACTAATACGAAAAAATATCTGATGACCAAGTCTCTGCATGCACATTGCAAAGGCTGTCTCGTAAATACTCTTAATGGGTGCTGTACAAAACAAGTATAAACAGGTTTTTACTTTAGGGAGCATCTGGCCCCCTATGTGAAAATACAGGATCGTTTTCAAAATTGTCTATGGTTTAATCGGCTGGAATGGGCGGCGTTAACAAGTGAACTGAAGAAAATCGACATTTCCGTTTTCAAGGCAAGTGGTTTCACTACTAAAATGACGGCCAATAATGTTTTACTATGTTTGAAAAACTGCAAGTGGCCAAATAACATTAGCTGTTGGAAACTTTACCAATCTACTGCGCTACACTGACATTATTCTACATATTCTAGAAAACCATGTAAGATCTTACCGACGCATCAATCAGTGTTATTATTCTTTTCTCGAAAATTTAGAAAGAAAAGCAGAAGAAAGTGGTTCTGGTGCTGAAGAAAATCTCTATGCCTTTGTAAAAAAATATATAAACAATATACAAACTCTGGAGCCCTTAATGTGTATGAACCTGACTAAAATATTGTTAGAGCTTGGACCACGTTTCATCTTTTCAGAAATTACATTAATAAAAAGTAAACGATGATGAGCTGGTACAAGTTTCAACTTGTATTTAAATAAAATTATAAATATATGTGTTTTTCCTTTCAACCCACGTATTTAAATAAATTAATATTCCAACCCCCGAGCGAGTGCTAAGCGGGCGCTTAAGTGGTGGCCTAAAATGGCGGTTAAGCCTTTATGGCAAAAAGCATCTCTGATAATTTTTTAGGGGTGGGACACCCTTATGGCGGTTAAGCCTTTTGGTAGAGGAACAAAAATTAACGGAGAGCTAGATATCGAGATGAAGAAGCAGCTCAGATAAAAAAAATCGAAACGGGGTGGGGGTAGGGGGTGATTTAAAAACATAAAAAATTTAAATGGAGGTTAAGCCCTTATGCTAGAGCAACAAAAATTGGTGAAAAGATGGGTATCGATGAGCAGAAGCATCTCCGATCGAAACATTTTCGAAAATTTTTAGGGGGTGGGCGTGAGGGGGCACTATACAAATCCGTTATAATATTACTCTCATAAATCGCCCAAAAACTTTGTAAAAAAAATTGAAAAGTCATAATTCAGATCTCACTGGAGGACACTTTATGGGGACCAAAATTTGGGGCCGCCCCAAAAAATGATCGTTATACTCATACCTATCACACTGTAAAGTTTGTTGCCTGTATCATTTTTTGCCTAATTTTTCCGCTTATTCCTCTGACTAATACTGACTGAGTGACATTAATATTGACGACGTATTAAAAGTAACAAAAATTCAATTTCAACAGAGATATCGAATGGCCGTACTAGCCGTCGACCGCATCTCCAGACCAAAGATGGCTGTAGTGACGGCCGAGAGTGTCCCAGCAGGTACCAGACTATAATAATTATTATATTATACAGCGATTCCAAATTTAAATTACAGACACGTATCAATGTAATAAGATATCTACTACAGAACTATTCCTTTTTCCTTTCACTGCTAACTTTCCCTTAATCCCCCCGTCTGGGCCCGGGGTAGAATTTGGCCCAGAGCATGGCTCTGCTAATCGTAAAAGGCGATTCAAGAGAAAAAGACCACCCCGCAAACATCAGCTAGTAAGAGCGGAGTAGATTACTCTACGAAACTAGAGGCGAGCTCTGGCAATCGTCGTCGGGGACCTTGCCCCCTTCCTTGACGACCCCTCGACGACGATGACAAAGACGATGACGACCGCGACGTGAGAACCCCCTTTCCTCCCCTTACCTGTGGCTGGGTCTGACCAGCATAAACACCAGCACCAGTTTCATATGTTAACAGTTAAACCTTAAATTATTTTAGAATTTAGAAAACAAACATCGGTCAATATTTGAATAAGTTTTGAGCATTATTATGGAAATTGTTAAATACTTCATATTTTCATATTGTGATATGCCTTTATATTGTCAAAGTTAACAACAATCTAGTAAGTATCATAGATTAACAAAAATTTTCCTGGAAATCGGTGAAAAATTTGCGCAGTGCATTTGTCTGTTGCAAGGTTCTACGTGCTTCTTTTCGGAGCCGAAGATTAATTTATATCTGTTGAGCTGTTATTACTAGGAAAACGTTTAAGTCCCGCCGCGTTGTTGGATGAGCGTAATTTTTTTAAACGAAAAAAGCGTAAAATTGCGATTTTTTAATAGATAATTTTTCGATTACGCTCAAATTTCACACGAATATATTAATTCATAAAATTAAAGTTTTGTGAAAAAATCATTCCAATGGATAAAGCATGTAGGTGTTATAAGTCGAAGAATGTTTTAAAAATTTAAAAAATCGTAAATTTGCGATTTTCATAAGAAATAATTTTTCGATTGCGCTCAAATTTCACACTTATATATATATATTCATTAAATTAAGGTTCTGTGAAAAAAATCATTACAATCGGATAAAGCATGTAGATGTTATAAGTCGAAGAATTTTTTTAAAAATCGAAAAAAATCGTAAAATTGCGATTTTCATGAGAAATAATTTTTCAATCGATTTTTCCCTCCGTGCAGTTCTTCGTTCAGAGATTTCATAGACCTCCATAAAATTTCATCGCAATTGGAGTATTGGATTAGCCGGAATCGTGTTCACAGACACACAAAAATACAAAAAAAAAGAAAGAAAGAAAGAAAAAAAAACATTCCGGATTTTTTTCTCCAGTGTTGTGAAATGGAATCTTCGCTTCGCTCGCTACGCTCATCCAATTACCAATGAAGTGTGTACTCTAAATGCATAATCTCCAGATTGTTGTATTTATGGATTTTAACAACAGAAGGTATTCACAATTACAACCAATGGATTGTTGTTACAATTTAGACGCCACCGCCTTGGAAATTATACGTTACATTGTTGCCTTGCGATTTTCAAGAAACAGACGCAGAGAAAACACTAGTCCTATCCGAGGAAACAAGTAATGACATCGTGCCGACTGGGGTGGGGGAAGATTAGCCAAGTCGGCCTTTTGATTCAACCGGAAACTAGGAACACTATGGCGCTCTAGCGCGAGAGTGAGGAACTAGAGAAAAGGGGATAGGTACGCCCATTGATATTTAACTACTGCCTACTATAGGGGTTAAATATCAATGGGCATGCCCATAGATCATTGATATTAAACCCCTATAGTAGGCTAGATTAGCAGTGTCCCATACTTCCGTACAGGCGCGAGCGTAACAAATTGAAGCGTCGAAAATCCAGTTCAAGATGGCGATTTGGCGTTTTAATTTATGCTTTTTCAAAGCAATAAAGTATTTTACTGGATTGTGTGATATGGTTTTAGCTTGTGCAGCATGATATTGAATTAACAGAAATAACAAGACGTTATTGCATAAGGGAATTTAGTAATCATTTGATGTTAAAGGCTATAGTATGCTCAGCTGTCAAACTGGCGGCCATCTTTAAAAATATTCGGTCTACAAATAGCTCCCATTTAATTAATATGCAAACTGGCGATTCAAGATGGCTTCTAATTGTAACGGAAGTGGACCACCGACTGATAATCTAGCCTAACAGTAGTTATATATCAATGCCATAGATACTACTATACCGCCCACCTGTATTAGTCCGTGGAACAAGCTGCTAAAACTATAGAAACGTTTCAAATCCGGAAACCAGCACCAAAATTTAGGAGCAGGTAAAAGACATATTTTAGAATGTTATTTTCACGGGGGACACGCATGGTAGCAAATAAGTCACCTGTCATGGCGTCCACAAGATGGCTACCACTAGGAAAACGCTTAAGTCCCGCCGCGTTGTTGGATGAGCGTAATTGGTGTATTGAGCTGCCACGTGTTATGCGGATTTTCTGTTGTTCTGTGTAAAAATCATTACTAAGTTGAAGATTTTTTTAAAAATTAATTTAAATTAAATAAAAAACAAACATTAATTTTTAATTTTTTTAGTAAATCGTAATTTAAAAAATAAAAAAAATCGTAAAATTGCGATTTTCATAAGAAATAATTGTTCGATTGCGCTAAAATTTCACACGAATATATAAATTCATAAAATTAAGGTTCTGTGAAAAAATCATTACAATCGGATAAAGCATGTAGGTGTTATAAGTAGAAGAAATTTTTCAAAAATCGAAAAAAATCGTAAAATTGCGATTTTCATGAGAAATAATTTTTTGATCGATTTTTCCCTCCGTGCAGTTCTTCGTTCAGAGATTTCATAGACCTCCATAAAATTTCATCGCAATTGGAGTATTGGTTTAGCCGGAATCGTGTTCACAGACACACAAAAATACAAAAAAAAAAAAAAAAGAAAGAAGAAAAAAAAAAAAAACATTCCGGATTTTTTTCTCCAGTGTAGTGAAATGGAATCTTCGCTTCGCTCGCTACGCTCATCCAAAAATAACTCTTAAAATTGCTTTAACTCAAAAAATAATCATCAGATTTGGATATACCCAATCTATTTTATTCGGTTTTTAAGGCTGTACAAAAATGTCATTAAAAATGTTACCGTAAAAACAATAGTTTTAATTATATTTATATATTATTACAATGTATTGCAAATATAGCACTTTTTGGTATATATATAATTATTTATACGTAGAACTCGCTAGTTTGTCTGAAAATTTTCAGTCTACACTAAAATAACGCCAATAAATCCAAAATATAAAGTCCCGAAACGAAATTCCTGTAACTTTTTGATTAATTAATTAATGAAATTAAGCATTAATTAAATCCAATTAAAAGTTTTTATTCACGTACCAAACACATGTATCACACAAGAACATTATGACCACAATGAACCAAAAAAATATTGGTTCCAAAAATTAATTTCAATCACTTTCCTATTAATTAAATTAATTAAAAATAATGACAATAATCTCAATTAATTGTGTAAAATTACACAATGTGGTCGACATTGGTATCATTTTAAAGATAATTTTAAGACAAATAAATGTAATGAAAAAATTATTTAATTAAATTAATTAATCACCGAATTAATTACATTTTAGTTAAATTATCCCACTTTTGACATATGTATTGTTATGTTTACCTAAAACTCGATCGATCGTCATAAAATTATACCACTTTACTAACATAATGCCAATGAATCCAAAATGCCATGTCACGAAGCAAAATTCCTATAACTTACGGATTAATTAAGTAAATAAGTGAAGAATTACTTATATCTCAATAATTGTTGTTGGATGAGCGTAGCGAGCGAAAGCGAAGATTCCATTTCACTACACTGGAGAAAAAAATCCGGAATGTTTTTTTTTTTTTCTTTTTTTTTTTTTTCTTTTTTTCTGTATTTTTGTGTGTTTGTCAGCACGATTCCGGCTAAAACCGATACTCCGTTTGCGATGAAATTTTATGGAGGCCTTCGAAATCTCTGAACTTAGAACTGCCACGTTTTTGAGCGCAATCAAAAAATTATTTCTCATGAAAATCGCAATTTTACGATTTTTTTCGATTTTTTGAAAATTTATTTTCCTTGTAACACCTACATGCTTAATCCAATTTTCATGATTTTTTCACAGAACCTTAATTTTATGAATTAAGATATCCGTGTGAAATTTGAGCGCAATCAAAAAATTATTTTTCATGAAAATATAAATTTTGTGGGTTTTTTCTTTTTTTAAACAATTCTTTTACTTATAACACCTACATGCTTTATTTTATTGTAATACTTTTTTCACAGAACCTTAATTTTATAAATTTATATATTCGTGTGAAATTTGAGCGCAATCAAATAATTATTTCTTATAAAAATCGCAATTTTTGTTTTTTCAATTTTTTAAAATTCATACGATTAATTAAAAAAATTAAAAATTAAAGTTTATTTTTTTATCTAATTTAATTTAATTTAAAAAAAATCTTCAACTTAGTACTAATTTTTTCACAGAACAACAGAAAATCCGCATAACACATGGCAGCTCAATGCACCAATTACGCTCATCCAACAACGCGGCGGGACTTAAGCGTTTTCCTAGTTTACAACCACGTAGCACATACAAAATGCCAACAGGAGTATCAAATATTTACAATGCAAGTATAATTTAAAAAATAAATAGTCCCAAAATTAAGTTAATTAAATTAATTAAATTAATTAATTAAATCCCAAGATGAAGGAAAATTGTAGTTTTTTTTGTTGGTTCCGTTTGGTCATAATGCACCACTCTAGCCTACGGGATATGGGGAGGAGGGGCCCATGCTGGTCAGAACCAGTCCCAACGCCGTTATTGGTGATGACGTAGAAGGCAATAAGTAAGGGAGCATCGTACAGCCGACATTTCCGTGCAGATATTTACGCAAAAAATGAATGGATCTGTGGTTGTGAACAAACAAGGTTGCTTTACTGTTTTCCTTGTCTGTTGTTTGTTGGCGATAAAACATGGACGGATAAAGGTTACTCTAAGTTAGATTAATTAGTAGTTCAAATGCGAAAACATTAGAGCTCTGCTGTTCACATCAACTGGTACTTATGGTGGTAGTGAGGGAAACGTCCCATTTCTTTTGCAGCACCCACACAATATAATTCACGAGCCGCCACTGTCTTTATCATTTATTCTGAGTAGTATTTCGCTATTTCTACGACATATACGTTCATATGTTTTATGTTTTATGTGGATAATACTAGGCCTATAATTTAATTTCTTAGGCGTTTTATTATTAACAATGCAGAATTTCACGACATTACATTTAACAAAAATTGTCATGTAGGCCTACACACAGCATAGCATATTACACTACAATTGTCTTGTTGCATGATGTCAAAAATTATATTCAAAATATATAAATCATTGGCTTTACGGTGACATACACAGAGTATTTCGATTTAGAATAGATAAATAATAGATCAATGGTGTTTAAACAACTAAGCCTAACCCACCAAATTAAAATTCAAGTAGACAAGGTGAATAAGTGCATGATATCATTGAAATATACATTGAAGCTGAATGCATGAAAGATGGACTTATTTAATAAACAAAATCAAGTGTACCCTTGCTATTTTCGACTCGGTATGCTTTCAATAAATCAAATTATATAGGTGGCATACACTTTTTTGTATTTTGTAAGTGTTTCGTTCATTCCAAAGGAAGAAACACGCGTTGGCCAAAATATTAATTATATTTCGAAATGTGTATTTAGGCGTTTTAAACAATTCTCAAATCTCAACATTACATTTCTGTGAGATCAATTAAATCATGTGCTATTAAAGGAGTTTTCTAAGAGGAAAACGATAAATAGTAGGGGAGCATAGGTAATTCCGTGGCCGAAACGGTGAAAGAGCTATGTATGTGGTATCAATCGATTCATATTGATCCATAGATAAACAATTTCGATGGTGAGAGTCTTGATTTTCTGGCTGAGACCGGCCATATCTAAAACAAGATGGCCGCCGCTTTCGAATTTTAAACTAGGGTATCTTCGTAAGTATTTAACCGATTTCAATTTCAAAGGTACCATTCGAAAAGTAAATGATATACATTTAAATAAATGTTTACAAATTTTCACGAAAATCCAATATGTTTGAGGTTATGTTACAAAAACTTTAACTGTTTACTTTACACTTTCTCGTTTAACTGTTTACTTTACACTTTCTCGTTATGGAACGATATTTACTAGGTAAAAATGTTTTACATTTTCTTAATTTGCATTTTTTGTGGATTATTTCTTTGTGTTTTTAATGAATCCATGCATTTAATTTTCTGACAATTATAGCCTGAGTTTATTTAATTGAAGCGATGGCATGTGTAGATGAATATATGCTACTACTGTGTGATCTTTATGTTTCAAATACATTTTGTCGAGACACAATTGGTGAAACAATTAGATATTTGGTATCAATCGATTCGTTATGAACCGAACTTAAACAATTTTGATTAAGTAATTTCGATTTTTTTACTGAGACCTTCCCTGGGCAAAAACAAGATGGCCGCCGTCACTGAACATTTAACTAAAAATATCTTTGAAAGTATTTCGCCGATTTCAATTGTAAAGGTACCGTTGAAAAGGTAATAAAAAGAGCTATAAACGACATACCAACAACTTTCCAGAAAGTTAAATATTTTTGAGGTTATGTTTGATTTGAATTTTTTGTAATTTTAACGATTTTTTCAGAGCACAATAGGTGAAACAACTATGTATGGGGTATCAATCGATTCGTTATGAACCGTGATTTAACAATTTTGATGGGAAAAATTTAAATTTTTTACTGAGGCCTTCCCATGGCAAAAAACAAGATGGCCGCCGCCAATGAACCTTTTGACTCAAGTATGTACCCGATTTTTAATTCACGTATACCGTTGAAAAGGTAATTAAATGACGAATAAACTATACATTTACCATTTTGTTGAAACTTTAATATTTACTGAGGTTATGTTACAAAAACTTAAATTATTTACCACACTCGTCATCGTTATGGATCTTATGGCGCATATATCTACATGACCAAAACGGTTTTTGAATATGTTTGGCTTGTTTATCCGTAGCATATTATCTCTTTATGTATTCAATGAGTCCTTACATTTTATGTTCCGACAAATACATCCCGAGATAATGTATTTGAAGCGACGGCATGTGTAAATGAATAATAAATGCATCGAGTATTTGATCTTGATGTTTGAAACACATTTCGTCGAGGCACAATAATTGATTAAAGAATTATGTATCTGGTATCAATCAATTCGTTATGAAACGTACTTTAACAATTTTGATGAAGTACCCGTCGCAAAAAACAAGATGGCCGCCGAAACAAAACTTTGTCAGTTATATATTTTCAAAGGTAATTGACAGACCAATTTCAAAGGTACCGTTGGAAAGGTAACTAAAGTAGCAAAAAATTATAAACTTGCAATTTTCACGAAACTTAAATATTTACTGAGGTTATTTTGTCGTAGGAAACTATGACGCTGTTATGTTGGTACCATAGACAGAAATTAAAAAAAGTTCCTCCACCGGAAATTGAACCCGGGACCAGCTGGAAACTTGAAACAGTATGACATTGACAGCCTAGATCCTGGGTGTGCGATGGGTACCTCATCAAAATTGTTAAAGTACGTTTCATAACGAATCGATTGATACCAGATACATAATTCTTTAATCAATTATTGTGCCTCGACGAAATGTGTTTCAAACATCAAGATCAAATACTCGATGCATATATTATTCATTTACACATGCCGTCGCTTCAAATACATTATCTCGAGATGTATTTGTCGGAACATAAAATGTAAGGACTCATTGAATACATAAAGAGATATGCTACGGATAAACAAGCCAACCATATTCAAAAACCGTTTTGGTCATGTAGATATATGCGCCATAGGATCCATAACGATGACGAGTGTGATTGTAAATAATTTAAGTTTTTGTAACATAACCTCAGTAAATATTAAAGTTTCAACAAAATGGTAAATGTATAGTTTATTCGTCATTTAATTACCTTTTCAACGGTATACGTGAATTAAAAATCGGGTACATACTTTAAATGATATGCGAGTCAAAAGGTTCATTGGCGGCGGCCATCTTGTTTTTTGCCATGGGAAGGGCTCAGTAAAAAATCGAAATTTTTCCCATCAAAATTGTTTAATCACGGTTCATAACAAATCGATTGATACCCCATACATAGATGTTCCACCTATTGTGCTCCACCTATTAAGTTCACTGAAAAGTTCACAAAAAAAGAACGCGTTCGCGATAACGCGTTCTTTTTAAAAGTACCTTCCCCAAACACTGGTCATCTTAGCATCACATGAGGCAGCGAGATTGCTTATTTTGGTGACAATTTTGTTTCAATCGCAAATTTGCGGCCCGAGTTTCCTCTGGGGCGCATGTAGTGCGTTAAACCTCAATAATATTCATAGTCATAAAGCGTTGTGCGTTCCATTCAGGGTTTGTAAAAGTTGAATCTAAGTAGTAGAAGCAAGATAGTGGACTGGAAGTGGCCTGTTTACAGTCAATGTATGTAAATTTACATTATAGTAAGAGTCATCAATATATTACCGTAGGCCCTACCTATATATTATTGACTTCCATTTCAATTTCATATTGATTTTAATTTATTAGTACCTATATTAGTTTCCTGGATTTTTTTTATTTTCCGTTCAATTAGCATTTCTGCCGCGATCCCCGTAAAACCAACTTTTACACGTTACTTTTTATGGTACCTTAACTTTCCAGTTACTTTATCTGTGGACTAACTTTAACTTTAACTAATTACTTTTGAAGTCAACTAACTTAACTTTTAAAAAGATACTATTCTTGGGTAACTTCCCCAACTCTTGCTTTTTTGTAAGTTTTTAGTATACGTGGGATCTTTTATCTATAGAGGGGGGGGGGGGGCGGTTCCAATGTGTAATGGCGGCGAATGCAACAATGAATGCCGCAAAGTTATCATCAGTGCCGAATTTAAAACAGTGCAGACCCAAAAAGCAGTATTTCCCCCATAACCTCTACAGGCATAACGACCCCACACAACTGCTCCACCACATTCATGTTTAGTTAGGAGGACAGCAAATCAACAACTGTATCGCCGGCTAACGCAATCCTGACAGGCGCGCGTACAATGTTGTGCATTCAGTTGTGATAATTATCATCAGATTTTCTAAAAATTTACTTTATTTTACAGAAACAGTTTACATAATCAATTTAATAAATATTGTATAAAACGTGATCAATGATAAAGAATACAGGTGGAAGTATCTTCATAATTTAAATATGGTAGATCAAAGAGGGAGCAGCCATATAGCCCCCTCTCTCGAGCCGCCACTGGTTATCACATACTAATGAAGATTATTTTATGCCTTGCAAAGCTGAAAGAGTGAGTGAAGCTACAACTACAATTGTAATTCTGAATAGAGGTGTACTACACTGTGGATTTTTTTTTTATCTGTTACACAACCTCCAACAAAAGAACGCAGATACTTTGTAGTGGTGAAGGTGGTTTGAATGCACAGTAAAATGAATTTGCCTTTGTGTATGAAAGAGAAATATCTTTTACAAACAAAAGCAAAAATTGTCAGTGCTAGATCACAAGAGTTCCTCCGTGTGCAAGATCCACGCTGAGCTATAGCATGTATAGAGTTGTCAAAGTTGTTATTTGGGAAAACAATTTCGAGCTTTCCGCATTCTTTCGTTAGAACCACTATACAAGGTGGGAGCTCGAAGTAAAATTCTCATGACAAATATCAGAAAAATACTTTATTCAACCGTGGATATTCTTATGCTCTAAGAGACTTCAGGATTAAGCAAACCTGTTGAGATAAAGCGTAACCACACTTGGTTACTCCACTATGAATTGTAAGCCTTACAAGGCAGGGCAATTTAGAGAAGCTGTTATCAAATACTGTAAACTCTGGTTAAGATTGACGTGGGGAGACGTGAATGGAAACGCGAATGTAGGAATTGGATAGCGAGGCGTTTACGATTGACAGAAATCGGTAGAACTTCGTTAGTCAGATAATTTATGAATAAAAAAACGTCACACAAACACTAATGCCTAGCTTCCAAGCCGACGTTTAGGTACGCTATCTTTGTTTTGTTTTTTGACTCGTCGCGAGGCGAGTACATAGCAGAGACAACAGTGCACGTGAATGTAGGCGCCAAAGTTGGGACTTGACGCACTTTGGCCGCTCCGTTTTCCATTCCCGTCTATCATAAACGTTAAGCTATAAATGCAATGTGTAATCTTTCACATTCACGTCTCCCCACATTGCCGTCGATCGTAAACTGACCGTAACAGAAATAGCATCACAATTAATACGGTCTACTTTCTGAATTGAACACAGGCAACAGTAGTGAAAAAAACGGTAGAAGCCTGCCACTGCCATTGCATTGTTGCCTTTTGATAAGTTTTCTGTGGAACTTCTTTATTGATTAGATTAGAAGGATGCTGTTGTAAGAAGTGCTAGTGGCGAGGCTAGACAATATAGGATTTTTGTCACATATTTTCCTTGAGAAGACCGTATTTAATAGTGAAGTATTTGCTGTTATCACTCAACATCTACAAAAATAGTTTTACTCCAGAAGGATTCTTTCCTTGCACATAACAATATGGGAGGAGTCAGGACTTCTTCTTACAACTGTTGGAAGAAAATGCTGATATCTAACTATTGTTTTAATAATGCTTTAAAGAGACCTCAGGCAAAAAAAAAAATTAAATCACAAACACCACAAATTAACTAGGTATTACACTCCACTGTGGATCTTCTAAATGCCTTGCAAGGTAGTACTGAGTGAAGCTCTTATTACAAACTTGACACAAATATAGATTAACACCACTGTGGATTCTATTGTGTATTGTAAGGTGGGTGGATGGAGGGTAGCTCTTATTACAAACTTGACAAGAATATAGTTTCACTCACTGTGGATCTTATTATGCTTGTCAAGAGTGGAGGATCGAGTAAAACTCTTATGACAAACTTGACAAGAATATGGTTTTACTCCAATGTGGATCTTCTTATGCCTTGCAAGCTTAGAGCGGTTACAGAAGCTTATATTACAAACTTGACAAGAATATGATTTTACTCCACTGTGCATTCTACTATGCGATGCAAGGTTGGAGGGGTGAGTGAAGCTTTTATTTAAAAACGTGACAAGAATATGGTTTGACTCCACTGTGGATCATCTTATGACTTGCAAGGTTGGAGGATCGAGTAAAACTCTTATTACAAACTTGACACGAATATGGTTTGACTCCACTGTGGATCTCTTATGCCTAGTAAGGTTGCTACGCAGAGTGAAAGTCTTGTCACACTGGTCGCAGGCCAACTTCTTCTCACGACTGTGAATGTCAACAAGGTCGTTGTGCTGAGAAGAAGACGCAATACACTGCACGTCCTCTTGTGTCCTGCGCGAGATGTCGATATTAGCTTCATGTAGGCTGGTCTGTTCATTAGAGCCCGAAGCATTATTAACACAAGAAACCAATGATTTCTTTTTAAATACAGTATCATCAGCAACAGCACTATGGTATACATCTAACGATATCAAATAAATCTGATCTCGTACCCTTTTGAGGTTTGTTGGCCTGATTACCTCGATCTAGTGTTATGTCTTCTTCATTGTGGTGTATACTAGTAATAATAGGATGGTCGGCTGAGCTGTAGCTGGCAGATGAGGGTAGAACATCTGAAAAACATTGATGTGCATAAATGAGGGTCAAGATACCTAAATAACAGTATTAAGTATGCAAACCCATAAATAAAGATGAGAGAGAGAGTGAGAGTGAGATGAGATGAGAATCGTTAATAATGAACTAGTGTGAGAACATAAGCAAAAGCAGAATGGGTGTTGCGTTTTCTAAAACAAAATACAGAAAACCAATATATAATCATCACAAATCATTCAAGGTACAGGGAAAAGTACCCAAGATAATATTCTACCTCCAACAACTGCCATAAAAGATAAAGGTATTATACCACGTAACATGATCCATCCCTCATCTGATAAAGGATGCAATGCTCTGTCGCAGAATGGCTCCGATTAGCCAAATGACGACCCTAGCAGTAACACTAATCCTACAAAACACAAGGTTCCAGGTACGGATTGTGCCCCACGGTGGTACGTCAATTGTCGCGTTTGGCCGATTGCGGATGACTAAAGTACCACTGCTGGGTGTCAATTGTCGCATTTACCGGTGGTTAGGCCCTTAGCGAACTGTCTGAAGCTACACGGCGATAGCCAAAGTGGCATACAGGACCTAACTGATTTACCTGCTTTGCACTCTAACGTATATTTATTTATTCTCGGGGCTTACATACGTTGGGCGCCTCATTAGACACCTTGTGGTGATCTAACCTCTCTAACTGAACCTTGCCAACGATGCGACTTAAGTGAAAACAAGGGCACTTCTATACCTGGGGGGGTCCAACTTTTCAACAACGATTTTTTACAACGTTTTCAAAAAAATACTCGACCTACTAAACCTTTAACGTTGCTATTTTAAATATGAAGTACTTTAAACGCCAAAGGACTTTTGTTTAAAATAGCGACGTTAAAGGTTTTGAAGTTTTTTTTGTTAATTTAACAGCAAAAAATCGTTGTTGAAAAGTTGGACCCCCCAGGTATAGAAGTGCCAAAACAAGATACCCTACTAAAACATGTTGATATGAACATGTACAGTGACAAAGGGGAACACAACTCAATACACTTCTCCCCAATGAGGGGGGGAAGAGGTACCTGAACCTGGCACTCTAGCGCTGAGCCGTGCCACACCCAGAGAGCTGCAGAGGTCCTCGCTCGCTCACAGATCCCGCTCGTTCAGCCCTAGATCCTGCTTGCTATGAGCTATGATAGTACACAAATATTGCAGAAATTGCTGAAGGCACTGAAATATTAATTTGAGAATAAGGAGGAGTATTCTAGGATACGCATGCAGTAGCCAATGAAAGATCTGGGTTTAACCCTTTCTCGTCTGACAGGACTTACAAGTCCCTCAGTTTTATTGTTGCAGCCATCACCACCGCATTGAAAACACTAAAGTACACAAATTTCTGGGATGTCCCGGATATTTTGTTTGCCTGTAGAAGATTCAATTTGAACATGTAAAAAAAAGGAAAAACATGTAAAATTGCAACAAAAAAATCTAATTTTTGAACATAAACTCAAATTTTGATTTTTTCTCCAACTTTGATGTCAATTTGGAATCCAAAATCTGCATATTTTCCCTATAAGATCGAGGGAAAAAAATTAAAAAAACATAAAAGTCTTTTAAACCAGGAAGGAAGCTTCGCAAACGCTTTTTCAGGCGCGTTGTTGGATGAGCGTAATTGTTAAACCTGGGTTGTTTCACTGAAAATGTATGAAAAACCAGCAATTTTGCATTATTATTGTTTTATTGTTTTTAAGTTTCCTTTTTTATTTATTGACAAGGCCTACATACATTTATTTTATGCTGATATAATGCTAAAAGCATTAAATGAATTTTTTCTTGAGTACTGCATGCTATTTTGCATGGGCCCTCAGCCGGTAATTTTTCATTTTATTAAATTAAGCGAGCGTTTCCATTTGACTCTGCCGGAAAAAATGGTCACTGTTTTTTTTTTAGTTTGTTTGTATGTCTCGCCATAACGTTCGAACGGAGGCTCGGATCGAGCTGAAATTTGGACCATCCGCAAGCTTCGTTCTCGATTGAATGCCATTAGTTTCGTGGCAAAATCGTTTAAAAAGTTAAAAAGTTACATTAAAGTTAATGGAAAGTTTTTTTTTTCAAACTTAACGTCGACAAAATCAGAGGTGGCCAAATCATTTAGAATGTCCGTCCAGTCACGAATATGTTAATTTTATTTTGATCTAATAAGTAGTGTAGATGGAAATTACATTATAACAAAGTACCGTTACCATGGCAACGGATAGTTGCACGTAGCTAGAGCCTTTTTGGTTCATGATAGCGGTCGAACGGTGGTTCGGATCGACTTGAAATTTGGACCATCCGCAAGCTTCGATCTGGATTGAATGCCATTAGTTTTGTGGCAAAATCGTTCAAAAAGTTATAAAGTTACATGAAAGTTAATCGAAAGTTTTTTTTTAAACTAAACGGTGACAAAATCTGAGGTGGCCAAATCATTTAGAATATCCGTCCGGTCACGAATATGTTAATTTTATTTTGATCCGATAAGTAGTGTAGATGGAAATTACATTTTAACAAAAGTAACGTTACCATGGCAACGCAAAGTCGCACGAGGTGCACTATGCACTGCCACCTAGAAGTAATCAAAATACTATCGAGAAAGCAGTGTATTATTTGTAACCAAAGAGTTAAAATAGTTTTCCCAAGGAAATGATGTCAAGGTCCTCTAGATGGCGGTGGATTTTATCCACAAAGTAAAGGTTTACCCACGGGTTCACCCAAATACCTTGGCAATATATATATATATATATATATTTCTGACTCCTGTTTCCAACTTGAGTTAGGTCAGGGGGTGGCTATAGCCACCAATTTTCTAGGGCCTTTTATGAGTTGTTAACACCGGCTTGCCAGGCCTGTCATGTCCTCTTCAGGTTCACTCGCACTTCTTCCCACCAGCTAACGCCATCCACTTCTGTCTTCCCACAGTTTCCTTGCTTCGACTTCTTCCCACTTCTCACCTCTTTCCTGTATATCATTTCTTATTTGATCTTTCCACTTCTCTCCTGGACCCTCATTCTATAACGTACAGTGACAACTTGTCACGTGAAATGAAGTGAGAACTCCAGTTTGGTATTCTGTAACGCCATTTTGAAAGTTGTCATTTGATTTCACGTGAGAAGTTGTCACTGACAAAAATGTTTGTGAGAACTTATCACAAAGCTTGTTAAAGCCAAAGAATATTAATTAAACAAAGCTAAAGCTATTAAATGTATTATACTGTGCTGTTTTAACCTTCCTGTTGTTACTTTTTGCACTTTTTAAATGTTAACGTTTTTTTCCCATTGATTTCAAAGAAAAAAGTGAGGTTATGTATTTGTTTTGTTTTGAAAAGTGAGGTTATGTGAACTTACGTCTCAATGTAGGGCCTTTGAACATCAATATAAGAAGTATTTGAAGCTTAGGCCTACTGTAATAATTAGGTCAACCTACATAGGCTCTAGGGCCTACTAATTGTATGTTTCTAGAGCCCTGCGACTGTCACAAGATACGCGTAGGCTAGGCCCTAGGCCTTGGCTATCCCAAAGGTAGCAGCCCATCAGAAATGCATCTTTAAAATTAAGAATTGGGAAGAAGTGTGTTCAATATGATAATAAAGAATCAAAGCTAGGCCCTAGCACGACACTGACAGCCTAGGAAAGGCTAGGCCTATGCCTTGTCCTAGCCTGACATTTTGTTTACACACAAAAAAGAAAACAAAGAAACAACAAACCGCCATTAACATTATTCGCCTATTCTGATTGGTTGAAATACTTTACGTGCTACGGTGGCTCAGTCGTTTTGAAGTTTAACCAAATCCCTGGCCCCTATTCAGTAACTTCACGGTTCAACTCTGTCACGGGACCGACTCCGTCGAGGTCGAAAGGTATGATTTACATGGCAGTGGACGGTCAATGTGAACAAATGATTCACAGTCACTTGTCCAATATTCGAAATGACATAGATGTGTGTATAATTTCCAATCGGTGAGAAATTGGATTTAAATGGTATAATTTTATGAAACAAAGGGAACGCACGGGACTCTCAGGGGTAGGCCCTTACTAGAGTAGGTTTTCTTTGAGCATACTTTTGTTATTCGTTTGAGAAAGTTAATAATCTGGTTGTGTTTACGTGTAGGCCTAGGCCAAGGCTTATCATCCACCATTTTAATACAAATAAACCGAGTCGGACTCCGTTGTCACGGATTATATCGCAACGATATCGACCTCAACTGGGTCGATCACTTACAACAAGACGATTACGTTGGAAACGCCCGGGTCCAACTCCGTCAGAGTTATAGAATCGCAGTCCAGGGCCCTATTCAGTAACTTCACGGGTTCAACTCTGTCACGGGAACTACTCGTAGTAACAGTAATCGTTCCGGTTGTTGTTGGTCGGGTCGAAAGGTATGATTTACGTGGCCTTGGACGGTCAAATGTGAACAAATGATTCGCAGTCAGTTGTCAAATATTCGAAATGACATAGACTACGTATATCACGCACGTTCAAAGCGCCATGGTTGAAATCGCCTTGGTTCCAGCCGATTGCAGACTGTGATATATGCGTTGAATTTGTCTCGAAGCGCTTCCGTTCAACACGATTTTAGAATCGACTTGGAGGGAACCAATTCGCCTTGACCTTACGTGGTATACACTTCAAAGCGACTTCGTGCGGCTTCGTGCAGCTTTGCAATATCTTCGTGTTGTGCGTGCGCATCCACAGCCATATGTATATTTCCGTTTTGAAACACACCGCCAACTCATGTTAATTTCAAACGTCACAAATGTCACAACATTGCTAAAATAATATTCCAACTAAAATCCTTGTAATTTTAGTCTCGACATGACGTCTTCTATTAATAAGTGGAGTGACACTGAAACCCTTATTCTAATAGATATATTTAGGGATAATTCCGTCATGCAGGCCTTAGATGGCAGCAAGTAAGTACAACATTTTATTATATTATTATATATTTTATCGTAGCCTTTGGGTGTAGGATACACACGAAATCCAGAGACCTACTAGCTTGTCTTTAAAGGGGTAGTAATAGGGTAGTCCTTGGCTGCGCCTGAATTCCTTTAATTAGCCTACCTACTCTAAGTAGGCCTATAAGTAAGTTTATTATGAAATCTTTTTGTCACATAACATTCATTGGGCCCTATGAGCTTAATGCTTGTTGGCTGGGGTTGTGTAGGCCTACTGTAGGCTAATGCCAAGATAGCAAGCTTACTATAATGAAAGTTGTAGCCTAAAGGAACTTGTCTGGATATTGACACTTGCTTTTTAATTGTCAATAGATTACTAGATTACTAACTTACTTTGTTACGATCACAAACAATTTTACGTAAAATTGAGTTTGTATTGACATCGTCTACAAAACCGTCGACCGGAAATCAAGTCAGTGCCGTCTAAACTCTGCGTCGTGAAAATCACTACCATCTAGACTCTGCACTCTGCAATCCAAGGTCCCCTGTATCTACTCCTAGCGGAGGTCTTACGGCCTGTGCGCGGCAGCGAAGCCTAGCGGAAATCCAGTGGACCTTGTCTGCAACCGATCTGCAATCGACTTGAAAGAACGCGCCTTGTAGTGGCGTGATATATGGGCGGATCCCGAATCGAATTCGTTGAAGGCGATTTCAACCAAGGCGCTTTGGCTAGGGCTCCCATAATACAAAACCCCCTAAAACGGGACAACTATTTTAGGGGACCAGCACGGGGGGTTTTGGGGGGCTTTGCCCCCCAACTACAGCGCCGCAGGCGAAAATTTTGAAAATAAGGTTTTTAGAGTGTGTTTGGTGCGTTCTAGAAAAAATAAGTGGTCTGAATGCAATACCAAATTAATGCATTTTTTTAGGAGTAAAAACTATAAAAAAAATGGGGTAGTGACGATACAGATCATGTTACAACCATTGAAATGCATCAATACGTTCGCGATCACGTCCAACAACAATGGGAAATTGTCGAAATTGTTGGTCATTGCTCTTCTGAAGTGGGGGGGGGGGGGGGTCACGGCAAAAAGAGGGGATAATTCTCCCCATCCTCCCCCCCCCTTCCTACGCGCCTATTCCCGAAAATGTTAACGTTGAAACGAAAATTAGGAGATATATTATTAAAGTCACAACACATTGTACACACAACAATCCCTTCAATATTCTTGTTACTTTTTCGAAAAAATAAGGAAAATCTGTCTATAGTTTATCGGTAAAATGACACTTTCTTCTTACTGTTGGCCGCCTGGATCTAGACCTTGACTTCTTGAATCTTTATAGTTCGTTTTTGGTGAGTGGTTGGTAACTGGCCATGGTCGGGGTGAAGAGTTGCATTGCAGGCGCGGCGATTCAAATGCTAGACCGTAAAAATAGCGCGGTCGTTCGCCATTCTAAAAAACGGGACAATTAGGCGTCCCGGCTACAAGTAGCCGGGACACCGGGACACCACCTCAAAAAAGGGACTGTCCCGGCTAAAACGGTACGAATGGGAGCCCTAGCCTTGGCGTGCGTGATATACGTAGTCATAGATGTGTTTATTATTTCCAATCGGGGAGAAATTGGATTTAAATGGTATAATTTCATTAAAAAAGGGAACGCACGGGACTTTTAGGGGTAGGCCCTTACTAAAGGTAGGTTTTCTTTGAGCATACTATTGTTATTCGTTTGATAAAGTTAAAAATCTGGTTGTGTTTACGTGTAGGCCAAGGCTTATCATCCACCATTTTATACAAATATAACCGAGTCGGACTCGGTTGTCACGGATTATATCGCAACGATATCGACCTCAAGTGGGTCGATCACTTACAACCGAGTCGATTACGGTAGAAAACGCCTGGGTCCAACTCCGTCAGAGTTATAGAATCGCAGTCCTGTGCTTGTGACAACTGAACTTCTCACTTGGCTTTCAGAATCGCTCTTTTCACGTGATATTTTTTCACGTGAAATGATAACTTGTCACAGCGCCGTGAAGTGACAATAATTATAACATAGTTACAGAATGAAGGTCTTGGTCTACAGACTCGTCTTTTAACTTAACCCCACTTTCAAATTCTGTCCTTGGAATTCTTTCTTCTCCCATTCTTCTGACATGTCCATACCATCTCAACATTTCTCGTCCAATTTTGAATAATAGCTTCTCAACTCCAACTTTTGTCCTGATTTCTTGGCTTCTAATTTTGTCTAACTCCGATATTCCGGCTATGCTTCTTACGAACTTCATTTCAGCTGCTTGAATCCTACTTGCATCTACGGCTCCTAGTGTCCAGGTCACTGAAGCATATGTAAGGATGGGTAGATAGTATACCTTGTACAATAACACCTTGCATTCATTAGGGAAATCCTCGTTCCAAAGTAACTTCCTTACTTGCTGATAGAAGGATTCTGCCTGGGCCACCCTTTTACTGATCTCACTTCCCATCTTTGCCTCCTTTGTGGTAATCTACCTACGTACGCAAACTCTTCTGCCTCTTCCAGTTCCTCATCTCCAATTTTAATTTTCTCTCTAGTTACTTTACTTGTTCCTTTCTTTCTAGATTTTTCCATCACAATAGTTTTACTTTTTCCTACACTGATCTTTAGTCCACTGTTACAAGTTTCCACTTCTTCACTTTTGTCTGCACTTCTTCAGCTGTCTCTCCCCACACTAGGATGTCATCCGCATAAATCATTGTCTTTGTGCCTGTTCCCGTCTCTGGTTCCACCTTATTTAATATTTCGTCCATTACTATTGAGAATAGTAATGGGGATATTACACTGCCTTGCCTTAGGCCAGAGTTAGTGTTGAACCACTCAGTATTTCCATGGTTTGTTTGAACACAACTTGTACATTGTTGGTACATACTAATTATTCTCTCGATCATGCCGTTGCTAACACCCTTCTTTTAAAGGCACTCACAATAATACACAATAATAAATTATATTGGAAACATGGCCCCGTGGACAGCGAACGTCGCAAATTTTAAAATTAAAAAAAATGTGCAATGTGGGTCTAGCTATAGCACGTGCTCGCTTTATCAACGCGTCCAACTGAGCGTTCCCTAGTTAATTTACATATTGTTTGAAGTGTGATGTTGCATAATTTTTATTAATTAGGGTTAATTTGCATATACAGTTGAACCTCTATTATCCGAGGTGGATGAGAGGATCCGAGGCTGCTCGAATTATCGAAAAACTCGGATGATCGCGATATTTGTTTATTTGCTCTCGTAGCGTAGCCTGATATGGTAAAATGATATACATATTCAGTGGCGGCTTGAACCCCTAAAAACCCCCGGGGCCAATATTATAGTATTTAGTGATGTAAAATGCTCGAGCATTTTCTTTTGGAGAATATTCTCGGGAATATTCTCAAGAATATTCTCGAGCACGAGCATTTTCCGAGCATATTCTAAAAACTTCATATTTGCGTAATAAACTGTCTTACAAGCACAATTAGATCATTTTTTCAATGTATTTGAAATTGTAATGTACCATATTTCATGTTACTTGAACTTTCTCTTAATCTGATAGGAGAATTGTGAATTTTGAATGGGCTAGGGCCTAGACTAGGCCTACTTGCGAGTTACAAGTTTCGGTCTTGTCTAGGTAGTCTAATTGGAATATGTTTGTAGCTTGGTGATTGTGTTCCAATATAGGAAATTAGGGAATAATAATTCAAAAAAACAAGAACTAGGCCTGTACTCAAATAACAAAAGGCTTATGCATTATAATTCTTGAAAAAAAATTAAGTAGGCCTAGGCCTACAAGTAGTATTTTTTACCGGGGTATTACATTAAATAAATACAAATCATTCGACTATTCACTGTACACACATTATTGTGTGTGTACCTTGGCCTACTGTTGTGTTGAAGCCAGAGGCCTAGAGCACAAAGTGCCTATCTTACTACAAAAAGTGAAGTTTGGCCATAGCCTTCATAAACATTCTTAAAAAGGTGGGAAATGATATATTTTTAAAGTTTCAACTATTTGTTAGCATTGCAGACTCTGGGAAGAAATGCTCAAATATGCTCCGAGCATAATCTTTTGGAGGATATTCACAGAATCCTCTCATGCTCTGAGAATATTCTTTGGAGAATATTCTCGACTCACATCTCTAATAGTATTACACCCACCCACCCAAGCATGGGCGCCCGCAGGAATTTTGGTAGGGGGGGTAAAAATCACAATTTGTACTTTCGCTGGGCAAACACAGGGGGTTTGGGGGGCGGAGCCCCCCAATAATAGCGCCGCAGGCAAATTTTTGAAAATCAGGTTTTTAGAATGCGTTTGGTGGGTTTTAGAAAAAAGTAGTGGGCTGAATACAATACCAAAATTATGTAATTTGTGTGCAGTCGATACTCGAAACTAGAAAACCACCAAAAGGAATCTTAGAGGAAACCTTCAAAATAATTTACCCCCCATTAGTCAAAAGCTTCAGATTCCCAACAATGAGTTGGGCGGTTATTAGTTTTTTTGATTACTGAGATAATATGACTTTACCCCACCTCTCATCTTCGCTTTCGTAAGCCATTTATTGTGACCGTCAAAATTCGCATTATCCCATGGAGTGATATTCTTTTCAAAACTCAAGACCAAGGGTGTGTCTGAATTATGGTCCAAGTCCAGGTGTAGGTCCAAGTCCAACTCAATGTTAAAGTGCTATACTATCCTACAGTAGAGCTGCCTGCTGGGCAAAGTCAACACTATCTAAAGTTAGGTTAGGTGTTCATTCGAGAGTCCTTTGTAAAGTATTTGTTTATTAAAAGTATTTGTACATCTAGTAAAACCAATTAAATACGTGATAAAAACAAACAAAACTTAAATGTTTACCTTTATTTAACAATGCATTCATTTATTGTTTCTCTCGTTGTCGCGGACGGCCATTTTGAATCGGACCTAAAACGAGTGTACACTTTCGATTGCTCGATCTATTTGTCGACTTGGACCAAGAATGGACCTAGACTTAGACTTTTCAGACAGTACTTTACACGCCATCGACAGATAATCAGTACCTAACTACGTTGTTAGACGTGGACTTGAATTTGGACCTAGACCTGGACCTGGACCTAGACTTTAAATAATTTCAGACACACCCCAATTATTGCAGGTAAAAGACACAATAAGCTACTTATCTCGCAGAAAATTGCCATCCGTTAAATTAAATATAAAATATATATATATATATATATAATAATAAAATAAAACGTTCATCAGTAAAGAAATCAATTGTGCAAGTTTAATCACAAATCCAGACATCAAATAAGGGCAAATTAGCACTTCTGCTTGCTCGGGGCCATGAGGGGGGGGGCAACTGCCCCCTTGCCCTCTCCTGCGGGCGCCCATGCACCCACATGATGGCGATATAATTTTTGCTTTAGTGCCCCAAATTAGGTGGCCTAAAAAACAGGTTTTCAGAAGAGCCCTTGGATACGCCGTGGCAAACTAAGCATACCCACCGGCAAGGGCGTCTACAGAAATCTTGTCCGGGACGGGCAAAAATCCCAACTTGTACCTTCGTGGAAAAATTAGGGGGTTTGGGGGGAACAATTGCGCCGCGGGCGAAAATTTTTAAATCTGGTTTTTAGAATGCATTTGGTGCGTTTTAAAAAAAAAAGTAGTGGGCTAAATGCAACCAGGGGCGTAGGAACGGGGGGATGGGGGGGAACTCCCCCCCTCACTTGTTGGCTTGACCCCTCCACTGGGGGGGTCAAGCCAGGTATTGGTTTCATTTGCTAACTTAGAGCGTGTTGGGTAATTTTTAGGATTTTTACTACAGCCGGGCTTGCCAACAAAAAGTAAGGTTTTTGTTAACATTTTTTAGAAAGATTTAGTATAAGAGACGTGATTTGCGAGACTAGACTATAGCCATCTGATTTTAGACTAATATTCATTATTGATTGCAAACTTCGACTGGGGTTCGAACCCCAGTGGGGGCAAACTTTTTCGACAACTGCTATGAATCAATAACTATGTCCTTAAAGCAGGCTTATGCTTAAAAATCTTATATTAATATTCATTATGTTTCGTGTGCAGTGTTTTCACTCCCAAGCAGACTGTCGACCAATTTCGGTCAGGTAATAATTAATCTTCAATGCAATATTAGCTTCAAAATGTAACCCTTATTCATAATTAAAATTCGCCTGAAAACGTGTTTTAGGCCACCTATCTAGGGTAGGCTACCTTTAAAAAAAATCTCGCCTACGGCGAAAAAGCCTCCGCCGGCTGGGGCTTCGCCCCAGACCCCGGTCTGCCCACCCAACCTCGTAGTCAACTTTAATGTGACCCCCCCACTACAAAAATAGTTCCTACGCCACTGAATGGAACATGAAAATAATGTAGTTTTTGTGCAGTCGAACTGACATTACCAGGATATTTAGGCGACGTGTTTACCCTTCTCACTTTTTAATATTAATATATGTAGAAAAATGCAATGAATACTCTAATTCACAACTAAACTATTCGAAAATAATATATGCATATAAATAATAGAGTGGAGTTGATTTACCTGTACATTTCTTTTATGTCATCGAAGATAGCAATAGCTGGATACACTGAAAAGTATTGTCGGACACTTCTCGGTAAGATAGCTTAAAAAACAAAAATTACGGACCAGACCGGCCAGTGGCGTAAAACTTATTTCATAGTTTTGGTTTTGTCCTTGATTTTTTATTATAATTAGGTAGTAGGCGCCTTACATTTTATTTATATTTTTAAGGGTGTTGTAACTTTCTATTTTTAATGTATTTCATTATTTTAATTAATTTTCTTAGCACAGCGCTAACACAAATCAGTGTATTACACTTTTTCCTGTGTCTACTTCAGTCTAAACCAGATAGGTTCATACATAAAAATTGGTATGGTTTTCTAGTATTAATTCCCATTACAGTGACACCCTCTTTCGAAATGTCGCGTGTTTTCTTTTATCCTCTCTCATATTTTTTCTCAATAATTTCTTTCTTTGTCCCCCCCCCCCAGGCTACTGGAGCGGCCGCTACCTTGCTCCCGTGGGGTGGGCGCTATTGTCCTGGGAGGTCTTGTCCTTGTGCTCGATTGGGGTTTTTTACAAAAATGTTGGCTCAAGAAACCGAAAAAAATACGACTATCAAATGTTAAAAGCTTGGCCAGGGATCTTGAAAGCAAGACAAGAGGGGGGCACCTACCCCTCGCCCTCCCACCCCCTGCGGACACCCATACCCACTGGGCACCACTGGTAGTAGTGGTTACAGAAAAAATATTAGATGCTTGGTGGTACCGCGCGTTTGGGAGACCTTGTTCTTTTTCAGTTTATTTGGCACGATCTTTTGAGCGCGTATTTTAAAACCATCACAATTGTATTCCCATCTGACACGGGTATTGGCTTGTTCATGAAGTTTTCATCATGTAGGCATGATACTATTTCTTTTATAGCTCATATTTATGCAGCAAACACTCAATGAATAATAGGCCTACTTACTTACGTCCACATAACGACCGTCCACCCCCCACCCACCCCCATCCACCCTGACCTGACCACCCACCCACCCACCTATTTCTCGCGGGGCCATGGCCCCGAATTTGTATGGTCAGGCCGCCACTGTACATATTACATACCATTAAAAGAACATAAATAAACAGCCTCTTAGTGATTACATCTGCTGCCCACTGCTTTGCTGATACAATGAATGTGTTTTCTTGTTATCTTATCTCATAACATAAACAACTGCTTTGTTGATAGAATGAATGTCTGGTCTCATTATCTTATCTCATAATGTAAACAAAACAACTCCTGCGAGAGTCTTGGCCCAAAGCCAATTGACTAGTGAGGCGATACGTAGTTCATGGCTTGGGAGGAGGAGGGGGGGGGCATCTCCGCGTCTGTCATTAATGGATGTCCTAATACAATTTTTATTTCTTCACAATCATAGCCAGCCTCTATCATGTTGTCTTCAAGGCCATATTTTGTCTCTTACTCTCTCTTCTTCCCTCTCTTCTCTCTCGTCTGCCGTCTTTGAGCAAGGTCGCGGCGGCGGCGGCAAGCACTCACAAAGACACTGACTCAACACTCTACGGCACCCTACCCTCGACCCCTGCCCCCAACCCCCCTTACAATTCACCCCGCTGTGCAATTCTTACGTGACACGTCATTGTAGTAAACAGCATAGGCCCTACAGCATGACATCGACGTAAAGAACATAACATTTTCGGCCTAATTAAAAAAAGGAAAGGGCGCCTGAAACCAGCTCGGATAACACGGCATCTCGATTAATCGGAGCTCGGATGAACGAGGTCTTACTGTACAAGAAGTCAGGATATAACTAGCTGGTTATCCAGGATAGTGGGAGCCAGGCATAGAGCAATGTTTTCACCCTTGATAGTAGGGGTAACGGTAGTAGTGTCACTTTGTCAGTCTGCAAGTCGTAGTTGAGGTGGAATTCTGAGTTTGCTGCGTTTTGTCAGCTCAGGAATGCGCCTAGCCAGCCTGCAAGAGTTGTTTTTGCCTAGAATTCACTTTTGAGTTTCCACCAATGGCAAGCCCGGATGTGCAAGTGCGGGTTGGTAATCACGTAATTCTGGCATGTAGCGTAATCACCCTGTCCAGCAAGTGTATCAGTGTGCGAGTCCTTGACCGACAGACATTGGTAGTATTTGAATTCGCGGGTGTACTGGCCCAATGAGAGGGAGGAAAGTAGTCCTTCTGAGTGGTGGGGTGAAGGCAGGTAAGTGGTGGCATCAAAGCGTTACCTCGGCCACTTATTAAAGATTGGCAGAGGAGACCAGTCGAGTCCACAAAGTCGAGTGCAAAATAGTGTTTTTAACCAGCATGGGAAGTATCCCTCGTAATAGATTGGCAAGTGAGCCACAACACCTCGATGTGAGGTCGGTAGGAGTGCCGAGTTTGACGAAATGTTCTTTTACGCAATATTAACACTGTTTTTCGTGATAGCCTAGTGCAGGCTAGCCACATGGTCTAAACCAGTGACCATCCGCGAGTAAAATATATAACAACCGCATTGATATGGTGTATTCTCTCTCAACACCATACGGGAGTGGCATGAAAATGCAATCAAAGTTTAATATTTCTTTTCAATAACCGATATTCTCGTGAATAAGTAACTTGGTATGACCAACCACGTGGGTCAACCAAGATCGCCGACTACATCATCTAGGAGGATCTTCAACTAAGCAAGTAAGCTGTAATTGTCCCAATCACTATACGTCCTCCCAATTGTACGCAAAGCTGAGAACTTGGAGGTCTTCACAGGGGCCTAACGGCACCGAGCATAGAGTGTGGGGTTTTGATCCGCCACTGGAGGCTGACCCAGATACCACCGCGACTGTCAACGACCGGCCGCCCGTCCACGTACGAGAGCAACATGGCCACCCGTGTCCCCCGGCTACCCCCGTGCATCGCTGTACCAGCGATCTCCGCCCTCCCCCTCCCCCTCATCAAGGAGTCGAGCAATTAAACTAGTAAAAAACCGATGGAATGGGATTGGACTCGCGATCACAACGTTAATTATTAATTACTTTATTGTAGACCTATCTTGAAAATTTTAAGTTAATAAATTGATATCTTTCAAATCTATAAGCACAAATGTGTATGGTTTTGCTATACACTTGACAGCTTAGAAATGTATTAGGTATTCTTTATATTCATTAACGTCATTTGTTCGTCTTCAACAATGCCTTCATGTACGGGAATATGGCCGCTATATATTGAGAAGGCAATCCCTGACGTACGGCAATATGTCAGCCAACAATGTTATGTCACGTGCATACAAAGAATTACTGTGTAAAATAAATGGAAATTAACCGTACGGGAAAGGGTTAACAAAAAAAAGCATGCTATTATGCAGGTATTATATTAAGAAGTATCAGTCCTTGAAACAGGCTGATTGGATGTCTTACCTTGATAGCTCTGCCCTCCTGGGCGAGCATATGGTTCGACTCCATCTGAACTGTCTGGCTCGGGCTCCTGTTTCACCTCCACCTCTTGCTTGACGTGAAGTAGATCACTGATAGGGGCTGCGTTACTACCCCAACTGGGCAACTGTAGCCAATCGACACCTACAACAGGATTGGACGCTGTATCTACCGTTCTGATCCAATTTAACCTAGAAGCCCTAGGCCTACACCAAGCACGTGAACCAAATTAAACAAAACCGATTAAACTAATGTACACCATCAATGGCAATCAAAAAGTCGTATCAAATTGACTTGTTTCTTGTTTTAGTTCAAAAGAAATAGTGGTTTGTTGCCTCAGCTATTGCCATCTAAAATCTCAATTACACCAAAATGGGCTCTCTTTTGTGGGATGAAATTATGGATCACACGATAATCAATAGGTAGGCCTAATTGATATAATTTTGATAATCGATAACAAAAATTCATTATCGATTATCCAAATATCAAATAATTCGTCAATAAAGGCACGAACTAAACTCTAAAGACGGAGATTATTTCACGTTATCATGCACTGGCTGGGCTGATGGTGTCACACTCGAGATTTATTTTTGGAAATGAGCTATCAGTCGATAACAGAAGCCAAATTCGTGACATCGAAGACAGCCAGGCAGTAAACGGAACGTGTTTGTTTTGTTTTGACGTACACTTGCCACACTTGAGCTTCCATTTATAGGTCGGAACAGGCTTTATTGGTGATATCGATATTATCAATAATATTAATTAGATAATGACATAACCATTTTGTTAATCGATAATGCAGAAAGTATCGATGTGCATCCCTAGATGAAATACTAAACTCTCCGCCGCTGATCATCGCTATATCGTGTTATTCACAAATTATTCCACACCCAAGGTCAAACAATGCAAATGTGAATATGGTTTGGATTGGCCACAGCATCTTCCAGGAGTAAAACCCCAGGAAACTAATGCTATAAACAAGAAAAATTAATGCTAATTTCACAGGTCCTAATCACAAATAAAAATTAAACATAGGCCAAGATGTCAAGTTAATTTTAAATCAAGGCCATTGACTCAAGTTTTTAATACCCATCATAGCTTCGTAGACTTTTACCCGGGACCAAATGTGAACTACTCTCTATAGGCCTAACAAATAAAGATTTGATTTGAGTTATTTAAGTGTATTTTATTCTATAATGTCAAACTTGGAGCATAAAAGCTAGATAGGCCCCTACTCACTTGTAGGAGCAGAAATGTCCAAGGGATGTTGAATTCGATCTACGTCCGCTGCAACAAAACTAAAGCTAGGCTGATGTTCTGTCGCATCAATCTGTTCCTCTTGCTTCAGCGGAGAAGATATATGAGCGAAGTTGATAGATGCAGAGTAACTCGACTGAGCAATTAGGTCCATACCTACAACAATGAAGAAATGTGTATAGTTAACTGACAACTCTACTAAATAAAAACAACATACAACTTACGATCCACTAGTAATTTGAGGACTCTGGAAGATATAAGCCAGTAGAGGTGTAAATAAAATATATCTAGAATTGGAGGCCTGGATGTGAAGTCTTGAGACCACTCGTTTCGAGTCGAGAAGTGAGTCGAGTCGAACATTCTATGTCACCTGTGACTTGGGGTAAACGATAATCGGTAGTCTTGGGGCCATTTTCACGACTTGAGGCTCCGCCCCAACAATCCCATAGTCTACTAGGGGGTTCCAGGGTGGAGAAAAATCAATGATAGGCCTAAGTTGAAAAGAGGGATTTATAAGGAAAAGGGAGATCATAAAAATTTAAAATTTAAAAAAGAAATTATTAAGACTGACGTGGGGAAATTTTAATTCATACAGAACAAACAATATCTGAGCAAAGAACAATTTACCTGAGATCATTGTAGAGGACAAGGAGTTAATAAATTTTAAAAGTTGTTTTAAAAAATGATGATAGTAGGCCCTACTACCGGTAGTTAATATTATGTAGTTAGAGCCTGCTTAGTATTTTTGGGAATTTTTTACTTAACATCGACCTTACCGGTACCACCATACTATGGGTACGTTCCGAATGATGCTCCCACGCGCCCAAAACACCCAGACATGCCCAAGATGCCCGAGGTTTAACATTTGGCATTACGGGCGTTGTGATGGCGGCGGTGTTTACGGAATGCTTTGGGCACGCCCAAGCTGCAAGTTAGCATCATTCGGAACGTACCCATAATTGACTTGTAAGATATGTTTTTCAATCAAAATAAAAACCCATGACCTTAAATGACAGTGGTGACAATGGTGGTGGTGATAGCTGCTGTGAACAACTGGTCGAGAATCAGATTTCTTACCCCCAAGCTCAATGTGTTCGGTATTGGTAGGAAACTCAGTCTTGATGAGGTATGGGTCACCTTCATCGGCGCAACACCATTCTTCTTCTTCTTTTATATCGGTTGTGTTCATTATGGCACTAGTCGAGGCTCAGTAGGGGCCCAGAGGAAGCTATATAGGCCTAAAGTTTAAAAAAGAATTGATTGTGAATTCATTTTATACTTATCCAGAAATTAAATAATCCGACCTGGATCTTATACATTCTTTGTATATTAACCCTTTATAGTTTACTGGTAAGTATAGCCTATACTTACCACCACTTTTCGAAATCTACACAATTTAATCTGACACTTTTTCATACTTTTAACCTGGGTAAAAAGCTGCATTGTGCCAGTTGGCGATCATCATGCAAACCTCTATTCACCGAGCTGAAGCTCCTGACTCTTCCCTCCATTCTTATTACAGCAAGCCGCCATATTTGTGAAGTCGAACCAGAACCTCTTTACCAGAAACTACGATATCCACAACTACTTTACTAGAAGCCACTGCGATATCCATGTGTTAGACCATAACCTCAAACTGTTCAGCAAGGGCCCGTACTATTCATCCATCAACAATAATCTACGACAATTTACCCAAGCACTTAAAAACAATAAACAATCTTACCTCATTCAAGTCCTCATTAAAACAGTTTCTGCTGACTGAATCATTTTACAGCCTGAAAGACTATCTGACTTCCTCCTACCGCTAACATAACCGTGTGTGTAGGCTGTATAGGCCTAACATAGCTAAGGTGACCAGACGTACCGGTGGTGTCCCGAGAGACTGGTTAAAATGTTGTATTTGTACCGGTTTGCAATTTTGGAGGGGAAATGTCCCGGTATTCAGTCAACAGCTGTACAATGTGGAAGGATAATGTTTCACGTGAGAAAAATACACTTCTCTGATAAATACTAACAATAATAACCTTGAAATAGTTCTTCCACTTCCAAGAAGATAATTCATTTTCTATAGGTGTGTGCTAGTATTTTTCAATGATTTTGGTGGAGGTGCCGGGTCGCGCTCGAGTGTAAAAACGTAAATATTGTTCTATTCTTGGCGTTACCTTACCAACTCTGAATATACGTAATACTAACCTCAGTCTCTGATACAAATTTGTGTTCTTTTTGGAAGTTCTGAACTTTTTTTGGCACATACCGTATAATAAAAATATGTCACTATAATGTTTGTATTAACATTTTCATGTAACACCACTTATACTACTGAATTATGTCTTAGTCTAGCCCTAATAATATTTTTGCTTGATCATTAAAATGATCTAGAGAGAGATTACATTTAAAATCAATTAGATGTTACTCTTTCACTTTTGAAGCCAAATTATAGACATATCAATAAATAAAATTTATATTGAAAAAAAATGGTCAAAGAGTAATAATGAAATTTAAAAAAGGACTTTGAAGTACTCGGACTCGATACTAGAGTTAATTTTAAGACTCTTGACTCGACTCGAATGAAAAAATCAGGACTTGCACACCCCTAATTTTCTCCGTCATTATTTGCATTAAATTTGTTTATAGAAAATGAAAAATGAAAATGTAATAATCATGCAACTGAACTACGTTTTTTATTTATTTCATACCTACACTAATTATTTCGTTGTGAAGACACAATGTATTAAAAGTTAAAACATGCATAAATTAAATGCATTTTCAATTTTCTTTATTATTATTGATTAGCTAACTTCATTAGTATGATGCCCTCATCAATAAATTACACGTATTATTTTCTGCCGAGTGCTTGTATTTTATTTTGTACTGTCATTTTTAAACCACTAGATAAAGATTTTATGACTACATAAATGTACACATTAAAACCATTTTTAATTCATATTTTCATGTCAGAAAGCCGTTTTCTGGGCATTTGACCAAAAAAAAATCTCGAAATAAACTTTGCCTCCAGCGGCTGGGGCTCTGCCCAGACCCCGAAATGGTCCGGGAGTACAAAGTACATATTCTTACACTTTTGTTGTCCCGGTTTGTAACTTTCAAAATATGGTCACCTTAAACATAGCGGTAGGGGCATGATTTATCTATTTTTATCTCAATTTTAACTTATTGCTTCTTATTTTAATTTTTCACAATATGTCATGCACATGCGTCTCAGTACCTATCTTCTTTGATATTTTAGAATTTATTGTTACTATGATTGCTAAAGCAAATAATTTAGTTAATTAGGCCTAAACATATATAATATGTATGACGACGTCCATATTACTGTTGGGAGGATATACCGGTAATGCATATGTTTATAATTTATATTCTATGTCTGGTTTTTCCGACATCCATGTAATCCAGTGACTAATAAAACAATACAATACAATACAATACAATGCAATACAATACAATACAATAGGCCTATTGTTGGGATTTGGTAGAATTTTTCCATATTCAATTCTAATGATTAGAAGGAATTTTGGAATTAGAGTTGCAATGTAAATTTGTCCATCTCTATCAAGTCCCTTGGTAGGCCTATGGAAATTGATCAATGCCTCAAATGGAACAGTCAATGTAACATGTGGGAAACTTAAATCTATAAGCTAGGCCTATGCCTTTTGCCAAATATGCCATCTCTGTGACCAAAAGCCAAAGGCTATCCTCTCAACATACTATGGTTATGTTATGCCTACTCTATTCTGAAAATATGGTATACTGATCTGGGGAAATTGTACAACAGTACTAAATAGACTTCTAGGCCTATTACTTTGAAGCAAAAAAGGATAGTCAGAGTAGGGTTTTCCAACTCTGACCACGGGAAAAACCGGCCTTCCATGTAAATTCGTGGGAAAGGGACCAAGCACGGGGGGTTTGGGGGGCCCCCCAACTATAGCGCCGCAGGCAAAAATTTTGAAATTCAGCTTTTTAGATTGCATTTGGTGCGTTTTAGAATAAAGTGGTGGGCTGGATGATATACCAAAACAATGTAGTTTTTGTGCAGTCAAAACTGGAAAACCACCAAAAATAAAAAAGTCACTGAGGTAATAGGCCTAGATTATAATATTACATCCGCTGATATGCCGAGTATTCATAATTCGAGTAGGCAATGGGCATATTTTTATTCATAAGTAATTTAGCCCTAAGGATTTTAAATTCCAAATAAACCACGAATAATTTTTTTTATCTTAATTTCAATTTGTCCTGTCACGATTTTCAAAGCAGTAAATTAATATTACGTAAACAGCATTAACAGATTTAAAGGAATTATGATCAATTAACAAGTTTACTTCTTAATCGTGAATGAGTATTTAGCCGTTGATCTTGCTGCTTGAAGGAGAGTCTTGTCGGAGTTTATTTTTTCGCGGAGAGTCAATTTCATCGTCGGATTCGTGCACAAACTTCCCGTATGAACGGCATTGACAGTGGACTGCAGTGCAGTGTGGCAGTCTTTGGCCAGCTTACTGCCTTGTTTGCTGTCTGGTGAGGGGGTTGGCGGGTTAGGCCAAGGGGAAGTGGAGAAGAGCAATGTTTACACTAATTAAGTGGGATTTGGGATTTGGGAAACGATGATTAGGATGGTTTTTAAATATGTATTTTAGTTTTTTGTGTATATTTAGTAATATTTTTAGTATAATGGGTTATTTACGTAAAAAAAACCGGCAGCACTATTGCCGGTCGAAGGGACTGACCGGCAACCGGCCAAGTGGGTCAAAAACCGGTGTGCCGGTCAAAACCGGCCGGTTGGCAACCCTAAGTCAGAGCCATAATGGGTGCAGGGCCAAGAACGTCCTGCGGTAAAAATATCGTAGGCTATAGGGTACCCCGCTTCGTGCGCAAATTTTTCAACGAATGCTGCCAACCGGGTAACAACAAGTATCCCCAACCTCGTTTTTAACGGAAAGGATTTTGGGTGCGCTCTTATCGATTATATCCTAGAACTAGCGCGGCGTACTACAACTAGGCGGAAAGGTCGACTAACCTAACGAAAGTACACCTTTAACATAAGTAGTAACAAAGCAAATTTATTGTTTCTAATGTAGTTACTATCGCATTGTGTAAGTTGGCTGCAGTGGAGATGCGCGCGCACGTTGGTTTGAAGCGGGGTAGGCCTACCCTATACGATAGAATTACCCGTCCTGCAAACCAATCTTTAAGAGGCTGCATATTTTAACAGTACCAGGTATCTACATTCATACCTGTATCATGCAAGTAAAAAGAAATGCAAAATATTTCACCCTAAATAGCGAAGTGCACTCTCATCAAACTAGGAGTGCTTCTAACCTAAAAATAAACAGCTGCAACACTAGTATGGCACAGAGAAGCCCACATAATAATAGCATAAAGATGCCGGTACTCTTTCGGCAGTCTTGGGGACGCTACTTTTAAAAGGTAGCATGCTATCGCTAACGCTACATGCCCCGAAAAAGTAGCGG
Organism: Sweltsa coloradensis; assembly: GCA_024449915.1. Classification (NCBI taxonomy): domain Eukaryota; kingdom Metazoa; phylum Arthropoda; class Insecta; order Plecoptera; family Chloroperlidae; genus Sweltsa; species Sweltsa coloradensis. Next base: position 116,209 of record JAMZAV010001026.1, read on the forward strand.
AGCTACTTTTTCGCTACTTTTTTTCAGATGTAGCGACGCTACATTTGCGCTACACAAGAAATATAGCGCGCTACTTTTGCGCTACATATTCACGTTTAATCGGGGGGTGTCAAGATCTCACATATCCCGTTTTTAAAGCCTTTTGACGTTGTGCTGCGGTGATTTTTAACTCCATTTATGTCAACTCGATCGTGATTTATCATCGAAAGCACATAGTTTCGGTTTCCATTGTGATAGAAGGCGTTCTTTTAACGTTTAGGCTAGGCTAGGCCCTAGTCTTTTAAGAATCTAGGCCTAATGATCAACATTCATAAATTGCATTTCTTATTTTCAGCAACGTGTTTTTCGCGGAATCACTGCAGACGAATGCAACAAACAAAACAAGGTTCGGAAAAGGCCTACTGGTGCAGTACAATAGCGATACAGCCCGGAATGTCCCAAGGGAGGGGGGGTATGACACTTCATTTTAATATGCAATTCAGACGATTGGCTTAATTATTGTGCGGCTTATGCTCTAAATCAATAATCCGACTTCTAATTATCGTGGATACATTCTTTGTTTACGACCCTGAAATAGCACTCAAGATGCACCAGCACCACGCAATCTAATAATCACTGCAATATTTTTGGTAAAGTCAGCTCACACGATGTGACAGATCGGCGATCGCTCGCATCCTTCGGACGACGCAGAGACAGAGAGAGAGAGAGAGAGAGAGAGAGAGAGAGAGAGAGAGAGAGAGAGAGAGAGAGAGAGACAGACAGACAGAGGCTCGCTGGGAGAGAGCGAGGGAGATGGTGTGCAAGTGAGACGAGATTACGGGCCAGTGGGTCTACACGGCGAGCACATGACGTGGCGCGGCGGGCGTTACAAGTTTGTTTGCAGTGCCGACTTTTGACTTTACGTGGTACTGGGACTGCTGGCGCCGGAACTTAAAAAGTAGCGCAAATATCACGCTAACGCTACAAAAATTGTAGCATGCTACCGCTACAATATACCTCCTTAATAAAGTAGCGCGCTACTGGCTCCGCTACACGTTAAAGTAGCATGCTACATGTAGCGCGCTTCTCCCCAAGACTGTCTTTCGGTTGGGAATGGCCAACTTTTCACCACTGTTTTTTTTTTCCACTAAAAATTACGAAAAACCACTGTAAACACGAAATAAATATAAAATTAATAATTGTGAACAATTTATTAATATTCACTCAACTGAAAATGTACAATATAATGTGTTTACGCAAATTCACCGCCATTGCTCAGTTCTCTCTTCTCACCACCATCGGTCAGTCACTGTCTTGTTGTGTGTGTGTCAATGCGTCGTGTGTAATGTTATTTAATTTTGGAAAAAAAATTGAAATAAAACTTGCGAGTGCATTTTTTCATTAGGCCCATAAAACTAGCCTACGGTACAAATATAAAATATAAATCATTTAGGCCTAGGCCTACAGTGGTTTTGCGACGTTTTTTTTAGAGAAAAAAAACAGTGGTGAAAAAGTTGGCCATTCCCAACCGAAAGAGTACCAAGATGCCCTACCTAATGAAATAAAAAATATTAGCCCTAAGTCTATTCACACCTTTATGAGGAACCTTACAACATACAGAGCAGAGTCGCTAAATAAAGACTGAATTGAATTGAATTGAATAGGCTACCTCATTGAAGGCTGCCATTACAAGTTATCTGAACATGTACTAGGGCTAGGCTAATGTAGCATTACCACTGACTAATCTTTGGCATTACTTAGTCAAGCGGATTAAAGGACAATACAAGAACAATTAGGGGTTTTGTGGTAGAGGTCTGAATTTTGGACTGTATACCTACTCAGAACAATATTCTAAGAAAATTGCCTCGAGGTGCCATGACAAAATTCGTCCGGTTAAGGGGGTAAAAGGGGTTGAAAAAATGGCATTTTTTAAAAATTCGAAAATTCAAATATCAAACTAAATTTTATCCTGAGATTACAAAATTAATACATATTGTAGATAAAAGTCCAAAATTTATTTAAAAAAATACATATTACCATATATGTATATCTAACCATATTTTACACCCTTTGACTTTTAATAACAAATTTTCTCACTGTGCTGGGAGGATTGGCCTACCAGACGTGGGTTTTGTGATAGGGCCGTGAATTTTCCCTAAACTACTCAGAAGAATGTTCTCTAAAAAATGGCTCGAGGTGCCCTCAAAAAAGTTGCTTGCTTATAGGAGAAAAAGGGGGTGTACTAAAAGGGGTTGATAACACTAAAATAAATAAATCTGTATTCAAATATAATATTAAGGACGCCAAATTAACATTTATTGTAGATTAAGATCTTAAGTTTAATTTAAAAAAATAAAATTTCACCATATATGTATATCTGATCAGATTATGCGCCCTGACCACTTTTCATAAATTTACTCAATATTAACGAAAGTGTATCGTGTGACCACTTGTTTTGTCCCAAATTATGTCAATAATACGAATTAAGACGATTTTTGTTTGTAACACCTTGGGCATATTTTCACGCAATGGACTCTGATCCATTTTCTAACAATAAGCGTCAAATAGCCTATTTAGAGTAACCTAACAATTTGGTGGTTTTGTAGTCGAGTGTCAACACACCTTTTGGATCAAAATAGTACATTCATGATGTGTGAATCATGTACTGTGAATACTGGCCGCTTTGCTAACGCTATAATAATATAGCCACGTTGATGGATGAGTCTTTTTTGGTCAATCGATCCTCCATTTTATATGGTCTTAATACTGTTTTCTTGTTATAGGCCCTAAGTATGTTTTGAATAAAAGATCAGTGAATTGGTAATTAGTTATATAAACTTGTCAAAATATCTTCTTTAAAAGCACAGTTATTGATGTTATACAAATAGGTACAGTATATTTATTTTATTAGTGCACGGGAAGTCGTCGATTTGTTCCATAACACTTTCCGAATTTAATTTTCATTAAGATTTTTATTGAGTTATTTACACAAGGACTATTCACAATAGCCCGGGAACGAGGCCCTGCAATGGTAACGGGAATAGTGGTTATTATTTAACATTGCCTGTTAACTGTAACGATAACGGGAAGCTATTGCCAGGCTATATTATAGAGCAGCCCTAAATTTGACAAATTATTTACGAGTATGTTGCCTTGTGCGCGTTGTACGATTTAATAAAATAAAACTTAATTGTTGTAAACATTTGTATTCGAAAATGTGATTGTAGCCCCAAAAAAATGTGCCCAAGGTGTTAAAAAAATCGTCCTAATTCGTATTATTGACATAATTTGGGATTAAACGAGTGGTCACACTATACACTTTCGTTATTTTGGAGTAAATTTGTAAAAAGGGGTCAAAGTCCATTGCGCGAAAATGTACCCAAGGCATGGCAAAATGTTCTTTTCGTCCTAATTCGTAATATTGGAATAATTTGGGACAAAACAAGTGGTCACACGATACACTTTCGTTAATATTGAGTAAATTTATGAAAAGTGGTCAGGGCGCATAATCTGATCAGATTTACATATAATGGTGAAATTTTATTTTTTAAATTAAACTTTAGATCTTAATCTACAATAAATGTTAATTTGGCGTCCTTAATATTATATTTGAATACAGATTTATTTATTTTAGTGTTATCAACCCCTTTTAGTACACCCCCTTTTTCTCCTATAAGCAAGCAACTTTTTTGAGGGCACCTCAAGCCATTTTTTAGAGAACATTCTTTTGAGTAGTTTAGGGAAAATTCACGGCCCTATCACAAAACCCACGTCTGGTAGGCCAATCCTCCCATCACAGTGAGAAAATTTGTTAATAAAAGTCAAAGGGTGTAAAATATGGTTAGATAGGCCTATACATATATGGTAGGCCTAATACATATTTTTTTAAATAAATTTTGGGAACTCTTGTCGCTAAGCGGGTCCAACTTTCAACCACACTTTTCCCCCAATAAAATCAATGGAAAATAACTACAAATTAGAAATAAATGTGTAAAAATTCAATATTAACAATTTATTATTAATCACCACTTTGCAAAATTAACAATTACATAGGTGAACACAATATTACTCACAGACTAATTGCACTGTTATTAGTTGATCACGGCGGCCATTTTGGCAAAGTCTCTCCATTCTCCACCGTACCAACCAAAACACACCAAACTTACGTTTGTCCTGCGGTCCCTGTCGTGTTTGTTTGTTTGTACCTCATTCTGTTCTGGGGGGCCAGCCCCCCCGCCCCCGCCGGGGCTCCGCCCCTGGACCCCGTCGGGGGCTCCGCCCCTGGACCCCGTCGGGGGCTCCGCCCCCAAACCCCCGTGCTATTCGACTATTTAATTGTTTACTTATAAAATAACCACAATATCGCAAAAAGGTTGGTACACCTACTAAGTAAATGACAATAACAACCAAAATCCAAAATGGCGCGTTGATCAGAGTGAGACGACGTTCATGTTCAATAATGTAAATTATTTGACATTATTCGTGTAATTCGAGAGTGTTTACTATTAATTACTCACTATACTTACTTAATATTAACTTATTTCTAATTTGAAGTTGTTTTCCATTGATTTTATTGGGAAAAAAGTGTGGTTGAAAGTTGGACCCGCTTAGCGACAAGAGTGCCAAATTTTGGACTTTTATCTACAATATGTATTAATTTTGTAATCTCAGGATAAAATTTAGTTTGATATTTGAATTTTCGAATTTTTTAAAAATGCCATGTTTTCAACCCCTTCCACCCCCTTAACCGGACGAATTTTGTCATGGCACCTCGAGGCAATTTTCTTAGAATATTGTTCTGAGTATACAGTCCAAAATTCAGACCTCTACCACAAAACCCCTAATTGTTAGCCTTATCCGCCTAGCTAACTTGGCCAATCAGGAAGTTAGAATTTAAAATGCCCGCTATTAAATAAAAAGTGGGGTTCTGTTTGGATTTGCACTTCGAATATCTTTACGAGATTTGTGTTTTAAAAATGAATACAATCGTAGTGTCCTCGAGGAAATATGTAAATTATGATGGTTTAAAAATGTAGAACAATTCAATTAGCAGAATTTAGGCGATGGAAATAATTACGGAACATGTAAACATGTGGGTCATGATGTGGGTTATAAAGTTAGGTTATGGTGTCCGTCTACCAAAATAAAACTGGAATATCACGCTTAAACTGGAATATGCCTAGCTTATGTAAAATACTTGCATAGAAAATTATTAAACCACCTTCAAGCTACAATGTAAAGTATGTAAAATCAAACTACGTCACTTACCTAGTATTACAGGAGGAAATAAGGTAAACAAATTGCTAGGCCCTACGCCAACCCGCGCCAACCCATAGAGAAATATGCGCCAACCTACGCCAACCCTTGAGGCAGTGGCTCAGGTCACGGACATCCGGACTTGCGCGCATGCGCCTTTACACTTTTTTCGACTTGTGTGTTATTGTGAAAAACGTGGAGGTAGATTGTAGAATGAATGAATATTTACACAACTTTAGATTTAAAATAGCGACGTTAAAGGTTTTGTAGGTACTTTAGATTTAAAATAGCGACGTTAAAGGTTTTGTAGGTACTTTAGATTTAAAATAGCGAAGTCCGTGAAATATTTTCGCGGCCAGTTGGGTAACGGATGTCCGTGACCTGAGTCATTGCCAACCCTTGACGCCAACGCCTAGGCCTAGAGGACTAGAGGAAATGCGCAGTTAGCACACCATTACGGTCCCACAGCCACACGTACGTTCTACACGTGAGATTTGCCTACGCGGCAAGTACAAATTTATTTATTTATTGGATGAGCGTAGCGAGTTAAGCGAAGACTTCAATTTCACTGACCCCCCCAAAAAAATTTAGCTCGGGTGTTTTTTTTTCTTTTTTTTTCCTGTCTGTTTGTTAGCAGAATTCCGGGCAAACGGCATTTGCGATCTTGATGAAAATTAGAGGGGACCTTCGTTTTCTCTGAACTAGAGGTGTATTGTTTTTGGGTACAATCGTACAATCGTTGATTGGATGAGCGAAGCGAAGACTTCAATTTCACTGACCCCCAAAAAATTTAGCTCGGGTGTTTTTTTTTTTTTTTTTTTTTTTTTGTTTGTTTGTTTTTCTGTCTGTTTGTTAACTCTCTACCAGGCAAACGGCATATCCGATCTTGATGAAAATTTGACAGGACCTTCTAAATCTCTGAACTTAGAGGTGTATTGTTTTTGGGTACAATCGAAGAAATATTTCTCATGAATATCGTACTTTTACGATTTTTTTCGATTTTTAGTGCGATATTTTCGTGACATTTGGGCCGATTCTGACCAAACGGGTGGGGCTACAACGTTCAGATTTCACATGGACATTAAGGTTATGGTGATGTAGTACCTTTTGAAAGAAAAAGTTGAAATAGTTAGCCAGAATCCACATAAATAAAGGTTTTAATATGAGTTTATTGAGGTTAAAATACCAAAGTAACAATAGAAACTTCACAACAATCACCTACATTGCATTCAAAAAGCACTTGCTAAGGAAAAGTGCAAACAAACGCAAAAAACGCAAGCAAAAAACTTACTAAAAAAACGCTCATCCATCAACGCGGCGGAACTTTAGCGTTTTCCTAGTTTTATTAGCATTCCATTCAATACAACACTTATTTTCCCACAAATGGTAGGCGAGTACAGGACATTGTCATCAAGTGTACTAATCTAAAATCACAAACTTAGACAAGATGCTGGTGGTGGTGGTAATTGGATGAGCGAAGCGAAGACTTCAATTTCACTGACCCCCAAAAAATTAAGTTCGGGTGTTTTTTTTCCCGTTTGCTTTTCTGTCTGTTTGTTAACTCTCTACCAGACAAACGGCATACGCGATCTTGATGAAAATTGGAGGCGACCTTCGAAATCTCTGAACTTAGAGGTGTATTGGTTTTGGGTACAATCGAAGAAATATTTCTCATGAATATCGTACTTTTACGATTTTTTTCGATTTTTAGTGCGATATTTTCGTGACATTTGGGCCGATTCTGACCAAACGGGTGGGGCTACAACGTTCATATTTCACATGGACATTAAGATAATGGTGTTGTATTGCTTTTTGAAAGAAAAAGTTGAAAAAGTTAACCAGAATCCATAGAATGAAGGTTTTAATATGAGTTTTTTTAGGTTTATAATAACAATTTACAAGTAACAATAGAAACTTGACAACAATCACCAACAATGCGTTAAAAAGGCACTTGATATAACTAAATAGATCCCACGCAAACTAAAAACTTACAAAAATGCTCATCCATCAACGCAACGGGACTTTAGCGTTTTCCTAGTAGTAGTGGTGGTGGTGTGCTCCTACAGTTATCCAATTTGGTATTTGTATTTATTAGTAGTTCTAAGTCCCTTCTACTGTTCATCCTCAATCATCATCATCATCTCTAGCAGGTCCATTCCATTCCATTCCACCACTGTCTTTTTGCTACGAAGGTGATGGTAATGGTATAATGCTTTATTCTCTTTGACATATACAATGTCATAGCTATAATATACTATAAAATATATATAGTATATGGTATAACTCACTCTTTTATGGAGAGAAAGATGTAGACAAATAAAAATAATAATAATAATAATAATAATAATAATAATAATAATAATAATAATAATAATAATAATAATAATAAGTGATTATTGATTCATAGCTGTTGTATTTTTGAACGAGTGAGCGTAGCGAACGTAGTGATTTCCATTCGACTTAAACGGCCCTAATTGTTTTTCTGCGTGCGTGCGTGTGTGTGTGTGTGTGTGTACGTTGAAAATCAGCCGAATCGCTGAACAGATTGCGCTGAAATTTTAAACAGACATCCGGTACGAGTTTATTGAGAACTGCTAACAAAATCAGCAAGATTCATTGCGATTTAAACCTACAAGAAATAATAAACTGAAAAATAGACTTCCAATGTTTAGAAATTATTTTAACGACAATGTTTTAGATTTTGAAAATATATTTTTTGTTTTTTTTCGCCTGGCCGTGTAATGCCGTGCCCATGCAAGGACTGTCGAATGTTGCACGTCAAGAGTACCCCCAAATTCGGCGCGTAGATTGAGTAAACGTTGCAATATTTTCACGTATTTCGTACTGGCTATGTTTACCATAGTAGGCCCTATTGCCACAGATGATGGACTACACTGCGTTATATGCATTTCAAAACATTATTAATTATTTTTTAAATACAATCTAGAAATTACAAAATCCTTCCCGACCAGGGGATTGAACCCACGACTCCCACATTTCGGCTACAAGGGCGCTTTAGCCAACTAGACTAGGGAAACGCCAAAGTCGTAGTTAGACGAGTGAGCGAGTCATGTGGTGGGTACCCGGGAACATTTGCATTTAAGTTTGATAATTATATTCGTATAAATAATAGGGTATTGGTGGAAATCACTGTGCCGGAGGTTGCTGTTGTTGGCAGTCTTCAACTGAATATTCCGTGTGACTGCCGGGTCTTGCTTGATGGTAGATTGTTGGTCCGGGAGTTGTGTAAAAGTTTAGGCCATAGTTTAGGCCAAAATGCTCCACTGTAGCCTATGATAGACTATAGGGAGGCCTAAGGTAAGGGGAAGAAAATAAATGTTACCGGGTACTCAACACATGGCTCACTCACTCGTCTAACAACGACTTTGGCGTTTTCCCTAGTGTATATTCTTAGTCCAACATGTGTGGAGAATGTGGTTATTTCGCGGGATACCTCGTCCAGCTCCAACTGGTAATAGCCATCTTCGAGATCGATTTTAGAAAACGTGGTGGCACCATTTAACGAGATGAGTTCGTCGAATGTAGGCGTGATGTGGCGTTCCCGTTTAAATGCTACGTTTGCCTGTTGACTTTTATGACATAAATCCAACAGAAGACTGCAATGTAGCTGTCAAATCTGAAAGATCGCATGGATAAATCCAATCACGTCTCATCTCTCTTGAGTTGGGTAGTATGAATATTAGGTTTTTAAGCATAAGCCCGACGTGATTGGATTGATGCTCTCATTTTATATCTAGTGCCCGTTAGGGCGCCGCAGCCAGGCCGTGGCGCACTACACACTCAGGCACATTATACAGCAAGCATTAAGTTGGGGTGATATCGAGGTGTTACCCAGCCGTCATGACTCCCGTCGTCATCTTCTGCCAAGTGAATCCAGAGGAGTTAAATTTCAATTGCCCCGCGATTCTGACCAAACAGGTGGGGCTACAATGATCATATTTTACATGGACATTAAGGTAATAGTGATTTAGTTCCTTTTGAAAAAAAAAGTTGGAAAAGTTTGCTGGAAGGCTTCCAAATAAAGGTTTCAATATAAGCCTTATACAAGAATATAATCAACAAGTAACTATAGTTACTTGACAATGATCGCCTACATTGTTCACAAAAAGCAAGTCTTTGGGTCACTAGATATTTTGACATCATATTGTTAATTGGTAATTTAACAGAAATTTAAATCAACTTTGATAAAATTATTATATTTTAACAAATAATTTTGCAATGGAATTTGAAAAAGTAATGAGATCCCACACATAACAAAAACTTGTAAAAATACAGCCAAACCTTACACACTCAAAAGAAATTAGATCTAAAAAAAGGGCCAAGCTCATCTACCCTTCTACATTTGCACATTCTTAATTCATAAACGTACAGTGTCCCGTAACAACATCCTAGAAAAGCTTGGCAAAATAGAATTTGCATGACCATTACGTTTAAATTATTTAGAAAAAAAGAATTTGGACGAACTCTTCTGTTTAAACTTTAAATTAATACTAGTTGCAAATTGACCATTACATTTAAATTATTTAGAAAAAAAGAGTTTGGAAGAACTCTTCTGTTTAAATTAATACTAGTTGCAAATTCTATTTTGCCAAGCTTTTCTAGGATGTTATTACGGGACACTGTACGTTTATGAATTAAGAATGCTCAAATGTGCAAGGTTAGATGAGCTTGGCCCTTTTTTTAGATCTCATTTCTTTTGAGTGTGTAAGGTTTGGCTGTATTTTTACAAGTTTTTGTTATGTGTGGGATGTGTGTATACTATTACTGCTTTTTCCGGCGCGTTGATGGATGAGCGTAATTGTTTAAAAACGAAAAAAAGCATAAAATTGCGATTTTCATAAGAAATAATTATTCGATTGCGCTCCAATTTCACACTAATAATTATATTAATTCATAAAATTAAGATTCTGTGAAAAAATCATTACAATCAGATAAAGCATTTATAAGTCGAAGAAATTTTTTAAAAATAAAAAAAAAACGTAAAATTGCGATGGCTAATAAATATCAATATCAATATGTCCGTAGTTGCAAATCATTGTGGGTCTGGTCTGCATTAAGTTTGATCGCCTAAAGTAAAACACATTTTGAGGCAATGTCTCCTTTTGTCATAAGAATTTGCTCTTGTCAGTGGGGTGTAGGGCCGTGTTGTAGGCTCTAGTGAGAGGGCAGAGTGCTCGAATGAGTGGTTATTGCCGCCAGCAGCGACAGGTGTCCAACGTTGCTTCTCGGAAAGCAGTCGTGGTCATTTTATCAAAACAAATACGTAACTACCTAAAAAAGATTTGAATATTAATTAGGGCTGGGTTATGACATATCATTCAACTATCGATATCACACGAAAAATTTTGATATGATATCGATATATTGAAATGTAATTGTTTGTGAAAATTATTTTTATTTTTTTTAAAAGAATGTTTTTTTTTTTTAAATTTGTGGCCAAATAGGGTTGATAAGGGATCACCAACCATAAACCTATTTCACGATTTTTACGATCTCACAATCGCGTTTTATGATCCGGCACCTCCACCAAATGCACCAGCCAGATTTTAATTTAGACAACCTACCCGGCACCTCCACCAAAATTACGAAATTTAGCATTTATTGTCTAAATTTCGATATGAAATCAAATATCGATATCGAAAATATTTCCAATTATCGATATCATATCGGAATATCGATTTTTTTGCCCAGCCCTAATATTAATTGGTTTGGTTCATCGGGGTAATCCTACAACAACCCTATTTTGTATTGTGTGCTGTGATGGAATAGAAAGAAGCAAGGGAACATACAACAGAAAATAAGTCTTACAAAATTGTTTTTATTTAGTGTGTACATTAAGCACAAGTTAGATCATTCATAAACATTTAACACGTCAGACTTCATTCAACTAGCAAGGTATACATCCAGTTTGAAGCATAGGCCTATTAAATTACCGGTACATAATACTAGTATGCAACCAGGCGCGGAGGAACTCTTTCTTGAGACGGGGGGGGGGGGGGGGAAGTTTCACATACAAGTCAAAAGTAGCCGTAAGTATAACACCCAAGTTCTAGAAAGCCTATACTGACTGAAATTATTTTTAAGATTTTGTAGCCGTTGCGATGTGCAATTCGTGAGGAGTGAGGACTAACAGTCGTGGGGGGGAGGGAGGGGAGGGAATTCCCCCCTGTTGCCCTTCCTTCACGCCTGTATGCAAATCATCTATTCAATATTATATTTAACTACAACTTAGAATAATATTTACAGAAAATATGGTCGTATCACTTCACACAGTAGGTAATGTCACTACACTTCTTGCTAACAATATGCAGGGTTTTCAATCCGCTTTCTGCAAACAACTACTTGTTAATTATATTTATTTTGAACTGCATGCTTTGCAAGAAACTGAGGTAACACTTAGTTTTAACACTGAAGAGGGCACAAAAATACAACATTCTAAACATGTGCATAACAGAAGTTTTGTAGTAGGCCTACGTCAGCTGTTATGAGAAGACCAACACTTTCTGACATTTTGTCGATTTCATAAAAAGTTCACACTGCTAAAATGGATAAGTTTAATAAAAATGGCAATTATGAGAGCGTGCATTACCAAACAAATTTGTAAAAATAGTTTGGTTTTCTCAAACGACTAACTTAGTTATGTTATGGGCCATAACTACCCGTACTATATATTATAAAAGAAGAATTTTTATGCAGGAACTGTTTTCATGATTCTAGAAAACTTATAAATTGCATTAATACGTTAAGCAATGCCAAAATCCAATCTAGAAAACTTAGCTTTTCATACTATGTAGCCTACTACTTAGCAAGTAGGCCTATGACATAAAAATGAAATACATGTAGGCCTACAAATTTATTATAAGGAAAATTGCTAAATACAAACCAAAATTATTAGGTACAATATTAAAAATGAAATATTTTGGCACCATTGATGAAACTTTCCTTTCTTATCACAAGTCGAGAATAGCCGACAGCCTTAGAAGGTATCCAATATAGAAAAAAAAACATCCCACCGCTACTGGGAACCTGGGTTTCCCACTCGTCTAACGGAGGTAGTCTTTAATTACCAAACCAAATCTCCCGACTTGACCCTACTCCGATTTAAAAATCATTATTAATTTATTACATTCAGGAGAAGGAATGCCATTTGACAATAATTTACTGAAAATATCGATAAATAAATAACCGATTCTGCCTTCCCAAATTGATTATTGATATAATTGAACGACTATCCAAAACATTGTAATAGACCACCTGCTTTGCGATTTCTTCTCTTTTGTACCCTGAAAATAAACTGAAGAGATAACATTTTCCCCACTCCGTAATAGTGTGATAAAAAATTTCAATTTTATTGAAGGTATGATTTTCAATTAACATGTAAATATGCCCAAATTAAATAAATAAATAAATAAAACTATAAAATAAAATAAATATTTTGTGTAATGAAATTTTAATATTTAATACAATTCAGAAGTTAAAAAATCCATCCCGATCCGGGATCGAACCCGAGTCTCCCACATTCCACGTAGGTTTCGGGATGGATTTTTTAACTTCTGAATTGTACTAAATATTAACAATTCCACCCACGGGAGTGTTTCCCGACTAACCAAATCGAGAAATAATGATATTTTGTTTGTTAAGATTGAAATGTTGAATAATATCAATCATAGGCCTTCAATCGATAATTGATTTAACTTACGCCTATGGCAGGGTTGCCACCAAGAAAAAATAAAAAACCTGTTTGAGCAGATCAAAATCCTTAGAAATCCTTAAATGAAACACCCAAATCCTTAAAAATCCTTAAAAAGCCTAAATGTACCAATTTCAATACGATATCGATATATCATAATGTAATTGTTGTAAAAAAATTGAATATATAATTTTTTTATAGAGTAGGCAGGCCTATTTTTAATAAACAATTTTTTTTAAATGTATAAAGAGTCTACCCACTCAGTTATATAGGCTAACTGATTTTCAGTGGGACACAGTAAATCAAAGCGACCAAGCCAACCTGTAGGCCCCGAATCAATCGGGAAAAAAAATGATTCGAGGCCAAATAGGGTTGATAGAATGATAAGGTATCACCATAAATGCCTATTTTTACGATCTCACAACCGCGTGTTATGACCCAGCACCTCCACCATATGCACCAGCCAGGTTAATTTAATTTAGACTACCTACCCGGCACCTCCACCAAAATTCCGAAATTTTACATTTTTGGTGTAAATTTTGATATTTATACATCGAATAGATTCCCACTTATCAATATCGCATTGAATATAGATTTTTTGACCAGCCCTAGTTTAAAAAAGTCGTAAAACGTAAAAATAATTTTTTTTTTTTTTTTTTTTTAAATCCGTAAATTGGACTAAAAATCCGTGTATCCGTTTTGCACCCTCAAAATCCGTTAAAACGGATAAAATCCGTAAAAACGGCAACCCTGGCCTATGGTATTGAATGGTAACACACTACCCACACGAGTTTAACAAAAAAAATAAGATTTCTTTGTTAATGAAAACAAACAAAATTTGTTTATTTTTGAAAATATTATTACATCTACAGAAGCACAAAAATAGTTAACTTTTAGTGCAAATCAGCAACCACAAAATCTATGAATAGTTTCAACTACACAATTTCGTCACACCTACCGGTAGTATGTATTTCTAGGGATGCACACGATAATCAATTTTATTGATATCGATAATCAATAATGGATATAATTTCAACAATCGATAACCAACATGTATTATCGATTATAGAAATATCAAATAATTGGTCAATAGTGGCACGAACCAAACTATGAAGACGGAGATTATGTCACATTGTGCCATGCACTAGCTGGGCTGATGGTGTCATACTCAAGATTTATGTTTGGAAATGAGCTATATGTCGATAATGGAAGCCAAACACATGACATCAAAGACAGAGAAGTAGAAAACTGAACACAATTGTATTGTTTTGATTTACACTTGCCACACTTGAGGTTCCACTTATAGGTCGGAACAGGCTTTGTTGGTGATATCGATTCGATAATGCCATTACCATTTTGATAATCAATTGATAATGAAAAAAGTATCGATGTGCATCCCTATGTATTTCAGTATTTGTTTCTCATGGTTCAAAGTACAGTGTTTATGCGGGTGGCCTATAGGCCACCGCAGGATGTATGTAGTACAGGGTGGCCAATATGCAAAGCAATTTGAATTTGTTAATTTGAATTATATCTCTCATTAATTTTTTCGAGTTCCAAATAAGGGTGTATAGGTGGAACCAGATAAGGTGGCGGTCGTCAAGGTCAAGCACGCCAACGTTGACAATTTACACACAACTGACATTCGGTAGGGCCTACCGTATTTGGTCATGTTATCGTACGTTATATCACACATATCAACATTTGAAGATGTGAATAAAGTAGTTAGTCCCATAGAGTCAGTATTTTAACGAGATAATGATTTTAAGAAATCACGATTACTAGCGTTATTTTGCCTTGTTGGTAATAATGTTTCCAAAGTTCCAGTTGTTATAATGACAACTTTGCCAGATGTGATGTCAATTAGGGGCATCAAAATGTCATGATTTTATTTGTACACTTCACTAATACTTTATTTTTAGAATATATTGGGCAAGACATGGGTTTAAAACAGTTGAGTTTTTCTTCGAAAGCAGTTTTAGAGACCGTGATTTTTAGAGATGGGCCGATTCATGAATTTTGCTGATCCGATTACCGATTCCGATTTCCGAAAAAAACAAAAAAAACAATCCGATTACCGATTATTATTATTATGTTTATGCATGGACCACACCTAAAATAGGCCCTAGATAATTGAGTAGGGAGGGCTAGACCTTTGTCCACCAGATTATTTCTCCTAGGCCCTGCCAGTTCTAGTAAATATTTAGTTTTAGGTCCTAGGCCTATGCTACATTTAGACTTTTTCAGATACAATGTTTTTAAACCCAACATGGCAGGCTCTTAGGTTGGTTTCCTAGGCCTAGTTTCTTGTCAATTTTGTCCCCAAGCCCAAATATGCTGCTTTGCCTCACATAAGCCTAGGCCCTAGGCTAAGCAGAGTTGTATGATACCGATGGCGATATACTAGACTAGGCCGAAGCCTAGGACCAAACAGGATCTACGCCTATAACATACTCTCACTGGGTCATGACTTGAAGGCTCAGTATCATTGGGAAAATCTATATTTATCATGGACATGGACCTAGGGCCTAAAATCTGAGCCCGGGGCTAGGGGCCTAGGGCTAGGCCTAGCCTAGGCCGTTCAAATCCCGTCGTGACCGGCAAGTTTTTCCTAGCCTAGCTTGGCCTAGGGTCCTAGACCCTTTAGCCTGGTATGGCCTAGACTATGCCACACATCCATTTCGACACTTTTTATTGCTTCAAAACACAATTACAGATTAATCACTTATTTATTCAACAAAATAGCGAAGCATTGTATACATCGCGAGCGTAATTTGGCATCTTCGCGGCCATGACAGTGACGTAGAGTGACGTCACAGTATAACAATCTCTTACAGTAGCGAAACTTCAATGCACTGCCTGCAGGGTGAGTTGCTGTCGTTGTCGGCTGCGCGTACCGCCGCGATACTAGCGCGATCTAGCCAAAGTCGATTAAGTTGCCCGTTGCCCAACGGGGAAACTTCTTTATCGACTCTGCTGTGGCCGGTCATCGTTAGTTGAGTTGTACTTTCGCTAGGGGCGCGCGTGACGGTTTGACAGCGTGTTTTGCTAGCGAGTCTCGCTACTGTATATTATTGGTATACTGTGGTGACGTAGTGATGATAAGTCGATCATGCTTTAGTTCGACTTTCGATATTATTGGTCGACTAGTCGAGCAGGAATCGACCTTGAACTGATATGTGCGCTTGCCGCCAACAACCAACAGCACATTCACGTGCCCGCGATATTTAAAATCACGCGTTTAAATAATCAGCAATATTTTTACCTAATAATCGGTGAACCGTGTTCCGATCGCACTGTCCATACCACTGATTGCTATATTTCCTATTAAAAAATATGAATCTTTGGTTGGTTATCGCTCACTCGTCGATTGCGTCGGGACCTACAGGGTTGGCTTGGTCGCTTGGTTTACTGTCCCCCACTGAAAATCAGTTATGTGACTGAGTGGGTAGACTCTAAATACGTATTTATTTATTCAACCTTATAGCATGCAATGTAATTGCGACATAACTTTTGAATCCTATCCTATACACAGACCAACATCAATAAATAAAATTAATATTAAATAAATTGTAAGTTAAGTCTAAAGAATAATACCAGTAGTGAAATAAAAACAAAGTAGGCCTACTCGGATTGGCCTAAAAAATCAGGAAACACACACCCCTGTGTTAACTATTAGTAGAGATTTGCAAAAATGGTGACAACGAAATTCGCGAATTTTTTTAAAGTTGCAATAACCCCTTCAAATTCAGTTTGCACATGAATTTCATGAATTGTGATTGTGTGAAGTTTTGGTGGAGGTGCCGGGTCGAAGTCGAAATTAAATTAATACTGGCTGGTACATATGGTGGAGGTGCCGGGTCATACAACGCGATTATGAGATCGTAATAATTGTTTGAACGAGAGTAAGCTCAATATACTTCATATCCATATCAAAAAGATTACATAAAAAATGAAAATTTCGTAAATTTGGTGGAGGTGCCGGGTAGACGAAATTAATTCTGGTAAAAACTGTCGGAAACTTTGAAAACTGAAGGCTGAAATCGAGCCTTAAAATTAAACTGATTCTGAACTTCACTCTTATGAGCTTGTTTTTCTTTTAAATCATTAAAATCAATAAAATGATTCTGAAACTTTTTTTTTTTTTTTTTTTTTAATTTGTGCATGAGAAAATTGTGTTGTTTTGGTAAATCGCGACAAATCGCGAATTTTTATTTTCAAGGCGCGAATTTTCAAACTTTAAAAAACCATTTTTGCACATCTCTAACTATTAGTCTTCATATTACATTATACTAAGCGCTGAGGAAGGTCGTGTCAACTGACAATCACAAAAACAATATCCTACTATTATTTACCACAAATCAGAAATTAAAAAAGTCCGCCCCAACCGGGAATCGAACCACGGATCTCCCGCATTCCAGGCAGGCGTCTTAACCACTAGACCATCAGGACGGGTACATTTTGATCTCTGAATTGTAGTTGCATTATACATCTGAATAATTGTAGTAAATAATAACAATTACACCTACGGGAGTGTTTCCCGACTAACCAAATCGAGAAATATCCTACTAACTAGTGGAACCAGCCCATTCTCGGCTCTCGTCAAGTGAACGCAAAGTACGCCCATCTCCACCCTGTATATTTCACCGGTTTGTTTAAAACAGTACCTCTAAGTGTTGCGTGCCCTCAACTCTACTAACATTTGCCTTAGAGTACGGATCGAGACTCTGCGAGTTTCAGCTAGAATACGGAAGAGATCTTGCCCTTATTGGCGAGATAAATTCATCAATTACGCCATCGTTTAAACACAGATAGAGCCTAGTATATGCGTTTAAACAATATTTATTTGGCCTAACAATTTTTGGGTCATTTGTAAGAAAATGCACTGAAAGAATAATTTATGTATGTTTTAAATACAATTCATTGTAAACAAATTTAAAGAAAAAAAAATATTTTTCACGAAAAAATATATAGTAGTACCAATTTGATTATGTATAAGTATAACTATAAGTAAGATAGTTTTAAGAGCTGTGGGCATTTCCAATTAATTATTCCCCCCCACTTGACCTAAATGCTGTCAAGTTGCCGATAAGATTACATTAAAGGCAGAGCAGAGTAACAATAATTAAGATAAATAATGTAGGCCTACTAGGAAAAGAAACCACATTGTAGACAATATAACTTTCATTAGAAAAATGATTCTTTCACTACAAACAAATTTTTAACTTATAATTTTGATTGATGCATGTAATATCCTACTATGCCCTATAAAACTCCATATTTTCCAAGTCTTCAGAAGGGCAATTAGGAAATTACACATTCATGCGAGTTTGCATTGAAACCCTTACATATTGCCCAGTCTCTTTGTCGGCGTCCAACAGGTGTAGAGCTCCCCAAGAAGAACAAACAGTACATCACTTGGAATCGACCGCAAGAATTCACAAATCCTCAGCCGCGCGACGGGGCGACGATTATCTCGACTCGGCCTTGTGTTTGGGTGGTTTGAAGCCCCCCTTGGGTTTCTTGGTCTTGATCTTGCCGGCGCCTGAGCTGCCCGCCTGGAACGCCTGCCAGCTGTTTACCCGGTTCTGTCGAGACTCCTGGGAACAATACACGTACACCACCACACCACACACACCACACACACGTACACACACATAGCTGTTTACCCGGTTCTGTCGAGACTCCTGTGAGAACAATAGCACGTGAATCACCATACAACACACGCACGCACACACGCGCACACACACTCACACGTACACACACATAGCTGTTTACCCGGTTCTGTCGAGACTCCTGGGCCCGGATCCACAAAGGGGAGTTAACCGAAATCGGAGTTAAATTTAGGAGTAAGCCGTACTTTACTCCCAATTCGGTATCCACAAAAGAGAGTAGAGCAATTTTCGGAGTTATTTAGCTCCCAAAAATAACTCCTGCTTTTTATTAGGAGTTAAAATATTCAAAATGGCCGACCGTCACCACCTCAGATCTTTGATGATGAATTTTTAACTAAATATCAATATTATATCGGTTTTACACTCAAATTTACAATTAAAAATTTGTATTTTGCGTGTTACAACTATTCCCGCGTTTGAAATACAAGTAACATCCCGCGCTGTTTCAGGTTAGGTTAGGCCTATCGATCGGCACGGACATTTGTTTGTAAACAAGACGTCGCAAGATGTCTTGGCCAGTAGGCCTAGACCGACTGCCGAGGCTTTGACATCAAAATACTGGTTTATTTTCACTGTCAGTCTATCAAAATATGTTACGGTTTGTTTGAGGCACTAGACAGTACATCTACAGACGAATTTTGACGTGGTTTTGCCAAGAGATTGTCCAGTTGCTGGTCGAAGTAGGGTTAGGGTAGGCCTAGGCCTGGCCCCTACCCAGTGAGAGATGCTGGGTGCTGGCCCAACCGTCAGATTTGAATAAGGTAGGCCCTAAGTCTGAGATTGAATAATCTAAGGCCCAGTGCATTGCCCTAGTCCGTATAGGCCTAGCCTTGGCCTAGGCGCTAGGCCCTAGGCTATCTAGAGTCTGTGGTAGGCCTAGGCCCTAGGGCCGTGGGATAGGACTAAACGAAGTTTTCAAACGCTTTGCTAGGCCTGAGCCTAAGCAACAAACTCTTGGGTCTAGGCTTAGCCTAGCCAAGCCTTTTGTTAGGTCTACCAGACTCTAGGCCATGCTTGGCCTTGTGTCGGGCTAGGGCCAAGGTCCTAGGCCTACAGGTTTAACCTCAAAATGTGAAGGCAGGTCTTGTAGGGTCTAGCGGATAGGCTAGCCTAGTCTTACTCTAGACCTAAGCCTACAAAGTCTTCTACAGCAGTTGGCTTTTAAAATTATTATGATAATTTGAAATTCGTTCCAAAACAAGTTTTTAATAAAACTCTTTTCTATTGGTTTCAATATGGAAGCTGTGTTCTCATTGGCTCAATTCCATGACGTCATCTATGACGTCATCACTAGTGGGAGCTATTTTACTTCCGTCTTACTCCAAACTTAACTCCGCTTTGTGGATTCGGAAATCGGAGTTAAAAGTCGAACTAAATTTTGGTAGTTAGACAGGAGTAAAAAATGGGAGTTAAATGGATTTAACTCCGAAAATTAACTCCTCTTTGTGGATCCGGGCCCAGGAGGGACAGTAGCACGTGAATCACCATACAACACACGCACGCACACACACACACGTACACACACATAGCCGTTTACCCGGTCCTGTCGAGACTCCTGTGAGAACAATAGCACGTGAATTACTATACAACACACACATTTGGCAGTTGGCAAATAGTAGGGCTGTGCGAATATTCGAATTTCGAATAATATTCGCGAATAATTTTTTTCCAATATTCGATTCGAAATTCGAATAGTAACTATTCGAAATTCGAACTATTTTGGCTTCATTGCGAGTCTCGCGGTAACTGTTTAAAAGCCCGCTAAAAGTGCAAGGAGTTTGAATTTTCGCCGCCAGAGCTCGACTTTGGTACAAGTACAAGAAGTTTACGTTTTCGCCGATAGATCGCGCTAGCGTCGACTAATGAAAAATTTTGTGATGGCAACAAAAATGGCATCAAAACCTTCATAACCTGTCTTTGGAACTGATTCATTGTGATTGTTTTGAAGAGTGTTCGTTGTCTTTGCGATTTTTTAATGATTAAATTAATTATTTTGGTGTTCTTGTGCTGTATTAAGTTGTGGAAGATGACGACGCGTTTGCAAGGCATTTGCCTTCAAGTTCAAACCCCATTTGGGACTTGTTGATCTTTTGACATAGGCCTACTAGGCCTAGCTACCTTGGGCCTAGGGCTAGGCCTAGGCTTAGCCCCTGTATAAAATATGTTCTGTTGATTGATTCTAGGCCTAGGCCTAGCCCTAGGCTTTGGGTTTAGAAAGCTCTAGCCAAGACTGGAGCAGCTAGGCCTCGGTTTCACTGAAATTAGTGAGCTTAGGCTAGGCCTAGGGCCTAGGCCTATCACTTATCTTTGTGATTAGGACCAGTCTAGGGCCTAGGTACCTAGGGCTTGTTATCAAGTCAGATTTGTCTTGATTAGTGGTCAGTAGGACCTAGGCCTAGGTTAAAAATATAAGCCCCTATATTCATCTTGAGGCCATCTATGATCTATGGTTTTTTATTTTGCTGCAACATCACCCCTCGTACGTGGATATGTTT
This sequence comes from Sweltsa coloradensis, assembly GCA_024449915.1. NCBI lineage: Eukaryota > Metazoa > Arthropoda > Insecta > Plecoptera > Chloroperlidae > Sweltsa > Sweltsa coloradensis. The sequence continues at coordinate 137,325 of JAMZAV010001026.1, forward strand.
TCTCTTGTAAAGATAGCAAGCCTTAGGTAGGCCTAGGCCTACATACAAATCTTGACGTTGATTTCGTGTAAATATCAAACACTTATTAATAAAACTCAACTTAATGAAAAAATGCTGTCATTTTAATCATTATTCGAAACTATTCGGAAGAAAAAATTATTCGTTATTCGATATTCGATATTCGAACTTTTTGCATTTGAATATTCGATATTCGATTCGAACTGAAAAATCACTATTCGCACAGCCCTAGCAAATAGCTATCTGTTTGGCCAGGGAGTATCCGACGTACATGAAACTTTGTAAAGTTGACAATCGGACAGCACTACTATCGAAGATTATCAATATTGTTTATTTTGTGTTAATTTGTCTTGCTATTTATTTGCAGCTTGTAATTTCTTTTAATGTGCCTGTTTGTAGGGCAAGAAATACTTAGGGTATTTATTTTATCCTCCTAAGGTAAAAATTGATCTGTACAAAAACTCTTGCTTGCCTAGAGTGCTGATTAATTTTGATAATCTATCGAGCCATAGAAATGACTTTGATTAAGATGTTTTTAATGAAACTTTGACTTTTAAGAAAAAGTGTTGTTTGTTGTAGGGCAAATGTTTTTTTATATTATATTCACTGTAGGTTCTATGTGTAGTTTCTTTTTCAGGTTTGTTATGTGTTTTTATTATACTATCATACTTGTATTTCTGGTTTGTAAAATTGTTCTTGGTAAAATAAAAAATAATAAAAAAAAACAACGAACCTCAAAGTTCTTCTGCCACTCCTTCTCCATGGACGCCCTCTCTTCCTCCTCAATCTCCTGCTCCCTCTTTCTCTTCCTCTCCTCCATCCCGCGAGTCTCCTGCTCCCGCCGCTTGCGTTCCATGTCCGCAAACAGTTTCATCGTCATCACGTAGATAGAGTGTTTGTACTTCAACGCGTCGTCCTCTTCGACTCGGCCATCCTTACCCTCGCGCTTTAACTTCTTGCGCTTCTCCGCGATCTGGAAACAACCAGGGACGAACACTCTTAGAACAACCGGAGAGTTTGTTTATTAGCGAGGCAGTTCCAAGGCAGAATTTAGCACAGGATATTGCTAATTGGAAAAACGTCTAGTTGTTAACAATTGTTGAAAAGTTGCAAAGAAAAATGTGAATTCTAGCGGGTCCTTAGATCTAGTATTCCCATCGTATAAAGCCTGAACTAGATGATACAATGTTATGTTCAAGATTACTTGAATTCAAAGACAATGGTATTGTTGTAAGTTATTATCTTTGCACATTTTGATTGTGTTTTGTCCTTGAATTCAAGGTATCTTGAACGAAATCCATTGAACCATCTAATTGACGACTAGTGATAGGTGGAGCTTAAAACGATCGATAGGTCACGTGACGAGAGTTGGGATAGATTCTCATTTCCCAATTTTACATCTGTTGAGCGGCGCAACACTTATCACGCTCTAACTCTTATTCTATTCATTATTTGGACAAAACTTAAGAGGAATAATATTTAGCAAACATATTATTCCTTCTAACAGCCATTATTTCAAATTTTTTGACATAGCCAATGGCTTGTTATAACAATGTATGCATTATACATGAAAAAAAAATCATAACGACTATATAAACTTTCTCAACTTCAATAGACAAAAAACTACTACTTATCGGATTTTGACAAGAGCTCTTTCAAAAAATGCATCTGACTGTTTAGACAAGAAATAAATTAAATTTCTAGACAGAAAATGCACTGAACAAAATTTAAAACATGTTTTAATATGCAGCTTGCAGTTTTTCCAACTCATCCGCACGTAAAAAGTATGTATTTTAGATGAAAACATACCCTGCATATTAGCATGTGCTGTAAATTTTCGTTAAGTGCATTTTGTATCTAGAAAGATAATGTATTTCTTTTTTTAACAGCCGGATGCATTTTTTCAAAGAGGTATTGTCGAAATCCGATCAGTGGTATTTTGTCAATAATTGAAGTTGAGAAAAATTATACTCTGATATATGTTTCATGAATAATGCGTAAATCGATGTAAGTTAATGGCTGTGTCAAAAAATTTAAAATAATCACTATTATAAGGAATGATAATGTTTGCAAAATATTATTCCTCTTAAGTTTTGTCCAAATAATGAATAGAATAAAAGTTAAGAGCGTGATAACTATAAGTTGCGCCGTTCAACAGACGTCAACTTGCGAAATGAGGATTTATCCCAACTCATTCTGCCATGTTTCCTCGTGACGTCAGGAGGCGGGTAAAATTCTAGTCCTGCAATTCCGGCTTGATATATAATGTTCAGTAGGCCAAGGTTCTCACAAAACGGCTTTTCACAAAATGAATTTTTGGCCATATTTGAAAGGGTGACGCAAAATAAGGAACTGTAGTCCAGCAAATTTCAAAATTATAATATTATAACTTTTTAGAACAACAATGTTTAGAAGAACAATATCTGATAAATTACAAACAGTTTAAGTAGTTGGGAGGATGATCCATTAATCAAAAGTAAAAGGTATGCAGAATCATCTAGATCTATCGTTAATTTTCTTAAAACATGAAATATAAGGTACATTTAAATCTTTTGAAAGAGAGAAGTTGAATACATAATTAATTGTTGGCAGCCCTAGTATTTTTCTACGTACATATCTTGAGTAATTTTTTATAAGTAGGTAAAACATCATGTGTGTTCATAGGGTAGGTATACATACATCAAAGAATAAAGGGCAGGTAGTATTAGTAGTTTAGGGCTCTTTAACATCAAAGATTATTCGGGCATAAAGGCATAGATATCAGATTAATAAACAAAAACAACCTTATGTTAAGTTCATATGACCCGTCTGCAAATGTCCGTTCTATGCCTGTATGCGGATGCCCATTGGCAAAATTACAGAATACATACTTACAGTTTACATTATTAAGGCAATGTATGAATGCACCAATGAACCGTGCCAAAGCTTTCACAACATATGTATCTCTCTGCAAATAAGAGTTCTGGACAATCGAGCCAGTCTGTCGATAAGTTTTTAGTTGTTTACATCATAATCAGATGACAAATCTCATTGACCATTTCCAGTCAAACATTAAATATATAGCACTTTCTTTCCTTGTTTAATATTTTTAAAGGAGAGTTATTGAGAATGAAGATTGTAGGTAGGCCATACTGTTATTTATCGAAGAATATTGAATAGGAGCGATTCAGTAGAACAGAACAACGTACTAATTGTGTCCAGGAATTATTAGCAACTTATATCCAGAATAATGGAGTTTTGGATGAAAGAAACAAAATGGTTGTTAATGCCTTAGATGTAGGCCAACATGAAAATAGTTTAACACTTTTTTGCTTAAGGTTATAAGTCTTAGAAGGAGAGATGATATAGGCATAAGCTGGAAAAAATAAACATAGATAGGATCAACGTTATTTATCAAATAAATAAATAAAATAAATAATAAATAAATAAATAAATAAATAAATAAATAAATACAGCATAAAAAAAGTCAGGACCTGGAAAATTATGCATAAAAGGAAGCATGTAGGGGCTAAGTTCCTCCTTTGTAAATAAGTTTTTTTAACTGAATAGGATAGACATTAAATAAATAAATAAATAAATAAAAATAAATAAAAATAAAATGAGTTAGGGGTTAGGCCTAAGTCCATTTATTCATTATTGATAAGACGGGTCAGATATTAAAATTCAGCCTGGCAGAAAACCAAATTCCGATTTGACTTAAGTCGACGGTTCTACCGCAGTTGTGTAAAACGTAAAGCAAAGTAAAAGTAGAGTAGAATACATTGAACAAGAAATGATAAATGAGATCCAATACTTGGGCAACGGAATTAAGAATTATTTGACACAAGCTGTTGCTGGAAACTCTGGGCCTACTGTACCTACCTACGTCAGTACAAAAACATACGTACAATAACTCTCGTCAAGATCAATATTCAAGGGTGCGCGATGCTTGGTGGGTAAGTCTTGTTGGCCACCTCTTAGCCGTTAACCAAGTAAATAAAGGCCCATACATTAATTAAAGGAGCCGCGTGGAACATTTATTTTTCATTACACACCACAAATATAGGACATATTATGCACTGTATTTGTGTGCCCGATAGCAAATAACAGTAGGTAGAGATGCAAATGTTTGTAGAAGATATTTATCTTAGCAGCACTTGGAGCCAGTCCTCTGCCATCACACATTGGCACTGAATGATTGTCAACAGGTTTCTGTTTAAGCAGTACACGTTTGTACTATACTCGCCTCAATCAGGTAGGCCTACACTTACAGTATACATTTTTAATTTTTCTTGTCATGTTGACCCCTCTAGTATGACTAGTTATTGAGAAAATTCAAAATATGACTCATGAATTCATTTTCATAAGCAATGCAAGCAATCATAAAGGATTACATGCGTGTATTAACTCCACAATTGTTAATAATGAATTAGGTCTATATACCCTAATCCAGGGTTGCCGTTTTAACGGATTTTTAGGATGCAAAACAGAGATACCGTATTAAACACCTATAGTAGGCTAGACACGCAGTCTCCAATACCTCCGCACAGGCGCGAGCGTAGCAAATTGAAGAGTCAATCTGCCATATTCAAAATGGCGATTTGGCGGTTTGGCGGTTTTTATGCTTTTTTAATGCATTTAAGTATTTTACTGGATTGTTTGATATGGCTTTAGCTTGTGCAGCATGGGGATGTACAAACAAAAACAATAAGAAGTTATTGCATAAGGGAATTTAGTAATCATTTGGTGTTAATGACTAGTATGCTCACCTGTCAACCCGACGGCAATCTTGATAACTATTTGGGCTACAAATCGCTCCCATTTACTTAACATGAAAACAGGTCTTTCATGATGGCTTCAAATTGTCACGGAAGTGGACCAATGATTGCTGATCTAGCCTACTATAGGTATTTAATATCTATGGTGCAAAATGGATCGGCGGATTTTTATTCCAAAATTACGGATGTTAAAAAAAAACTTTGACGCCATTTGACAAACATTGTACGGAACAGTTCTTTGACAGGAACCTACGTATTAGTTTAATAATTATTTGATCACCATCTTCAATAAAGTTGCAACAAGTTACTGGTTAATAGTTATAGACTTTACATGACAAGATTACTCCAAAAATATAAATTATCGAGTAAACTACCGTTTGACCAGTGTCCTCTCAATACTACACGTACAGAGGGTCCAGGTATTTTACATTTTAACTGGAAGTACAATTATTAACTACATATGTGTCCAAGGATATTTTTTGTCTCCGACAACCAATGCCTACAAGGGGTAATGTCCCTTTCAATATTGGACACTCATACTAAAGACATACTAACCACGTTGGAGACGCCACGTGCATGTAAAAAGTATTATTAGCTTAGGCCTAGGTCTCCTATTCACTATATATTGTGAGTACTACTAGGTGGGGAACAGTCCCAGATTCCTGTTGTTGTTGTTGTTGTGAGAGTGAAGAAGCGTTGTTATTATTACCTTGGGAAAAAAGTCTTGTCGAAGATCTGTCGGTTTGGTTGGTAGGCTAACTTTCGAGAGTTAGCGTCCACCTAGAAAGGAAAGTAGGGGCCACGCATTAGACTTCACCCTGGCCGAGTTCTGAGACTATCATCATAGGAAGGTCTGCCCGCTTTGCCCGGACCTAACTGACTAAACACAGTTAGAAAATATAATCAACAAAAGTTTGCTTGTAATTATAGAATGCATAAATCTGAGGCAATGTGGACACCTTTGTAGGTACAATATTGAAATCAAATAACCCAATGAAAATGAGCTCTGTGACTGGGTCTAGGTAGGGCCTTATTTATTTGGTTATTGTTTACTTGATCCAAACCTACCGGAAGGTTATATATATAAAATGCAATCTATCAAACTAGCATTGACTTATCAGTAGTAAGAAAATGTCCAAAGTAAAAAAGTGCCTAGGTGATTTGTCTTGCTTTGTAGCACCATATGAAAATAATACTGGCATGGTGAGTACCGGTAGGCTACTAAGTACAAACCGAACTAGATGTTTAGTGCCACGTTACAGCTACATTGATTAATGGACGGATTTGTCAAGCATGGACATCTTATCTAAGATATTGATAGGCCTATGTTTTTTTTTTCAAGATTTACAAGCCTGAATTTAATGAATCAAAATCAATAAATTGAAACATGAACAGTTTGAGTTTACTTTAGGCTATTTGAAGAATTAAGGGAAAAGTTATCGCTTAATGCCAAAAACATCTAGAGGCCAATGTAATGCACACTAGGGCCACAGGCAGACCAAGAATAAAATCATTACTTTGGCTACTCAGTCTGTACAACGTTTCTGATCGCCACACCGCCGAGATGAAATCTAAAGCACGTACCCTACTTAGAACTGTAAATTATACAACATTGCATCTCGGGTGGAAAGGAGTTGTAGTGTGATCAAGGTAAGGGACTAGCAAGGGTTAGTATGCTGGAAAGTTTAGAAAAACATGTTTACAAAATGCAACAAGTTTCAACAATAATTCTTGAAATCCCTAGAGCCGAGCATTAGGCTAAGGAATGTAATTAATTATTTATTGATTCTTAGTCAATACTCAAAAGATGGTTTACATACCTAGAAAGCTGTGTCCACATAGACCCTAATTATAAGTGCTTAAATTGGAAATATAAACATGGTGTTAACTAACTGTTAACAGTTTAGCCTTCTTGCCTAGATTTTTTCATTTAAGAATCTAGATGGGTGGTAAAATGAGAATTTTTTAGTTTAGGGACAACTGACAATCAATCAGTCAACATGAATATGTTGCTAGAATGTAATGTTATTTTCCATTTTGTCATCTTCCCAAATTTGTTAGGCATATGTAGGCTACAAGTACAACATAATATAGTCAACTGTAACATAGGTTTGCCACAGTCTGCCTGAAAGTAAAGGTGTGGGTGTACAAAAATTTTCTTTTGTGGCCTAGGGCCTCATTTAATTAGATGCCAGAGAACAAGTTTAGGAAAAAAGGATGTATGCAATTGAACAGGGGTTCACAAATGTACAAACCTAGTAGCCCACATTTTTTTAAAGTCGGCCAGCCAAAGTCACATGTTCACTCGCAGTTCAAGCTCGTGCGCGCTAGGAGGAAGCATAGGTCTAGGCCTACTAACCTTGAGTTACCTTGGGTTCTGTCTCATTCTCAGTAGGCCAACCAGATGGACTGGTGGGCCTAGTTCGAAAGAAATTACTAATACATCGCTGCTTTGACATAATTAGCTGCAGCAAAACAATAACGCAAACAACAGAGAGTCAACAACTAGCGGACATCTTACGAGATTCCCGAATTGAGTGCTACGCGGTCGATAGTTTTGCGACTATCGATGTATTGAAATTGAAAGGCGTGTATCTCCTCGAAGACGTAAGAAAGAACTCTCTCGGGAGAGCATCACGGCCACAGTGTAAGTGCATTCTACCGGCGATATAGTGCACTGCTAGAGGTTGCTCGTAAAGAACGCTCTCCTTCGTCGACTTCTCGAAGCATGTGGCGCCGAGTCTACCGTTCGCAGTCGCACACTGAGCGATGTCTGGCGGGCACGAGACAACCAAATATCTAGTGTAAGGTATAATAAAATCCTGATCGCACAGGATAAATTAACAGTCGCCCCGCATTTGTGAACCCCTGCAATTACACCTAAGGCATAAACCATAAGAAAACTCTAAACTACAATATCACCACACAAGTCTGTAGGCTACAGAGAACCCAATTATGACAACAAACAACACAATGCCTAAACTGGTTAGTGTAGGTATGGTAGTTAGGTTACAGGCTTACAGTATTAGACGAGACTTACTAGGCCTACGCTGTGTGATACTAGTAGTAGTAGTGTACGTAGGCACTGGTGTCCACCAATGAACAGCAGACTTAAATTTCATACTTTACTGTTGTGGGCGGATGAGCCTACAACACATTCACGACCGGGGGTGGAGGTTGGGGTAGGGTTGCCAGACATCCCGATTTTAGGTGATGTGGTAGGCCTATATCCCGCGTCCCGATTGGTTTTGTATGCTGTCCTAATTTTATTTTAAATACGCTAGGGTATATCAACTAGGCCTAATAATATTTATTATTAGTTATTACACATAACAAAAGTAGGCCTAGGCTGTCGCCCCCAGCCCTTCAGGCTGGGATTTATGTTCTCTTGCTTTCCCAACCTGTCAACCCTTCTCCAATCTACCTAAATATTATTTATAAACAAATTTACAACTTAAAAATAATACAAATCTAGGCCTAGGCCTATTCATCTTAAATTAAGGCAAACCGACCTTATGTATTTCCTAATAATTGTACCATTATTATCCATAGCAGGTCTACGATTAGGAAAGCAATTATGTGATGCTTGTCTGAATGTAGGCCTACATAGGCTTAGTTTAGTAATCATGGCAGAGAAAGTGAAATGCGCATTCAAAAAGCCAAATTTAGCCCCCACACCATAGTCGCGATTTTGTAAGAACTGACATCTGGCAATCCTACCCTTACAATTGGACTCGGATATTGATGCTCGAGGCAGGCATATCAAATTAATTAGGACATCTACGGTAAAGTACTTTGATGGGATTAGTAGTGATAGGTACATTGTGAGCATCTCGCTAGCTAACTTGTTAAAGTTCATTGCTCTGTGATCCACCCTTGAAGCTTGCCTAGAGGAAGGTAGGTGACGGTGCATCTATGTTTGTGTAATAAAGATAACTCTCTTACATTGTGGTCTGTGCGGGCCTTTGCTTCTTCTATAACGTCCATACACTTTGTTCTTGATTCTTCGTTCTCAAGGGTCTTGTACGCTTTGTTAACAACTGAAACACAATTCAAAATTAAAATGGTTTAAGAGAGGTCCTATGCATTCATTACAACAAACACCATCCATAACCATAATCCAACATTTTAAAACAAATTGCCTGCAAGTGAGCAAGACAAAGACCAACATGAACACTCTGTAGGCATTTTTAGGTTTTAAGTATTTGAATGGGGCAGTGTTGCCAGATAGTTTTATATGTAGGTCGCCACCAGTCTTCTAAATAGCCCAAAAGTTGCCCAATGCATATTCTAGTGCCAAAACTAACACCATCAAGCAGGCGGTGACCCAAACCTTAGTTATAAAACAATGAAAATACAAATAATAAAACGTATGAATTGGAGATAATTGAATTTTTATTGATAAAATTATGATCAAACAAAGTTTTATTTGACATATTATTTTATTATCTTAATCAATATTCATGTATGATTCATGATGGCAAACATTTTCATTTTCAGGTAAAAGTTCTAAATATTCCTCAATGAAAATACAAATACTAAAACGTATGAATGGAAGATAATTGCATTGTTATGGATAAAATTTAGGGCTGGGCAAAAAATCGATATTTCAATATGATATCGATAATTGGAAATATTTTTGATATCGATATTTGATTTCATATCAAAATTTACACAAACAATACTAAATTTTGTAATTTTGGTGGAGGTTTTTGGTTTATTTGGATTGAGGACGCGTTAACCGTTAGGTCATTATGCACCACTATAGCCTAAGGGGGGTGAAGAGGAGGAGCCCATGCTGGTCAGAACCAGCCACGGGTAGGGGAGGAAGGGGGGTTTCTCACGTCGCGGTCGTCATCGTCTTTGTCATCGTTCGTTGTGTCATTGTCATCGTCGCCGGGGGGTCGTCAAGGGAAGGGGGCAAGGTCTCCGACGACGATTGCCAGAACTCGCCTCTAGTTTTGGGAGTAACATACTCCGCTCTTACTAGCTGATGTTTGCGAGGTGGACTTTTTCTCTTGAATCGCTTTTTACGATTAGCAGAGCCATGCTCTGGGCCAATTCTACCCCGGACCCAGACGGGGGAGGTGCCGGGTAGGTACCTAGTCTAAATTAAATTAATCTGGCTGGTACCTACATTTGGTGGAGGTGCCGGGTCATAAAACGCGATTGTGAGATCTTAAAAATTGTTAAATAGGTTTATGGTGATACCTTATCAACCCTATTTGGCTACAAATTATCAAAAATAAACCCACTCTTTCAATAATTTTTTTACTTTCTAAATTTGTAATTTTTTTAATTTTACAAACAATTACATTTTGATATTTCGATATCATATCGAAATTTTTCGTGTGAGATATCGATAATTGAATGGTATGTCATAGCCCAGCCCTAATAAAATTATGATCAAAGAACAAAGATACCTACAAAGTTTTAATTGCCAAGTTTTTATCTCAACCGAATTATGATTCGTGGTGGAAAGCATTTTCATTTTTGGGGAAAAGTTCTAAATATTTCTCAATGGGCTCTTGATCATCTGCAGAAGGGTCGAATTCATTGTTAGTTTAGTAGGTAGGCCATAGTTAGACCGTTTCCCCATTGTAATTTTGTAAAGATGCACTGACACTATAGGCCCTACACTGTATGTCACTTAGGGCCTATACTGTAATGCAATAATACACAACAAGAAGTGTGTTTGCCGTGCTCGCACTGTCAAAGAGTCCTGATGCTGATCTGTGATTCACTTGTCAGTGGCCACTAATCAGCCAGTGTCCAGTGTCTAGAGAGGCGAGGCGCGAAAGGCGGCAAAGAAAAGGAAACGGTGCAAGGTTGGTGGCACAGACCCGAGAGTGAGTCAAGAGACCAAAGCACTGCAATGCAAGAACAGAACATGTTGAGTCCAGTCAAAGCCCAAGTTTTGATCGAACAGGTTGGAGCGGGCTAGGTAGGAGCGTGAAATACGCGGGCAGTTCAAATTTTTAATTTCACAATCGCGATTTTGGCTTAGGCCTATATAATATATTTTATCCATTTTGGACAACGAATCTCAAATCGCCCAAGCGGCGACAGGCGGTTTGATCACATATTTAAGTCGCCTATGATGAATTTAAATAGCCCAAATGGCGATAAATCGCTCAATCTGGCAACACTGCAATGGGGCGCCATACAAGTTTGAATGGCGGTGAGGAGCGGAAGTGAGGCATGATGGGAGATGCGTGCGATGCGAGAAGCAAATGGAAGAGAAGCGAACGCTGTGTCTGTGAAGAAATTGTAAGCGTTGTGTAATTCATAGTATTCAATATTCATCATTGTTATTCTTTTCATCTACATTTCTTAATAAACTCATTGCAAAAGTCCTAAAGTAATTAAACGTTCTGTGCCAAATTCGGTACTTTTGCAGTTGGTATGGACCAAATTTTTAACACTGCGATTTTAGGGGAAAAGTAGGTTGGGGGGGGGGCACGAAGCGCGTATGTTTTACAATATTATGCAACAAATTTTTCATGAAGACTGCATAAAATCGACTTCATAAAAGATTAAAATGTATCAAGTATCAAATTTTAATAGGGCGACGCAGGTTGGACCCAAAGAATGTGGCCTAATTAGATCGCGCTAGTAAGGTTAGCGTTGGTGTTGCACATTTCCAGCAAGGGTTTCTCCAGTTTAATTTGGGCTCACGACATACTGTTTGCATTTATATGACTACTAGGGAAACGCCAAAGTCGTTGTTAAACGAGTGAGTGAACCAAGTGTTGAGTACCCGGGAACATCACATTTCCTCCCCTTTACCTAAGGCGGGAGCTAGCTCAGTATGGAGAATTATACCGGGTACTCAACACATGGCTTACTCACTCATTTAACAACGACTTTGCGTTTCCCTAGTTTAAATTGAACATTCAAAATGCGAATCGTGTTCAAAACGTATTAGCGTGAAACATTTACAAATTTCCAATATAAAACAAAATCACATAATTTTTATCTCCCATTTAACACCCTTCAAAAATAATATGTGGGTCTAAAAATATAAAAAAAGTTCTACCCAACGTGTATCGAACCCCAACCCTCCGTGCGGTAGACTACATGCTTACCACTAGGCCATGCAAGCCACGTAACTGGCGTCCCGCTAGCTGCTACTAAACAAATGCTTTCGATATTTAAAAAATCACATTTTTATTTATTGTGGGATTAAATCGCAATGGATCTAGCTGATTTTGTTAGCAGTTCTCAATAAACTCGTACCGGATGTCTGTTTAAAATTTCAGCCCAATCTGTTCAGCGGTTCGGCTGATTTTCGACGTACAGACAGACAGACAGAATCACAGAATGAGACCCGTTCAAGTTGAATGGAGACACTCGGTCGCTCCGCTCCCTCGTTTAATTAAACAGCCAGCTACATTTAAATGCTTTTACTTTTAGTCCCTAAGTTATAATAACATCTCAAAATTTGAATTCAGCACGGCAGTCACGGGACAACTGTCATGACGGAACGTAATCACATCTCGACCGCAAGGAAATTGGTTCTTGAACTAGGTTTAGGACCGAGGCGTATATTGTCGGAAATGGTCTAATTTGCTCATTATCGATTGTTTTGCACCAAAATATTTTGCCGTTTACAGTTTTCCGAGAAAAACTGCATAAAATTTCCTCACCTTTTCACCATATATGTGTAATTAATGTTTTTAAATTCATTTTCAGCTACCGCATTACGATCTTTTTACTGTTACTAATATTTTTCGTCTAATTACCAGTGGAAATTGTGCTGTCACTGTACGTTCGTATGCTAGACAGCCATGTTGGTTTGGAAAGCGCTATCTCCTCCGCTACATCTCTTCCGCTGCGTACGTGCAGCGTAAAAAAGTATTTTTGTTTAAAATCGCGACGTTAAAGGTTAAAGGTATTTTTGTTTAAAATAAATATCGACTTTAAAGGTTTTTTTGTAAATAAAACGGCAACAAACGATGACGACCCCACCAAGCAGAAGCAACATACGACGCACGTACGTAGCGATGGAGACAGAGAAAGTTTGCTTTAATAGGTAATAGCACGCCGTCTTCATGTAAAAATTTAATTAGTTTTTCATTATCCCGAGTTTACAATAACAAACCTTCAAAACCTTAAACGTCCTATTTTAAACAAAAATACCTTTTTTAACCTTTAACGTCGCTATTTTAAACAAAAATACTTTCTTACGCTGCGTACGCAGCGGTAGAGACATAGCACAGGAGATAGCGCTTTCCAAACCAACATGGCGGTCTACGCACAGTGACAGCACAATTTCCACGGGTTAAAAAGACGAAAAACATTGGTAACAGTGAAAAGATCGAAATGCGGTACCTGAAAATGAATTAGGGACTATCAATTTCACATTCTGTGAAAAGTTGGAAACATTTTATGTGGTTTTTCTCGGAAAACTGTAAACGGCATAATTACCCAAAATATGTATTTTGTTGGTCATTTATAGGCCTACCGTGTTTATAATGCTATTAAAATCTGGGTCGATTACTGATTTTGATAATATTGGGCTAAGTTTAACATGGGATTTGCCGCAGTCGAGAATTGGTTACGTGGGTGGTCAAGAATAGGTACGGTAACAAAATAAAAACCTAGGTTGAGAATTGAATCGATAGGCCTTGATTGTTAGGCCTAGTTGATTCGACCAAAAATAAATAACTGTTTTGGTAACTAGGCCTACTACACTATCGGTACCCAGCACTGCAACTGCAATCATGTAACTTTGCCTAGATATCGATCGTTAGCCTGAACGATCGTTCGCCCGAACGATCGAAAGCTTTACGGGCGATCATGTACTAACGATCGTTCGAGGTCTCGATCGTTCACTAGTATCGTTAGACTTTCGCAGTGCACCACACACTCGGCCGTGGAGAGCCCCGTTACAAGAAGTAAATGTCCACGAAATGGCACTTCTTCGGCTAGGGGGGTCCAACTTTTATACACCTTGTTAACACTGCTATATTGCCTTGTTAGGCCTACTACTTATGTTAAAGGTGTACTTTCGTTAGGTTAGCCAAATTTTCCGCTGGCTACAGTGCGCCGCGCTAGTTCTAGGATATAATCGATAAGAGCGCACCCGAAATCCTTTCCGTTACAGTGTATATAAAAGTTGGACCCCCCTAGCCCAAGAAGTACCCACGAAATAACAATTCTTACACAAAAGCCGGGTCCAAGACTGTTTTAATAATTATTTTATTGTAGCACGCATTCATATTGACGATCAAAACATATTAAAACATATGTTTATATACTTCAGCTAACTGTGTATAAGTAGGCAACTAGCGCGGCGAGACCCACCCGGCCGGCGTGGCCTAGTGGTAAGCATTTAGCCTTCTACACGGAGGGTTGGGGTTCGATCCCCGTGTGTTCCAACTTTTTTTATATTTTCACACCTACATATTATTTTTGAGGGGTGTTAGGCCTAAATAGGAAAAAAAATGAGGTGATTTTATTTTATCTTGGAAATTTATTTATGTTTCACGCTAATAATACGTTTTGAAAGGCACGCGATTCGCATTTTGAATGTAGCCTAACTTCAATTTAAATAATTCTGAGCGAGTTCCAGTTTAAATAGTTTTTTTTTTTACACAAAATACTAGGGTTGCCGTCGATAATCGAAATATCGATCGATTATCGATATCAGTAATATGATATGATAATCGATTCAAGTATTTTGATATGATATGATATGATTATCGATTTAAATAGTGACATCGATGTTTTCGCGGTTTACCATGCTTAAAAATGCCGCGCTGTCGTACTCAACGCGCCGATTTGGGTTGTCGGAGTAGCCAATCGCTGCTCAAGTATAATGCCACGCCCACCGCCGCCAGTGCGCATGCGCTCGCAGCGCGATACAAGGCGATACGAAAACATCGCCCGGCCCGATTGCGATTTGCGATGTATTCAGTACGGCTCGACGTGTTGTGGCGTGAACTTCTCTAGCGTCAGTCTGCCCAATTATATTGAATTCGTGATGTTTCTTCCGTCCCAAACCCAAAGAAGATATTTGCCATTACTTCTGACGCTGCCTAACAAGATGAGTCAAGTGTGGCAGTTTTTTATTATTCAAAGAACGACGACGAGGAGGTTGGGAGGAGATAAGGCTGTGAGCTCGAATGTCGATGAGATCTCGCCACTATCTCTCGCTAGCTAGATGCGCGTACTGTTGGAACACGTAAACAGTGACACCCGATGCAAGTCAAGACGTTTTAAATATCGGCTGTGTAATTGAAATTCAGCCCTCAATTTTATTTTAAACATTCTAATCGTTAATGATCTCTTGTATTAGTGTTACAATTTTGCGTTTTTTCTGCTTCCTAGGCTCAATTTGGAATTTGATATGATAATCGATTTGGGTCTATGATATCGATATATTTCGATATGATAATCGATTCGATGCCTCCGATTATCGATCACGATTTTCACATCGAACGGCAACCCTACAAAATACTTAATTTTATTCTAAACAACACTATTTGCTAGCTCTGACTTCCCTTGAAAACATTAAACAATTCAATTTGAACTATGTAAATTCACTTCTAATGTTTAAATCTTTCCATCAAGTTTCTATTTAAGCCCTTGAACGAAATATGAGTCAATAGCATATTATCATTTAAAAACGGAATTCATTAAAAAACACAAATTAAATAAATATTGTATGCATATTTGCTTGGAAACGTGTGCTAAAAGATTCCTCTGAGGGCTTTTTACAGCTATTTTTCACATCGTTCGCGTTCTCACCTAGGTCTGACGCGAGTGAGAACGCGGACGACCATTTCAATCGTTGACAAGTTACATGATCGCCCCGAACGATTTTGATCGACAACGCTCGCGTTCTCGACCCAAAATTATCGAAAGCGAGTTACATGATTACAGTGCTGAACAGCCTTCCTTCCAACTAGCCTATGTCGGAGATACAATGGCTAAAATACGGTAAAACATTGAACAAATTAATGGTTAAGGTCGATGAAAGGTGGTCGAGAACTGCATGCTGACCCTAGCCTAGCATGTCTGGAACTTCTTCAGTTCATGGGCCCCAAAAAACAACAACTTTTTTTTGCCGTGAAAACCCTACGAAACCTAACGTTTCTATTTTAAATATGAAGGACTTTATGAAAAGGAGTTTTTCCAAAATAGCAATGTAAAAGGCTTTGGGTAGGCCTATAATAATAGGCCTAGGTAGGCAGAGGCCTAGGCCTAGTTAAATTACGCGATACTAAATCATCATCATCATTATTATCTGTTGCCACGTCCAACTCTGCGTTGGATCGGCATTGAAGACACTCCTCCCTCTCCTTCCGGCACTCTTTTGGTTGGTAGCCCCAAACTCCTTTTTCACTAAAATACTCCACCTACAAAACCTTTAACGTCGCTATTTTAAACAAAAACGACATTCACCACTAAAGGACTTTCGTTTCAAATAGCGACGTTAAAAGTTTTGTTTTGTTGCTACTTGCTAGCCTACAATAGCAAAAATGTGATGAGTACGGTAGGCCTAGGCCTACCCTCCTTCCACCACATTCCAGTCTCCTCCTCGCTGTTCTAGGCCCTACATCTTTTCAAAAATAAAAAAAAAACAAGTTGTTGTATTTGGGGCAAATGGACCAAAGAAGTTCCGCATGTCTTAACTACCTATGAAAACAAGGCAGAGTGCACATACTTTCAAATGCTTGTTGGGCCTTCTCAACGTCATCTTGGTTCTTGTCAGGATGCACAAGAATCGACAGACGTCTGTATTTCCTTTTGACATCATCTAGGGAAACATCTGGGTCGACTTGCAACACTTCAAATGGGTTCAGATTGAAATATGTTGATCCAGGTCGTAGTAACCGATCTATTTGTTGTGAGGGTGTCAACACAGAGTCGCGTTTTTCAATCTCTTTAACCTGTAAAAATGTCACAAGAATTACTATCCATTCAAGCCCTACGCCCTAGATCTGCACCCGTAATAATAAACAAATTTTGATAATGACAGCAACAACGTAGGCCTGCCTAGGCCTAGGACAAGCGTCCAAAGGATGTAAGCCCTACCTAGGCCTAGTAAAACCTAACCTGATTTACAATCAGAGGAAACTTTAAAAAACTAATAATTGCATTTCTTTAAACAAACAACCCTGGTAATGTCAGAACACTCACCTCATGATAGAATTCATCGAAATCTTCCGTCTTCGCCGGAAATAATGTGGATGAACTTATGTTGTGAAAACTCGCCATTTTCAGCATCCATCAAGTCCGCAAGTCGCGACAAAGATGTCAAAAAATGAAAGTCACAGCCGTGCAACGAATGTAATATCTGCGCGGTTTATTCTCTTTGAAAGATACATGCCAACATTGAAAACTACAAACGACCCAAACGTAAGTGATTTGGTTACCTTTTTGGCTACCAACCAATTATTCCATCGATTAAAAAGAAAATTTCTACCATCACGGAGTAAGATTAAATCAAAACGAAAGGCTAATAACTAAGTAATAAGGAAGTAATGAAAAGTAGATATTTGTTCTCTTGTTGGTGTTTATCAACTAAATTTACCGCATACTTGCTGCCAACATATTAAATGGTTTGGGTGATCATAAATTTCTGTAATTTGTCGCAATTCTTGTACGACTCTTTTAAACGTTTTGTTCATCCAATTATTCACTTGAGATAAATTTTACCACTTTCAAAAGCAGTTTTAATGCCAAATATCGTTGGTTCTAGAGAGCTGTCATGTGGTTTCATTTCTCAACCGGTGGCCGCAGTGCGAAGGAAGCAGAAGGTGATGATGCGCGATCCTTCGACCGTGGCGTTAGCTGGAACTGCAAACCAACACTGTTAAAATTGGCCGCTAGATCGCATTGTATGTTCAAAAATGTAATGGGCATAAAAAATTGTGATTTTCGTTCGAACAAAGTGACTCGTGAAAATAGTTTTTTTGTGGTAATTAATTAATTACTAATAATCAACTGGGCGATATGTTCCACCAGAAAGCTTGGACATGTGAAGTAATACTTCTAGAACATATAAAATGATAAGGTAATTCTGCATGAAGTAAGTTGACGGTAGGGGAGTAGATTGAAAAGACTCGCGCTAGTACGGGCACGTGAAACAGGTGTCAAAACTAATCAAAATATTATTGTTCCAAAGTTTCTAAACCATAATCATTCGTTCAAAGCGTATCGTATAGTATCAAATTTGCTTATTCATACGGTCGGGAACGAATTGTTTTTTGGGCCCATCGTATTCCACAGTACAATGAAGATAAACTTTTTAGCAGGAATGCCGCTGTATTGGTAGGTAGGCCTGTGGCCCAGGTCCTACCTACACCCGAAGTGACTCCTACCAAATGATTTTAACTTTAAAGGGTAATAAATAAAGGTGTTCAGTGTATGGTTTAAGGGCGCGCCAACCGTTAGGTCATACTCGGTGACTAGCGGCTAGCTTATGCAGACTCACTAGAGGAAGTGGGGAGGGAGGAAAGTCCCATGCAGGTTAGAACAGTAATAGAGCTTCCCATGCAGGTTAGAACGAGCCACGGGCAGGGAGGGGAGGTTCTCACTTCCGACGACGACTGCCAGAGCTCGCTTCTAGTTTCGGAGAGTAATATTTTATACTCCCTGCTGTGAGCCAAATTCTACCCCTGGCCCAGACGGAGGTAAGCGTTTTTGCCTAAGGTGTTCAGTGTTCTATAAGTCAGATAGGAAAGAATGTCCTAGAGCTGTTGGACGGACTCAATCCCAGCTTTCACCTATGAATGAGGAAATCCTTGGTGAAAATCCTTTCAGTCAGGACTCAGGACCATGGCTGGTGATGGGAACTTACGAATCGGTCCGGCAGACCATCGAACTAGGTCGTGGCTTTGGGGGGGGGGGGGGGGACACTTCCCCCACTTGTTGGCTTGATGCTCCCAAGCCAACACAACAAGTCTACACTTGAAACACTTGTTGCAGTCAGGATGTGTGCTGACTTGTGACAAGTGTGTGGCCTATCAAGTGTTGTATGTAGCCTAGCTGCATGTACTTGTTTTAGGTTGTTTTCCATTAAACATACAGTATTAACACCTGTTGCATAATTACTATAGTTATAGTGGTGAATTGGATAGGTAGGCCCTACTCAGAAGAAAATGCGGTTTTTTTTTTTTTTTCTGCCCTTGACAAAACACAAATGTACGAGGGACCTGAATGACATATTGGTAGTGTTGTCGATTCTATTCTGTGTCCAATTGACATTATAAAGACAAGGTGAAAGTGTACAGTAGCCCACCGAGGCACCCACCGAGGAGCGGCGGCTGTGGCTGGGAACCGTTGGGGGGGGGGGGAAGACATGAGAATACGGAGAGGGAGAGAAAGTATATCCCCTCTCCCCTGTAAAAATGACTTATTAGGCAAATTTAGTGCATTTTATGTTAGTTTCTTGACAAATACAAATATTGCTAAGTGAAGGCACATTCTTATAACCGTAAACGGTGGATGTATAATGGCTCAAACAGCCCCCCCCCCCCCAAACATGAGCTAAATAAATAAATAAATACATTGTATTTAGAGTCTACCCACTCAGTTATATAACTGATTTTCAGTGGGGGACAGAATTTGAAAAAATAATAATGGAATAAGAATAGAAATTTGCTTTCGCCTACGGAAATACGGAAATTAATCTTTAGTAGCTCTTCTAGTGCTCCAGCCATACCCCAGTCCCTTAAAACGTCGGTAATACTGGTAAGAACAAAATTAAACTTGTAAAATTTCCCCCCAAAAATCGTTATTTTTTGTAATTGGATGAGCGAAGCGAAGACTTCAATTTCACTTATAACGTTTTTTTTCCACTTACGTTAGGTACCCTAAGAAAAATAGCTCGGGTGTTTTGTTTTTGTTAGTTTTTTTGTCTGTTTAATTCGCTCTCAACCGGGCAAACGGTATAAGCGATCTTGATGAAAATTGGAGGAGACCTTTGAAATCTCTGAACTTAGACTTGCCACGTTTTTGGGTACAATTGATCAAATCTTTCTTATGATTATCGTACTTTTACGATTTTTTCCTATTTTGATGAAATATTTTCGTGATATTTGGCAAAAGGCTGCTCCGATCTTGATGAAACTTCATGGTACCGTTTATGATCAATGAAATTATATATGTTATGATTTTAGAGATATTTGAAGAAATATTTCTCATAGAAATCGTACTTTTACGATTTTTTCCCGATTTTTCCCGATCTTGATGAAACTTATGGGAACGTTTAAAATCACTGAAATTATATATGTTATGATTGGATGAGCGTAGCGAGCGAAGCGAGCGAAGCGAGCGAAGCGAAGATTCCATTTCACTACACTGGAGAAAAAAATCCGGAATGTTTTTTTTTTTTTTTTTTTCTGTATTATTGTGTGTTTGTCAGCACGATTCCGGCTAAACCAATACTCCAATTGCGATGAAATTTTATGGAGGCCTTTGAAATCTCTGAACTTAGAACTGCCACGTTTTTGAGCGCAATCGAAAAATTATTTCTCATGAAAATCGCAATTTTACGATTTTTTTCGATTTTTTAAAAATTTCTTTGACTTATAACACCTACATGCTTTATCCGATTTTTATGATTTTTTCACAGAACCATAATTTTATGAATTAAGATACTCGTGTGAAATTTGAGCGCAATCGAAAAATTATTTCTCATGAAAATCGAAATTTTACGGTTTTTTTCTTTTTTAAAACAATTCTTTGACTTCACCTACATGCTTTAACCGATTGTAATAATTTTTTCACACAACCTTAAATTTATGAATTAATATATTCGTGTGAAATTTGAGCGCAATCGAATAATTATTTCTTATGAAAAACGCAATTTTACGATTTTTTTCTTTTTTAAAATTACGATTAATTAAAAATTAAAAATTAAAGTTAATTTTTTATTTAATTTAAATTAATTTAAAAAAATCTTCAACTTTGTAATGATTTTTTCACAGAACAACAGAAAATCCGCATAACACATGGCAGCTCAATGCACCAATTACGCTCATCCAACAACGCGGCGGGACTTAAGCGTTTTCCTAGTTTTAGAGACATTTGAAGAAATATTTCTCAGTCGTACTTTTAAGATTTTTTCGATTTTTAATGCGATATTTTCGTGATACCTATTTGCATGGGCCGATTGAGAGGCTACTACATTCATATTTTACATGGACATTAAGGTAATAGTGATGTGTACCTTTTTTAAAAAAGTTAATAATTTAGCCAGAATCTATAGAAATAAAGGTTTTAATATGAGCTTTTTGACTCTTGAGGTGTATTAACAATTCTATAGAAACTTGACAACAATCATCTACAATGCGTTCAAAAAGCAAATCTTCGGGCCTCCAGATATTTACACTCTATTAATTAGACGAGTGAGCGAAGCGAATGAGGATTCTGTTACGCTCTACTCGATCGGGCCTTGGCCGTGAGCATTGTCCAATGTCTGTCTGTCTGTCTGTCCGGGCTCTTACGGCCGAACGGCCAAATAGATTGAGCTGAAATTTTAAACACACATCCGTGACCAGGTAACTGAGAACTGCAAACAAAATGAGCAATATCCATTACGATTTAAACCTACAAGAAATAATAAACTGAAAAATAGACTGCCAATGTCTAGAAATTATTTTAACGACAATTGGATTTGATTTTGAAAAAATATTTTTTGTTTGTTATTTACCTGGCTGTGAAATGCCGTGCCCAGCAAGTCTATCGAATTTTTGAACGTCAAGGTACCCCCGAACTCCGCTCGTAATTGAGTAATCTTGAAATATTTTTTACGGTATTTGTACGGCTATGTTTTCCATAGTATTGTCACAGATTATGGACTACACGGCGTTTATTTCATTTCAAACATGTTTAATAATTTTTTAAATACAATCCGAAATTACAAATCTTTCCCGACCAGGGAATTGAACCCACGTCTCCCACATTTCGGCTATAAGGGCGCCTACCAACTAGACTAGAAACGCCAAAGTCGTTGTGTTTCCTAGTGAGCGAATCTCATGTTGTACCCGGGAACATTTGTTATATTTAATTTTGATAATTATATTCGTATAAATAAAAGGGTTTTTAAGTTTTGTTGTAATAAGGGCGTGTCAACTGTAAAGGCCATAATGCCACTGTAGCCTAAGATAGGCACAAGCCTATGGTAGGGAAAAAAGTAATGTTACCGGGTATTCAACACATGGCACTACACTCGTCTAACAACGACTTTGGCGTTTCCATAGTTAGACGAGTGAGCCGAAGCGAATGAGGATTCTGTTACGCTCTACTCGATGGGCCTTGGCCGTGAGTCATTGCCAATGTCTCTGTCTGTCCGTCTGTCGCTCTTACGCCGAACGGCCAATAGATTGAGCTGAAATTTTAAACACACATCCGTGACCAGTAACTGAGAACTGCTAACAAATGAGCAATATCCATTACGTTTTAAACTACAGAATAATAAACTGAAAAATAGACTGCCAATGTCAAGAAATTACTATTTAACGACAATTGGATTTGATTTTGAAAAAATATTTTTGTTTTTATTTACCTGGCTGTGAAATGCCGTGCCCATGCAAGGTCTATCGAATGTTGAACGTCAAGGTACCCCCGAACTCCACTCGTAGATTGAGTAATCCTTGCAATATTTTTCACGTATTTCGTACTGGCTATGTTTCCATAGTATTGTCACAGATGATGGACTACACTGCGTTATATGCATTTCAAAACATGTTTAATAATTTTTAAATACAATCCAGAAATTACAAAATCTTTCCCGACCAGGGGATTGAACCAACTCTCCCACATTTCGGCAATAAGGGCGCCTTAGCCAACTACACTAGGGAAACGCCAAAGTCGTTGTTAGACGAGTGAGCGAGTCATGTATTGAGTACCCGGGAATATTTGCAAATTTAAGTTTGATAATTATATTCGTATAAATAATAGGGTTTTTAAGTTTAGTTGTAATAAGGGCGCGTCAACTGTAAGCTGTAAGGCCATAATGCGCCGCTGTAGCCTAAGATAGGCTACATAGGCCTATGGTAGGGGAAAAAAGTAATGTTACCGGGTACTCAACACATGGCTCACTCACTCGTCTAACAACGACTTTGGCGTTTCCCTATTTGGTACTTCCATAGCAATTAATACTACTTTATAAAAATTACCCTTATTTAACAAAAATGATTTGGCATCAATGGGACTTGAAAAAAAAGAGATTGCACGCGCATACCTCAAGACATAAAAAAGCTCATCGCGAAGCGGCCTAGTTTTTAGTAGAATGTAATAGTTATGAATCCACTATTTTGCCCTAGGGACCTAAAAGGGTGAAGGCCGAATGCAAAGTGCGTTCTAGCGAGAACTAAGGTAAAAGGGTGTCTAAGTAGAGGCTCTGCTTCCAATGAAGAATGTCCATGGTTCGATTCTCGCTTGAGGCTGAAGTTTTTTAACTTATGATGTGGATTTAAAGAGGTATTGACCCGAGAAACTAAAAAAAAGCATTCATACAAACTATTCGTTATGAATTTACAAATTAACAGACATAAAAATTATAAAAAAATTATCAAACTCGGTTATTTTCGAGCTAGGTCCCATCGGCAAAAATATCCCATAAGAAAGAACATGGGGACGATCTTTATGGCCCGTGATCTTGGAAGATTTTGATCCAAAAATATATTGGCTATTATTGACGTACTCTACAGTGTAGAGTACGGCTGTAGAAAAGGCTGTAGAGTCTTCAGCCTTTTCTGTAAATCCTCTATCCCCCCAAATACAAAAAATTGTAAATTACGGCAGCCAAGCCATTCTTTCTCCCTAGTTTCGCATTGTAATGAAGTAAGATCATTTCGCCTGTTGACGAGCGCCAAGCCAACCATTTTCGTGGGAAAAAAGTCAAAATTTTAAACTCAAAATCATAAAAAATATTACTTGTCCATTGAATTTGGAACTCCAAAAAGTCAATGGCCAAGTAATTTTTTTATGATTCAGAGCTTAAAATTTTGACTTTTTTACCACGAAAATGGTTGGCACCAGTTCCAAATTCAATGGCCAAGTAATATTTTTTTATGATTTTGAGTTTAAAATTTTGACTTTTTTACCACGAAAATGGTTGGCTTGGCGCTCGTCAACAGGCGAAATGATCTTACTTCCTTTCAATGCGAAACTAGGGAGAAAGAATGAAATGCTTGGCTAAACTTCTATATCTCACAGCACTCACAGCCGAAGACTTTTGAAGGAGAGCTTGGCTGCCGATTTATATATATATATATATTACCATTTTTGGATTTGGGTGGATATCACTTCTTGTTGCTGTTTGTTTCATATCAAGGCGTGACATACTTGTAAACGATAATTCAAAGAAACTGTGAAATTTCATATCTAATTTTCCATTCTAAAATTAAAGTTGAATTTAAATATTTAAATTGCTCGAATGTACGGCTTAGACGGAGTTTGATTCACTTTCTAAATACGTAACTAGATGTCAATACATTTCGGGTGTAGCAAATAACGAAATTTGTCATGATACATAAAGCAAGCGGTGGATCTACTTGCCAGCTACCATCTTTTGTTTTTGTTTACAATCTGTAGTTATCAAGTACAATGATTTTTATTAAATTTTCTTTGGTTAATCGTCTTGTTACGAAAATTGCATGAATATTTAGGTGTAAAAATTTATAATGGTTAATAGCATGTTTTCTTCAAGTTTGTACAAATTAACTCGCCTTAGTTATTACGTGTTTTGATTTTTATCGAAAATTTTAATTTTCTCCTGTCCCTGTTACCCGATTTTGGTTTTGAAATCAAAAGTGATTGCGTCCTAGGTACATCTAAGTGTGGTCCAAGTTTCATAGTTTTAAGATGTATCGTTTTCTCTGTAGGCTCTTATTTATCTCCACAAGAATTAGCTAGCCGGAAGGTTTTCAACGATGTTCAGGCACTTTTTTTTAACACAGAACGGGTTATCGGATCGGGCTGATTTTTTTTGTAGGTCATGGACCACATATCAGGTCATATACCGAGTTTCAAGATTGTAAATCTTTCGGGGCGGCGTGTGCAGATAGCTGAAAACCCCCCAACTCGGGTAGGAGTATACAGGGTCGAGTTAGTCATCGCCTAGCAGTCGCGTGCGCTTGGCTGCGGGCGAACGACCGTCGCCCTAGATAGGCCTATTTAGTTTTGTTATTTGGACAAGTGGTTCAGTCAAAGTATTAGTGTTAGTATTAGTAGTTTTAGGGCGCTTTAACAGCTAAGATTATTCGCGCCTCCAAGATAAAACAATTTCTGTAAGTGTGAGTTACCACCATGTATACTTCTTTCCAAGGGGTGGAACGTATGGGGCGACGCGGGGGGACAAGGGGTGGAGGCCTGTGCTGGTCAGAACCAGCCACAAGCGTATGGGGAGGGCAGTGGTTCCCCCACGTCGTGGTCGTCTTCGTCTGTGTCATCATCCGTCCGTGTTGTCATTGTCGTCGCCGTCGGGGAGGTAGTCAAAGGGAAGGGGAAAGTTCCCCGACGACGACCCAGAGCTCGCCATTAGTTTCAGGGAGTGAAACTCCCCTACTCACGGGCCAAACCACGAGAAGGTTGCGAGTTGGACTTTGATGGCCCGGTTCAGTCAAAATATGCTGATAAACAAGAAGGGGTGTGATTTTGGAATGCATGTTTTGAGTGTTTTAGTGTATATATGTGCACAGTTTCAAGATACAATGTTTTATAGAGTCATTTTAGATTGACGGTGCTCTAGTACTATGTGGAACAAAATTCTCCAAAACGTCAATTTTCGCAAATTTTACGATAAAAATCTTTGAACAATCGTTTAAAATCACAGTTACGAAATATAATTTTTAAATAGCCATTTTAGTGTAGTATTATGCTACAGATTATGTAGTTAAAAAAATTTTGGGGGTGATAGCCCCTTTAAGTCCTTCATTTCTTGGCTTAGGAATGTGTGAACGGTGACTTTAAAGCCGTCCTAGCAACGAGGAACATAATAAGTCCTATGGTTGTTCCGAATTTAGCTCTGTTGATTCTGGCACTGTCCGCGGGTGGAATCGTGTCCAGCTTGATTGATCGGTGTTTCCTATGGTCCTATATAAATGCCGATCTCTAGTTGATCATTGTTCATTTATCGATGGTGTCGGCGCCAACATTGTTGGCATGGTCGGCTTTTAATTTATTGTCTCCCACTGAAAATCAGTTCTGTAAATGAGTTACGGAACTGATGAAGACCTGACTCTAAACACGAATGTATTTTATTTATTTATTTATTTATTTATTTATTTGTTTAACCCAATTATTACATCTTTCTCAAACTATAACTCCGGGATTATCTACCCTATCCGCGCTGCCCTCACCAGCCAAGGGTGTAGGGCGCCCGGTAGGCGGATGGCAATAGGATCAAAATCACTTACTGTATTTATGAAGGGAGAAAGTTTCGCTGCCGAAAGTTTGACTCAGTTCATTTAACTTTGTGACTTTATCTTTGCGAAAACTGGGCTCGATTTAGCTTCCCTTGCAACATTACGGTTGCTTTCTCTCTGGTAGGGGCATCGTTCTACAGCCTTACACCATCTTACACTGTCTTACACCCCCCTACACTATCGCACACCACCCTACACTGCCTTACACCACCCTACACTGCCTTACATCACCTTACATCACCTTGCACTACCTTACACTGTCTACACCACACTACACTACCTTACACCACCCTACACTGCCTTACATCATCTTGCATTATGTGACACTGTCTACACCTCACTACACTACCTTACACCACCCTACATTGCCTTACATCACCTTGCACTACCTTACACTGTCTACACCACACTACACTATCTTACACCACCCTACACTGCCTTACATCACCTTGCATTATGTTACACTGTCTACACCACACTACACTACCTTACACCACCCTACACTGCCTTACATCACCTTGCATTGCTACACCATGGATATTATCAATTAAACCTAGAATGTTAACCGACTTTAACCCCAAATCTAGAAATAAAGTGAACCTTAGATGAACATTTTACCGGTGATTTCTGCGATTCAATAATACTAAATAGGACATTGTGTTTTTGCCACATTCCTGATCGCTATAATGCTGAATGACTTACACCACAGGTGTTTGAAATTTTTAACAGTTCTCACGAAATTGAACAATTGGCTCTACAGAAACACTTTTTTTTTATCACTTGTGAGTTGTGTGGCTCGTTGGTCTTGTGGGTAGCCTACCTGCTTCCAATGCAGAAGGTCCAGGATTCGATTCCCGCTAAAGTCTGAAGTTTTTTAACTTCTGGTTTGGACTTAAGTCCATCAGTTCTTGTCTTAGGAATTTGTAAACGGTGACTTTGGAGCCGTCTTAGCAACAAGGCACATAATATTATATTTAAAGTTGTTCTGAATCGGCCTTGTTGATTCTGGCGTTGATCCGCGGGTGTTCGCACTGTCCATACCACTGATTGCTATATTTCCTATCAATCTTTGGTTGGTTGTCGTTCACTCGTCGAATGCGTCGGGGCCTGCAGGGTTAGCTTGGTCACTTTGGTTTACTGTCCCCCACTGAAAATCAGTTGTGTGACTGAGTGGGTAGACTCTAAATACGTATTTATTTATTTAAAAATTGGATTTAAAAAAATTTTGGCCTAAAATAAATAAATTGATAATTACGATTCTTGATTTTGTTAAAAAGTACAAAATTGTCTATAATCGTGAATTTTTTGTGGCTGACTGAGATAAAATTATGAAAATCTACGACTTCAGGGCTGTCCATGTATGCTTTATTTACAACTATGCAAAGTACATCGGATGCATCCTGGCCGAGCGAATAGCTATTTGACAACTGTCAAAAGTGTACTATTCCCTCTTAATATTATTAATTATAATTAGGGCTAGGATTCTTATGTATTTAAATATTTTTATAAAGTTCTCTAAACCTATGCCCATGATCAATTCTCAACGAATTGTTTGATTGTGATCTCAAATATATGTTTTTTTAATCAAATATTTTTGCATATTTTGTTATATTTGGTTAATAAATACATATTTCTCTTATCCTTGCCATAATCACATATTTTAAACAAAAAAAATCCACTACTCTTTACTTTTATAAAATCAAGAACTGTAAATTTACTTCCCAAACCATTTTCAAAATGTATTTTCTAGAACTAAAAGAATTGGATACAAAAATTAATATTTTCCCATAAAAGACAACTTGTGCATCAGCGAACTCGAGAATACGATGTGTGACGCCGTGTTCACACCCTACTCTGAATACCGGGTAAGTGTTTATTGTTTGGAGTTCGAAGCAAGCGGCTGCCATGAATGACCTTGCGTAAGTCGTTCCCGATTGCCCAAGTTTGCACCCGTTATTGTGAGACGTAGAGCAAAATTTTTCGCGATACAAAAATGTGCTTGTCGAAAACCGACATTCATTTAAATTTGAACATTTGAAAATGTGGATTGTGGTACACTGCAACGGGGGTATATCAAGACAAAAGTCAGTCCAAGATGGTATTAAAAAGTGACAATGTTACAAACTGCTACAATATGTTCAGCAACAATAAAATGTTTTAGTGCCAACGTATTTTTTTTCTTTCTGGTATTATATTGCACCGGACTTCATTTATGCTCATTTTTTGTGCTGGGTAGACTTACTGATGGTTCGTAAACAATATTTTTTTAGCTCTTTATTTGGGTTTTTTAAGCAAATATTTTTGTATTTTTAAGCACATATTTTTATGTTTTTAAGCAAATATAAAATACATATTTTG
Organism: Sweltsa coloradensis; assembly: GCA_024449915.1. Classification (NCBI taxonomy): domain Eukaryota; kingdom Metazoa; phylum Arthropoda; class Insecta; order Plecoptera; family Chloroperlidae; genus Sweltsa; species Sweltsa coloradensis. The sequence continues at coordinate 165,847 of JAMZAV010001026.1, forward strand.
ACATTTTTAAGCACATAAAAATCCGAGCCCTAATTATAATAATTAATAAAAATTTGATCTTCATTGTCAACGGGACCGTAGTCCTACAAGTGCAAATAATGAGAAAACTTCTAAAAATACACGTTCTACTAGTTAACTTAAGGGCACCCGTATGTGATAATATGGCTAAATCTGACTTTTTCATTTGAATGGTTGAGTGAGTTCCTTGAAGTTTCAAGATTATGTGGGTGTAATTTGTTTTAAAATCGAACCAGTACTTATTTATAAAAGTATTTATTTGCGAATGTAGGTGCTATCTAATTTGTAGAAATAAACTAATTCTATGTTAGGGGTAGGGGTAGGCATGTTAAAATCATTTTTTGCCATACTAGTCTGTAGCAGCTTTTTTAGCATCTAAAAAAACAAAGAATAAAGAATTTTATAAATCTTCAAGTAAAAATTTTAACGATTTGAAAATTTTCCCGGAAATTTTTATTAAAAATACTGTCATGAAAATTCCCATCTCTAGGCATAGACCCTCATTGACTTTATTTACAAACCAAAACTTTAACATCTCAGAACTTATGTTTTCTCTATTCAATGTACCTTTTCTCAAGATTGGCTTGATAGAAAGTTTTGAAAATTTCAGGGCATGTTGGCACAGGTATAGAACAGCATTTGAATTAGGCATATTTCAATTCCCCCCCCCCCCCCCCCCCAAAAAAAAATAAATAACATTAATTTTATGAAGCATGTAAAAATGTGGATACATTTATGTAATTGGTTTGTTGTAGGTTTTCGCGGCCTGTCAAAGGATAAAAACAAGGATATTGGGTAAAACCTCTTCGACGCGGTTTTACCCAAGATCCTTGTTTTTATTTATGTAATTATTCCATGACTTTTAAGGGGTCCTTTTTTTAAAATTCAAAATGTTTTACATTCAATTTGCATAGGAAGGTTGTATCAGTTACCTCCAAAAACATTAATTCACTAACTATAGCCATTCTTGAGAAAAGGTACATCAAAGTTGATTTATTTAACATGGCTAGTATAGCCACATACGGGTGCCCTTAAGCTAGACTAAAGTGAAGTAAATTAAGTGACTATTGTATAGTGCAGAAGGCATAAAGTTACTATGCAGGTCATAACAAAATTTGACATTTAGAAAATAAATTTCAAACTAAAAATGTATGTATGTGTGTGGATGCAAATTGAAGAAAATTACAGATTTTATATATTTAAAACTAAGATAATAGTTTAATATGTGAATTAAGGTTACAAGATTATGTAGGTTTTACTTTTATGCAATATTATTCTAATTCTATATTCTAAGCGAATGCATCGTTGAGGAATACTTTTAGAGACTAGTACGTATTTCAGTTTTGTTTATGTCCAGTTCAGGGTAGCGGCTAACAAGAGAGTTGTAAGTTAGCTGCATTCTATTTACACATGAGTATTTAAACAAGTCGATGCGGCTCCGAGGAATAGCGAAAGTAAGTTGATTGCGAGTGAACCTAGAGGGAACATGCAGGTTCACTAGGCACAACAATTGCGAGTCGATTTGATTGTGCAATAACTTGTATAGAAATATAACGTCAGATGCCTTGTGGCGATTTACCAAAGTTGGAATATCCAGACTTTTGCACAGGGTGGTATAGCCCGCTCTATGGTACACAATATTATTTTTGAAACACACGAATTTTATGAACTTCTGTTGGACGCGCTCAATACTTTTGGTTTTCGTCACATGGTGGGGGTTCCAAATCACACTGGCGTAGTCAACTTGTGGCCTTATCAAGGCCATGAACAGTTTTCTAGTAGTGTTAATAGAGTAAGTTGTAAGTGTAAGTGTATGTACCAAGTACACTGGCGTAGTCAACTTGTGGCATGAACAGTTTTCTAGTAGTGTTAATAGAGTAAGTTGTAAGTGTAAGTGTAAGTGTATGTACCAAGTACACTGGCGTAGTCAACTTGTGGCATGAACAGTTTTCTAGTAGTGTTAATAGAGTAAGTTGTAAGTGTAAGTGTATGTACCAAGTACACTGGCGTAGTCAACTTGTGGCATGAACAGTTTTCTAGTAGTGTTAATAGAGTAAGTTGTAAGTGTAAGTGTATGTACCAAGTACACTGGCATAGTCAACTTGTGGCATGAACAGTTTTCTAGTAGTGTTAATAGAGTAAGTTGTAAGTGTAAGTGTATGTACCAAGTACACTGGCGTAGTCAACTTGTGGCATGAACAGTTTTCTAGTAGTGTTAATAGAGTAAGTTGTAAGTGTAAGTGTATGTACCAAGTACACTGGCATAGTCAACTTGTGGCATGAACAGTTTTCTAGTAGTGTTAATAGAGTAAGTTGTAAGTGTAAGTGTATGTGTATGTACCAAGTACACTGGCGTAGTCAACTTGTGGCATGAACAGTTTTCTAGTAGTGTTAATAGAGTAAGTTGTAAGTGTAAGTGTATGTACCAAGTACACTGGCGTAGTCAACTTGTGGCCTTATCAAGGCCATGAACAGTTTTCTAGTAGTGTTAATAGAGTAAGTTGTAAGTGTAATTTTCTACCCCTTATCGTTGTTACTGTGTGTTACTATTTTCTCTTGTGTTTACATGCGAGGAAGGGTTCATTCTTAATGGTTACATTCAAAGGGATATTAAATACACAGATGGTAAGCTAAGCTTTGTCTCGACCCTCCCCCTACCCGAGGCTGGTTCTGACCAGAATGGGCCCTTCCTCCCTATATCCCCTAGGCTAGAGTGGCGCATTATGACCTAACGGTTGACGCGCTCTAAATTAAAAAAAAGACCCGGCGCCTCCACCAAAACAGATTGACGCACAGCGAATTATTTTATTCTTTGACGATCTGTTGTGTGGCTTATTGGCAGTGGCGTTACTACGGGGGTGGGGGTGGGGGGACACAATTTTTATTTGACATGAGATATTTACTGAGATATTATATAAATAGACCTATTGATATATTATGTTTCTTATTTTGTAATTTTTTCCTACATCTTTTATAAGGTTTAAATTGTCACTAAAAAAACTCTTCAAAATACTCCAATCACACTCTTAGAATCGAAAAAAAATCCGGGGCTGTGCGCTCCGGACCAGCATCAACTGGAGGACTACCCCCCCAGACCCTTCATTGTTCCCAATCGTGTACTTTACCCAAGAAAGAGCGTATAGCCATAAATGAGTTTTTGATGACACCACTGACTGTCCCACATACTCCTTCACACTGTTTGCCAAGCTCGGACCAACTTTTTTTACAATGTTAAATGCCCATTTAAAAAACGCTCTTTCGTCAAATCCAGCTAATTTCACATACAGAACGTACCGCTTTTTTACCTTTAATTTATTTAAAAAATTCTGCCTTTCTGGAAGACTGTTCACAAAGGATGAGCGTTTTGAAATTTCAAATACCGTAATTGTCTCTTACACAAAATTGGAAAATTACTACAAATAAACTGTTTGGTGTCATATTTACGGTCAGTTTATAAGAAAAGTGAGCAGTATTTGGAAAAGGTGCCTTGATACCAACTATTACACATTCTTACTTAACATTTTGGTGGAAACCACAACCCGATAGGACAAATGATAGAGATTCCAAGTGAACCTGACTTTCTGCGCTATGCGTCAAAGCCCGGTTTTCTCGAGCTTAGCCAACAGTCTTCACAAGTTGTACTGACCATTGATCTTTGGAGGCTATAAAAATGTTGCCCCCCCCAAAAAAAAAAGCAAAAACAAACAAACAAACAAGGGCCACTGTGCCACTGCTTGTTGGTCTTGTGGTAAGCGTGCTGCATCCAAAGCAATGATCCAAGGTTCGATTCCCACTATAGGCAGTAGTTTTTTAACTTCTGATTTGGACTTAGGTCCATAAGTACTTGACTTGGGAATTTGCAAACGGGCGTTCTATAGCAGCGAGGCACATAATACATTCTAAGGGTGATCCGAATCTTGCCTTGTTGGTTCTGTCGCTGACCGCGGATGGAATCGTGTCCAGCTTGATTGATCGGTGTTTCCTACTTAAATATGACGGTCTCTAGTTGGTCATTGTTCGATCGTCGATGGTATTGACGCCTACAGGGTTGGCTTAGTCTCCATTAAATTCAACGCCACCACTGACAATCAGTTCTGTGACTGTGTGGGTAGACTCTAGATACGAATTTATTTATTTAAAAGGGCTATTAACTAAAAAAAAAAATTTTTTTACCGCATGATCTTTAGCAATATACTACACTTAAATAACAGTTTAATAAATTGTATCTTGTTACTGTGATTTGACACGAATTTTACAATTTTTTTAATCCAGAAATTTGCGAAAATTGGTGTTTTGGGAAATTTCTTAAATCGGCTTTAACCTGCTTCTTTTTTGGTCCACATAGATATACTAGAGCATAGTACCAATCTAAAATGCCCATTTTTTACATCGTGTCTCGAAACTCTATTCTAAAATCACACCCCATCTTGGTAATCAGCATATTTTGACCGAACTACCAAATTACAAAACAAAATAGAATCTACAGAAAAGGCTGTAGGGTACGTCAATAAAGGCCAATATTTTTTTAGGTCAAAACCCTTCAAGGTCACGGGGCATAAAGATCGTCCCCATGTTATTTCTTATGGGAGATTTTTGCCGATGGGACCTAGCTCGAAAAATGTCATGTTTGACAATTTTTTGGGAGGTCATGGAGGCCCCAATAATTTTTCCGTTGGTTGTTAAATTCATTACTAGTTAGCATGAATGAAATATATTTTTTGAGTTTAGCGGTTAAATACCCATTTAAGTAATTTTGAGTGGTTTTAATGTTGGCGATAGTCCTTCCTCTCAAGAGGACTCAGGGACTCAAGCTCCATCCATCTTTCCCTCCCGTTCCGAAATCGAAGTTATCACCCCGGTCGATAAAACAGTCGAGTTTTCGATTAATCGAGCCATCAGCTGTTTCGACTCTCACAATACTTCCTTCTAAGTGTGAACGGAAGACAGAGAAGGGCGTAAATTCACCCCCGGCCAAATTGCTTTACGTATATAGCTTGGCTAATCCGGCTGGCTCTAAATCTCGAACCCTCAGACGGGAGTATAGATCTCACCGCCGACGCGATTTACTGCACTTCACGAGGTGAAACGATTAAAACGAGAAGGCGGTGGTTTTAGACTTTGTTCGACCATGGCAGTTACTATTCTAAGTCCATGGTTCGACCATGGGGTTTTGGATGAGCGTAGCGATGACTTTAATATTTTGAATTAAATTTGGTTCGAGTATGCCTACCACGATTTTGAATACAATTGAAAAAAAAGATTCCTCATGAGTCATGAATGTCCTAGTTTTATACGGGGGATTTTTCGATTAATATTTTTCGATTTTCCCGTTAGTTTTGGCTCCCTACCGGGCAAACGGCTACTCTGATATTAATGAACCTTTACGGGCACGTTCGAAATCACTGACCTTCATTATGTTACAATTTTGGGTACAGTCGAAGAAACATTTCACATATATATATACCCTCCTCCCCCCCCCCCCCCCCCCCAAGACGCACTCTGGTCTAATAGTCTAAACTGAAGTTCACCAGAGACACTGCACAAGACATTTAGTAAACTTTTGCTCGATATATGAAAGTAGGTATTTAAACACCGGCGTGATTTGATGTTCGGCGCGTCCCTTGTCCTGCAGCCATAAACCATCTAAATACTACTTTGCATACTTGATAATAAAGGACATCTGTTCGCCCCTATCATATCAGATTTTCAATATTTATCATAGATCAATCAGAAAATGTGTAGTTATTTGGGTGTTATTGACCATTTCGACAGATTCTTAATTCAAACAAATTGAATGTTTGTTTGTTTATTTTCTTTAACCGATTAATGGAAAAGTGCTTTGATAATAATATATACTTACACAATCACAAATATGCGACTAAATTGTCTGAGAAACTTGAAAGCGCGTAAACTGTCTAATATATTTTTCTGTTTGTTTTAGTAAATCTCGGGTCAAGCGAAACATTTGATTCGACCTAACCTAAGCAAATCAAGACTACGTATACTTGAAGACCAGCGCGGGTGCATTGTCCCGGCGAGTGTTTCATATGGTGAGTACCTTTCACTGTTCTTAATTGGACATCAAATTTTAACCCGGGTATATATTAAGTTTTCCAATATGACCCCGTTTTTTTTTGTGCCAATGGGACAAAAGTGCCCTTTTTAGAGAAGTTTGAAAATGCACATCTGCAAAATGGGTAAAAATGGAAAAAATGGTGGTTGTCCCAAAAAGTAATATATTTCTAGTATTGTTATAATTTGAGATAGGCATACAAAAAATGCAAAATGTGCAAAACAAATCATAAATATCTAGTTTTAGGAATGGTTTTCAAATTATATTTCAACTTAAATTGAAACTTATTCAGAATTCAAAAATTTCCACAAAAAACGTGCTAATTTTTTTTTTTGAAAAACATTAAAATTCTAATTAGGTCTAAAAAATTGGAATCAGACTTTATTGCTTAAAATGACAGACAGACAGACAGACAGACAGACAGACAGATAGACAGACAGACAGACAGACAGACAGACAGACAGACAGTCAGACAGACAGACAGACAGACAGACAGACAGACACAGACAGACAGAATGCTTTTCAACTGTTATGGTTAGGCCTACACACGTAATATTATATTTTACACTCTATCTTTTGACACCATTCAAAATCAAATTCCAACTCGCAACATTCTCGTGGTTTGGCCCATGATTAGGGGAGTTTTTTCTCCCTGAAACTAATGGCGAGCTCTGGGTCGTCGTCGGGGAACTTTCCCCTTCCCTTTGACTACCTCCTCGACGGCGACGACAATGACAACATTGACGGATGATGACACGGAGACGACCACGACGTGGGGGAACCCCTGCCCTCACCATACGCATGTGGCTGGTTCTGACCAGCACAGGCATGTCCATCCCTTTTCCCCCCGCGTCACCCCTTGCGTCCCTCCCTTCGTCTCGATTAGCCAAGTTGCATAAATATGAGACGTTAAGCATTATCCAATCAATCAATCAAAATGCGACGAAGTTAAATTAACTAAATAGGCAGCTGCCAAGTATAATGTAGCATCGACGTAATATCATCGTATCCTCTTTTGGGTCCTACTGGAGTTGGATGTGATTACCAGATATGTGGCATTCCTTCTAGTGTGGTTCGTTGGTCTTGTGGTTATAGGCTTTGCTTCCTATACAGAAGGTCCAGGGTTCAATTCCCACTTTAGGTAGAAGTTTCTTAACGTCTGGAGCTGTCCGCGGGTGGAATCATGTCCAGCTTGATTGATCGGTGTTTCCTAATTAAATATGTACCAGTCTCTAGTTCGCTCGTCAATGGTGTCGGCGCCTACAGGGTTGGCTTGGTCAGCTTTAAATTTAATGTTCCCCACTGAAAATCAGTTCTGTAACTGAGTGGGTAGACTCTATACATACGAATGTATTTATTTAATTTTAATATATCAACCAGTTGGTTCAATTAAGTCACTGGGTCGGCCGGGGTTCCACTGCACTTGATCATTGCACACTGACTGTTATAGCAGAGGTTAATAATAATTCCAGTCCTAACTAAATGTTTTTTCTTGTACACTCGTTTGTAATGTAATTAGGAGACTAACCTTACCTTCTTTGCGGGGGGTGTGCATGTGAGTGTTAAATTAGCGCATCCCCTTACTATTGCCGACACCTAGTGCAGAGCACTTACCAGCTTTAATGATTTATTCTTATTGTTGATGTTTGAGTTGTGCAACACGTTTCTGTTGCATATATTTGGAGTGGGTTTCTCCGGGTGAGTATTTTGACAGTTTTGCCTTTTTTTATATATTAATAAATAATTGTAGGAATAAAATGTGTTTTTGATTTACTGTAGAATCAAGAATAACATAGAAAAATTTGGCTGGGGTAATTTTGCCTCAGGCCTATGGTGTTTGTTTGAAGATTGTAAACCCATTCATATCTTAAAACAATATTTCTTTTGACATATTTATTTATCGGGTTGTTTTGTAGCGGTGGTATACATGATAATTCTTATGTCGACGTTTCAAAGACCATTTTGTCTTCTTCTTCAGGGCGTGAAATTTAATTATATTGTTTATTTTTTAAAATTTTATTCATATTTCAAGTCCTGAAGAAGAAGACAAAATGGTCTTGGAAGCGTCAACATAAGAATATCATGTCATACCACCGCTTCAATACAACCCGATAAATAAAAAGGTCATCAACTGGTAGCGAGACATTTAAAAGTTTAAATATTTCTTTTGTTTGACAGCAAGTGAACGTCTACTGCCAAGTACACCTGTGTATCGCTGTCAACGAACTATTGGCCAGATCGCCTCCGAGAGCGTCGAGATCGTCCGTTCAACCCACATAGAACTTCTTCATAGTAGGAACTTAGTGGAAACACAACTTAGTAGTTACTAGGTTCAGTGTGGCTGCTTCATACAATGCTGCCAGCGGTTGATTGAGCTAGCTAGATAGTGCTCGGGCTAAAACTCTTCCCTATTAGGTAGGCTCTGCTAGGGGCCCGAGTATGTATCTATCGTTGTGCTTGATAGCCTAGAGCAGCTGTCTAGAGCAATTGTATAAGCCGGTCACACGTGTTTTAATTGCCACCCCTCATCAAGTTGGCTGCAGTGTTCACAGGCATCAAGTACATCGGCGAGATCGGGGCGTCTGGCTAGTGGCTAGCGGTCCATCTCGTCGACTGGAGGCCAAGTCTTACTCTTGAGTCATCTCGCTTTCGTTCCGAGTCGCGTTTTCGTTCCAAGTCGATCAAAATCGCCAAATCGGTAGTCTTGAGACAAGACCACGAGTCGCACGGTGACTTGGAACGAATATTTTTTCACGTTTCAAACCACGAGATATTTGGTGGTGAGTTGGACTATTTCACGCGACTTGAGTCACTTGACTGCCACATCGAAAGTTTTAAATGACTAAATAAATAGTTAGGCCTATAAGGTACATCCTTTGTATGAAGACGTAAATTACACTCTAAAAATGTTGGCAGAAGGCTTTAAAAGTATTTAAAGTGACCTAATTGTCATGACAAATTATTTACGTTCGTCGCAAGTTAGCGTGCATCCCCTCCACCTCCTGCACAGCGCCTTCTAGATTCTTCAGCTGCAGAAGATCGGTTTACTGAGAGATAACTTGTGTTGGTGGCAGACCTTAATTTGTGGTGGTACGCAGTTAAACGCGTATATCACCACCCTTTTCCCGGGTTGAATGGTTGACTTCTTCCTTATTTTCTTAAAAAAAAATTCTAAAACTCACCAAATCAAATCTATAAGATCAAAGAAATTCCGGCGGACCCCCAATTTGATGTACCTTCATTGTAAATCGTAAGGTTGAATTTAAAATATTGAAATGTATTTTTTCGATCAAACAAATTTAGAGCCCGAAAAAATATGGTTTTAAATCTAGAAAAGTCAGGTAATTGGATGAGCGAAGCGAAGACTTCAATTTCACCGACCCCCCCAAAAATTTAGCTCGGGTGTTTTTTTTTTTGTCTGTTTGTTAACTCTCTACCAGACAAACGGCTTATCCGATCTTGATGAAAATTTGACAGGACCTTCGAAATCTCTGAACTTAGAGGTGTATTGTTTTTGGGTACAATCGAAGAAATATTTCTCATGAATATCGTACTTTTACAATTTTTTTTCGATTTTTAGTGCGATAGGCCTATTTTCGTGACATTTGGGCCGATTCTGACCGAACGGGTGGGACTACCTACAACGTTCATATTTTACATGGACATTAAGGTTATGGTGATGTAGTACCTTTTGAAAAAAAAGTTGAAAAAGTTAGCCAGAATCCATAGAAATAAAGCTTTTAATATAAGTTTTTTGATTTTTTGTGCGATATTTTCGTGCCATTTGGGCCAATTCTGACCAAACGGGTGGGGCTACAACGTTCATATTATACATGGACATTAAGGTTATGGTAATGTTGTACCTTTTGAAAGAAAAAGTTGAAAAAGTTAGCCAGAATCCATAGAAATAAAGCTTTTAATATAAGTTTTTTACGGTAAATAATACCAATTGACAAGAAACAAAAGAAACTTGACAACATTCACCTACAATGCGTAGGCAGCAAAACAAAGCACTTGCAAAAGTAAAGATATCCCAAGCAAACTTTAAACTTTAAAAAGCTCATCCATCAACGCGGCGGGACTTTAGCGTTTTCCTAGTCAATACAAATTTAGCACTGTGTATATAGTTGTGTTGTGTGAGTTTACAGGATAGGAGGACGGTGCTTCTGGGAGGCGCAACAGCTGAGTACTTAACTTGTATTTAACATGAGTTACAGTTACAGGGATTAATGCAAGAGATGAAGGGAAGCTGTTTACAAAGGCCAACGTTATTTAATGTCCACACATTGACTTAGAGAAGATAATGTGGTTGATCTTCACACAATGCTAAATTGATATGGAAGCCACATGAGAGAGAGAGAGAGAGAGAGAGAGAGAGAGAGAGAGAGAAGAGAGAGAAAGAGAGAGAGAGATCTTCCCTCACTGGTTGGAGCTGCGAGTATATCCTGGATGAATCATACAAGGTGAGCTGTGTGTTGTTACCCTTCAATAATCTTAGTAAACCCCAAATAACACCACCACACTAATCAAAATGTTTTATTTTTATGTCTGCTCTTGTGTTTTTCTAAACCATTTACAACTTGGTATTATTCAGTATTTTTGCAAACAAACAAAAAATGTAATTATTTTCCCACTTACATTTTATTTTGCCTTCTTACCCCACTTTACGGGATAATTACTCATTTGTTTATGCATAAACTGTAAATTAATTATACTGTAGTCTTACGTTCCTCCTTTTCAATAAATATACAACCAGTCTTGTAAAGTTCTTACTACACTGATTTGCTCAATATTCTACCAGAGACAATAAAATAACATATAAAAATACTACAATGTAAAAGCTATGGCTAAATGTAACTATCTAAGCTGATGATAACATTGAGAACTAGTTAACTAAGGTTGCTACTAATTATTCCAGCATTGAAGACTTGAGCCCAAGAGGGAAATAGCAACATTGGACATTATTATATGCGTCATGAGATCAAAAGATGAAAGTCCCTGATCACATAAAGTAGCAGATCCAGGCTGTGCTCCAGTAATAGGAGGAACTAGGATCTATGCAGCAAAGGACAGGAACAATGTAAGTGTAAATCATCAGCTATTTACAAATCACTTGGCAGGTACAGCTAACAACAGTGTTTTACATCAAGGGAAAAAGATCAAAAATGATTATTTTGGTATTAATACATACCTTAGTCATACATACATGAATTCGAATTTGAGATAATTAAAAACTTGAGAGAAGGTTTGATCGCTTTAATTGTGTGTTGGATTCCATAGCACTCTTACAGATATTTTGAAATTCAAAGGAAAATGTCTGAAAGTAGGTTTAGAAGAACTTCAATTATAAAAAGGGGGGGGGGGGGTTGGAGCTAAGCTTTTTTTATTGTTTAAACACACCTTTGTCTCCGCTACGAGTATAAGAGAAAATCATTTTCTGAAAAAGTGTTCGATGTGCGATTTTTTTGTCACATGGTAAAAGAGTTATGAACCGGCGGACGAACAAATCGTACAACAAACATTATTTCAGAAAATAATTTTCCCTTTTACTCAGTCTAGAGACAAAGAAGTGTTTTTACAATAAAAAATCATAGCTCAAAATTAATTATCGCACCTAGAACTTTCATTTTCTTACTGACCCAAATTTGGTATATAATGGCCAAACGGGAGCTACTGTCCCGTAAAAAGCTTTTTTATTCAATTTCCTCTTTCTTTCAACCACCTTTCAGACATTGTCCTTTGACTTTCAAATATCGGTAAGAGTGCTCTGGAATAGCCTAACCAGTTTCATCCCGCGTGTCTTCAAGAGACTAATTTAGTTTTAGTTTTTTTCCGCACTAAGGCTATTCGTGACGATGAGTGGTGATAGATGACGATGGAGGACGATTACAAAATAGCATGCCTTGTGCGGGATTCCAACCCACGTCCTCGTAGAGTCCAGCGCCCTAATCGTATGTGCCACCGCGGACGACTGTTTATAGGTAGTTGTAGGGTGAATGGTTATGTGAGAGAGCTCAAAGATATAACGGGGTTTACTTTGACTGAGGAAAACCTTCAGTCAGGCCAGTGACCGGTATCAAACCAACGATCTTCCGAATTCGAGTTCAAGCTGCTCCCTCTGTCCTGTGGGTTAGAGGGAACAAAGTTAATTTCTCGTGCGAGAAACCTGCCCAGGGTGCAACGCATATCCCTGTTCAGTTGTTTAGGAGCTCACTCCCGTGAAAATAAATTATTGGATGAGCGAAGCGAATACTTCAATTTCACTTACCCTGAAAAAAATAGTTCGGGTGTGTTTTTTTGTCTGTTCGCTCTCTACCGGGCAAACGGCTTATACGACCATGGTGAAAACTGGAGGGGACCTTCGAAATCTCTGACATTAGATCTGCCAAAGTTTTTAAGTACAATCGAAGAAACATTTATCATGAATATCGTACATGGACGTTTTCCCCCCCGATTTTTCATACCGGTACGATATTTTCGTAATATTTGGCCCGCGACCGGGCAAACGGCTACTCCGATCTCGACGAAACTTTATGGGAACGTTCAAAATCACTGAACTTAGATATGATATGATTTTGGTGACAATCGAAGAAATATACCTCATAAAAATCGTACTTTTAGGGCAACGATAATCAACTATAAAAGCTCATCCATCAACGCGACTGGAAAAACCGTTAACGAAGCGGACTATAGTTATATGGAAATCAATCCAGGAATTACAAAATCCATCTCAGTGGGATATCGAAACCCAGTCTCCCCTCCCAATTAGCTTAGGGGTAAAGCACCCGACCGGCAATTAGGAGACCGGGGTTCGATTCCCCGCTGAGATGGATTTCTTTATTTCTGGATTGATTTCCAAACATCCATCCAAATCGTAACAGACATGTTCTTTTGTCCAGGGGGTAATTACAACTTTTACACTTTTTGCACCTGCCTCTTGAGGAGGTGTAAAAGGTGTAGTTATGGAAATTCGCGCCAATTTGCAAAGTAACCACGTTATAATGTGGGATCGTTTTATAAATAGAAGATAAAACTGTTAATAATAAAATAATATGGAATAGAATTGTAGAAAATGCACAAAACTGAGTTATTGAGTGAGATTTCTTCTGAAAGTGTTTGAATTGAATGACAGCTGGCAACATAACCTCGAAATTTGCTGTCAAATTCGAACAAAATCGTTCTTTTGTCCACCCGTGAAATTCTTTATTTTACACCTGGTGTAATTAGATGAGCGTAGAGGCGTAGCGAAGCGAAAATTCAATTTCACTACACTGGAGAAAAAAATCCGGAATGTTTTTTTTTTTTTTTTTTCCTTTCTTTCTGTATTTTTGTCTGTTTGTTAACACGATTCCGGCTAAACCGATACTCCGATTGCGATGAAATTTTATGGAGACCTTCGAAATCTCTGAACTTAGAACTGCCACGTTTTTGAGCGCAATCGGAAAATTATTTCTCATGAAAATCGCCATTTTACGAATTTTTTCAATTTTTAAATATTTCTTCGACACACACACACAGAACCTTAAGTTCATGAATTAATATATTCTTGTAAAATTTGAGCGCAATCGAATAATTATTTTTTATGAAAATCGCAATTTTACGATTTTTTTACTTTTTTAAAATTACGATTCAAAAAAAAAAATTAAAAAATAAAGTCATTTTTTATTTAATTTAATTTTAATTTAAAAAATTATTCGCTTTGTAATAATTTTGTCACAGAACAACAGAAAATCCTCAAACACATGGCAGCTCAATGCACCAATTACGCTCATCCAACAACGCGGCGGGACTTAAGCTTTTTCCCTATTTTACCACAATTTGAGGTGGACAATAGAACAAACCTAATGTTTGTAAATACCACCTAGAACAAATCTCCATGCGAGCGTGATATAAGTGACGTGTTGTCGGTACATTGCGCAGTGCGCCGTGCGCCGGTCGTAGTAGCTGGTGACGTCACGCCGCGTGGTGGGACCGCGAGCTGCCATGAGGTGCTCGTCATAAGGTGTTGGACAGTCTGCGAGAGAAGACGTGCGCGACGCGCTACCACCCACTTGGATATCTACGACGTAGTTCACACAAACATCGCGATCTAAGGGGCAGTGCTTTCTCAACGGGCTAACCACGGACGAGAGGCCGTCGGGTAATTTACGACTTTCAAGACGTGTTTTCGAAAATAAATTACGCGTTTTCGAAAAAAAAAGTTTTTTAAAACTATTTCAAAATTAATATTGAACAGTGACGTGATTTAAAAATTTTGTGAGTGTTTTTTCGTGTGTTACTCAAAATCTGTGTTTAGCTAAATCTTTAACCAAAGTGCACGCGTACTGAGAAGCAGAATTCTAGCGTATCCCGTGTTGATTAGCTCTTCTAATCGTCGAACATACTTGGCCGCATCGTAAGCGAATCTAGTATTTATTAATATTCTATCCACGTGCCTAGTTAGCATAAAATTCAAGGTCTTTCTATCGACTCGACTCGACTACTCAACAGCAAGGCAAGATTTTTTGAATAAAAATAAAACCGGTAAAATCTAGAAAAAACGAAGGTGAACACTGAACACCAGTTATTGTGACTAGTAATAATAATAAAACGAGTGACCATTATTATTAACGTTATCGTTGGTGAGAATTAATTGTGTAATTTACGAATTTTCGAAATTGACGATTTTGACTTTTCAAAACAATTGTTTTTCGGAACGTGTTCTCAAATTCGGTTACCCGTGATTTTAATTCACGTCCGTAGTTAATTAGTAGTGATTTTCAATTCGAAATGGAATTTAATATATGATAATTAAAAACTAGATACAGAAACGTGTGGTAAATTAAAAGGGAATCTTAAATTATAAAATACACTTGTGACGAAAGAAACACTGAAGAATTTCGGTGATTTTAAGTGCGACCTTGAAGTAAATTGCTAATCACGAACGACGAACAGGTTGTGAGATGTGTGTAGTAGTTGTGAGTGCGCGAGTGAGTCTAGTTAGCGAGGAACGTACGCACTTGGTTCACTGTGACGATGATGGAGTGCGGGAATGTCTTGTCCGAGTCAGACGGGTTCGAGCCCCAGCAGAGGGCCAGGTCGAACACGTGGCCCCTGCCCCGGCCAGAGAACTTTCTGGAGATCAAGGAGGAGCCGGGACAGTGTCAGGAAGCAGGGAACATGGGGCAATGTCTCCCGGACACCTTACAGGTACATGTCGTGTCCAGCACCCAAGTTTCACATCCGTAGATATACTAGATACACTAAGTAGTTTGTCAGCCGTAGATACATTAGGTAGTTGACATCCGTAGATACTTAAGGTAGTTTGACATCCGTAGATAGTGATACATTAGGTAGTTTGTCAGCCGTAGATAGTAGATACATTAGGTAGTTGACATCCGTAGATAGTAGATACATTAGGTAGATTGACAGCCGTAGATAGATACTATAGGTAGTTTGACATCCGTAGATAGATACATTAGGTAGTTTGGCATCCGTAGATCAGATGTCATCAGGCTAGATCAAACCTATTTCCGGTAGCGCGCCTACCCGCTAGCATTTTATGTAGAACTAGTAGATTTGAGTGCACCAAAGAAAATATCATTAGATTAATTTTGTACCAAGTGAAACCTGTTTCAGGGATCAATGTATGCCCCTCTTCAGGTGTTTAACGCTATAGTTCTTTTTGTTGCGGACTCAATCTCTTGCATTAGCAAATTAACGACTGAGGAAAATCTTGAAAGTTTTTCAGTCAGGACTACCGGTCTCGTCGGGATTTCAACCCGGGACCCCCGAATCAGAGTCTCGTGCATTACATTCGAGCCAACACCGGCGGTAACACCATTGTTTTACATCCGTAGATACATTTAGGTGGTATATATATATAAATGATGTTTAACCTTGGCTTTATAGTAGGCGACTATGACGCTGTTATGTTAGTACTTTAGACAGAAATTAAAAAAGTGACTACACCGGGGTTTGAACCCGGGACCTTAAGCTTACCGGGCTATGCTCTTACCAACTGAAAAATTAGACAGTTTTAAATGGTGGCCGCATAGCTCAGTTGGTAAGAGCAAAGCCCGGTAAGCTAAGGTCCCGGGTTCAAACCCCGGTGAAGTCACTTTTTTAATTTCTGTCTAAAGTACTAATACATATATAATAATATAATTATCGTATCAAATTAAAACATTCTTTTTCGGTAGATCAAGTAGGTACTAATTAGATTATTTTAAATTGAAGATTATTTCTTTCTGCCGTTTCGATAAAATTTTACCTACTTTTGACAAAATTGAAATTAAATCAACAAACAAAAACTTACTTCGAGAGAGAATAATAAGAAAAACATTATAACAATAACACACGAATAAAATAAACTAACACGATACGATAAACAATCAATGTCAAACAAGTTTATACCAATTAATTATAAATATATAAATATAATATGTAATTATAATAAATGATTGCAGGACGTTATAATTGTGTAGCCCTACAATATTACTCTCTTCAGTAGCCATATCTTTCTAGAGGTATAGCTTATAATAACACTTGTTGCGGGTGTCAGCGGGTACCCGCTATCCGCCCTATGCGCGGGTCATAATCCGGTCCACATGTCCAACAAGAATTAATTGTAACGTCTTGGCGATGTTTGCCGCTTCTTACTTATTTTAACCCCTTCGTAACCACAGTTGGTGGATGTCGCCCTCGTGTATGGCAGTGTGGTTGCTCTGTTTATCAAACGTCTTGGCGGTGCCAATACAAAACAAGCGAAAGTAGTAGAGATGCGAATTTTGAAAAAAAAAACGGCGACCTGGCCCGGCCCGAATCCGGCTTGAAAGGTGATGATCTTGGCCCGGCCCGAAAGTCTGAACGGCCCGAAAATCGGGCCGAAATCCCGGTTCTTACGAAGACTATAAAAATCATGAGGATTTTTAGACTCAGCAGGGGCTCTGCGACGTCATTTTAGACAACAGATTGCCTATTATGATGAAATTTCTTAGTTCAACTAGTGTATACCGGTGTAACTGGCCCGAGAGCCTGAACCGGCCCGGCCCGAAATTTCAATGTTACGGGCCGGGCCGGTTCGGTCCTTTCGGGCCAAAATTTACATCTCTAGAAAGTAGTACCCGGGTAGCATTTTATCTAGAACTTATAGTAGATTTGAGTATGGAGTAAATGAAATCTCTGAAAGTCCGTCAGTCGGGGTTTCCAGTGGTCGGGAATCGAACCTACGACTGCCGAGTAGTCTCGCGTATAAGCGTTTATATGGGCTACCTCTATCGACAGTTGGTTCGGTAAACCTAGAGACCAGGGGGTCTTTACTAAGTGACAAAAGTTGACCAAAACGTCAACTTCAGTGACAACAGTCACGCACCTGACTGCAGCTATACAAGCTTATAAACTGTGTATTGGCAACAATTACACATTAACTGCCTTAAGGCTATTGTACCGCCTCTGGCCGATAATTTGAAAGTCGAAGAAACATGTCTGAAAAGTTTGCTGAATGAAAGAAGGCCTTTAAAATAACAGAAAAAAATTGTGAATTTTTTTGGGCGGGACATAACCTCACTTTTGGAAATTACATTTAGATTTTTGGACAAAAGTGTGATATACAAGACTCGTTCAAAATTAAGTTTTGAGAATCGGTTTTCTGGACATAGTTTCTAAACACCTTTAGCTACAACTTGACTATATCTAAAATAGTTTTCTGAAAATAACAGTTATGGTGTACGAATTTTTTTGTCAAACGGTACAAATACGAGTTTTGTACCGTTTGACAAAAAAAATTCAACACAAATTGACAAAGTTAAATCCCCGGTGGGGTCAGTTTTGTAATTTCATCGCACACCATCATATTATATAGATATGACTATGCAATACAATCCTGGAATTGGAACTGTAACCCGTGTTCTTTTTAGCTATAGGCGAGCTTGGATTTTGTAATTTCTGGATTGCGTTTATGCACACTTTGAGGATTTTCGGGGTATCTGAATTTGTAATTATTCATTCCCAACGACAAATTCAATTTATTCGTCCATAAAGTGAACTAGATTTTTGCTTTTAGTTAGTTCAGGTATCATTGTGGTAAAAGTATAATTCAAAACTGTAGGGTTATTATAACATAAAATTATGTGTTATCATATTATGACTTTAAGCTGAACAATTCGAGGTTTGTATAAAATTTGTACGGAGCAAATACGCGACTGCCAAAATAGATTTCTCTATGATTATTAAACTAAGTAGGCCTTTAAAATTAATTATGATTTCTTTGAAAAATCAAAATTATTTTTGACAAGTAAAGCGGCATTATAAATAATTATCTTCCTATATTTTACCAAAGTACTTTTTAAAATCCTGTCTACTCGGTGCTTCACTTTGAGTTAGTCGGTAGAACCAGGTTCGTTTCTAAATGTCAAGTGCACGCACGACCTGCCGACTACGAGGTGGTGACCTTGGCAGTTGTAACTACAAGATTAACTCCAGAGCTATTGACGTATGTTTACCTGTGCTTAAGGTTATCTTTCACAGTTCACTGGCGGGCGCGACATCTAAATATGCATAGAGGAAGAAGATTAGGAGAGAAGTTATTTTAGCGTTTTTGGTTTTTGATGCTAATGCTAATTTTACTAAAAATAATATTTTTATACCTATTTGGAACTAGTTAAATGTATTCTAGTGTTCAATGTGACTTTATTGAATGAAAATGTTCCTATTCATCATTTACTATTAGAAGTGCAAGAAACGCCCCGCATTTAGGGTTTTGGTGGAAAGGAACAAAATAAATGGTACAAAATGTTAAATTTTACAAAATAAATGCAAAATATTCTAAATTTATTTACTAAAAAAACGTTTCTCTAAAATATTTGCCATAGTCTTCTGATTGCTTGATTCATTCTCCTACTATTGCTACTTTATGAACGATTTTTGGTATTGTTGGTTATACGATTTGAATGGCTGATATTTTTAATATCTCTTACACCCCCTTTGACTATGCAATGAGGTATTTTGAAATGTTTAACTTTCACAATATCTTGAGTTCTTCTACGAATGTTTTCTTATGTCGGCACAATACCATTACGATACCGGAAAATGAAGACCATTGTAAATTGCAATGTATTCATTACAAAATAGTAAGGGTGTAAGTGAAAATAAAAATGAATGCCATCCAAATCGTATATTTTTTCACAATTTACCGCTCCAAATCCTTATTAAAATTATGAATATAGGCCTAGTGTGAGTATGCATCAACCCAAAAATAAGTAAATATATTCCTAGTTTTATTTTATTTTTACTCATTTCTCGGCATTTTTTCCTGTATCCATTCTTGTCATATGTCCATAATATTCCTAACATACCGCTCTCTTCTGATACGCCAATGTTTAAAAATTGCCAATTTTTTAATTTGATGATTTTCAATTTCACCTCCATTGTATAAACTTTGAAAAACCCTATTATTTCTAGCCCGCAAGGAAGTCTAGTGGGTGAATGAAGCTAAGCTAACACGGTGTCCATGCAGTATGCGATACCTTGGCTCAATCTGACCTTGCTTTTAAATAACACGACCTTAGGTGTTAATTTATGTCCACCTCGGTCGCGCATTACAACATTGACCCAGTCGAACAAAATACCGACGAGTAGAGCTCGCTTCTGTTTCCTAACTCACTCACTCAGTCACTCATTCACAGTCACTCAGTCACTCACTCACTCAGTCACTCACTCAGTCACTCAGTCACTCACTCAGTCACTCACGCACTCACTCACGCACTCACTCATTCAATCACGCACTCACTCACTCACCCACTCACTCACTCACTCACTCACTCACTCAATATACAAGTTAAATTGTATTTCCATTCTTAAATGACAGGACTCGCGTTTGAGGCAACTTCTTGTTCGCTCGGCTGACCGACACCACAGTTGTTTGAATCTTTGCACTCTCTTCAATCACACTTTTATGATAGTTAATGTGTAGTGTACCCCGCTGAGATGGACTTTTTAATTTCAAAATTGTTCTCCTTGTTCCAAAAGTTTAAAAAAATACGATTTTTGATTTTGTTTAAAACTCCAAATTTACAATTTTCGTGAATTATTTCTGGGTGATTAAAAAAAATGGATAACATTTTACTGTAGGGCTGTCCTTATGCTTTCGTGACATCTATGAAAAGTTCCATATATAATATGTCGGATGCTTCCTGCCAAATGTGTACTAATTCCCACTTAATTATTAAAATGTTATAATCGTTGCGGACGTAAATTAGTCTAATAAACTTAACTATTCGAGTAGTTTAGCTTTGACTGGTCCGGGTCAAGGACAGTGTCTATACAACCTAGTCAACCCTGAGTTTATAATAAGCGGGGTAATATTTCTTCCACGCATGCCTCTACATTATCCCAAGCGCTTTATGAGGGAAAGGGTTGGTTGGCTTGGCTTGGGTTGCGAAAATATCAAGGGTGGTTCAGCTTGTTGTACAAAGCAATGGATTGTATATCACTTGTCAATGCTACTATCGGAATTAAAAAATGTGTCTCTTGGATTTGGAAGTGGGCAAGCAAAACTTGTAGCTACACACAAGGAAAGTGCTGTGAATTTGGCGATAGCGGGGGGGATTTTATGGGGATGCGTCCCTTTTATTTTATTTTATTTTATTGCACTCCATTGACATGTACATAGCACATGTCGGACATAATACATTCTATAGACATATATAAATAATAACGAATACAAAATTTGAATAGCAAGTTCAAGTGTAATATGAACAGGTTCAATGTTCTATGTCAAACTTCAATGATTTAGATGTTCAACATCAGAAACTTGTAGATTAGGGCCTACTTTATTTTGGGCTTAATAGATCCGCTTCTTATTTACCTAATAAGGTGATCGACGGGGCATCTTTTAAGTTTTAACGTGTAATGTGAGTAAAGAAATAGGTAACATTTAATTTCTCAACAATTACATTTTAATTTGTTTATTTTGGGTTTAGTTTTCGTAACTGACTAATTATAATAGCTACATGTCAGGCAAGAAAGTGAACATATAGTCGCACGCGGAGAGCTAGCAATAAACATACAGTGCAACACAAGAAAGATAGATAATATACCCACATAAACCGACGTCAAGTACAAATTACAAGACAGCACTTAGCTCTTAACTGGCCAGCTGACTCATTAAATGCGTCTATAATTAAATCTAGTGTTTGCTAAGAGTGTGCACAATCAGGTTATGAAGTAATGCTCCTCGCGAGGTAAATGCACGTACTTAAATGTGTGATGATTGTATGATATGAAGGACGTTGTTAATATTCACGTGCCTATTGATGTAGTATTGTTCGACGAGAAGATTTCATATATTCAGGTGTGGATGGAGTAAGTTATTGGATGAGCGAAGCGAAGACTACAATTTCACTGACCCCCCCGTGCACAAAATTAGCTCGGGTGTTTTTTTTTTGTATTTTTGTTTGTATTTTTGTCTGTTTGTTCTCACTCTATACCGGGCAAACGGCATTTATGCGATCTTGATAAAAATTGGAGGGGACGTTCGAAATCTCTGAACTTAGACTTGCCACGTTTTTGGGTACAATCGAAGAAATATTTCTCGTGAATATCGTACTTTTACGATTTTTTTTCGATTTTTAGTGCGATATTTTCGTGACATTTGGGCCGATTCTGACCAAACGGGTGGGGCTACAAGGTTCATTTTTTACATGGATATTAAGGTTATGGTGGTGTAGTACCTTAAGCAAGAAAAAGTTGAAAAAGTTAGCCAGAATCCATAGAATAAAGGTTTTAATATGAGTTTTTTTAGGAATATAATAACAATTAACAAGTAACAATAGAAACTTGACAACTATCACCTACAATGCGTTCAAAAAGAACTTTCAAAGGTGAAGTGGTTCCACGTAAACTAAAAACTTACAAAAAAGCTCATCCATCAACGCGACTAAAATAGCGTTTGCGAAGCGGCTTCGTTACAAACAACGATTGCTCTGTGCGCATGTTTATTTCGTAATGAAATAGGTAATATTTCCCGGGGCCCCGGTGCTGGCACCCGTCGTTGGAGATGTCTCCAGCAGGAGTACATCTCTTGGAGCGAAGGATCCTCCGTCGCATCGCGCGGCTTCGTCCGATGACGCGAAATGAAGACGTGATATAAACCCAAAACGGCGTCGGCGCTCTTGAATCGACACCCTCGCAGGGCTCAGGGATTTTTTAATGCGATATTTTCGTGATATTTGGCCGCGACGGGGCAAACGGCTACTCCGATCTTGATAAATCATTATGGCCAACGTTTTCGAAATCAAGGAACTTAGATAAGATGTTATGATTTGGGGACAATCGAAGAAAATTTCTCATAAAAAACCATACTTTTAGGGCAAACGATTAATCAATCATTAAATCTCATCCATCAACGCGACTGGAAAGAGCGTTCGCGAAGTGGCCTATAAAAGTCGTTGAAAAAAAACGGCTTTTCAGGCTTTTTGGTTAGTCTTCAAATTCAATGCAACCGATCTTTATTATAGCATGTAATATTCATAGAGATTTAAAAACATTTAGAGGGTACAAACACAAAATGTTCTCAAAACCCCCAAACCCCACAACTGCTGGATGTTTTCCACAGATTTTTTCTTCAAAATTCCTTCGTTATTTTCGGTCTGTGCAGAATTACTAAACTCTTGTCTGAACCAACGTTTGTCGGTGCCGACGACATCCCCCCCCCGAGTGCGAATAATGTTAGTTCTGAACAACTTTATACCATTCATGATGTAATTTATTGGCAAATCATTGGGCGAGTTCCCTCCAACGCCATGGTAACGGATTATTATACACTCTGCGTATGCGGGCGGGATACGATCCTGCAATCAGCGTGTCTGCAAGTCTGGAAAAATCAGGGAAATAAAAAAACAGGAAAAGTCATGGAAATTGTTTATATTTTAGGAATTTCTTTGTTTTCCCTAAAAAATTCTAAAACTCACCAAATCGAATCCAAAACTAAAATTTGTTTGGGGGCAATCCACCAGACCCCCATTTTAATGTGTCATCGCAGATAATAATGACGCCCTCCGCGGGGGAAAACCAATTCTTTTATTAAACTACATATTCTCAGAAAGGCAAATTTGCGCTCTTGTAAAATACCTACGAATGTTTATCTGGAAAACCTGGAAAAGTCAGGGAATTTTGTTATAATATACTCGATAGATTTGTGTCGGAACCGTGAGACTGCGAACGAGCATCGTGTAGTGAACGTCGAATCTCCGACTTAATATTAATATATGCATTTTAGAGGAATACCTGCTAAAAAACTTCGAGCCCGGGGTGAAATTAGTAATCAAGGTGTATAAAAACTTGTGTGATGAGTAAGGAAGGATGGGTTGGAATCCTCGTCTTCTCGAGCGAGATGCGAGTTACCCGGGCTGTTAGAGGTAGCTCACGCGTTCTAACACTCGGTAGGAGTAGCTCAGGGGAGCGCGGAGGATCACACCTTTCTGTTTTATTATCTGTTAGTAATCAAATATATTTATAATATTTTGCTCGGACAATCTCTAAGAGATCCAATACTCATATTTCCCAAATAAGTTGTCGATTTCGAGTAAATAATTAAACGAGGGAGCGGAGCGACCGAGTGTCTCCATTCAACTCGAACGGTTTCTCATTCTGTGATTCTGTCTGTCTATCTGTCTGTCTGTCTGTACGTCGAAAATCAGCCGAACCGCTGAACAGATTGTGCTGAAATTTTAAACAGACATCCGGTACGAAATTATTGAGACTGCTACAAAATCAACTAGATCCATTGCGATTTAATCCTACAATAAATAAAAATGTGATTTTTAAAATATCGATAGCATTTGTTTAGTAGCAGCTATTGGGTCCCCATCTACGTGGCTTGCATGGCCTATTGGTAAGCAGTTAGCCTACCACACGGAGGGTTGGGGTTCGATACCCGGTAGCCCGAACTTTTTTTATTAAACGAGGGAGCGGAGCGACCAAGTGTCTCCATTCAACTCAAACGGCCCTCATTCTGTGATTCTGTCTGTCTGTACGTCGAAAATCAGCCGAACCGCTGAACAGATTGGGCTGAAATTTTAAACATACATCCGGTACGTGTTTACTGAGAACTGCTAACAAAATCAGCTAGATCCATTGCGATTTAATCCTACAATAAATAAAAATGTGATTTTTTTAAATATCGATAGCATTTGTTTAGTAGCAGCTAGCGGGACGATATCTATGTGGCTTGTATGGCCTATTGGTAAGCATTTAGTCTACCGCACGAGGGTTGGGGTTCGATACCCTTTACCTCGAACTTTTTTATATTTTTTACACCCACATATTATTTTTTGAGGGGTGTTAAATGGGAAATAAAACTTAGGTGATTTGGTTTTATCTTGGAAATTTGTTAATGTTTCACGCTAATACGTTCCGGACATGATTCGCATTTTTAATGTTCAATTTAAATAACTAGGAAACGCCAAAGTAGTTGTTAAACAGTGAGTGAGCCATGTGTTGAGTAACCAGGTATCATTTCCCATACTGGGCTTGATCCAGCCTTAGGTATATGGGAGGAAAGGGGATGTTCCCGGGTACTCAACACTTGGCTCCCTTCTCGCTCGTTTAACAACGACTTTGGCGTTCGTTTTAGCCAAGTGTTGAGTACCCGGGAACATCCCCTTTCCTCCCCTTTACCTAAGGCTGGATCGAGCCCAGTATGAGGAACGATACCGAGTACTCAACACATGGCTCACTCACTCGTTTAACAACGACTTTGGCGTTTCCCTAGTTTTAAACGAGGGAGCGGAGCGACCGAGTGTCTCCATTCAACTCGAACGGCTCTCATTCTGTGATTCTGTCTGTCTATCTATCTGTCTGTCTGTCTGTACGTCGTAAATCAGCCGAACCGCTGAACAGATTGGGCTGAAATTTTTAAACAGACATCCGGTACGAAATTATTGAGAACTGCTAACAAAATCAAGTAGATCCATTGCGATTTAATCCTACAATAAATAAAAATGGTGATTTTTAAAATATCGATAGTAGTATCAGCTATCGGGACCACTTCTACGTGACTTGCATGGCCTATTGGTAAGCATTTAGCCTACCACACGGAGGGTTAAGGTTCGATTCCCGTTAGCTCGAACTTTTTGTATGTTTTTACACCCACATATTATTTTTGAGGGGTGTTAAATGGGAAATAAAACTTAGGTGATTTTGTTTTATCTTGGAAATTTGTTAATGTTTCACGCTAATACGTTTTGAACACGATCGCATTTCAAATGTTCAATTTAAATATCTAGGGAAACGCCAAAGTCGTTGTTTAAACGAGTGAGTGAGCCATGTGTTGAGTACTCGGTATCATTCCCCATGGGCCATGGGCCATACTGGGCTAGATCCAGCCTTAGGTAAGGGGAGGAAAGGGGATGTTCCTAGGTACTCAACACTTGGCTCACTCACTCGTTGACAACGACTTTGGCGTTTCCCTAGTATTTTTACACCCACATATTATTTGTTTTATCTTGGAAATTTGTTAATGTTTCACGCTAATACGTTTTGAACACGATTCGCATTTCAAATGTTCAATTTAAATATCTAGGGAAACGCCAAAGTCGTTGTTAAACGAGTGAGTGACCATGTGTTGAGTACCCGGTATCATTCCTCATACTGGGCTAGATCCTTAGGTATAGGGGAGGAAAGGGGATGTTCCCGGGTACTCAACACTTGGCTCACTCACTCACTCGTTCAACAACGACTTTGGCGTTTCCCTAGTTAAACGAGGGAGCGGAGCGACTGAGTGTCTCCATTCAACTCAAACGGCTCTCATTCTGTGATTCTGTCTGTCTGTCTGTCTGTACGTCGAAAATCAGCCGAACCGCTGAACAGATTGCGCTGAAATTTTAAACAGACATCCGGCACGAGTTTACTGAGACTGTTAACAAAATCAGCTAGATCCATTGCGATTTAATCCCTGATTTTTTAAAATATCGATACCATTTGTTTAGTAGCAGCTAGCGGGACGAACTCTACGTGTCTGCCATGGCATAGTGGTAAGCATAGAGCCTACCGCACGGAGGGTTGGGGTTCGATACCCGTTAGTTTTGAACTTTTTTTATATTTTTACACCTACATATTATTTTTGAGGGATGTGAAATGGGAAATAAAAATTAGGTGATTTTGTTTTATCTTGGAAATTTGTTAATGTTTCACTCTAATACGTTTTGAACACGATTCGCATTTTGAATGTTCAATTTAAACTAGGAAAACGCCAAAGTCGATGTTAAACGAGTGTGTGAGCCAAGTGTTGAGTACCTGGGAACATCGCCTTTTCTCCCATACACCTAAGGCTCGATCTAGCCCAGTATGGGGAATGATACCGGGAACTATACACATGGCTCACTCACTCGTTTAACAACGACTTTGGCGTTTTCCCTAGTTCATAAAATCTCCGTAGTTTATTCGACTTTTGTGATCTACGGTAATTTATTCCATCTTTCAACGGTTAAATCAACTTGGACGCGCATGCTAATTTTGGTGAGCGTAAGTTGAACTGGATTTTCACGAATTGGACACTCATGTATTGGATTATCCATTCTCCTCTTGTCCGAGTGATCTCTAATAAAGCTAAGCTGTCTTCTGTGTGTGATTCTGCCACGTTGTCACAAGATGTTTACATCTATGATCGGCTGCTTCTTGTGTGTGTTATTACCACACGGAGACGTCGAACCTGATCATACGATATAGACCAGGCTGACACTGGCACAATCCAAACAAAGATAGTGACACCTTGTGATAGGCACAGCTTCAAGCAGTCGCCCGTCAAGACGACTCGGGACATGTGCACGCGAACAGGCTAAATAGTTACTAATTCATGATCAAATTTAGGAAGCACTGTTCAATTTAAAAGAATTATAAGCCCAGAAAGTCGAAATAATGGAAAATCCCCAAAATGAGTTCCTTATCCCGACATTCCCACTAAACAGTTTATCTTATTGGATGAGCGTAGCGAGCGAAGCGAAGATTCCATTTCACTACACTGGAGAAAAAAATCCGGAATGTTTTTTTCTTTTTTTCTTTTTTTTCTTTTTTTCTGTATTTTTGTGTGTCTGTGAACACGATTCCGGCTAAACCAATACTCCAATTGCGATGAAATTTTATGGAGGTCTATGAAATCTCTGAACGAAGAACTGCACGGGGGGAAAAATTGATTGAAAAATTATTTCTCATCATGAAAATCGCAATTTTACGATTTTTTAAATTTTTAAAACATTCTTCGACAAATAACACATACATGCTTTATCCCATTGTAATGATTTTTTCACAGAACTTTAATTTTATGAATTAATATATTCGTGTGAAATTTGAGCGTAATCGAAAAATTAACTATTAAAAAATCGCAATTTTACGCTTTTTTCGTTTAAAAAAAATCACGCTCATCCATCAACGCGGCGGGACTTAAGCGTTTTCCTAGTAGTGCCTACAAATTACATTTCATATTCGCCGTAAGAACGTGCATCGGTTGGTGGGTTGAGGTAGGTTTGAGCCGGTGAGACGGAAGCGACTCACCACGACAGGGGATGTGGTCATCGTTTTCTTATTTAGCTCCTCAATGTTGGCACTAATGTCACCGAATAGAATCCGGGCTCTAAGCTTTCATATACATTTGATCAATTGTCGCAATTGCGCGATGTTATTATGATGTTGGTATATTGAAAACAACCACAACAACAATTATAAATATTTGCGGTCGTCTGGGTTATTGGATGGATATCAGTTACACAATAGAACCTCTTAAAAACTACAAACTCCGACTCAAACGGGAATCGTACCCGGGTACCCCGCTTGTCTTACCAAGAGATAAGTTATCAAGTTATCTCCTCCGTGGTTCAGTGGTTGAGATGTCCTCCGGCCTAGGAGACCCGGGTTCGATCCCCGTTCGAGTTGGATTTTGTAATTTTTGGATTGTATTAAATATTATTTAGTTTCGTCTTTCTGTATCATTATCATGGGCCTTCAAATTCCAACTCGACACCTTCTCGCGGTTTGGCCCGTGAATAGGGGAGTTTCACTCCCTGAAACTAATGGCGAGCTCTGGGTCGTCGTCGGGGAAACCCCTTCCCTTTGACTACCTCCCCGACGGCGACGACAAAAACAACACGGACGGATGATGACACAGACGGAGACGACCACGACGTGGGGGAACCCCTGCCCTCCCCATATACGCTTGTGGCTGGTTCTGACCAGCACAGGCCTGTCCACCCCTTGTCCCCCCGCGTCATCCCTTACGTCCCTCCCTTCGTCTCGATTAGCCAAGTTGCATAAATATGAGACGTAAAGCAATATACAATCAATCAATCATTATCATCATCATTTCGTAGCAATACCACAAAATTCTGATCGTTCTTGGCTTGAATGCAGGTGATAGGACGATGCCAAGCTGGTTCGCCTCGATTCTCCGCCAGGATCGCATGATCGGGGATTGACCACAGGACTCTTTGCATTTTGGTTCAAGTAGAACTTACACATGGCGGTGACCAAACGTCGATCGTCCTGCACTCTGGTGGGAAATCTGTCACCGTCCACAACAGTAATACATTCCCCTCAAATTGTTGTAAAATTTACTATTTTATCCACGTAAAGACAACACTGTTGTCAAACCTAGCGAGCCTGTAATAACGTTACACAAGAGAGTGGCCATATGGGCATACGGCGGCCATGTTTTTGCCAATGTCACTTTTTTAGTTTCGTCAACTGTCGTAAAAGTAAACATATTTGGCTTGAAACAGGCTTGTAAACCAAATGTGGCCTACAACAGACCAACTTAGTTAGGTCTGTTTCAAGCCAAATTTGTGTACTTTTACGGCAGTTGACGAAACTAAAAAAGTGGCATTGGCAAAAACATGGCCGCCGTATGCCCGTATGGCCACTCTTTTGTGTTAGGTTAATATAGGCTCGCTAGTCAAACCCCGATCGTTCTGCGCTCTGGTGGGAGATTGGCTTGAGGGCAATGACGTGTGTTCGGTAGAGGCATGGTAAGGTGCGGGGCGGCGAAGTCTGCCGGCGAGAACTGAGCCGTACGACGCCCGTATCTACGGAACAGAGTCAGGGTGTCTACAAGACAGGAAAATCCGGAAAAGTCAGGGAATTTAAATAATCTGAAAAAGCCAGAGAATTTTGTTAATTTTCTGGAATTTTACTACGAATGTGATTTTTTGTAAATTCTATTTTCAATACATTTTGCTGCTGAAAATAGAAATTCTTAAATTTAAAAAAACAATTCTTAAAATTATTTTTGCCTTGTCTGGTGTTTTAAAATTTCCACCAAATTCGACATTGAATTTAATTGAATTTATAAACAATTTTTCCTCCATTGTAATGTGCGGGAACGCCATTTTTTTAGCCTGGAAAAAGTATAATTTTCCATCTGGAAAGCCTGGAAAAGTCAGGGAATTTTGTAATGAAAATTTTGAAGTCACCCTGTCTAAGGCGAGCGCATCTTGTTTATTCTCCCCAGGGTGCCGCGGCCGGCACCAAGAAGAACTCCTCCCGTCGCAACGCGTGGGGCAACCTCTCCTACGCCGACCTGATCACCCAAGCCATCACCACGGCCCCTGAGAAGCGCCTCACACTCTCTCAGATCTACGAGTACATGGTTCACAACGTACCCTACTTCAAGGACAAGGGGGACAGCAACAGCTCAGCAGGATGGAAGGTAAGACCTCCAACCAATATCTAGGACTCACTGGCGTCACTAGTTTTTTTTTTGGGGGGGGGGGCGCCCCCAATCGCAATCCGCGCCCATCCCAATTATTTCCTCGTTTTCCCCCCCCCCCCCCCAATTAACAGCCCGCAGATGGTCATCCTTTAAAAGGCACAGATTTTGACTAAAGTGACCATGAAGAAGAAAAAATGGGGATTTTAATAGATTAGTCATTGTGTGATTTAAAAACGCATTTATTTTACCAAAGTGACCATGAAGAAGAATTTTTCGCGGCAAGCCCCCCGGACCCCCCACTTAGCCTTCGGTACATCTATGAATTATTTGGTTGAACCCCCCCCCCCCCCTTTATAAGTTCCTGGATACGCCACTGGCACTGAAGTCCCCCTCCCCTTGAGAATTTTTGGATTTGCCACTGCTGGAATTGCCCTCCCCCCCCACCCCCCCTCCAATGTCTAAACTCTAGTGACGCTCCCCTCTGTAGCGTATTCAAGTGATCACAATATACCCTCCGTCAGGGTTGGTGTATAATTTTACTATACGTTACCGCGACTCTGTCTATGCCCTTCTTCACAATTGCGCTATTTTGGAGGCGTTAAAATGTTAAAACTAGCCTGAAAATTAGGGTTGAGTTAATTTTTAGGTTTTTCAACAAATTACCCTAACTAGGTATTTCTTTTATATTAGATTACTTTTAGAAGGCCGTTTCTTGTTGTTCAATATACAAGGATAAACAAATAAATGGTATATTCCTTACGAGGATCTAGCAAATTCCTTTTTTATAGAGGGACGAGTTCCTGTTTTGACAAAGTAACTAACCTTTCCGAAGTTTTTTATTTTGGGTAACTTGCCCACCTAAGAGTGCGACCTGCTGCGACGCACTTGTCGAGGGCCGACAGTGTTGGAGCGCGACTCTGATTCTGGAATCTGGAGGTCCCGGGTTCAAATCCCGTCGAGACCGGCAATCCTTACTGAAGGTTTTTTCCTAGGTTTACCTGTCGTTATAATGCGAATGCAAGGGATTGAGTCCTCTTGAACAGCCCTCGGAGATACCTTCACAATTGTCCTATCCGCAATATATATAGACACCTGTGAAGAGGGGCATGAATTTCACCCTGGACAGGCTTCCCACAAAAATTATAAAATCACTTGTCGAGGCCTGCACCACACCGTAGAGAGGGGAGGGTCTCTCTCTCTCTCTCTCTTGCGCAGCGTTCAACAGGTAGCTGCCTCGTCAATTAAAACACTCGCCTACTAACTAAACTACGTCTCAACTGCGCGAGAGTTGCGTCTATCTCTGCTGGTCTCGCCGAACCGGTTGGTCGGTTACCAAAGGATTGATGATAACCCTTGCACTCGCTGCGTAGTTATCTTGGGCGTGGGGCCGCGCGCGGGTACCAGGAAAACCAGGGTTTTTCTCAAGAAAACAGACCGGGATTGTTTTTATTATTATTTCGGGACAGAGAAAGTCAAGAAACTTTAAAAAGTCTATCGTTTTGCACGCATACAATCGAAGTAACGGTAGATAGATCTATGTTCTCAACAGTCTTCAGGTCGAACCTCCTTCGAATTCTATGTTATTTCTAGAGATTTTAACAAGATGTCATTTGACCCTTAATAATAAGTAGCCTAAATATAGTTCACATGATCTTAAATTAAATTCGTAGTTCAGTAATTTCCCAAAATCCAATGTATTTTTTCCCAAATTTTCTTATTTAAAAATACCAACACAATACATAGTACACACTCAAAACCCCCCAAAATCCGCATTGTCCTGGGGTTTTTCTTGTGGGATTTTGGTTGAAAAACCCACCGGTATTTTACGATCTGGTCAAAATTTCTCAACCCTGTTCTCGCCGCGTCCTCACTCATCCAGAGAGAGGTGAATGCTCTGACGATGGGAGAGAAAATAGTTACGAAATAATCGATTATCGATTCGGGAAGACAAAATCGATTATTGATCGTTTTGTGATGTATCGATGATCTTACGTCATCCCTTATTATTATCGTGAGTTAATTGTTGTAATGGTCCCTTGATTACCATGTAGTAAGCTGTTATATAGTGGGAGCCCGGCCTGTTATCAGCAGATGCGGTCGGTTATCTTATCGTCGTGTGTACTGAGGACAAATAGAGCTCGGATGATGTGGTGTAGTGTTGTGTTGTGGGAGGCTGTGAGAGATGTGTGGCGCAGAGTACGGAGGTCGGGCACACCTGTTGTTCAGATACACACTTGCAACTTGGGACTTGGACTGATTTTGTGTGAAAATTATTGATATATTTTCATCAAAATAAAGTAAAATGATGTTAAAATTTTTTGTTTTTACTCCAGCCTGGAGTAATAAACGATTATTCAAAACATTCAATAATATTGATTTTAAATCAGACAGAAATTGCTGCACTGTTTTCGTCGTTTGACCTATTTGACTGGATCTAACATTTAAAAATATTTAAAATCACGAAACACTTTTTTATCTTCTTCCTGTAGTAAATTTATGAAAATGTGCCATGATACGTTGGTTTATTTATATTTCAATCTTACATTATGATAATTATGGAAATTTTCAAATGAACATGACAACTTGGCTTAGTAAATTGAATAATTGCATATCTGATCATTTATCTAAATTATATTACATACACAATTTAAAAAGGGCATTTAGGAAAAATAAATTCCAAAAATAACTTGTTTTTTATAATTAATATGAAACACATTATGCCTTGTGTGCAATCTTTTGTGAACACCTCACTGACGTTTTTCAATAAGATTTGCAAAAGTTGATGATAAATAAGAAAAAATAATTACTAAAACTTCAATATATTAATAAATTTTGATTAAAGTAAATTGTTGTAAGTAATTTCTTGATGCTGGCGATGATAGTTGATTCAAAGTTTTGTCGAGTCTTGTTTATGAGACAAGGCATGTTTGCGCCGATAGATTTGTTTACGAAGAGCCCTGAATCCGAGTGGTTATTCTACGTATTGTTTTCAGTGAGGCTTGATGGTGGTGTCAGTAAACACTAGGCTCTTTCTAAACTCTGAACAAGATTATCTTCTGTAGTTGGTACGATGTGTGGTACGACTTGGCTTGGCTGATGCTCACATTATACAATATACAAGGCTAGAATATTATATACGTCATTTGAATAATTTACAGGTTATTAATTCGCCACCATTGCAAACTGCAAAGCAAATGGAAATATATAATACATGAAACAATAATAAGTAATTGAAAATATAAAGAAAACCTACAAGTACAATACAAAAAATAAACCAAACGGTAAAAACAAAATTTTGCACTCATATACACACGAAATGAAAGAATGACTGATAATGAATTATTTGATTGATTATCTTCGTTTTCCTCCATACTTCAAAATAATATGCCTTGGATCTCGAATCTACACTTTCCCTGCATATATCTTTTATTTGCTTCTTTCAATCTCATAGAATTCACAAGAAGATCGAGTTCCAACGCTTGACAACTTGAAACGCTTTGTTTGTATGTTGCTAATTTAAGATATTCGCCTATTGTGCGTAGTTTTCAATGACAAAAGAACACTGCTAGTTAGACGATTTGAATATACTTCTAGAACAAACTATGAATAGCCGAGGCAGCTGTTTCCCGCATACACATATTCTTGGAGTTTCTCAATAGACAAAACATATGTATTCATGATATGGAAGAGGTTGCTGATAATTTACATGCAATAATCTAATTCGGTAGTCACTCGTTCGATGCCCCCCCCCCCACTCACTAACTACTTATTTATTTAAATGTGTCCTGATCAAAATGTAACAGCCACAGCTGTAATTAAGACCTTTTACTCAACCCTTGCGGCTTAGGGCCTACACATTGTACCTAGTTATTAAATTCTGGAGAAGGCTCAACAAAATTAAAACATCTAACGCGAAACAACGTTTAAAAAGGGCCGGGGCCCATTTAGGCGGCGGACCTTGTGTTTCCTGGCAAATTTAACCTCTTCCCTGCTTGATTAGATCCCGGTGCTGTACCCCCTGTGTGGGATAATGTTTCAGAAACCCACCCTAATGTTTAAGATATAAAATAATTAAGGGATCACATGTACTTCACCATTGAGTCAACAATACTCCCATACAACACAAAATATTTACACTAGGAAAATTAAGCTTAGCAAACGCTTTTTCCCGGCGCGTTGTTGGATTAGCGTTGGTGCATTGAGCTACCATATGATATTTCGTGAAAAAAATCATTGCTAAAGTCCCAAGAAATTAAAAAAAAAAACGAAAAAAAGATCGTAATTTAAAAAAAAAAAACAGTCGTAAAATTGCAATTTCATGAGAAATAATTTTTTATTGCGCTCAAATTGCCCACAAATATATTAATTCATAAAATTAAGGTTCTGTGAAAAAAAAATTACCAATTGATAAAGTATGTATAGGTAAGTCGACGAATTTTTGTTTTAAATAAAAAAAAATCGTAAAATTGCGATTTCATGAAAAATAATTTTTTCGATTACGCTCAAATTTCAACAAAAATATTAATTTATAAAAATTAAGGTTCTGTGAAAAAATAATTACATCGGATTAAAGCATGTAGGTCGAAGAAATGTTTTAAAATTCGAAAAAAATCGAAAAAATTGCGATTTTCATGAGAAATAATTTTTTGATTGCCCCCAAAAAAAACGTGGCAGTCCTAAGTTTTGAAATTTCGAAGGCCTCCAGAAAAATTCATCGCAATTGGAGTATCAGTTTTAGCGGAATCGTGTTAACAAAAAACACAAAAATCCCAAACAAACCAAAAAGGGGAAAAAATTCATTCCGGATTTTTTTTCTCCAAGTATAGTAAAATGGAATCTTCACTTAGCTCACCCAAAAAATTTATTTTTTAATGCCAAACTTATACATCTTTTTGCAATATATTTTTCTGAATTTTATAGTTAGGCCTACGAAATAAACTAACGTATAAAACAATGTGCCAAGGTTAATGTGTAGGCCTACTATTATAGTTTAATTTAGCTGCCGTATAATAAAGTGATTAAGACGCTGAAAGGTCGCAAGACTTTTATTAGAGTTGTACTGTGTCACATTTTTTATTGACACCTCTATTATACAGACGTCAATCTTTTAAACAGGTTTGAAGTTTCTTTAGTAGACCTAGTTATTAGGCTAATTCTAACACAGCTGTTATTACGTTTGGATATATTTCCCTTTTTTAAAAACACAATTAAGTTAATGTGATCATAGATTTTATAATTTGTACATTGATCTTTTATGTATTTATTTTGAAAAGTGTGTAGGCCCTATAGGCCTACTGTTCATTATTTTGCGTACAATTATATAGACCTATAATCATAGTTGTATTATTGTTTACATTTTGTGAAAAGTAATGTCGTTCATTGTTTAAATAAATAAAATAAAAAATAAATTGTATTTAGAGTCTACCCACTCAGTTATGTAACTGATTTTCAGTGGGGGACTTTAAATCCAAAGCGACCAAGCCACCCTGTAGGCCCCCACGCAATCGGCCGAGTGAGCGATAACCAACCAAAGATCGTTATTTCTAATAGGAAATATAGCAAAACAGTGGTATGAACAAGTGCGAACACCCGCGAATCAAAAGCCAAGAATCAACAAGGCCGATTCAGCCCACAACTCTGAATTTATTATGTGCTTCGTTGCTAGGACGGCTCCCCAAAGTCACCGTTTAACAGACTTAAGTCCAAATCAGAAGTTAAAAAAAAAACTTCTGACTATGGCGGGAATCGAACCCTGGACCTTCTGATTGGGAAGGCAGGGTACGCTAACAACAGACCACGAGCCACACCAAAAATCCGGGCCCCGCTTAAAAGTTGACCCTCTATGTGATATTCTAACTAGAGTACTAGAGTACTAGACCCCTGTATTCTGATTAGCTCCACATCACAAACACACGACGATATTGTTGGTTGCGCTTCATGTGATCGCCTCTTATGACACTCGCACAGTATTTGTAATAATAGATAACGTCAACAGTTCATCTGGTCAAAGTCTGTTGCTTTGTGTCAGTATTTTACATCAATTAAAGCGTTTGTTATCAAGTGTTTGATGGAGGCGAAGAAATTAAAACAATTCTATAATATTTCTTTACTCACTATTTTTCTTGTCAAGTTGCAATTCAATCGGTCTCCTTTCGTTTAGGTTAGTGTATTAATGATCAATTTTTTTTTAAAAAGAATCGTATTGCTTAATGGTTTTGTAGGCAAGCAAACATGATGAACGTTGCGGTGAGCTGTAACATTGATTTTAACTAGATTTCATTCGATGCAACTTTTGATAATCGACAGTCGAAATATTAATTCATTTCATCGATTATTATCGATTATACAAATAAAAATTTAAAAATTTTTTGATCAACAATTCGAGAATCATCATCACCAATATAAAAAACTTACAATCTTTTGCATGATACATTTATTTATTTATACATTTAAATTATATTGTTATTAAATCTTTATTGGCAACATGACCTTTTGATGTTTTAAATATATATTTAAAAAAAAAAACGATAACTAATCTATTTACATTCGATTAGGCGATACCTACGTACTTCTGTCGTAGCTCTGCTACTAACAACCTCTATATCCAGGCTAACTAGAAGTGAAATATAAAACAGTTACGAATCCTTACTACACCAGACAATGGCTCTGTAATAGCTCTGAGCTAACACGGAAATAATATACAGTATCGGCCCACATGCACACGATATACTACCCCCATGTAATCGATACGATATTAATATCAATATCTGCCTTGAGTGAGTCGTATGCAAATCATAACTGGGTGTGTTTCTCGACTAGGCTTGCGAACTATCATCAATGGTAATAAAGGGGTTGAGGGCAGTAAAGGGGTTCGAATTATGACTCTCCTTATATATACCAGGGTGTAGTTATTGGGGATATTCCACCACTATCCCAAGTCAAAAGAGCTAAGTTCATCAACGTATTTATTTGGTGATGCCACACTTTATTTAGTTGTTTGGTTACTTTGCATATTTATTTATTGTGAATATATCATGAAATACAGGAACTGCGTTTTTTATCTACTTGATAACATGGACCCCGGGAAATAAAACACGGACCCAAAAAAAGTTTCAATGAAAGGGGGGCGGAGTTTTTATCTTCAAATTGTGTTGGTCGTTGGTCTTGTTGTGTGGCTCGTTGGTCTTTGTGGTTAGTTAGAGTCTCTGATTCCCCAATGCGAAGGTTCCAGGATTCGATTTCCGTTAAAGTCAGAAAGTTTTTTTAACTTTTGATTTGGACCATCAGTCCCATCAGTTCTTTGCTTAGGAATTTGTAAACGGTGATTTTGGAGCCGTACGAGACACATAATAAATTTCAGAGTTGTTCTGAATCGGCCTTGTTGATTCTGGCGTTGATCCGCGGGTGTTCGCACCGTCCATACCGCTGATTGCTATCATATTAAAAATATCGATCTTTGGTTGGTTATCGCTCACTCGTCGATTGCGTTGGGGCCTACATGGTTAGCTTAGTCACTTTGGTTTAATGTCCCTTCTTTATGTGATTGAGTGGGTAGACTCTAAATACGAAATTATTTATTTATGGAACATTTTGAAGCTCTTACGATCGTCCCATAAAGTTGTGATTTGCACCAATGTCACGTTGGAATGTGTGTAGCTATCAGTATTGTTTAACTTCTTGGTAATTACCGTAAATACGGCGCTCCAAAGAGGTGTTTTGGTGTAATTTCCAAAGATTGAGTAGGAGACTATTAATTGAAAAGTGGAAATATATTCTTATCGCGACATGCACATATCCTCTGTAAACAACATTCCAAAGTTTCACAATATTTTATTCAAAATTTGAGATTAAAAGTGGTTAAGAATGTACGTAGAAATTTGCTGGATTTGGCGACGAAGCAATTTTTTTGTGGGACATTTTAACATCGTAAAAAAAGTTGGCCACTCATCTAACAGTCTTAAATTCAAATGCACTATATTTATTTCAAGACGTTTATTGCGCGGGAGAGAGAGAGAGAGAGAGAGAGAGAGAGAGACCTGTGTCTCCTAGTCCTAATAGTGTTGGATCGACTTCGCTGTTAATTCACTTTCATGGCAATTAAATCGTGTCGGCCTCGCCTCGTGCCACGCTCTCTGAGTAGAGGGGCCCCTCATTCCTTGACCCCCCCCCCCCCCACCACGTAGCT
Source organism: Sweltsa coloradensis (assembly GCA_024449915.1). Classification (NCBI taxonomy): domain Eukaryota; kingdom Metazoa; phylum Arthropoda; class Insecta; order Plecoptera; family Chloroperlidae; genus Sweltsa; species Sweltsa coloradensis. The sequence continues at coordinate 203,800 of JAMZAV010001026.1, forward strand.
GAAACAGCGTTAAAACACCCGAGGACATGGTTTTTAAGCAAATTCCTACTCGCTCGGCCGATATCCTGCCTGGCACCACAGAGGTTTGAAATTTAGGGTAGTTGTCACAGAAGTGGAGATACAGGGCTCTAACGGAACACTTTTCAAAAAATATATTTTTAAATAATAATATTTTTTTTTGGATTTTGAATTTGTTGAAAAGTCGAACATTGACCATATTCGTGGATTGATTCTGGCTGATTGACATTAAATATGATAGTTTAACATACATCGGAATCGGATTCTTCCCTCCCGAGCAAATAGCTATTTGCCAACAGCTGTCAACATTATTTGTGTCTTATATATAAACACCTAGTATAGTAACACTTATTTGAAATCTATCTGATCGCGTAATGCGCATATTTTTGATAACCATCTCTCAAAGTTTCGAATCATTTGGATTACAATTATTGGAAGCGAAAAAGTGATCCAGACTATGCAGTAATTCACTGGATTCAGCTATAAGAGACCTATTTTCTCACTCATCTGACAGATATCACATTTGATTGATGTCTTTTCACGGAAGATTAAATAAAGGGTTCTACAGTCAAACTTTTTAAAAATAATTTTTTAACAAGTTGTTTTTTCGATTTTGAATTTTGTTAATAATTTACAAAATAACATTTTTGAGAATTATTTCTTGCCGATTTTTTTTAATGTATGCTGTTTTGAAAACCATGCAGTGTTTCATATACGATTGAGCTTCCTGCCCGAGCAAATAGCTAAAAGTGCCGTCGACATGTGCAAAACAGGCCCCACACAAAAACTCTCTGAACGTGTGAAAGAGATGTACCGACTCATGTTCTTCCTGATTCTGAAGCGCGTGTTGGTGTGAGCTAATACTGTGACCTTTAGTGTAGTTGATATACTACCAAGGACGCCGGCGTCTCACCAAGGTAAGCCACTGCATGGTGGATACTAGGGCCACTGCATGGTGGATACTAGGGCCACTGCATGGTGGATACTAGGGCCACTGCATGGTGGATACTAGAACCACTGCATGGTGGATACTAGGGCCACTGCATGGTGGATACTAGGGCCACTGCATGGTGGATACTAGAACCACTGCATGGTGGATACTAGGGGGCCTAGAGTAACGCACCAGAGTTTACGGTTTATTAATCGTCACTTCAGAACCACTGGACGATTTAGACAAGTCTTCATTAGGAAACAAGTAGCATACATTTGTAATTTAGGAGATAAGTTCCTGCTTCTAGAAAATCATCTGACTGATATGAAACTTTAAATGGTTGAAAATCAAAAATATCCTCCTCCTGCCTATCCTGCACTCCTCTGTGCACAGATTGTCACATTTTGTCGATAATTATTAGACAACAAAATTGACAAATTGATGTGTTTGACTTTTTAACAGAGTCACGTCATTTAAACACTGCTCTCTTTAAAAATACATAATATAAACCTTTTTTTCAATTCTATACCGCGTTTTGCGTTCGGTCGTGCCAACAGCAAAATCTACTTTTAAAAATTGATGTTCAGTTGTGCTCATGTTATTACGTTCTTTAAAAAAGGGAAAATGAAAAAAATTAGTAGTTCTTAACTTTTTTGGTGAGCGAAGCGAAGACTTCAATTTCATTTACCCTGAGAAAAATTGCTCTGTTGTTTTTGTATTTTTTTTTTCCTCTGTTAGTTTGCTCTCCACCGGGCAAACGGCTTATGTGATCTTGATAAAAATTGGAAGGGACTTTCAAAACGTATGAACTTATGTCTTCCAAGTTTTTGGGTACAATCGAAGAAATATTTCTCTTGAATATCGTATTTTTCCGATTTTTTCCCGATTTGTAATGCGATATTTTCGTGGTATTTGACCTGCGACCTGGCAAACGGCTACTCCGTTCTTGATGAAACTTTATGGGAACGTTTGAAATCACTAAAATATGTTGTGATTAATTTAGGGACAATGGAGAAATATTTTTCTTAGAAATCGTACTTTTAGGGCAACGATAATCAACCATAAAAGCTCATCCATGAACGCGACTGGAAAAAGCGTTAGCGATGCACTGATGGAAAGGTTGTGTGGTCTGGTTGGGTATCTCGTGCGGTGTTCTAAATGCCAGGCGCTATCTATGTGACCGAGGACTCAAGGTATTCACTCGCTGAGCTGATAAGAACTTAGGTCAAGTGCTGCAGTTACAGTTGCTTCATGGAAAGTCCTACGTTCTCTAATATTTAAGCTTTAACGCAAAGACAATCTTTTAAACACCAATCAACTATCCTGACACGTTAACACTCAATTCTTGACAAAGTTCACAAACCCAAAGACAAAAACAATCAAGTGCTTCTATTAAAATCAGATTCCTTATAAAGAGCTTAGGCTCGTAGTAGGAGCACAGAACATTGTGACCCATCAGGTCACATGGCTCAAAGAAGTCAGAGTATTGTGTAATATATTTACCAAAATAAATATGAAATTATGGTATGACCATTGCAAGTTTGGTTTGCAAACGTGGGCAAACATCGCATCTTATCTAACCTTCAACGTCTGAATGGTTCACTGAGTATCATCCACCTTTCACTTTTTTAAAAATAATTCATCAAATATTGCATTCACACGTAACTTTATTCACAGATATTAGTATATATTTAGTAGCAATACGAGACACAACTGCTTGTGTTTCCGTTGTTTTACGCTTTCAAGACCACATATTGAAATGTCACAATTTTTTATGTTGTGATTAGGAATAAGAAATTCTTGATTGGTTAGTTTTTTCTTCTTGCATCGTCACGTTATAACTTACACTTTTTTAAGTTTTTTAACACTTACCTTATGACTTTTCTCAAAACAATTATTTATTTCGTAAGTCCTATCCTCTTGAGACTATTTTAATTTTGCGTAAACTGGGCCTTTCTGTAAAACGTTTTTCGTAACAAACTACGAATTGTATAGTTTTATTAATTTGTAGATCCACGGCCCATGCGGTAATTAATTCACACCATTATCGACCGATTATATTTCCCAAATCGACAACGTTTTCAATGTCCATCTTCTTCATCGCCAGAGACGAGATATTTCAATGTATTATCTGATTTCTTTCACCACAACACGATTAAGATCGCGTGGTTCAGGATTATTAAGGAATATTCACAACTTAACATGACTTGAGCTACAAAGATATCGGCCATTATGATTATATCATAACTATCTCAATTAATTGTAGTTTACGTGGCCAATTATTGGAAATGTTGGCCGATTTAGGGTTATAGGAACGGAGGTCTGATTTTATTCAGAATTATCACCAAGATAAATCGTACAATCTAGAGAATGAACTATACTTTCGGTAGGGTTTATATTAAAGATTGTTGAACTGTTTTATTTTATATTTAATATTATATCCTGGACAAGCCATTTTATCATTAAATTCTTTTCTCATTACCGATTTGAAATTGCCACCTATTATTTGTACTTAATTTATTTCTGCAATGTTTTATTTTTATTTGAATCATAATTTATTGCCATAAATGTTTCATGGTCGTCTTTGTTATTTTATATTTATTCGTACTGTGGAAATATTCCTTAGTTAAACCTAAGTTTGAGAAAGACACTCGATTAGAGTCGAACTATTACAAATAAAGTATTTATTATAAGAACACCAACCCCAAATAATTACAATTTAATAATCAATTAACCTGTTCTACTATAGTTTCATATTTATTATTTGAGAGGTTGGAAAAAAGAAAACGTTGGTTAAAATAGAAAGTCGGCACAACACAATAATATGTCTCGATTTTCGATTCGAACCATTCAGACGTATAATGCAACTACAATTCAGAGCTTAAAATGTACCCGTCCTGATGGTCTAGTGGTTAAGACGCCTGTCTGGAATGCGGGAGATCCGTGGTTGGGGCGGACTTTTTTAATTTCTGAATTGTAGTAAATAATATCAATAATATGTGGCCATCATTATGTATTAATTTAATTTTATTTGTTATTTATTTATTTATTTATTTATTTATTTATTTTATTTATTTATTTATTTATTTATTTATTTATTTATTTTTTAACGTCTATCCTATTCAGTTATAAAAACTGATTTGCAAAGGAGGACAACAACTATTGTTTTACATATTGTTGACGGCAAAAGAAATAAAAACGAATAAATAAATAAAAACATTTCTCAAATTTACTGTCGGTGCCCTTAGTGTGATTTTGTGCAAAATAAAATTTCAATTTGGCTCGTTGTGCTAGGACGAATACAAAATCATCGTTTATATATTTCAATTAATATGTAAGTTTGATCGATCAATTCAAATGTAAGAAATACATAAATCAAACCCTACCCAACCTGGGAATCGATCCTCGAATCTTCTTCACTTAAAACAGGAACAATTCAAATCTTTTTAAAGTTTAGCATATGCACAAGCACTTGGCAATGTATCTTTTTTTTATATAATTAGGTCAAATTGAGTGCAATTTAAATCGTCTGCTCGCTTGCACCCATAGTACGTAAGTTTTAGCTGGCTCGCACCTCGAAACTCAAACCAGAAAGAATGTTCTGTTATTTTTAGATTGGCAAGTTTAAAGGCGGTCATGCGAACCTGTTTGAATGTGAGGGGGGGGGGGGGGGGGGCAGCTTACAAGATGTCCAGTTCATTAGAGGTGGGTTTGTCCCGCAAACTACATGCCAAAACATTTGCATGAGTTAATTAATTTAGGTTATCGGAGAATAATACTACGAAGTACGAAGACGTTATATAATTACTATATAAGAATGTTTCGCAAAAGAGAATTTATACAATGATAAGCTGGTGTTTCACAATAACAGACGCAACAAGTCCAACAATCATACGTTAGTGACTATCGTGTACTTACTCTATACATAGAGATTCAATGAAGTTTAACAAAATAGTTTTTTTCTGAAAATAAACAATATTTGCACTTAATTCAGCTTCTTCCTAATTACAACAGAAACCCTGAATACATTGGATTTGCTTTGAAGTTTAGTATTCATACAATTTGGTCTTGGTTAATGTTAAGTATCAGGCTATTTATAAATCTATAATATTTTAATTTAAATCTGTTTTTAAATTTCGTGGTCAATTAGTACTGCATCTAATAAATATATTTGCCGAGTTTTACCTAGATATTCTTTACATATGGAAAAAGTAAAACATCAAACATTAAAAAACGAGCGTTACGCACTTATGCGTCTTTGTGATTGGTCAATATTTGAGTCGGGTATTGTGGTAAAAATAAAAGATACACCTATATTGCGCTACTGGCTGGCATAGAAAATAAATGAAATGTTATTTTTATTTTGGCAAAGTTATAAATCGGCGGTTAAAATTATCAATATGTTTTGTTTTTCGCGATGTTAACTTCGTACCATAAATGCTTGCCTCTCATCAGGAAGGCCTTTCATTTTTTTCCAATTCAGAAGTTCGAATACAGATCCATGTTGTGTTTATTTTTTATATAATATTCTGAACTCATCAATCAACAATAACTTTGATGTGATTGCGTGCTTGCGATAACACAGGCCCTAGTGATAAGCGATGACCTCCGAGTCTCATCATACAAATTACAGTCATGTCCTCCTCTGATAATAAGATCGAGTAACGCTGTGAAGAATACACACAATTAATACTGATTAATTTACTATTTATTTTATTTTATCATATTGTATAAGTGAGTGTAATAAATCTATAGAATGGAACGATGCAACTAAAATGTCTGATAACAATGGTAGATTTTTAAGTTCATTGAAAGTCAAATAGAACAATCATCTGTGATTTGAAATTGTGGTAAGATAGAGTTATAAATATACATAAAAAAATAGACTACTGAATCTAGGCTATCTTGTGGCATTCACTTATCTGGAGCTTTTTTCATAGGTAGGTGACTTTGCTGCACATTGCGTTCGCTGCATATCGTAGGTGCATCGCTTTTGTGCACTTCGTTCTCTCGATCTCGATTTAGAATTTGGTTTGTTTTTCACGAAATCCAAAATTTCAAATTTAATACGTTTCGTACTAAATAACTATATAACTAAATATATACTATATAACACGTACGACCCTTTTAACACAGATTTCCATCAGTTCTAGCTAATAATAGATAAATCAGAAAGTGTTTAGATATTTTTATGTTCAATTTTTAAATGCAAGGTTTGATTTTTTTTGTAAATTTTGGTAATATTTCTCAAATAATTATGTACAGCTTGTACATGCGGTGATTGATTGCAGTGGCGCCTGAAGGGCATTTTGGTAGGGGTGGGGTGGGGGAAATAATAAAGTTATATAAACTGCTAGAAATATGTTTTAGAAAGTAGGCCTATGTACTCGAATGGTCGAGGGGAGTGGGGGGGGGAGTCGGGGCCACAGCCAAAATGTTTTCTTAATTTAAAGATTGCAAATGGTGGCTATTACTGATTTTGCGTTTTCGGTAGAAGTAATAAAATGAAGAACAAATATTTAGTTAAATAGTTACATTAAGAAGATATTTCCAATTTGATTGTTTATATTGAGAAGGTTGTAATGTGTTGTCAGTTGAAGGTTTGAGTGGGGTGGTGGGAAAAAAGCTCTTTTGAATTGCCAGAGTGTTGGGAAATGTTTGCCTTTCTGGACATTGAGTAGAGGGTGGTGGGGGGGAGTTCTGGGGCAAGCCTCAGTGTTTTTATATTAATTGAAAGTGCTTTGCTAATTTTGTGATTATGAGGTGGTGTATAAAAGTTCCCGTTTGTCCCCCAGGAGTGGTGGATATATCTGACCCAGAAATTATATAACAAAGATGCGGATGGTGCTAGAAAGCCGAGTAGGGGGCGGCAGCTAGCTACGCAACCAGTACCACGCGGTGCGTCTGTGTGACGAGATAACAGACTGGATCAACACTGCAGCCGTCTGACTAGGTCGGTCAGAGGTCGAGGCTATTATTACACTCGTGGTCTTCTCTAGACTGTTCGGGCAGGTTCCGAGACGTGGTCACCGTCACAAGACGGATGAGGAACCAGTACCGTCATGGCCCGGGGTAGAATGGCTCTTCTTATCGTAATACTAACATTTTCATACCAAAATCTAGCCACACATTCTTTGACAAAAGCCCGACTCACGTTTGTAGTACAATATTTAATAAATTACCAGCTTCAATTAAATATTCCAACTCACGTACACTCTTTAGGCACAAATTGAAAGACTTCCTTATAAGTAAAGCTTATTACTCATTAAGAGAATTCCTAGATGACCATTGAACCAATTTAACTTATTATTTTCACACTTCTCTCACACCACTTTTTTCTCTCTTCACTTTGGCTATGATTTAAAAAATTGTAAAATGTATTCATGTAATATTATCTTATATGTATAATAACAAATGCATTAGCATTGTTATTGATATTTTGTAGTATATTGTAATTACCATAATATGTATTAATTGTATTTGTATTTTTTGTTATTATTTGTAATTTGTATTTGTCCCATATAATATGCAATGCATATATCAGTGGACTGAAATGAAATAAAGATTCGAGGAAAGAGGCAAATCCATCTCGCAAACATTAGCTAGTAAGTAAGTAGGGGAGAATATTACTTCCAGAAACTAGTGGCGAGCTCTGGTCGTCGTCTTCGAGGCACTTCCCACTTTCCCTTCACAACCTCCCTGACGACGACGACCATGACGACCCCCTTCCTCCTCCCACCCATAGTTGCTTCTGACCAGCATGGGATTTTCCTCCCCGTATCTTCTAGGATAGAGCGGCGACAGTTGACGCGAGAAAAATTACTATCATTATTATTATTATTATTATTATTATTATTATTATTATTATTATTATTATTATTATTTATTATTATTATTATTTGGAATTACTATTAGGAACTCTGATGGTCTCAAAATTACAAAATATATCACTAGCAAAGAGAGGAGTACACTGCTAAAAACTAATCTTGGTTTTCACCACCAAATTACCGTTTTAGAGCAAAACGAAATTTATATTCACTACAAATACAAGTCCCTGCTCACCCTTATTATAGCAGTGTAGGTCAAAAGTCATTGACTTTTTACTTAATATGGACGAAACAGTCGACTATCATTATAATATTATTAAACCCACTGTTGCAATCTGCGTCATCATTATCAATCATTATCAGTGTCAGTGTACATAACTCGGCTAGAACAACTTAACAAAATACAAAAATGCATTTGGTTTGTAACAAACGCATCAGTCTGAAATGGAATAGTACTGATGGCACACATAACTTAACCTTCTACAATCTATGGTATGCATAATATACCATTGCGTTACAATCCGTTGCCAATCGTATTCATCGAAGTGACCAACGTTTAAACACATTCTAAACGGTAGACATACCTCTTGTTCGTGATCATTTGAGAGTGTGGGGTTTAGAATGTTTTATTCGACATTTTTTTTTCACCATGTTTTTTTTTATTACAACAACTTTTGTATTTACATGTATATACATATCAAGTTCACAGAAATTAAAATAAGGTTTTAGGGGAAATGAGAAAACACATTTAATTAAGAACTTAAAACAAACAAAACAAACAAAAATTTGAGGTACATCCTATCACACGTTACCTAAGTGTGAGCATGTAAAAATAACAATTAATAGCCAAAAAGGTGCTTGTCAAAATGTTCTAAGATATTTCCTTTTTTACATTGATAATTACGTCATGAAAGCCACTAGAAAACCGTAAACTTTGCAATATTCTCCCCCCCCCCCCCCTAAACCAAACCCTCTTCACCAAGTGCGACCGGTCTATGCAAATCATCCCTCTTCTGTTGTTTCAATATCCCCGCAGATAGGGGTTATTAGGCTAGTTCGCCTCCACCCCCGGCAATATGCGCGGTAGATCCAAGGTGTGGTACGCCAGCCCTCGGTACCCCCGCGCGCTCGGCTCGCCGGTAATGGGCGTGTTTGTCTCGGGCCGTGACGTCACTGGGTTCACTAGATGAAAGACGCGCGGCTTGACAGCTGGGGGTTTTAATCAACTGCGGGTTTTATTGTGGACCGTTTCTTATGGGAAGTATTGGATGGGTCCCCGGTTCGTTGACATTGTGTATTTGGGTGATTTAGGACGTTCGGTGTCAAAGATTCTAATTCCGTATGTTGAATGAAGGTTTCTGTTCCAAGGGTTTCTTAGGAGCCGTTCTAGCAACGAGGCACATGATACATTCTAAGGTTGTTCTGAATATTAAACTTGTGGATTCTGTCGTCTTACGTGCCCAAATTGTTTGGACGGAGTTTCCTATTAGAAATGCCGGTCTCTGGTTGGCCAATGTTCGCTCGTTGATGGGCGTCCTACCGAATGATTGTCTCAGTTGTAAAAGTACCTTTATTTGTAATATACTAGTACGCTTCGCTAACGCTTTTTTCAGTCGTTGATATGGATCAGCTTTTATGGTTGATTATCGTTTTCCCTAAAAGTACGATTTCTATGAGAAATGTTTCTTAGATTATCCCTAAAATTATAACATTAAGTTCAGTGATTTCAAACGCTCCCTTAAAGTTTCATTAAGGTCTGATCAGCCGTTTGCCCGGTCGCAAGCCAAATATCGCGAAAATATCTCATTAAAAATCGACAAAAATCGTAGAAGTATGGTATTCATGAGAAATATATCTTCGATTGTACCCTTAAACTTGGCTTGAAGGTCCCCTCCTTTTTTTTTATCAAGATCGCATGCTGTTTGTCCAATGCAATAGAGAGCGAACAGACAAAAAAACAAAACAAAACAAATAACAATAAAAGGTACCCAAGCTATGAAGTCTTCGCTTTTTTTTACTACAACTTTTGTATTACAATGAACACATATCAAGTTCACATATCAAATTCACAAAAATTAAAATGAGGTTTTAGGGGAAAGGAGAAAAGCACATTTAAATAAGAACTTAAAACAATCAAAACAAATAAATATTTGAGGTACATCCTATCACACGTTACCTAAGTGTGAGCATGTCTTTTCAAAATGTTCCAAAATATTTTCCTTTTTTTATTAAATTAAACCGCATTTTCCTCATCTTTTTACACTTATATCTGGCTTTTTACATTTGATTCACTGACTTGAAAACTATTTAAATTAAAGAAAATACTAGGTATGAACCATAAAATTGCGTTGTGCCTATTTTTGTCGTTTAAATAAATAAATAAATTATATTTAGAGTCTACCCACTCAGTTATATAACTGATTTTCAGTGGGGGACTTTAAATCAAAGCGACCAAGACAACCCTGTAGGCCCCGACGTAATCGACGAGTGCGCGATAACCAACCAAAGACCGATATTTTTAATAGGAAATATAGCAATCAGTGGTATGGACAGTGCGAACACCCGCGGATCAACGCCAGAATCAACAAGGCCGATTCGGCACAACTCTGAATTTATTATGTGCTTCGTTGCTAGGACGGCTCCAAAGTCACCGTTTACAAACTCCTAAGACAAGAACTGACAAGTCCAAATCAGAAGTTAAAAAACTTCTGACTTTAGCGGGAATCGAACCCTGGATCTTCTGCATTGGAAGCAGATACGCTAACCACAAGACCAACGAGCCACACAAAATCTGAAAGTCTATCGCTCATCCAAATAGTATTAGGTATTTTCAGAGCCTTACGATTTTGATATCATTTTTACGGCAATTTATATCAATCAAGAATCAATAACAATAGGACATTTTCAATTATTGGTCTACTAAAATGAAGGTTGGTGGTGGTTCTATTCAACAGCAGTAAACGTCTCCTCCTCCTCCTAATCAGTTGGTGTTGTTTACTGCGCGCGGTCCCCACTTGTCACACATCATCTCCAAGTGAGAGTTGGAGAATAACGGGACACTGTAGAAAACTCCGCTAAATGATTGTGTGCCCTTGAGATTGTTAATGTTCTTGTAAACACCGTAGCCGCGAGAAGCTAGCAACGATGCGTCTCGCGTGAAGACCACACGTTCCATGCAAATCCTAAAGAATTCCGTAGCTGGGGGGTATAACCCTTCACTAGTGTTTGGAAGTTATATTGAGCGGACCATCGAAACTTTATGTTGTTTGCTATGATTGTGTAAAATTATCGTTTCGGGTCGTATATTTTATCATAAGTTGGCATATTTTTTATTTGAAATTGTACAAAGTTTAGTTCAAAAAACTGTTTTCGAAAAGGGAACAAAACTTTGTTATCAAAATATTTTCTTAAATATATTGATCCTGTTATATATTTATTTTGAAACTGCTTAACTTACATGTATATTATTATGTGTATCAACGTAATCCTATTGTTTATTTATACTTTAGTTTTAATTATTGAATCGATTGTATTGAACATTTCACAGATAAATGTGTCATGTAACAAACTGAAAGCGGTAACTATTCAAATATAAACACTATTTGTGTACACACTTGTTGATTGCACCTGGATCGTGTTGAGCAGATTTATGTAATGGTTCAAACTTCAAAGCGATTCTAGGAAAACAATGTGTAATAAGAGTATAAGTCAACAATAATTATTTCTAAGGCTATTCGACCGCGTTTTTCTATTTTCCAAAGTATGCTACCAAGTCAAAATGTACCGCCAAACGAAAAAATTCGCATGGAAGACAATAATTGTTTAAAAAAACTTTTTTCTCTCAGTCAGCCTATAAAAACCAATTGAAAATTAATGTCACAAAAACACTACACCCTACGTTGAACGGTGTGCTTTGGCGAATTGAAGTTTGAAATTCTTTTGGGGTGGCGATGTTGGCCGTGTACTGGATTAGAAAAATTTGAAAAAAAGATTTGATTTTCTAAAAGAGCCAGGTTTCAAAGCCATTCACTATATTTTGACTTGGTAGCATAGTTTGGAAAATCGAAAAACGCGGGTCGAATAGCCTTTGAGGAATTAAAATTATTATTCAAATAGAAAATATTATTTAAAAAATGCGTTTTGATTATATTGTTTAAAAAACTAGGAAAACGCTTAAGTCCCGCCGCGTTGTTGGATGAGAGTAATTGGTGCATTGAGCTGCCATGTGTTATGCGGATTTTCTGTTGTTCTGTGAAAAAATCATTACTAAGTTGAAGATTTTTTTTTTTATTAAATTAAATTAATGAAAAATTAACCTAAATTTAAATTTTTTTAAATTAATTGTAATTAAAAAAAGGAAAAAATCGTAATATTGAAATTTCATAAGAAATAATTATTCAATGCGCACAAATTTTACACAAATATATGAATTTATAAAATTAAGGTTCTGTGAAAAAATTATTACAATAGAATAAAGCAAATAGGTGTTATAAGTCAAAGAATTGTTTTAAAAAAAGAAAAAAAACGTAAAATTTCGATTTTCATGAGAAATAGTTTTTTGATTGCGCTCAAATTTCACACGAATACATAAATTCATAAAATTAAGGTTCTGTGAAAAAATCATTAAAATCGAAAAGCATGTAGGTGTTATAAGCTGAAGAAATTTTTAAAAATCGAAAAAAATCGTAAAATTGCGATTTTCATGAGAAATAATTTTTCGATTGCGCTCAAAAACGTGGCAGTTCTTCGTTCAGAGATTTCGAAGGCCTCCATAAAATTTCATCGCAATTGGAGTATCGGTTTAGCCGGAATCGTGTTAACAGACACACAAAAATACAGAAAAAAAAAAAAAAAAAAAACATTCCGGATTTTTTTCTCCAGTGTAGTGAAATGGAATCTTCGCTTCGCTCATCCAATAAAAAAATATTTTGATGGAAGAGGTTATAGTGTTAGTTTTCGAAAACATGACAAATTCCACGATGTTTCAGTATAGTAATGGTTTATGTACTTTAAAAATAGTAATTCACGTAAGAGGAGCCCAATTAGAAAGTCGTTGAGTGAGTGTGATGGTAATTGACGTCGCGTTCATCACCTTGGAGTTATATTCGGAATCACATTAGCGTGTAATGTAATAATATTTTCACTTTTCCACCTGGAAATAGCGAGGAATCTGTCAACATCGGTCATCTCGCTTTACATTCCGTGGAAAGAGAATTGAAAACACTTTGAAGGCCTCGCGGTTGGATTTCACTTCATCGCGTTCGTTGGGGGAAACACCAGGGTTACGTCACAGATCACAAGACGAACGTTTAGAGGGGGGGGGGGGGCGAACAACATGTCTAAACACCTTCTTCCATAAAGATCATGATTTTAAGGACTATTAAATACTCAAAATAAAACAAAGATTATACAATATTTCAAAGGTTGATCAACCCCCTTCATCAGGTTTGTTTGTTTTGAAGCCTATTCTGCTGTCATGTTTTTTCAACAGTCATTAAAAACCTGATGAACCTTTTATGAAATATCGTTTCTTTGTTTTATTTTGAGTGGTGAATAGTCTTAAAAATCATGATCTTTAACCTGACCTAGTCTAATATTGTTTCATCCTTTTAATACCTTCTTCCATGTTTGCCTTTTGACATATGGTGCTACTAATGCCAAAGAGAGTCATCTCTATTTATTATGGAATCCTTAAAAAGTGCCACCCATGTTGTACAAATTTAAATGTAACACCTAAAAGGGATGGTGGCTCCCTTTAGATGCCTATATACCCTATCTTGTCTGTACGTTTGTCAAAAATATATATTTCTATTTCCAATATGTTTCAGTATAAATTTAATTGGCAAAAGTGCCGCGCGCATTGCAAACAATGAAATTATCCCCCTGCTCCTCTATATGTGCATCACTTTTCTGTCTGTCCGTCCTGTGCACGTGTCACGACTCACGATCAAAACCGAACATGACTTCTGATTGAATAACGTTTTTGTTGAAATTTTTCTTCAACAAGGATGATGCAGAATTTTCTTTCATTAGGGGGTCACCAAAAATGGGAGTTTAAAATTAGATTGTGTGCTAAATACCCGTCTGACTATACAATTTTAAAATATACAACCCGGAGTTCAAAATAAAATAAAAATTAAATACTAAATTTTAGTATTTCCTCCTGAATTTATCAGGATTACGATACTTTATACTTTAAAGGAACAGCACACGGTTCCCTCAAAATGGTAAATTTTAAAGTTCAGTTTTAAAGTTGAAAAACCACATTCCCGTAAAAGCTCCCTAAAAAGTACGTGACACATTTGGCAGTCACCAAATAGCTATTCGCTCGGCCAAGATGCATCCGACATATGAAACTTTGTCAATTGTCAAAGAAGCATTCCATGCGGTCAAAGATTTTCAAAAAATTCTTAATCAGCCAGAACAAAAATCACGAATATAGTCAATTTTAGAGTTTTTAACAAAATCAAAATTCGTGAAAACGAATTTATTTTTATGAATTATTTTAAAACAAAATTTGGAAAGTGTTACTGCAGAGCCCTATATTTCCTCATTCATGACATATGTGGAAAATTTCATACACCTGTGGTGTCAGTCGGCCGAGCGAACAGCAATTTGTCTAAAACGCATGTGGAAACATGAGCTCTCTCTGCTGTATAGAAGCAAGCATGATACGGCACAATTAACTTACCTCAGTGTTATTATCTCACCTCGGTTATCATCATTGAGTCGACTCTTATCTCTCGTTCTCTGCTGGATGTGCTGCGCAGTTGATTCTGAAACGCTTGGTCCAATTCCGCTCCTATCTTATCAGTTATCACCTTGTACTAGAACCTGCATGACTGATGTTCGGGGATATCCCACCCTAGAGGGGCAGGTACCCAGTGACGTGCCCGGCCGGGAATATATTGCGGGGGGGGGGGGGGGGGGGCTAGAGCAATATAGGAAGACGATAGCCCGGTTTTAAAATGTATTTACCTACATACTAGCTGATGTTTTCGAGATGGACTTTGCCACCTTCCTCGCATCTTACAATCCGCTGTGGAATACTTTGAGCCAAATTCTTCCCCGGACCCTGAAAGGGGGGTACTGGTAACTTACTATAAGCGTGCTTTTTCTTTCCGGGTTGTCCACCCATGGAACGACCTGCCGCCCGCCCTCAAAGACTGCCCAGTGAGACATTTCCCTTCCCTGTGCAAGGAGCACTTGTGGTAGATCCAACTATACATGTGCCATGTTAGTTTTACGTGCTTCAGCGAGGCTCTTCGCGGCACGAGATTTTTTCACGGATTTTAAGTGTTTTAGCAAAATATTTGCTAGCGTCGACGCCGTTTCTTATTGTTTTTTAATGTAATGACAAGAATAGGCCTAAACAATAAAAGAAAGAAAGAAAGAAAGAAAGTCTATTTGATCATAATTTAATTTTTAAATTTATTTATTACACGTCAAACATAGAGACATTGAGCTGTTCGAGTGTCATGTACAGGCGACGGCAAACTTGTCACGTCATCGTCTAGATGAGCCTCGTGCCCGTGCGACTTGGCAACGCTGTAGCACGTGACTCGAGACAGATAACCTCGGTCGGGACCTGACGACTTCTTGGTCCTTGATAACAGCTGATAATAACAGACTATTCGCTTCCTAGGCCAAGTTGCACTCGACGCGGTAGCCACAGCTGAGTGGCCATAAGGTGAATCTATCGGACTATAATATACATTTTAAATTTTAGTTTAGCAAAACAACGGACTTATTTTACGAATAGACTATTTTCAAAATCACCAGCACCATCCTATATTGCGCGTGCAAAGCATTACGGGAGAAAGAGTATTTACACACTAAATGCCATATGCTCGGGTGTGTGGAGATGACATTTAGCATGTAAATTATCTTTCTCCCATAATGCTTTGCAACTGAGCGTGCACGCGCAATTAATTCTGAAAATGGTCTTAACGGTCAAATAACATTGACAAAACTTTTTTGCGTTAAGCAATACGCCCAATATAGACAATTAAAGTAATATATTGAATCGACGACGTATACCCCGGACATAATTCTGCTCATAATGTTTTGGGTTGGAAGGCTCATTTTTGTCAGTCGGGTCAGAAGAGGGGGGGGGGGGAGCTTCCACCTGTTTTCTCGTCTTGCTAATCCTGTCATGTTCTCTTCTCCTTCCATGTCTTCAACTCTTTCCATATCTTCTTCTTTGCTTGCTTATATCCACCAGTTCACACCATTTCATTCTGTCTCCTAGAGTCTTCCTGTTCCTGCTACTACTTCTTCCCAACACTCATCCCTCTCTTCTACATAAAGATAATACTACAAATAAATAGTAAATCGTGCAATGACATTCCTCGTGTAGTAAACGCTGGTCAAGTGTGGCTTCTCGGTCTATGTCCAGTGTCCACATAGCGAGCTGGTCCCTAGGGAGCGAACTTCCCCAGCCCCGGATGAAGCCGGACACCTCATAGGGATCAGTACCTGCAAGTTGGTTAGATACGGATTAATAGGAGTTGTCTGGTCTCATTAGTGCACGGCCAGTCTACGTGTGTTTGGTGTCGTGGGACGCGGGAGAATAACCTCCACAGAAACACCGAGTAGAATTACATTAGACGTAATTGCCGACCAACTTCTACACCGATATTGACATCGGTGTATTGCTTCTTTTTACTTTTTTAAAGTAATTTGTGGATAAGAAGGGGTTAAATGTCATGACATTTTTTAATAAATTGCCACGTCCCGCAAGAGGCTAAGGGTGTCAATACATAAGGATAGTTTGCTAACGGGGCACACTTGGCGATCCTCATCACCCTTCGACAATATACTTAAAACGACTAGAACACAAAAGACGCTTAATTTAAACATTCTCATTCTCATTCGAATTGGACTTGAATTAATGACGTGCTCCTATATTTTACGAATATTTACCTCTATTCCAATATTTCTGTTTATTAACCTTTATTTTGAATACATAAGCCCGCTTAAGGACATAGCTATTGATTCATAGCATGAATCAATAACCTTTGGGGCAAATTTTTACGACAAGTGCTATGAATCAATAACCTTTATATTGCTATTTTAATCATATATTTTGTGTAGAATGCTAGAACTAGTAGGCCTAACGGATACTATTAACCTTTTATTGATTTAAAAATATGTTTCTTGTTATTTTGCTCTTTATGTCTTTTCTTTTTGAACGTACGAACTCGTTGTAAACGTATGATTACCCTAATTCCTTAAAAATACCATACACTTAATATGAAATTAATATTTTTTAGATATCGAATCGTTTCCTTTATTTTATCGACCAATGATCGAGAATCGATAATCTTTTGACATCAGATTATGCATTTTATCTAGTTGCTGGTTATGTTCAAACAAGTGAAACTGTCGTAAGATGATCACTTCGACTATCAATATTATTGCCAAACACACAACGTTGCCACGTTTCCTATAGTGTATCGACCAATGATCGAGAATCGATAATCTTTTGACATCAGATTATGCATTTTATCTAGTTGCTGGTTATGTTCAAACAAGTGAATAGGGAACACTATATATTATTATTATTTTATTATTATTATTATTATTATTATATTATTATTATTTTTATAGTGGTTCTTTATTGTTAAAACAATCTCAGGTACATTTGCGTCCTGGTATACACAAGGCGGGGTGAGGCCCAAGCCCAACAAAAGTTTACATTATAAACAGCGTGAAAACATAAGTATAG
Organism: Sweltsa coloradensis; assembly: GCA_024449915.1. Classification (NCBI taxonomy): domain Eukaryota; kingdom Metazoa; phylum Arthropoda; class Insecta; order Plecoptera; family Chloroperlidae; genus Sweltsa; species Sweltsa coloradensis. The sequence continues at coordinate 221,306 of JAMZAV010001026.1, forward strand.
TTCACATATTACTGTAGACAAATAATCTAATTAACAAAATATAATAAATATGAGTGTGATAACAAAATCAATAAGATCCTCGTAGACAAACTATAAACATATAAACCACGTGTCAGACTATGTCTCATCAACCATCAACACAAGCTGCCACACATAATGTACGGACACAACACCTACGATCGGGAAAAATTGATTACTCCCTGATTTTCTGTTCCTGATTTTTGGGAAACCTCATATTCGTTTGAGTGGGATCGTCTAATAAATCAGTTTTTTCTTTTCGGTCTTCGACTATCAATATTATTGCCAAAACACAAACGTTGCCACGTTTCCTATAGTGTTATCGACCAATGACGAGAAACGATATCTTTTGACATCAGATTATGCATTTTATCTAGTTGCTGGTTAGTTCAAATAAGTGAAACTGTCGTAAGATGATCACTTCGACTATCAATATTATTTTTTATTGATTTTGTTATCACACTCATCTTTATTATTATTTTGTTAATTAGATTAATTTGTCTACAGTAATATGTGAACTATACTTATGTTTTTTACGCTGTTATAATGTAACTTTTGTTGGGCTTGGGCCCCCACCCCGCCTTGTGTATACCAGGACGCAAATGTAACCTGAGATTGTTTGAACAATAAAGAACCACTATAATAATAATAATAATAATAATAATAATAATAATAATAAAAATAATAATAATAATAATAATAATAAAAATAATAATAATGTGTTCCCTATCCTTTCGACTATCAATATTATGCCAAACACACAAACATTGCCACGTTTCCTAAGTGTATCGACCAATGATCGAGAATCGATAATCTTTTGACATCAGATTATGCATTTTATCTAGTTTCTGGTATGTTCAAACAAGTGAAACTGTCGTAAGATGATCACTTCGACTACAAATTATTGGCAAACACACAACGTTGCCACGTTTCCTATAGTGTATCGACCAATGATCGAGAATCGATAATCTTTTGACATCAGATTATGCATTTTATCTAGTTGCTGGTTATGTTCAAATAAGTGAAACTGTCGTAAGATGATCACTTCGACTATCAATATTATTTTTATTGATTGTTATCACACTCATCTTTATTATTATTTGTTAATTAGATTAATTGTCTACAGTAATATGTGAACTATACTTTTGTTTTCACGCTGTTATAATGTAAAAATTTTGTTGGGCTTGGGCCTCACCCGCCTTGTGTATACCAGGACGCAAATGTACCTGAGATTGTTTGAAAAAATAAAGAAAACCCCTATAATAATAATAATAATAATAATAATAATAAATAATAATAATAAAAATAATAATAATAATAATAATAATAATAATAGTGTTCCCCATCCTTTCGACTATCAATATATTTGGCAAACACACAACGTTGCCACGTTTCCTATAGTGTATCGACCAATGATCGAGAATCGATAATCTTTTGACATCAGATTATGCATTTTATCTAGTTGCTGGTTATGTTCAAACAAGTGAAACTGTCGTAAGATGATCACTTCGACTATCAATATTATTGGCAAACACACAACGTTGCCACATCCGCATGCGTTGCGGTGTTGCCGTGATCAGTTAGCGCGGGTGGTGTGACGCCCTAACTGACAAGACAAATAGGAAACTGCTCGACCAATCACAAGGCGAGACATAGATAAGTTGATAATTCAAATATTGGATTCGATTCAGTCTTCGTTGATAGTTAGCGGAGTAGTTTTCATAACGGTTTGAAAAACATCAGCTAGTGTAGTGAGTGAATGGACGAACTTAGGATGTTGTGAAGCTTTTGTTTTGAGTATACAGCGTGGAAGTCAAACTCAGCCAAGTTCATCAGCGGTAAAATATTTAGCCTGTTTTGAGCCAAAGTGAAATGTAAGGACCCATCTAGCACGGTTAAATAGCCGGTTTTGATATCACATTCGTTAATTTCGTCGAGGAAAAAAACGATTAACAGATTTACTCTCTGAAGATCGCAACGTTCCGTGAAAATCGTAGACGGTGCTGAGTTTAACAAATTTTAAAAAGATTGAATTTAAAAACAAATAAGTATTTTTGAGTTAGTAATACGTGTTTGGTATACTGTTTCCGAAAATCCATAAATTCGTCAGGGAAAAAAAGGTCTTCTGATATAAATGATAATGATTCGACACACGTATTTGACAGTGATCTCAATGATTGGCCGTAACTTCATTTACTGTCGCTAATTAGTCCTCAACAATACAATTGCATTAAACTCATTCATGATTCGTTCAAGATGGATGTGCTATGGTTCGCTTGTCGATGGTGTCGGCGCCTACAGAGGTCGTGCTAGAATCTTATGTCCCCCATTGAAAATCAGTTATGTGACTGAAGCGGAAGTGACTCAAATATAATACAAATTGTATTTATTTATTATTATTATTTATTTATTTTAATTAAAGAGTTTAATGCTTTATTCATGCCACTCCATACACTCACAACCGACAGTGGGGAGGGACAGTGGAAGGTCTTGGGCTCGAATCCCGTCGAGACCGGCAATCCTGATTGAAGTTTTTTTCCGAGGTTTTCCTCAGTCGTTAATGCGAATGCAGGGGATTGAGTCCTCTTAAATAGCCCTCGGACATCCCTTCACAATTGTGCTATCTGCAATATACCTATACTCAAACCGTGTCTTACTTGGCCCAGTACCTGAGGGAGACCCTTTCATTTCCTAGGGATTATCCATTGACCGCAAGCCAGAGTGAATGTAATTAAAAGAAGGGTCGCTCAGGTACTGGGCCAAGTAAGACACGGTTTGAGTATAGTTAGTCACCTGAAGAGGATCACACCGGTTAAATCTGATGTGTATACCCTAAAGCGGGCATCCTACAAATTTTATTTTTGTACACCCACAGTTAACTCAATCAACGACAAGAAGCGGCGATAACTATCTCGGCCAGTTATCAAATCTTGGAGTTAGTTATCTTTGCGAGCGTAATCTCAAGGCAATAGATCGTAACGCTTGTAAACTGTTAATTGTTTTATGCGGGTGATCTTCAAGGTATTCAACAGGTAATCCCTATCAGGTTTTACGACTGTGTCGAGCTAGTGCGGAAGCTCCGTAATCTCTAAGGCGCGTAAGTTAAGCCTCATAGCACCAGTGCTGAAACACACCTCACACACACCCGTCTAATATTCATATTTCGGGCCATCAACTAGATAAAGAATAGGCCTTCTTAACATAAAGGCCTTGTTTAATGTCTCGTAGAGATTATGAATTTGATACTAAAAGCTAGACAAATTAATAGTTGTAAAGCTTCCTGAATTAATTAGCGTGAGGACCTGCTTTTTTTTAGTGAAGGTATAAATGGTTACGATGAGAATTTCGTTATCTGTACCGTTTGTAGTGTAGCTCTAATTTAGTTTGAAGGATAATTACTTTTAGTGGGAAATCTGTCCAGGGCCCAGTGTTTTTGGGGGAAGGTCGTTACTATTAACTTGCTCCCCATTATGGAACTTTTGTGATGGGAACGCTTTCCTTCATCACCATGAGGAACTTGTAGCTTTAAAAGCTACTTTTTTGTGGAAACTTGGAATGAATTAAACTATCTCTGAAAAGTTCAGAACACTAGTAATTCAGCCGAATTCACGAGTAAAAGTTATAATTACGAACTCGATTGCATCTGTCTGAATTTAGGCTGGTTTAAGGGGCTTCATGTTCCTCCGAGAATATACACTGGATAGGTATCCATTTAGTGCTGAGTCTTGTAATTTTGTTACCAATCTTTATCTTTATAGTAGTAACTAAATTCCTAGTTTTAAAGGGAATGTAATCGTAACTTGGTACAGCTTTTGACAAATTAACTTATCTTTTCGAACTTCCTTATTCAGGTTAACCATCCCACTACTACCCTTCTCAGGTGACTGGCAAGTGTAGAGTGTGGGGGTAGTGATGGGAGGGACTGAGTCCGGGTGGTTAGTTAGGGCTCTCTCCTATCATTCGCCCTATATGACTGAGGAATACCTAAAAGAAACCTCAGTCAGAGTTGCCACTGGCTAGTGTTGAATTTATTAATTTGTTTATCTAACGTATATTTTATTCAATCGTGAAAACTGATTTACTAAGGAAGAAAATAAATAAAATTATGCTAACGTTAATGCACACTAACAAACAATAATAGAACAACCTATTCAAAACAATAAAATTAATTTTGTCAATAATATACAGCGACAATCTATGATATTGAATGAAATGTTTCAAAATTATATTGATTCAATTATAATAGATCAAATCGAAATAACACCTCAAGCGAAGGCGTTACCTAAAAGATCAAAGCTTACAACCAATAAATGTCAAATTTATCCCCAATTGTCAAATCCGCTGATGAGAAAATGTGCCGCGTGGGTTTTTGGTTCTGCTCGTGGCAACTGTCATCGCCTCCAACTCTGTTAGTGATTATCAGCTCGGCGTGTTGGCCAGAGGGACGGTGGTATTGGCTATAATGTCGATATGAAAACATTACCAGCGAGTTGCGCCAATTATGAACTCGCAGTTCAGAGAAATAATTATCCTCGTTTGGGCATTTGAAATTTTGTGTTCCTCTTCCGACCTATAAATAGCAAAGGAGTTATCATAAAACACCTAAATATTTGTAGGGCGATATATTTGTTTTAAATAAATAAGTTTCGAAGTATTTGTAGTGTCCAAAAGTGGTTTATTAAGCAGCTAACCTAATATTGTCAGTTTTATTAAAATATCATGTTACAGAATGTAGTAATACCAATAATTACACAATTGTAATGATATCAACGTCAATAGATAAGATGCATGACGGCCTTCAATGCTCTTTATTTGTTTATAATTTTTACGTAAAACTTGTACAATCATACTACAACAAGATCTTATATAATAGACTGTTGCAAGCGTTCATTCGTTGTAAAAGCAAAATCTGTAAGATTATAAATTTTTAATAAGGGCACCATTTTTTTTAGAAGAATAACAATTTAACTTTATAAGAATAACTAAAGTATACGAAATCAAATTATAAATTAAGTATAACCATTGAGTATCTACACTATTTTTAGGTTCTTGATGCTAAATTGGTGAACGTTTTATTTTGTTACTCGCTAATTTTACAAAAAAATAAGGTTTAAGCATCAATATAGAACTTGTTTAGCGTTTGAAGTGCACGAAACACCCCAGATTTTGGGTTTTGGAGGGGAAAAAGGAAATCACGCCGCAAAATATTAAATTTCTCAATTTAAATGCTAAATATTCAAAATTGAAATGCTCTTATTCAAGAAGCATAGTTTTGGTGGCAAGGCAAGGTACATCACAACAGTTGGTTGAATGGTTGAAGTGACGGCTCGTTATAACACGGTGTTAATGAAGTTATTCTTTTATCGTTCATGTAATTACCCCTCTTCCCCCCCCCCTTCCCTCGCCCCGAGCAAGACGCTGATTGGTTGTTTACACACTGCATGATACAATAATTACACCTGGCGGCTCACTTACCAACTATAGTTTTTAACGCGATTCCAATGATTGTATAGTGCTTAGAGGGATACAAATACATCACGGTTTAGTCATTAGTTTTTATAAATATTTGTTTACTAAAATAAATTGTTGATCGCTGTTTAAAACGTATATACTTCATTTCGGATAAACAAATAATTTTATAAAACTTTATATTATTCAAACAATCATTCTAGTCCTTTTTATTTATTTATTTTTTTATCTTTTTTTGTGGGGGGGGAGGGGATATTTGAAACTTTGTTAATAGTACTTAAATTTCATTTTTAATACGGCTTATCTAAAACTCAATTCGAACAAAACACCAGGATTGTCATATATCTATATTATGTTACCTCTATCCTATTCAGTTATAAAAAATAATTTTTAAAAAAGGGTGATAAATAATATTACTATAACACAAATGCTCACAAAATAATGAACATGAACAATAAAATTATGTACTATTTGAAAAATGTGCTTACTGATAATATATGACCAGATTCTTTGTACAAATACAACATCTAAAGTAAGCTTAAAATAATTAAATATTGGAAATCTAAAAGTGAATGGAATTGTAACAAATTTTATCAAATTGGGCAATACAAACGGGAAATCATATTATAATCAGCGAGAGACCATAAGTTTTCATAAAAATAAAAAAGTCGACCATCCCAGTTTCTTGATTATCCCCCCCAAACCTACCCATCGTCTCTGAGCACGTTGCCGAGTGCATCTGCGCCCACCGTGTTATCTCTCTCTCTTGCAGCAGCCTATGATGCACGTGACTCCAGACTACGTCGTAAGGTTTGATTTGTGTCTTGTTTATATCTAGTTCATTCACCGACCATTGAGCTGCGTACGTGTTGTGTTGTGATCGTCTTGTCGAGTTATATCACGAGGACATGTTTCAGGTGCAGCGATACTCGCTAGTAAAGAGTTGAAGAATTTTAAAATTATCGCTTTTATTTGTCAAGAAGAATTATTTTCAATTGTCTCTTTGTAATTTGTACTTGTATTTTAAATCAGAACTATCTTTCATTGCTCAGTTTAGATCATCTTTTATTTTGGTTAACAAATTAAATTTTAAACCGAACCAAAACCCTAGATCGTTAAAATTGGTATTTTTCTGTTTTAGATCATTCTTTCCGACTTTTGTTTGTATCTTTGTATTTAGTGTTTATTTTAACCGTTTGTTAGTTTATAATTCCAATATTACACACAATATATTTAGTATTTATATGTTTTTACATGGGTTTTCTCGGATATAATGTGACATAATGAATACCTTCGTAATCGCTCTAGTTTTATCAATTGCTATTCTAAAGAGTTTTGTTACCAATGTTTCGTTTTGTTTCTCTTTATAACTCGGACTCGGAAACTCGAAAGTAGTATAAAAATATATGTATATATTTAACATTTAAAACAACTTATATCCGATTGCAGTGTTTGAAACTTATGAATGTATAGAAGAATTCATACAAAGACTAACGTTGAATTTAGATTAGCCTTCATTATGGTATTTTATTTATAGTTGCGTTCAATGGTATGAAGTGTGTTACTGTTAGGACATTTTATTGAACAGTAAACTTGTTTGGAGGTAACTGAAAGATAGTTTGGTTGACGAAAATCAACCATCACCATCAATTTTCGTTATAATAACAAACACGTTTTGTCATAGGAATGTTTGATACGATTCAGCCCGGTTTTACCCTCTTGAAGTGACTAACATTTAGTCATTTGGGTGTTTAGTTTAGATAGTTTGAAAAGTATGTCCAATATCTCAGTATTCTCCGATGACTAAGTGGGTCAGGATTGATGGAAGTTTTGTCACTTCTGATGTGGACTTACGTCCATCAGTTCTTCGCTCAGGAATGCCGTCCTAGCAACGAGGCACATATTATTACATTCAGTTGTTTTAGCCTTGTTGATTTTGGCACTGTCCGCGGGTGGAATCGTGTCCAGCTTGATTGATCGGTGTTTCCTAAATAAGCCGCGGTCTCTATAGTTAGTCATTGCTAGCTCGTCGATGGTGTCGGCGCCTACAGGGTTGGCTTTAAATTTAATGTTGCTTCTTTATGGAAGTTCTAACTAGGCCTACTGATCGGTGGTCTTGATGCAAGTGTATTGGGGAAACTAGATGGACTTACCCAACACCGCCTGCTCTATTCCTGTCCGAGTTGGGCAAGACACCGCCACCTCGAGACCGATTTCCTTTCTTTGGCAAGGTCGCAGGCAAGGTCGCGCGGATCAAGGTCTGTGGGTGAGCTAGGAGCGGCCAGGTCTCTCTCGATACACGTGCTCGGACCAGTCGTGACGTCAGCGGGACACGAGCGTGAGAAACACACGTGGACTTTCGGGGGGTTTAACCCTTTCACTACTCAATTTAATTCGTCTAGATTAGTTGTTTTTAATCAAACAATTAAAAGCGTTTTTTCTAAGATTTTTTGAATTTTTTTTGTATTTTTAATAATCGTGAATCTGAGAAAATTTTGGATTGTGAATTACATTTTTATTTTAAGTTAAAATTAAAATTGTAAGAGTACACCTATAACTAGATTTTTTCTGATTTTTTGTTTGCATTTTTAGATTATGTGTATCTCAAATACTATCAATACTAGGGCCTATAGCAATATATTAAATTTCAGGGACATACCAAAATTTTGTCGTTTTTAGCTGTTTTTGCACAATGTATATTTTCAATCTTCCCTTAAAAGAAAGGCCTACTATTCGTCCCATTGGCATAGGAAAAAAAATATTTTATCAACCGAAAAAATAAAAGAATTCTAGGTAAAATTGAAAAAAAAACATCATTTACCCGCACCCGCATTTAATGTATAAAATTGATGTCCACTATAGTGGACACCAGTAGCGAGAGGGTTAATTTTCACTTATTATTGTGCAATTGCTGGAATTCTGAAAAAATACTAATTTATATCATCCAGTCAACATTTTATCAATCATCCCGTGAATATATAACAACTAACATTTTTTAAAATTATTAACTTCATTAATTTTAAGGATGGGACAGGATCAATGCGGCGGATGGGTTTTAATGCCCTGCTTTCCTGTCTCATTCTCTAACTTTTGCATTGTAGGGAGTAAGTAAGTGACAAATTTACAAAAAGCGTTAGTTATTTTCAGGCGGGATTAGGCCAGCTAAACCTGATCTTCCATCCACCTTTAATATATATTCATTTCAGATTTCTTATTTCAATTTGTTAATATCAATTTGAATTTACAATGAAATATTTGATAAAATAACATTAATTAACATTTTTTAAGTGCATAAACTATACATATTACACATTTATACTCTCATTCATACCATAATTATATTATACATAAAGTCGGGTAGGAGGTGGGAGTGGGGAGGGTCACCGCATTCTTGGACCCCCGGCCCCCACTTTCTCTGCATCACTTTCACTGTCTTCATCCTCAGGGACCTCCACCAGTTTTTTTCCATATTTTTATTCTTCCCAACATCATTCCTGGTAAACCCTTTCCCAAGCTGCGTTTTTCGTTTTCAAATCCATTGCTATAACAAACAGAAAACAAAAAAAAACAATAATGAATCTTAAAAATATCCCAAATATGCTGATGTTTTCAATCAATGTCACATCATTTCACTCTTATCTATCCAGATTTAAGCATAAATTTGAATTTACATTCGTGAAACTCTCGCGCTTTTAAGTTCTTTGCAAACTTTCTGATTTAAAATTTAGGTCAAAAAGTGGTCCAAAATGTTCAGCTAAAATAGATAAGTATTTTTAGACTCAACTCATTCAGACCACGCGTCCATTATAACGGACATAACAATTTAGATTTTTTTTTTAAATTTGAATTACAGTTTTCTCAATTTGGTAAAAAAAATCAAAACAATTGTGGAATTCAAACTCACATGTTTATCTCTTTTTCATAGGACGAATAGTACATTTTTTTTAGAAAAGATTGAAAATAGAAATCTGCAAAAACGACAAAAAAAGTTTTTTGTTTTACCGGAAATTTAATATATTTCTAGTATTGCTGGTATTTGAGATAATTATAGAAAATCCAAAATATGCCAAATAAATCGGAAAAAATCTTGTTTAAAAATGCACTTAAAATATACATTTGAACATAAAACGTTGCTTTTATTCAAAATTCAAAACTTCCCAAAATTTCTTAAAAGTTGACAATTTAAAAAAAATATTAGTCCTATGAGTGTATAATCTATCGTGAAATAATTTTTAATTTTGCGGATTTACTTATGGTTTGAATGAGTTTAAACGTCGTCCCTCGCCGGTCCAGCCTAGTAACACGCCGTAGGGTGACGTCACGTGTCAAGGACGAGGTGGCACCACCGCCTGCTAACTGCACGGCCAGTGTTCTAGGAAGGCTGTGGAACAAACATGGCTGATGTCACTCGGCCTGGGAACGACCGACCTAAGCAATAACACACACCTGCAGCTGCCCATCTGTGTCGGGTGAGGTGATGACACTCTTTATATAGTCGCGTTGATGGATGAGCGTTTCTGACCTATCTCCATGCAAAGGGCGGTTTTATGAGAAATATTTCGTCGATTCTATTCCTTTTAAAAAAAACGTAACATGTCTAAGTTGAGAGATTTCGAGAGTTCCCTTAAGCTTTTATATAGATCTGAGTAGTTGTTTGTCCGGTAGAGAGCGAAGAAACTACAAAACAAAACACGTTTAAAAAATCACCCGAGCTACTTTTCTCAGGGTAGTAAAAAAATTATTTTACAACAATCATCCAATTAATGTATTGTGCTAGAAAGTACTCGCCATAAGTGGGGGGGGGGGGGGCGGTTCTAGCCCACGGACTTTTTAAATATATATATATTATGCAATTTCATGTATTTTCAACACAAACAAAATTATTATTTCTCATTACAGCAGATACAAATTTGACATACTATTCCTGGGCCCTAATTGAAGTGTTGAGAATAAAGAACCATGTTTCCATTTTTGGGGATGGTAACACTTTTTCTTTTCAGCGGGAATGCCTTCGCCAGTAAATTTAGTTTAGGGATAGTGTCCCCCCCCCCCCTATTTCCCATTCCCCCGAATTCAACCACTGTTAGCAGAAAAGTGGGTGTCAAGTGTCAACAGAACCTGCTTATGATAATATGGGGTTATCGAGCTAGAATGCCTAGTGTGTAATGCCTACCTAGGTGCATGATATGCATTACGCTTATCGCTTGCACTGGCTACAATCTGCGCTCAGCTCCCGTGAAAACCTCGCCTGTAAAGACGGCTGCTCTCTGTAATACGCGTGTGTGTCGAGCCGAAGAGACGAAACTCCCTCCGTGTCATTGTTAAAGTAATAAACCTGATGGAGTTGTATCAGGGAAACATAAAGATTAATAGGCTGATTAGTATTACCTCGCGCTATAACTCTGCGTAATAGTCGGCATTGTCTTATAATGTGGTGGTTTCGTCAAGTCTCATGAGGCGAGAGCTGTGATTGGCCTACAGATTACACGAATACACCTCTTTCTTGTAGCAGACTGCAATAATTAGCTTCTTGATGAAATGTTGTAGGCTTTCATGAGCTCTGGATGATGAATGTTTAAAGAATATTTGCCACCCATGTTGGTGGCTTCTTCAAGACTGATGAACTGTGGAGATGCGAATGAAAGAAAAAGAAACGGCGGCCCGATCCACAAGATGATGATCCTGGCCTGGCCCGAAAGTCAGACCAGAAACCCGGTTCTTTCGTTAAACTATAAACATCATGGGGGTTTTTAGACTCGGTAGAGACTCTGCCGGCGTCATTTTAGACAACAGATTTGTGTTTTATGATGACGATAAACGACGACCTATAAAAGTCAAAGAAACTAAAATCAAATCCTACATTTGTATTCCTTTTTTTGTGGTTTCAGAAAATTAGTAAAAACATGTATCCAAAAGATCAAACTTCAAGGCATCTCCCATGGCTGTTTTGACATGAATCCTTCATATTATCAAGAAAATCGCAAAATAGGATTAAAAATCAACAAATCTAGCAGTTATAACACCTTGAACCTTTCTAGCCTTTTTTCTAACATTTTGATTTTAGTCGTCTCCAAACATCAAGCACTTTTAGTTGTATATCATGACAGTCAGCACCACCAACATTCATGAGTTCTACAATCTCTCTCTCTCTCTCTCTCTCTCTCTCTCTCTCTCCTTGGTCCACCTCTTGACTTCCTACTCCCATGAAACAAAAATAGACCAAAACTTATTCAATCATCATTATTTACATTTTTCATCTAAACGGTTTGTCCGATCATGGACAAACCAAAACAGTATCATCCCAGTTATTTTATTCAGGAAATCTGGCTTACCAATCATCTGTAATTATATCCCCCAATGCGCCTGCGCCGAGCTTTATGAAAGCCACACTCTCGATTAATACCCCCCCCCCCCCCCCCCCATCTTTACATCGGTTTTGATTATAGGGCGCTGCAGTAGCAGACTCACTTTTCTATCTATAGGCGTTCATTAGTATTCTTTTATTATTTTATCACTATTAAAACATAATCACCCAGGAAGCTGATTAAAACTCACACACGGCAAAACACAAACCTGTCTTTGAATGCGGGGTAATTTCCTATATGCAACACATGTGAATGGGTCATTTTGTGTCCCAATTAATTGTTTTGTAACGATTGAAAAGCTGATGAAAATGTATAGATTGCTGGATAATCACGCTGTACCCAAAGCCTGGTGTTGGTGGCTAATGGTTCGACTCCTACTAGGCCACTTCGCGAACGCTTTATTTAGTCGCGTTGATGGATGAGCTTTTTTTGTAAGTTTTTAGTTTGCGTGGGATGTCTTTACTTTTGCAAGTGCTTTGTGAACGCATTGTAGGTGATTGTTGTCAAGTTTCAATTGTTACTTTTTAATTGTCATTATATACCTAAAAAAACTTATATTTCAACCTTTATTTCTATGGATTCTGGTTAACTTTTCCAAATTTTTCTTTCAAAAGGTACTACATCATAACTTTAATGTCCATGTAAAATATGAACGTTGTAGACCCACCCGTTTGGTCAGAATCGGCCCAAATGTCATGAAAATATCGCATTAAAAATCGAAAAAAATCGTAAAAGTACAATATTCACGAGAAATATTTCTTCGATTGTACCCAAAAACGTGGCAAGTCTAAGTCCCCCTAACGTCCCCTCCATTATTTTCATCAAGATCGCATAATATGCCGTTTGCCGGTAGAGAGCGAGCAAACAGACAAAAAACAAATAAACAAAAAAAAATCACCCGAGCTAATTTTTGGGTGGTCAGTGAAATTGAAGTCTTCGCTTCGCTCATCCAATAATGGCCACGAGTTTGGTAATTTTCTTTTGTAACATCCTCAAAATTATCTTTCACTTCTGTCGATTAATTCTGCCCAAAAAACTGTGTTCCAGTTGTAAAATAAAACGTTTGTAGTTCTCTTCACATTGATTATATTTGACATACTTTAAATTTGTGTTTCAAACTTTTGTTTGTTATTTCTGAGTGAAAAACACCCTTGCCCTTCCTTGGCTGTGTCTGGTTCTGACCAGCACAGACCTGCCCTCCCCGTGTTCCCCCGCGTTTCCCCTCACGACCCACCCTTTTGGGGGAAAAAATATCATCCGGCACTCATAACATTTGGTATATTGTGTGCTGAAATCCCCCAGTGAAAAGGGCAGTTTGCATGTTGAAGTAGATGGGAGCGATATGTAGCGCAAATATTTTTCAAGATGGCTGTCAGGTTGACAGGTGAGCACATTAGCTAAATTCCTTTATTCAATAACTTCTTATTCTGTTTGTGCCCATGCTGCACAAGCTAAAACTAGATCAAACAATCCAGAAAAATACTTTTTAGCATTAAAAAAGCATAAATTAAAACGCCAAATCGTCGGCGTATTCCATTGGAACGCCGCACTAGAAAAGTGCAGCACTCGACCGCACTGGCCTCCGACCACAGTGCGGCTCAGTGCGACGCCGAATTTACGCGCGCAATATGGATGACAGACAGACAAGCGTTTCGTCTTAATGCATTTGGCAAACAACTAAAAAGACAACAAGATCTTATTTTAATATTGTAAAATTAAGAAAAGGTTCATAAAATGAACTGTTAAGTATGATTAGGTAGGTAAGTAGGCGTAGCCTAGGCTAAAATGCAAAGGTGCAACATAACTTCACATTTTCAACATGCCTATTATCGTACGTTTACAACACGTGTAAATATTCTATAACTGCTAATAAATACAATTTAAAATACAAATAATAGACATGAAATATAGTTTTTAACGCAAATTCTAAAGAAACAAAACGTTATGCTGAAATTGGTTCATAACTGGAATGGCACTGGATTTTTTTCGTGTTCCGGGAGGTGTTCCATCGGGCTGCACTGACAGGGCACTCGTCGAGTGCGCACTGAGTGCATGCCAGTGGAATACGCCATCAATGATATCTTTTCGCTATGAAGCCACGTCTCCGCTGTTGACACCTCTGCTGGCAGGACGCTGCCAGAAGCACCCACGTCATCACTACGTGTGGGGTCAGGGGTCATAGGTCACTGATAACATAGTCCAGCTGATAACTCCAGCATCACACGCAATACCAGCACGGAATCTTCCGGGGGTTCTACACTAGCTTGCCTTATTACACAGTTTTCAACGTTGCATCGTTATTTTTCTAAAATAAACGGTCCCTAGGCGTCTAGAGTGCAGTGCTTTCATACTTTCCGGATTACACGAAGGAAAATCAACATTTTCTTGTTCTGTCGTCACCATCGACAGATTATTTAATACTTTTTCGATATTATTAAATGTTGTGTGACAAGCGTGGCTAAAATTAAAAAAGAAGCTATGGCATGCACGAGGATTCAGGATTGGTGTCACCTTTCTGAGTATGCACAAAAAAGTTATTGAACCTTGATCTATGAAAAATTGTAGGCGTAGTTCGCAATGTACTGACGCACATTTTCGTCTTTAATCGTATAGCGTTCCCATGCTAATTTCATTGAGATTGACCGCTCCCCAACAAAAGTGTTTTTTTTCCTTGATGCCATGTTGCTGATATTTTATTATTCCCAGCATTGATGTCCTGACTTTTTGGAAGGTTTATAGTCTCTCATCTGGCATCGTAGCCAGGATGGACTTTTTAAAAAATGTATTTTTTAGAGAGATTGTTTTATCATATTACATTTACTTTTGTTAGGGTTCAGTGTTCATGTTTTCATTGTTGCTATTGGAGGGTACTGAAAGCTCAGATTGTACCCTAGGTAGGCGCAGGTTGTACCCTAGCTAGATAGGTATGCCTAGATTGACCCAGTCAGTAGCTAGGCCACACAGCCCGGCTGTAGAATGCACCTCCAGCTATTTTGAGTCTGGCCCCTGCCCAAAACGCCCCCCCTTCCTCGACTTTGGCCGGCTACCCATCTCATCCAAGGATTGATTTTGCCACGCCGGTTTATTTCGTGCACATTGGTGATACCCGAACGAGTTTAATATCAGACTTTCAAACTCTTGCTTGATGTTTGAAACATCTTATTTTGCCACTCTTTTTGAAAAGATGGAATACCTTAATTTTATATTTATAATGCGAATTTTTTTTACCCACTATTTATGCCTAAAGCCTAATTATAAGCCGGTAAATACGTGGCAAATTCGACACCATGGCCAAACTTACATCATATGAGGGCTGAGTTTTAAGATTGTATTGATATGTATCATAGAACTTCCCATGAAATGATCGTTGAAATTATGAGAAACACGCGTTATTTAAGTTTTTGGTTGTTTAAACCTGAATTTTTAAATTAAATCCTAAAATCTGTTAGGGGCGCACGTTTTCCAATCGGTAACAGTGACTACAGTCATTCAGTCAGTAACTGACTGTTGTCTACAGACCTCATGCTCCGAGATGATGATTGACGATGAAGGACAATCACAATAAATCTATGCTTATGCGGGACTCGAACCCACGTCTTCGTAGAGCAATACGCTTCGGACCAGCGCCCTAATCGTATGTGCCACCGCGGACGTATATATTGGAGTTAGGACAATTGTGAAGCGATGTCCGAGGGCTGTTTAAGAGGACTCAATTCATGGCATAAACGACTGAGAAAAACCTTGAAAACATCTTCAGTCAGGATTGCCGGTCTCGACGGGTTTTGAAACTGGGATCTCCCGAATCAGAGTCAAGCGCTTTTAGCGCTCGAGCCAAGCATCCGACCTATAAGAAACTTAGCAAAGTTGTCAATAAAGCATACATGGACAGCACTATGGTAATAGATTTTCGAAAATTCATCTTGATCAACCAGAAAAAATTCACGAATATATAGTCAATTAAGGACTTTTTAAATTTTAACAAAACCGAAATTTATAATATAATTTATTTTTTGTAAATTATTTAAAAACAAATTTTAGAAATGTGCTTCTGTAGAGCCCTATATTTCAACTTTCGTGAGATATGTTCTGTGGTGTGGTATCAGTCAGTCAGCCGAGCAAACAGCAATTTGCCTAAAACGCGTGTCCTAAACTCTCTTGCTCTGACTCCTCAAGTGTTAGCCTTCGTGTAGACCAGCCCGATAGTGTAACCGTCAATTCCTCGTCGCCAATGGGCCATCCCATGTTATATCGGTAGCTGGAAGTAGCGACCCAATCTGCCGCCCGGGGGCGGTTATGGTTACAGTGGTATTATATCCTGGGGAGGGGGTGAGGCCGGCGCCCCGAGGAGTAATTGAGGGTGAGATTGGTCTGGTGGGCGCCGCGACGCCGCCTGGAGAGGGTAGACTGCGACGCAGGGAGACTTGGCCGAGCTTTGTGGGGTGGTTGGTTTCAGGGTAGACCGAAGAAGTGTAGGCAAATCATCACTTTTGATGTCTGACACACGAATACATTCGTCATGTAGTAATGTGGTAAATAAAACCAATGTTTTTCTTATAACAGAATTAAATATAATTATTCTGGTTGGGCGATACTCTCCCGAAATTTAGTCACATTTCCGACAAAAACTAAAAAAATCGCAACAATAAAACGGAGAATGATAACCACAAAACCTTTCTCCTCCACCCTCTGAAACGAGCACTAAACATGTTACAAAAATTGCAGTTCATTTCAATTTGCCATTTCTCATGTATGCTGTAATTAGTTTTTACCTTTAAAATCACCTAAACAGACCAAAAAACATACTAGATTTAAAATAAAATTACTGTGGAAAAGTTATAAGTAATCGCCATTAATACAAAATTTCATGATAGAACATTTTCAGTTTCACAACAGTTTCCCCTTAGTTATAAGTAAATGGTAGTGAGGCACTTATCATGAGGTAAAGGGCTTGCCCTGATCCTCACTATCATCATTTTGACCTGACTGATATATTGTATAATTTATATTATGTATTATGTCATTACATTTTGAAAAAAAATAAAAATTAATCATTCTTATCATCGTACTTTCTGGAACACGTTAAAAGCCCTGAAAATTTTCTTTTATAAAAAGCTTTAAACTAGAAATCGGTTTATGAGCTTATTTTACAAAGTTTAAAGACATCGTCTGTATGATCATTCTAATTACTGTTAATAATTTTTGCAAACCATCTTTTTTAGCAACTTTCTGAGTAATGGAACATTTCTTGCCAATTTACTTAATTAATAACCAATTTTAGTTTGATATGCAAATAAATACTATAACATTTAACTGTGCGTGTTATTATCTAAATTGCGAAGTTTTTGCATTGAAACAAGGCTTCCTTCGCTTCGAACCTGGCAATCAAAATCCACGGTGTATCAGAACAACGAACACTTCTTTCGACACCTGTGGAATCCCCAATAGATTCAAGATGTTTATTGCCATAGAGAAATATATACATGTATAAATCTAATTAGCCCAAACACTTAAAAAATAACTACTAAAAAACAAATTTACATACTAATACAGTTTAAATTACACACCTACACAAATAATAGACGTTCGTCAAGTAATAATTAGTTTTCATTTATCCTCTTGCTCATCCAAATAATCTTGAAGAGAATAACATGCTTTGTTTAGCAAGATATTTTTGACTGTTACTTTAAATTTGTCAATTTCAGTGATATCTTTTACGTCATTAGGACGTTTGTTAAATAGTTTGGTTTTGAAATATAATAATTAATTTGAGATAGTTTGCTTTTATGGTGTTCAAGGTGCATGTTGTTATTCGTCTTGTTTCATATAAATATGAGACGTTAAGCAATATCCAATCGATCAATTCTTTGTTTTTCATTAAATGATGAATGTTTTGTTTGACAATAAGTACTGAGGTACATGTATAAACTGTATAGGGTTAGAATATTTGGAGTTTGAGTTTACACACCGTTAGCTGTCTGGCTAGAATTGATGTGAGATTGTGTTGTTTTATTATCTCCTGTTCGTGGTGAAGATTGCTTAGTAATAAAACACCCAGGTTGTTTTCTAAGTATAGTGTGATGTATTAAATGCTCAATTGCGGTGGCTCGACGCTGACCTAGGCAATGCGAAGCTACTTGACTGTGGGAAAGCTATAATGTAAACACATTCCTTCCAAGAACAATATCGCTGTGAATGGAATGCAAGAATGTGTAAGCGTTTTCTTGACTAGAGTAAGCAAATTTTTATTTTATTTTGTTTCCTGGACAGAGATTTTCATATTTGGACCTGCGCAATATGGAGATGGTTGTCTGTGGGAAAGTTACAGCAGAATTATGTAAACATAACAATTCCTAGAAGAATATTATTGTGTATGGAATGCAAGTAGTGGAAACATTGTGAGGTATAAGCAACTTGTTCGAAGTCGTTTGTTTGTTAGTTTGAAACTGTTTTCTTTCTTTAGAAATTTAGATAAGAACCTACGCACTAGACAGTCGAGTTTTAACCACGGGAAAGTTACATTAATCGTAAGAATATCGTTGTGTATGGAGGGGGAGATGCGTACTTTCTTAGAAGTTGTTTGTTACTTATAATAAGTCTAGACAAAAATATGATAATATGTTCCAAGATCCCATATTGTTTTGTCTTCTTGATTACCTAGCTAGTATTTTTCGTGATTCATTGCTGGATGTGCAAAGTGGAAACATCAATAGAACGCCCCGAGTAAATTGCTCGTTTTTCACTTAGTTTTATTTTGTCTCCCAAACGACTTCTTTTATGCAATTTTCCAGGAACCTTCGAAATCTCTGAACTTGTTTAGACCTGCAACGTTATTGGAAAAATCTATGGAGATTTTGTATATGGGGATCATTCAAATATATTTTTGAAAACGTTACAAAGTACTAAGTGCTATAATTATTCTTTTACCGAAACCAAGGTTTAATTTATGATATTATTATTCTTTCTTTTAATATGATTATTTAATTTATGTTGCTTTTAGTTTAACCCTTTTGCAAACAATTTTAAAATATAATTGCCTGGGCATTGCATGGGTTTTTGAAGATTTTTAGAAAATACAAGCTACAAACATGCTTTGGTTTAAAAATGAAAGTGCTATATTTAAAACTTAAACGGTATATTTTCAATGTCCAGGCATGAGTCTTTATCAGACCGTAAGTGTGTGTTTTGAAACGTCATCGAACCCCTGCCCTCTCGCGTCGAGTCCCTCTCGCCTCCCCGAAGCTAGTCCACGTCGGTCTGTGGGTCCCGGCAAGTGAGGGGGAGGGGGAGGGGACTAGTTGGCGCCACAGGTGGGTGGCCGCCCCGACGCCCTCCCCCCCCCCCCGCCCCTCTCACGGTAGCCATACGTCACCGCGGCGCCCTTACTTCGTTTCACACCCGAGTCAAAGCACTCAGAAACAAGACCAACTTCTCCACTCGAACAAAGAACTTAGTCGATACAGAGACAAAGCACTTGGACCACCAAACTTTCTGACACTTGATACTTTTCCGCCTTTTCCGTTCAGAAATTAGTTTCTAATTTATTGCCATTTCTTTACATCCATTTACTATTTTCCAATTACTATTCCTACTTTGACCATTTTATTGTTGACACAGACCCCACGTTGACCTTTGGTGCACCCAAAGGATAAACCTAGAAAACTTAACTCATAAATACAGAGATATACGCTAAACAACTAGACCTCTGTAAACATCAGGTTATTTAGCAGCAGAAATACTGTTAATTTGCTCGTCGTTGTACTTGATGTCAGTTACACTCGGTCCATTGCAGAACGGTATTAGCTTCGATTCACGTTCTAAGTCATGAAGTTTTACTTCTGTTGCTTATTCCATTTTCACTTTTTAGCATTTAACGGTGACTTGACCGTCATACCCGAATCACATTAATAACCTCAAATAATATTGAATAGCTCCTGAAACGTTTCTCGTTGTATTCGTCTTTTCAGTCCTCATACATGATAGCTAATTTATTCAAATACGATCTGATAGGTTTAATCAACTACGGAGCGCAGTTGTCTGAAGTTCGGTTGTCGCTTGAAACTTGTAAGACCTAATGAATCACGTTACTTCTAGTGGGTGACTCTAAATAAAAGTATATATATTATTTATTTCAGAGAATTTTAATGTCTGTAAATTTCATCACCCGCGTCGAGCATACCCGCTTATACTTGATATCAGTATCCAACACTGCCGGTCCGTCGAGCATACCGTATTTAGCTTAAAACGTTCATAATTATCCATCGTTCCTCTGTTCTTATATTCTTCAGTTTATCACTTTTTACCTTCGGTTCCACATAACTCCGTTAATTAATTAATACCCGAAAATAATAATAATTAATAATGCTCCAGTAAATCGTTCTCTTCCGAATTGTTTATTCTTTAATCAAGTGAACGCTTCATTATTAAAGCTCACATAGTCGAACAGGCGAATCCAGCAACACACCGAGTTTTAATCAAACAGGCACGCAAGATATTTGATAATTAACTCGTTATCAGCAACACCGTACGTCACGTTACGCCTCAGCGCCGTTATCTTCTGCCCTCTCGAACTCCAAATTAAATCTATGAAACAATGATTTTTTCACGAGCGTTTAAGACTGTTTAATTACATCAAGGACGATCTTGCCGTCTCTCTCTCTCTCTCTCTCTCTCTCTCTCTCTCTCTCTCTTTCTCTCCCACTAATTATAATTTCAGTTAATTACGGACGCGTCTAAGGTAGGTACGTGGCTAAGCCGTCACGCTAAAGGGGGATGGCTACACTTATATTAATAATAATAATCTTCAAGGTTTAAGTTTCTCATGTTAATTAGCATCGTAAACATTTAAAATTATTGTGTTTAATTAATTACATTTTAGCTCCGATTAAAAGGGGTGTTCTTAAATGTTAAACGTGCCCCTCCTCTCAATCTCTGTCTTGTACATCATTGGAACTCGACTCAGTGATTTAATTACGCATTATAGTTAATCTTGTCACAAGCTGGACCAAGCATCAATTCAATTTCTAATTTGATTACGAGCATTTCATACGTTTGTTCAATTATGTGAAACACAATATTAATAATTAATAATATGCCAATCATCGAAATCGGTCTAAAATCGAATACTGGGATTGAATGCTAATAGTAAACCATGGCCATCCCTTCACATCTCTCCTCATCATCGGTACCTAGTTAAAAATATATATAAACGTGAATGCAAATTGTCCCTGAGAAAGTTTCATGTACGGTACCAAACATTTTTGAATTTAATACCATGCGTATTTTGATGTGATTTGACGAAGGGGAAACAAGTCAAATCTTAACCTTGATCGTTGTGTGTATTGGATGGATGTACAATATTCATACTCGGATAAAACCGGTGCTAACAGGTTGTTCGGACACGAATGCCAAGTCATAAAAGTCAAATGAAACATTAACAATATTGTTTCATAAATTAGTATTATATTTCACTGTAAAAATGGTTGAGTCCATCTAAATGGCCAGTAAGTCTTCCTTCCTCGTGTGTGATATCGTAAGACTCAAGTAGTAGGGAAACATTCCGTCCAACAAGAGGGGCATTAATTATCATCTCATCATCGTCTGCATGTCGGTGAGTGTTGCGCAGTAGCTTCGTAGAAGCGAGTCTACTGCGCAGTTGTCCGCTCATGTGCGCGCCACTCTGACAGGACGAGTTGTTGCTCTTCCCGGAACTATCAGCAACTACGTCACCAATAATCAACGTGTTTGTTTATTAGTAGCGTTCATTACACTTTTTACACCGATCTGCCACTACGTCACCAATAATCAACGTGTTGTTGGAACATTACACTTTTTACACCGATCAGCCAGTACGTCATAGTTTTGTTTGTTTATTCGTACGTTACTCTTTTTAGACCTATTACCCGCACTACGTCATCAATACTTAACATATTTGTTTGTTGGTACATTTCACTTTTTACACCAAACTGCCACTACGTCGCGTGTGTGGGGAGGACAGTGTCGTGCTGGACTGAACCAGCCACATACTTGGGTTGGGAAGGAGAGTTTTCACGTCGTCGTCGTTGTTATCGTGGAGCGTCGCCCTACGGCGGTTGCCAGAGCTCGCCTCTAGTTTCGGGTGGTAGAATACTCCGGTACGACGAGCCGAGTGTAGCCCGGGTAGAAGAGTAAGGTAGGCTGCGTGGTGTATAACTGATGGCCCCGTGTCGTGTGACAGGAGCGACTGATATGAATGACGCAAGGATACACGTCCCGTCCCTGTGATAATTGAAACCCGAGCACATCGTCTTGGAAGAGGTTGATACTGAGGGATTAGTCGGGGAGGAACTCGGGTCATTTGTTGTCGCCTTCTCTCACTCTCTCTCTGTCTCTTCCTCTTTCTTCCCTCCTATCTCCTTCAAGGCCCTATCATAGCCTTCATCTTGCCGGCACCAATAAAACTTTTATCAATTATTCCTCTCTCTCTCTCCCTCTCCCTCCTATTTTAATCTACCTACCTATTTGAATTTTAAAACGCATGATTATATGTTTATTTGAATAAGGTGGCAATAACATTCCTAATTTTGTAAAATTTTGTATCCAAAATCAATTTATAATTTCATTGAAGAACATACCTTTTTGTTTTTTTAAAGTTTTTGCAATATTGCTGAAGTAAAAACGGTACTTTTTAAAATCTGTTCATGTTTTTGGATTGTAAAATATAGGTTATGTATCTACATTTCATCGCCGCCCGACCCCCCTCGATTGTACTTGAAAGGTTAAATAAGTTACATCCCTCTTGTTGGAGTTAATTACAAGTGCGGAACGAGTGGTTTAAACTTTGCCCCGGGCGTAGTGTTATTGGTGCGTACGTCTACATGCGCGAGCCCCCTGACTCTGACGTAGGCATCGGGGGCCAAGGACGACCCCAGGGGGGGGGGCGAACACGTGGAGGGGGCGCTACTTCCGCTTGCGAAATCATCAGAATGCTTCGCTTTGCATTGCGTCACAATATCAATCTGTCAACAAGATGCGTGCGATGTTAGTATAGTTAAATTTAATAAGTAGGGGGGGGGGGGGGGGGTTGCAGCAAGAATGTTGCTACTGGGTGTCGTCTGCGGTGGCTTATTCGGTTAGGGCGTATGTCCGAGAAGTTTCTTTAAATTGTCCTTCACCCTTTATCTATCACCACTCATCTATCGAATATGAAAATCGCAATTGTAGCGTCTTAACTGGTCGAAATGATCCCAGATTTCAAGGCCATAACACCTAATTTAAAAAAATGTTACTGGAGGTCAGGGGACGGGGATAGCGTTATCCAAACTTGGCCGTATACGAATACCCGGCACCTCCACCAAACTTCAATGTCAAATGTCAACTTCTACTATCTAGATAAAAGTAGCTTCATTTCTTCTTCTGTGTACTTTCCGTACCCGCGTTTGTAAATCAGTTTTTAGAACTGAATAGTTTTTAGTTTAATTGGATTAAGGACGCGTCAACCGTTAGGTCATAATGCACCACTCTAGCCTAGGGGATGTGGGGATGAAAATCCCATGCTGGAAGGAAACAAAGGGGAGTTCTCACGTCGCAGTCGTCATCGTATTTGTCATCGTTAGTGTTTTCATGGTCGTCGTTGTCGGGGAAGTCGTCAAGGGAAGGGGTAAGGTTCCCCGACGACTGCCAGAGCTCGCCTGTAGTTTCGGGGAGTAAACACTACCCTTCTTACTAGCTGATGTTTGCGAGATGGATTTTTTCTCTTGAATCGTCTTTTATTAAATAAGGCTAATTTTTATAAAGTGGTATTAATTGTTATGGTGATACCAATTAAAAGAATGTAAAATATATCTAGAGGCCCGAACACTTACTTTTTATACACATTTTAGGTTATAGTTGTCAAGTTTTTGTTAATTATTATACACCTCAAAAAACTTATTTTAAAACCTTTATTTCTATGGATTCTGGCTAACTTTTTCAACTTTTTCTTTCAAAAGGTACTATATCACCATTATCTTAATGTTCATTAAAAATATGAACGTTGTAGCCCTACCCGTTTGGTCAGAATCGGCCCAAATGTCACAAAAATATCGCATTAAAAATCGAAAAAAAAATCGTAAAAGTTCGATATTCATGAGAAATATTTCTTCGATTATATTAAAAAACGTGGCAGGTATAAGTTCAGAGATTCGTTATTTTTCATCAAGATCGCATTATATGCCGTTTGCCTGGTAGAGCGCAAACAGACAAAAAAAACACCCGAACTCATTTTTGGGGGGGTTCAGTCTTCGCTTCGCTCATCTAATAAGTCAAGGTCAGGCTACTCCCCCTACTTCACACAGGGAAGTAAGGACCAACAATAACAACACGGGAAGGAAATGCGCCACCTCCCACTCGCGTCTTACATAATATTCATAGGCTTTGATTAGACAGGAAGTGACGACGCAGCGTATTGTTACAAGGTGCCACCTGTGGGCAGATTCATACGTCACTCATTACCTTATCATATGTCACACATTTAAAACAATTAGTGGCCTAAACTAATATACATTTTCACGCTATTGTGTGGTCGTCCACAATGAAACCATTCCTAATGAGAATAAATAAACAATAACGGAATAAAACCCAAGATGCTAATAAAACCAAACAAAGAAGCGAAGGCATTCTGCGGTGTGGCTCATGTCGTGTGGCTCGTCTCTCGTGTGGCGCCTTTTGTGAATCCCACTTTCCGCATCAATCTCTGGAATTAGGAGTAAAAAGTGCTACCTACACTTTTATTCTCTACACTCTGAAATAAAACGCGATATCTGTAATTGCACTTAATTTTTTTAACGGTTTTAACTTTAAGCAGATAAAGTGCACAGTTATTAACAGTGGTCCGAGGAATTCGACATCCAAGGAGACGTGGGTTCGAATCCCGCATGAGGCAGGGTTGTCCTTCACCTTCATCTATCACCTCTCATCGTCTCGAACAAGGATATTATGTTTGTTGACACGATAAATGGCTCAATATACTAACTGTGTTCTGATGTTAATTGGATGAGCGAAGCGAAGACTTCAATTTCACTGACCCCCCAAACAATTTAGCTCGGGGTTTTTGTTTTGTTTTTTGTTTGTTTTGTTTTTTGTTTGTTTTTCTGTCTGTTTGTTCGCGCTCTACCGGGCAAACGGCATATGCGATCTTGATGAAAATTGGAGGGGATTTTCGATTTCTCTGAACTTAGACTTGACACGTTTTTGGGTACAATCGAAGAAATATTTCTCATGTATATCGTACTTATACGATTTTTTCGATTTTTAATGCGATATTTTCGTGATATTTGGGCCGATTCTGACCAAACGGGTGGGGCTACAACTTTCATATTTCACACGGACTTTAAGGTTATGGTGATGTAGTACCTTTTTGAAAGAAAAAGTTGAAAAAGTTGAAGTAAGGTGTTAATATAAGTTTTTTTATGAACTTAATAACAATAAACAAGCTACAATAGAAACTTGACAACAATCACATACAATGCGTTCAAAAAATAATTGCAATGGTAAAGAGATCCCAAGCAAACTAAACACTTTAAAAAAGCTCATCCATCAACGCGACTAAAAAAAAGCGTCCGCGAAGCGGGCTAGTAACAAAAAACGATCCCGTTGTATTGTATATACTCCCGTACTACCCGTGATTGTGTTTATTAATAAATATTTACTTCCCCGAAGTTAATCAAGCCCGAGTTGAGTAGAAGTGACGAAACATGTCACTTTGTCACGTCGTTTGTCTTGAAAGCTCGACTACCCGGGAATATCTCTGATGATGTAACAACGATTAATAAACATTTAGTGTAATGGCGACGCTAATGACACGGGCAGTGGTTCCGTGATGTATTGAGTACGTTAATTAATATGCTCTTTTACTCTTGAACTACTATTATTACTTTAGAAGAGAGAATGGGACACATTTGGCAGTTGGTAACATAGCTATTCGCTCGGCCAAGATGCATCCGACCCGACGTTTGAAACTTTGCTAAGTTGTCAATAAAGCATACATTGACAGCCCTACAGTCGTAGAGTTTCAATATTTTATGTTTATCATCCAGGATCAATCCACAAATGTGGTCAATTTTAGACTTTTTTAGGAAATTAACTTTTTTCTAAATTATTTAAAATTTAAGTTTGTTGAAAAGTGTTGCTGTAGAGCCCTATGATTCCACTTCCTTGACAACTACCTGAAATTGTAAACACCTGTGGTGTCAGTTGGCCGAGCGAACAGGGGTTTGATTACAACGCTTGTCCTATATAACAAAATTGTGAACGACTGAACGATTTCGAAACCACAAGAAAATTAGCACGAAAACGTCACAAATGTAGCCGAAAAAGTTTACATCGTACTATTCGAACTACACAAAGGAAAAATGGGTATCAGAAATAACAGTTGGTGGACGATTTTTTTTGTCATACGGTACAAAACTCGCCCCAACATCCTCGTAGAAATGTCCCGAGTCAATGTCTCTACATCTTACGTGATTCTAATCTGTCTACTGGCCGTACGTTGTCTATACCACATCCACATCCTACCCCTCAACCAGTATCTCGCTATGTACAAGGGGCCGGCCATGGCTAGACTAGCAGTCAGCGGTCCACTTCCGGGACAATTAAAAGCCATCTTGAATGGGTGAGTTTGCATGTTAATTAGATGGGAGCGATTAATCGAAAAAATATTTTTAAAGATGGCCGCCAGTTTGACAGGTGAGCATATTAGACTTTGACACCAAATGATTACTAAATTCCCTTATGCAATAACTTTGCATTGTTTCTGTTTGTTCAATACCATGCTGCACAAGCTAAAACCATATCAAACAATCCAGTAAAATACTTTATTGCATTAAAAAAGCATAAATTAAAACGCCAAACCGCCATTTTGAATGGGTGAGATTGACGCTTCAATTTGGTACACTCGCGCCTGTGCGGAGGTATTGGAGACTGCTAATTAAACGAGGGAGCGGAGCGACTGAGTGTCTCCATTCAACTCAAACGGCTCTCATTCTGTGATTCTGTCTGTCTGTACGTCGAAAATCAGCCGAACCGCTGAACAGATTGCGCTGAAATTTTAAACAGACATCCGGCACGAGTTTACTGAGAACTGTTAACAAAATCAGCTAGATCCATTACGATTTAATCCCTGATTTTTTAAAATATCGATACCATTTGTCTAGTAGCAGCTAGCGGGACGAACTCTACGTGTCTGCCATGGCATAGTGGTAAGCATAGAGCCTACCGCACGGAGGGTTGGGGTTCGATACCCGTTAGTTTTGAACTTTTTTTATATTTTTACACCTACATATTATTTTTGAGGGATGTGAAATGGGAAATAAAAATTTGGTGATTTTGTTTTATCTTGAAAATTTGTTAATGTTTCACTCTAATACGTTTTGAACACGATTCGCATTTTGAATGTTCAATTTAAACTAGGAAAACGCCAAAGTCGATGTTAAACGAGTGTGTGAGCCAAGTGTTGAGTACCTGGGAACATCGCCTTTTCTCCCATATACCTAAGGCTGGATCTAGCCCAGTATGGGGAATGATACCGGGTACTATACACATGGCTCACTCACTCGTTTAACAACGACTTTGGCGTTTCCCTAGTCTAGCCTAATATAGGTGTTAAGGTATCTATGGGGCCGGCATTACATGGGAGCAACTTGCAAGGTATTGTGCTTCCAAGTGGCAAAGTACCGGGTTCAAGTCCCGATACGTGCCATCATTTAATCGAGGAAGCGACCAAATCGATGGTTGACAAAAACACCGTTCAAATTGACTGAAAGGTTTACAAAACACCGATTAATTTACGTTTTTACACCGATGAACGAAATAATTTGAAGCTTGATGTGTATCATTGAGATTTATCTTCCATTAGAAATAATGCTTTTAAAGGAACTGCTAATCTGAACACGCTAAAAACAAGAAATGCAGTCGTATGCATACAATTATACATTTAACTAAATTTCAATTATGTAAACTTCAGTGAGTATGGGCCTACGCATAACGAACAGATAGCATTGTTTTGTAAACCAGCCAAACATTACGCATATTCTTGCGAGTAATGCCATAAACATGGCGGCCTTCCCTTATATAACACTGTGATTGTGACCTACTCTCTACAATACGCCATCTAGATTATAAAACATAACAGTCAACCATTAAAAACAAGGTTTTTCAGATTGTCTCTGTGTGAATTGATAACACGTTTCTAATTGTTAAGAAATAATTGTTTTACTTGGAACAGTGATGGGGTAATTCGTAATTAATATGAAGGTTAACTTATATTTGGGCTGTCATTGTTTCTGTGGGGATAAAACATGTTTTCTTACGGTGAACGCACTATACATCTCGTGCACCTACTCCTCTAGCAGTGAACGCACTATACTTGTAACCTGTGGCACCTACGCCTCTAGCAGTGAACACACTATACTTGTAACCTGTGGCACCCACGCCTCTAGCAGTGAACACACTATACTTGTAACCTGTGGCACTTACGCCTCTAGCAGTGAACACACTATATGTAACCTGTGGCACCTACGCCTCTAGCAGTGAACACACTATATATGTAACCTGTGGCACCTACGCCTCTAGCAGTGAACACACTATATGTAACCTGTGGCACCTACGCCTCTAGCAGTGAACACACTATATGTAACCTGTGGCCCTACGCCTCTAGCAGTGAACACACTATATATGTAACCTGTGGCACCTACGCCTCTAGCAGTGAACACACTATACATGTAACCTGTGGCACCTACGCCTCTAGCAGTGAACACACTATACTTGTAACCTGTGGCACCTACGCCTCTAGCAGTGAACACACTATACTTGTAACCTGTGGCACCCACGCCTCTAGCAGTGAACACACTATACATGTAACCTGTGGCACCTACGCCTCTAGCAGTGAACACACTATACTTGTAACCTGTGGCACCTACGCCTCTAGCAGTGAACACACTATATGTAACCTGTGGCACCTCCGCCTCTAATCTCAACACTTAATTAAGGCGTCGCATCGATGAGACGGTGTAAAACAACACGAGACGGCTCAATTTAGTTCACGTCGCCGCCGCGAGCGAGTGCTCGGCGCTAGTCACGCGCGCTCCGTTGCCATTGGTTACCTAGATATCTGCGACGCATTTCTCTCGCTTTATATCGGGGATGGATTCCTGGAAATCTTCTGCGAGTGTTCCGGGGTAGGTTTCTCAGGGAGGCAAACAAGCTGTATTGTCGTTGCTAACAACAAGGGGAAATACTTTGTTGGCGAAGATATTTACCGTAAAAGTTAAACTTGTTGCTTGTCTCGGCCAATAAGTAACATGTTCAACCATGTAGGCTAACGAAGGTGTATGGCCATGTCCATTAGCCTGCACTGGCTTACTATATAACAATATTATTTTTTTCTGAGAAGTATTTTACTGCATTGATTGTTTTTAATTTGTAAATTTTTAACTTTTTAATATCTAGTCATTTTAACACTAGTGCCCAATGTTTCTAAATTCGCGAATATGTAAAATGTCAAATGATACATAATTCCTTAAATATTGTATACTGCGTAAACAAATTATTATTTTTACTTTGATAAGATATATACTACTGTGTTTTCAAAAGCTTTATATTTTATCTGATAGGCAACCTAGTTACATACACACAAAAAAAGTAATGAACAATACATTATTGTGTACGTAAGTATTGTTTACAACAGCAATCTACGTAGTAGTTAAAATAACGTAGTTTTCTTTGCAATCTCTTCACCGGTAACAATAAGGCATAAGGTTTAAGCTACGTTGGGAGGGAGTGCCAAGGGACATTTGACATTTGACTTCCGGAAATATATATCATCTGTTTATTAAAAACATGGGAAACGTCAGTTTTTTGGTATGGTAATGTCCCCCATGAAAATTAGTTCTGCTGTAACCGAGTGGGTTATGAATACAAAATGTACGTTACGTTCTGCATTTTAAAGTTTGACAAACCCCTGTTTCTTAAGGAAGTAAGTATTTAAATTCGTTGTGCAATTTGTTGCATATTTAACCTTGCAAACAAGTAGCAAATGCAGGAAAGCTGTAATTGTGATGTGAAAAGTCTGTTTTTGGGAGCTAGAGCAGCACTGCCTCAATTACTTTTTCCACGTCTTTCTTCGGGAGTTTTTGATACTTATTAGTTATTTCAATAATAGAAGACCTTACTCTGGCCATTATTTTACAAAGCAATTTATATAACACCAGTAATTAGTTTACGTAATTAGTATTTATATAAGTTATTTATTTTATTAAGCTGGATCCTTGCGGTCCAGCAGCCAACAATTGTCTCTCTTTTAAAGGTTGACCTAAAAGAATGTGATAGAGCTTTAATTTTCATCCTTTCACGATCTCGCTTTTTAGTCGCGTTGATGGAGGAGCTTTTATGGTTGATTATATTTAATCCAAAAGTATTATTTCTATTAGAAATATTTCTTCGATCGTCCCTAAAATCATAATATATCTAAGTTCAGTGATTTCAAACGTTCACATAAAGTTACATCAAGATCGGAGTAGCCGTTTGCCCGGTCGCGGGCCACATATCACGAAAATATCGCATAACAAATCGAAAAAAAATCGTACAAGTACGATTTTCATGAGAAATATTTCTTCGATTGTACCCAAAAACTTAGCAGATCTAAGTTCAGAAATTTCGAAGGTCCCCTTCAATTTTCATCAAGATCGCATATGCCGTTTGTCCGGTAGAGAGCGAACAAACAAACAGACAGACAAAAAAATTACCCGAGCTAAGTGAAATTGAAGTCTTCACTTGACTCATCCAACAATAATTGGATGAGCGTAGCGAAGATTCCATTTCACTACACTGGAGAAAAAAATCCGGAATGTTTTTTTTCCTTTTTTTCTTTTTGTATTTTTGTCTGTTTGTTAACACGATTTCCGGCTGAACCGATACTCCGATTGCGATGAAATTTTATGAAGACCTTCGAAATCTCTGAACTTAGAACTGCACCGTACGAAAAATTGATAAAAAAATTATTTCTCTTGAAAATCGCAATTTTACGATTTTTTTCGTTTTTCTTTTTTGTTTTTGTTTGTATTTTTGTGTGTTTGTTAACACGATTCCGGCTGAACCGATACTCCAATTGCAATGAAATTTTCTGGAGACCTTTGAAATCTTTGAACTTAGAACTGCCACCTTTTTGAGCGCAATCGAAAAATTATTTCTCATGAAAATCGCAACTTTACGATTTTTTTTTGTTTTTCTTGTTTTTTCTGTTTGTATTTTTGTGTGTTTGTTAACACGATTCCGGCTAAACCGATACTCCAATTGCGATGAAATTTTCTGGAGACCTTCGAAATCTTTAAACTTAGAACTGCCACGTTTTTGGGTACAATCGAAGAAATATTTCTCATGAATATCGTACTTTCACGATTTTTTTTTTACGATTTTTAGTGCGATATTTTCGTGACATTTGGGCCGATTCTGACCAAACGGGTGGGGCTACAACGTTCATATTTCACATGGACATTAAGGTAATGGTTATGTATTGCTTTTTGAAAGAAAAAGTTGAAAAGTTGGCCAGAATCCATAGAAATAAAGGTTTTAATATGAGTTTTTTTGAGGTTTATAATAACAATTAACAAGTAACAATAGAAACTTGACAACAATCACCTACAATGCATTCAAAAAGCACTTGCAAAGGAAAAGTGGACCTACAAAAACTAAAAACTTACAAAAACGCTCATCCATCAACGCGGCGGGACTAAAGCGTTTTCCTAGTAATAAAAACATGATGAAATTTGTTCCGATATTGCGCCTCACATGTTCGTTACTATCAACGCTACAGACTGATATTAAGTCCCCCAATGTGTAATCTAGAGAGTAGGCCTATGCGGTTACATATCAGACTTGTAATATGTTGAGGAGATCCCCTCCTGCCACAGGAAGCTAACGTCAGATAACCCCTATCTCAGTTTATATCTCGCATATTTTTAAATCCACTGTTATGTATAAAATAAATAAATAATCCCGCTATCTGTGATTTTCCGTTGCGTTATCCAAAGTCGTCCAAGGTTAGAACGCACCGCTTCGAAGATCTCTACAACGTTACATAAACAAGAAGGCTGTGCTAATGACGTAGGCAAATACTTTTCGCGCATGTTTTGAGGATATTTTTCCTCGAGTGATTGTGACGTTGATTGGGAAATACATGTTGCCAACATGTCCACGGTGGCGTGATGACATCCATGTTTAAACTATACCGACAGGAAATATCTTGTGGTATCGGTAAATATTCAACAGAACTAATAATAATATGTTATTCACCAAAATGAGTTTTTTATCACTACTTGAAGCATATTTTCATATTAAAATTAGATTATAATATATAAGCTCGTTCGTTATGCTGTTGAAAGACAGATCAAATGATAATAATATAATTACATTATTACTTTTTGGATTGTATTATAAATTATATCTATTCGACCTATAGGCCTACTAACCGAATCGAGAATTCAATTAAATCGTTTAGTACTTATTTGCTTTAGAACACAGATGTTTTTTTTTTTTAAATCTAGATGAGCAATATCTGATTTGAGTTCTATACGAGAAATAGGACGTTAAATAAATAAATAAATAAATAAATGCGTATG
Source organism: Sweltsa coloradensis (assembly GCA_024449915.1). NCBI lineage: Eukaryota > Metazoa > Arthropoda > Insecta > Plecoptera > Chloroperlidae > Sweltsa > Sweltsa coloradensis. The sequence continues at coordinate 253,785 of JAMZAV010001026.1, forward strand.
ACCTTAATTATAAATTGAAATTATCGCTGCAAGCTACATACAACACAGCGTATATTTAGCCGATTCGAACCCATTTCCAAATCAGGCTCAACATTAAAGTTTTCCGTTCCAGTCTATTAATAAAATCAGTGTATCATCCGAGTTCTTCGTTCTGAGAATCTGCACGGTGATCGTGCCAAGAACTAGAACATTTTTGAAAAATTAATCACTTCTTCTACAAACATAATCATCTCACTCACAGTTTGTTTTGATGGGTTAATCATCTCACGATCACTCAAGAAATCTAAGATCTGCAAATTAGTCCACAGTGTTGCCATGTCTTGTTTATAAAACATCTTTCAATCATTATTTTTTATTTTAAAATTATTTCCTTGTGATCTTGATTAAACCAATGTCGTTACACACTTGATCATAGAAATAACTGATACGCGTTTGCTAAGCGTTCACTGAAAATATGTCTCCGGCATTTCTATCATACAACACTTACGCAGTCATTTACGAAGACGTTTCTATACGTGTCTTAACGTGAGGAAACGGACAAATCAAGCTTTTTGTTCTACTAAATAATAATAGAAACGAACAGAAGAAATAGTTTTTTTTGCATTAGAACTTCGCAGAAAAAATAATAAGCATTATACCCGGAGTATGTTTTAATAGTATTTAAGTCACTCATCTCATGTTGAAGTTTTATACACACCCCTTCTAAAAGTTTGTATGTTGAACAGTGAGTTAAAACATGTTCTCAACTTTTTGCCTGTTGCAGTTAATCAGTGTTTAAATTTGAAAACTAGATATAAATTTTCACGACTTTATTCGAACATTTTTTATTTGTTTATAAGTATAGATGTTTCAGACAATTGTAAACGAAATTGTTTGGTTCAATATTCAAATAATATATTTCACTTTCAATATACAAAGATTTTGAACGCAAGTTAAACCAAACTTGTAAACTGTGTGGCTCGTTGGTCTTGTGGTAAGCGTCTCTGTTTCCAATGCAGGAGGTCCAGGGTTCGATTCCCGCTATTGCATAAGTTTTTAACTTCTGATTTGGACTTAAGTCCATCAGTTCTGAATTTGGAGCCGTCCTAACAACGAGGCACATAATAAATTCAAATTTCTAATCGACATGTTTGATCTGGCATTGATCGCGGTGTTCGCACTGTCCATACCACTGAAGCTATATTCCTATTAAATATCGTCTTGTAGTATTCACTCGTCGACTGTGTTGGGGCCTACAGGGTTGGCTTAGTCGTTTTGGTTCAATCCCCCACTGAAAGTCAGTTTCATGACTGAGTGGGTAGGGTAGACTCTAAATACGAATTTATTTATTTATTATGTTTATAATGCACTTCCCACACTAGCAACGTAGGTATCTGTACAATGAGCCTTGAGAATACTGAATGAATTAACTCTAATTACGCCACAACGTACGTTAATAGCTCCGCATCAAGTACATAGTGCAAACATGAATAGTTAACTGTGTTATTGTTTTGACGGCATGCGGATATATTACTGGTTCTCTCTAGAATGGTGTTTACCCCCGTCCCAGTATCAGCCAGACTCGGTCGGCAGCACTTGTGCAAATATCACTTATCGATCTAGAATGACTAGGATTAGTTTAATAATGATTAAATATTATATTATGTGTATTATATATTTTATTTAAGTATGAGCTCAAGTTGAAATAAATACAACACTTATCACGTGATAACGAGCGTTCGAGTATGAGTTTCTAAATCTTGTTCATAGGTTCAAATGAATTAAATTTAATTTAATTTAATTTAATTAATACGTAATACTCAAAACTTACTCACTTCATTACTAGTTCACTCTTGTTTTTAGTTATTAGGTGACAACTCGTCGAAGATTCCTTAATATCCTTTGACATAAATTTCCAATTTTCTCCGCAGCTAGTTATCATTTGCCCAGGGGCAAGTTACTCCTGGGCAAATTAAGAACACCACTTGTTTTCTACCATGATTTGTAATATGTTTTGCATCCCTAAAACTCTTCTTTATTCTATCACAAAGAGAAATTCAATTCAACTAAATGCACTTCAGACAATAAACAGCATGAACAAAACTACGCGTACTATGAATTGGTAGAATTTCTCCTTAATAAATTCTAATGAAAAGAAGGATTTTTGTAATGGTTCAAAAATCAAATTGTGTATAAAACACAAAATTGTGCCGGATATCTTGTTTGCCTGTAGCAGATTCAATTTGAAAATGAAAAAAATTAAAAATTGCCAAAAAACAAATTTTTGGATGAGCGAAGCGAAGACTTCAATTTCACTGACCCCCCAAAAAATTTAGCTCGGTTGTTGTTGTTGTTTTTTTTTGTCTGTTCGCACGATTCCGGGCAAACAACGGCATAAGCGATCTTGATAAAAATTGAAGGGCACCTTCGAAATCTCTGAACTTAGACGTGCCACGTTTTTGAGTACAATCGAAGAAATATTTCTCATAAATACCGCACTTTTACGATTTTTTTCGATTTTTAGTGCAATATTTTCGTGATATTTGGGCCGATTCTGACCAAACGGGTGGGGCTACAAAGTTCATAGTTTACATGGTCATTAAGGTTATGGTGATGTAGTAAATTGTGAAAAAAAGTTGAAAAAGTTATCAGAATCCATAGAATAAACATACTTTTACGATTTTTTGCGATGTTTAGTGCGATATTTTCGTGACATTTGGACAGATTCTGACCAAACGGGTAGGGCTACAACGTTCATATGTCACATGGGCATTAAGGTTATGGTGATGTTGTACCTTTTGAAAGAAAAAGTTGAAAAAGTTAGCCAGAATCCATAGAATAAAGGTTTTAATATGAGTTTTTTTTAGGTTTATAATAACAACTAACAAGTAACAATAGAAACTCGACAACAATCACCTACAATGCATTCAAAAAGCATTTGCAAAGGAAAACTGGTCCTACGCAAACTAAAAACTTACAAAAAGCTCATCCATCAACGCGGCGGGACTTTTTTTTCGTTTTCCTAGTTTAAATAATAATATAAAAAAACTTCGATGACAATTTGGAATCCAAAATCAGCATTTTATTCCTAAAAGATCAAGGAAAAAATCTTTAAAAAATATCTAAAATTCTTTAAGAAACATCACGAATTTTTTGGGCCCCAGTCTCTTGTCTTATTAAGGGTTAATTGTGTATTGATAACAGAAACCAATAATAAATATTCAATGAATCAATCAACAAATAAGACCCCTGTGAGTTATAACCAGGTTTTCATCGTATGTAAGAGCAAGAGGACTTTCTCTGGTCTTGCGTCTTGTCCTTGGATGTCGCGTGACGTGTGATAAACAAACACTCTTGGTGTACTCTATGTTAGCGAGCTATTAGGCTATTAGCGCTGCCCCTAAACCACACGGTAGTAGTTATATGCAGAGCAGAGGAACGCAAGCTCACACTCACTCGCACCCTGGGCTTTCGATGGGGGGGGGGGGGGTCATATGTGACGGTATGTTGAGAAAAATATGGTTACCTATTTGATATGAGGATATTGTATTTATTTGGCTCGAGAACTTGATAGTGATAATGTTTTCTATAATTGAGAATTATTTTGCTTACTCTATCAATACTCACTCCATCACTTTTCTGTCCAACCTTATGAGCGTTTCATTTGTCTTTCAACAAGGATTATACAGAATGTTTTAATGACCATTGGGGTCAGGGGATGTTCTTAGCCACATCGAAAGCGTGAATTTCTATACATTCGGCTCCTCCACTAAGATAACTGTAGATGGAGATGTTGTATAACAAAACATTTAACTTTGCTTCACTCCCCAGTTTGTACTTTTGTATCTGTAACCGCACGGGTTAAATCTAACCTACTTTTGTGCGACTTTTTTCCGAATCCAAGTCAATTAGGGGGATCTTGTGATGAAATTATGTCCTGCCTGTTGGTAATTTCTCCTCCATCTTATCAAGATGGCGCCCCCTGATGATGGGAGGGGAGGGGGGGGCCTCAATCCAAGGCCGCGGTGCTGTCCTATTAGCGCGATCAGTCGATTAGTGCGGCCAGGTTGGCACCCGTGAAGTAGCGAGAAATATTCACGGAATTAACGAGAAGGAAGGCGTCAAGAATCCGGCTGTTAATCGTCGAGATCCAGCTAATTATCTCGACTAATGACCTTGGTGTTTCGTTATCAGGGATTGCCTCACTTTCTTGAAAATGTTCGACCACAAAACCAGGGTTCACTTCATTTGTCGTTGAAAAATAATATCGGGAATACCCCGTCATTAGAGATGATATGTGAAAATTATATTTTGAATATTTGGCACCTTCATTTTTAAGCGAAAACATTCTATGGCGTCTAAGCACCTTTCATAACTTGAAACATTGTTTTTAAAAATGATGTCAAAAAGTTTAAATTTAAACTAATTTAATTGAAATAAACTGTTTTCCTAAAATCCTTAGTTTAATCAATCTTGCAAATAGTCACTTGTGTTGTGTGTTGTGTTGTCATTATCACACTGTGTTTTAATCTATAAAAGTGTTTTAAGAATTAATATTGCGAGTTCGTTTTTTTTACATGAAATGAGCGCAAAGAGAGAACATGCAAGTTATTCCTGTTTTTACATCTAGTTGTTTAAAAATGAATACGTAGTATGTTTATTTCGACGATCCTTTCTTATTTTCAGTAATTACTCCCATTCAAATTTCAAATTCAATTTGTAGTATTTTTAATTATTAGTTATTATTCACTCGCTTTTCCCTTTTTAAATTTTATTGTATTTCAATATTAATTCTATAATTGTCTGTCATTCTATCTTGAGGCAGCAGGTTTGGCTTCGGAAACAGAAATACCATTGTTGTTATATATAGAAACTCGGTTCTTATATAATTGAGTGTCGGCTTTGTGCGAGTCGTTTAGCTTACCAAAATAAGTCCTCCTTTATTCTCTTCTACCTGTCATTTCCAGTCACCCCGCGTGGGTGTGAAGAACTCGTCGCTAAATATGGATCCGATGCGTCCCACCACGCGCAGAATTATCCACGTGGGGAAAAACACGAAGTGTGGCTATTTTTTAGAAATAAATCTCCGAACAATATTTCTCGTGTTAGGCAAATTTCTGTTAGCTCGGCTGACTGACGCCACAGGTGTTCGAGATTTTAAACTGATGTCACGAAAGTGGAAATGTTTTAAAATATAATAATTTTAACTTTTTTTACGAATTTCAATTTTGTTAAAAAGTCCAACATTGACCATGTTCGTGATTTTTTTCTGGCTGATCAAGACAAAATTTTGAAAATCTGTGACTGTAGAGTTGTCCATGTATGCTTTATTGACAACTTTGCAAAGTTTCATATACGTTGGATGCTTCTTGACCGAGCTAACAGCTATGCTGTCAAAATAAATTAATATATATTCCTGTCAATAACCACTTTTAAACTTTTTGCAACGTTCTAAAAACACAATTTAAAAAAGTGCAGTTTCTCTTGGTTTAAATATGGGAATAGGTCTACTCCCGCCAATATTAAAAATGTGTAGGGCTAAAGGTAGAAAGGGCGGATACCAGATACAACACAGGTATAATGAAGACGAGTATAATTGCGGTCCGCGGTGGCATTTTCGATTATGGCTGGTCCAAAACGTATGCAATACGAAGGCGTGGGTTCGAATCCCGCATAAGGCATTGGTTCGTGGTGTAACTATCACCACTTATCGTCTCGAATAACCTTAGTGCACAATATGAGCCCATCTTCACGAGTATACATAACACATAAAGCCCAAGTGGCGAATTAGCATGAGAGCAATATAAGTTACAGGACCGTATTATAGGCTCAGGCTCAGTAGGCTGGAGCCTGAAGCGCTCTCACTCGGCTCCGTGGGCAAGACGTCTAACTCCTAACAAACAACAACTGTCGACGAAAGCATGCTAAAATCTATTGAAATGCCACCATTTGGAATGTCAAAAATCAAACTTCCGGCGCCAGTAACAGTTTTTTAGTTTAAGTTACAATGACATCATTGACACCTGAAAAACGCTTGTTAATGCCTGGTTTGCGCGACTACAACGGACGAAACTTAGGGGCAGCGAAATTAAACAATATGGTGAGTTGCATTGCTAGTTACTATAGTTTTCTCCTTTTTCTTTTTAAGCTAAAAATGCATGCATATTATGTTTTTCGACATGTTGAAATAAGGGGGGGCGTATTTTTTTTTCCTATGGGCGCCGAATGTCTTAATCCGGCCCTGTATTATATATATGAGAGTGTGGTCCTGGCTATGGCTACGGAGGTGGGGTGTAGAGTGTGGTCCTGGCTATGGCTACGGAGGTGGGGTGTAGAGTGTGGGCCTGGCTATGGCTACATGAGGTGAGGTGAGACTGTAGAGTGTGGGCCTGGCTATGGCTACATGAGGTGAGGTGCAGACTGTAGAGTGTGGGCCTGGCTATGGCTACATGAGGTGAGGGCAGACTGTAAAGGGGTGGGCCTGGCTATGGCTACATGAGGTGAGGTGCAGACTGTAGAGTGTGGTCCTGGCTATGGCTACATGAGGTGAGGTGCAGACTGTAGAGTGTGGTCCTGGCTATGGCTACATGAGGTGAGGTGCAGATGAGAGTGGGCCCGGCTTGGCTACATGAGGTGAGGTGAGACTGTAGAGTGTGGGCCTGGCTATGGCTACATGAGGTGAGGTGTAGACTGTGAGTGTGGGCCGGCTTTCTATGGTATGAGGTGGGTGTGCCTGCTAGGTTGGGGTTTGGGGTAGGCTAAAGAGGTGGGTCCGGCTTGTAGAGTGGGTCGGCTATGGCCCACATGGTGAGGGTAGACTGTGAGTGGGCTTGGCTATGGCTACTTAGTGTGGTGCAGACTGTAGAGTGTGGTCCTGGCTATGGCTACATGAGGTGAGGTGCAGACTGTAGAGGTGGGCCTGGCTATGGCTACATGAGGTGAGGTGCAGACTGTAGAGTGTGGGCTCATGGCTAGCTAGGTAGGGAGGGTGTAGATGTGGTGTGGGGTTGGCTGTGCACTGAGGTGAGGGTGGGTGGTAGAGTGTGGTGGGCTTGGTAAGAGGTGGGTGCAGGACTGAAGGGGGTGGCCTGGTTGGGCTCATGGAAAGGTGAGGTGTAGACTGTAGAGTGTGGCCTGGGGTATGGCTACATGAGGTGAGGTGTAGGGCTGTAGAGTGTGGGCCTGGCTGTGGCTACATGAGGTGAGGTGTAGACTGTAGAGTTTTGGGGGGGGCTTTGGCTGTGGGTAAGGATGAGTGAGGTTTAGACTGTGGTGTGGCCTTGCTATGGGTAATGGTGTGATGGTGTGGGCCCGGCTGTGGCTACATGAGGTGAGGGGAGCTGAGAGTGTGGGCCTGGCTTTGGCTACATGAGGTGAGGTGTAGGACTGTAGAGTGTGGGCCTGGCTTGGCTACATGGGGGGGAGACTGTTTAAATGTGGGCCTGGGTTGGCCCAGGTGAGGTGAGTGTTAGAGTGGGGCCTGTTTGGGCTAGGTGAGGTGTAGAGTGAGTGTGGGCCCGGCTATGGCTACATGAGGGTGAGTGAGATGTGGGGGGCCTTGGCTATGGTTTTGAGGTGAGGTGGGCCTGGTAAGTGTGGGGGGTTGGCTAAGAGGTGGGTGAGACTGTAGGGTTGGGCTGGCTTGGTACATGGGGGTGAGGTGTAGGCCTGTAGGTGTGGGTGGCAGGCTTAAGAGGTGGGTGTAGGCTTGATGTGGGTGGCATGGCTAAAGAGGTGGGGTGGTAGCTAGAGGTGGGTGGTAGGCTAAGAGGTGGGCTGTTGGTAAGAGAGTTGGGTGGTTAGGACTGAGGTTGGGCCGGCTTGATGGGTGGGTAGGCTAAGAGGTGGTGGATGTAATGGGTTGGTTGAGACATGAGGTGGGGGTGGCTTGGAAGGGGTGGTTAGGACTAGAGGTGGCGGGCAGGGCTGTAAGGTGGTGGTAGTGTAATGGGGCAGGTAGGAGTGAGTGTGGTTTGGTCCTGGCCCACTGAATGAGGTGAGTGTAGATGTGGTTTGGGTTTGGGTCATTGGGTGAGGCAAATGAAGGGGGGTTGGGATGGTAAGAGTGGGTTAGGTATGGTCTGGCTAGGGTAGATGAGGGTGGGGGGCGACGTAGGAGGTGGTGGTTGGGGTGGCTACAAGGTGAGGTTTAGACTGTGTTGGTCCTGGCTATGGGGGTGGGGGACTGTAGAGTGTGGCCTGGCTATGGCTACGAGGTGGGTGCGTTTGAGTGTGGCTGCTATGGCTACTGAGGTGAGGTGTAAACTGTAGTGGGTCCTGGCTATGGCTACATGAGGGAGGTGAGACTGAGAGTTTTGGGCCTGGCTAGGCTACATAGGTGAGGTGTAGACTGAAGAGTGTGGTCCTGGGTATGGCTACATGGGGGTAGGGTGAGACGTGTAGGTGGCGGCCTGGTATGGCTAAAGGGTGGCGGTAATGTAGAGGTGGGCTGCTAGGCAATGGGGGGTTGGGCTTAAGGTGGTCCGGATGGTAAGAGGTGAGGTGGATGTAAGGTGGTTGCTATGTACAGAGGTGGGTTCTGTAGGTGGGCCCGCATGAATGAGTGAGTGAGATGTTGGGTTTGGCTGGCTATGTAAAGGAGGGGAGTGAGATGTGGTTTGGGGGTTTGGGTATGGTAAGGAGGAGGTGTGGGGGTGGTGTGGTCTGGGTAGGGGAATGAGGTGGGGCCGGGCTGTAGAGTGGGGCTGGTATGGGTACATGAGGGAGGTTGGGTGTAGATGTGGTTGCCTGGCTGGGCTACATGAGGAGGTGTGACGTAGGTGGGGCCTGGTTGGGTCATGGTTGGAAAGGGGAGGTGGAGGGGGTGGGCCTGGCTTGGTACATGAGGTGAGGTGTAGACTGTAGAGTGTGGGCCTGGCTATGGCTACATGAGGTGAGAGTAGAGTGGGGCCTGGCTATGGCTACGAGGGTGTAGGTGGCTGGTGTGGGCCTGGGTTAGGGTAATGAGGTTAGGGTGCAGGCTAGAGGTGGGCTGGGATGTAGAGGGTGGGCTGGTATGGCTGCATGGATGAGTGTAGGTGTAGAGTGTGGGTTTGGGTTGGCTAGGTAGGTGTAGATGTAGATGTGGGTGGCCTGGTACATATGGAGGGAGATGTAGAGTGTTGGTTGGCCTTTGGGTAAAAGGTATGAGGTGAGGTGTGCTGGTATGGAGGGGGGGTGAGGTTTGGGTGGATGGTACTGTGAGTGGCTGGTAGTGGCCTGGTAGGGCCCGATGAGGGTGTTCTTTTAGAGGTGGGTGGTTGGTCTTTCAGGTAAAGGTACTGTAGGGTGGTGGCCCGGTATGGCTAGGTAGGTGGGTGAGACTGTAGAGTGTGGGCCTGGCTATGGCTACATGAGGTGAGATGAGACTGTAGAGTGTGGGCCTGGCTATGGCTACATGAGGTGAGGTGCAGACTGTAGAGTGTGGTCCTGGCTAAGGAGGTGATGGTCTGAGAGTATTTCGGGAGCGCCTCAGAGTCAGACGTCTATTGCGCAGTGAGCTGGCGACGTCACCATCCGACCCTGACCTACGACAACACCTCGGCCAATAACATTCCCTCGTGTTTGTTATTGTTGTCGGGTTCGACGTCTTGTTGTTGTTGTTGGTCCGGTCAGTGATGCTGGATCAGCCTCTTCCCGTTTGAGAGAATCGAACTCGAACCCACGTACTTAACTTGTTAATTAAATCTTATGGTTTTACTTTCTAAACAATTTATACTGGGACTTTTTAGATTCAAGATTTCCGAAGACACGTTTGCGAGGTGGTGGTATAGCCAGCTTCACATGGCTATAACCCTGCAGACCCCTGCAAAACCCTCGAATGAAACTTACGAAAATAGCATTATTTTCCCACCTTCAACAAAATCGCCATTGATTTGTTGAAGAAAATAATAACGATATCCCCACCCCCCTGACAAAACTCCTTGGTGCACTCTTTGTCCTAAAATCTAACCCTTACCGTCTCGTTTATACTCTACACCCTATGAACAGGACTCACAACCCCCCTCCCTTACACCGGGAGTCGTACAGTAATAATCTCCCACCCAAGAGTTAGGCCTCCCACCTCTAACCCAGGGACTCTGTGTTTGCTCTAGACAAGGTGTTTTTACTCCTCATTCATATCATGTGGCAATCAAATAGCTATTTCTGTTCGCTGTTAATTGCTGCTATTACCTCCAGTGAACTTGTAGTATATCATGGCCTACAACTCGCTGACTATTCATTGCTCGGCAAGGTCGCCTAGTTTGCCGCGGCCGTGTCGTGGTTGGGGCCCTCGGCTGTGTGGGGACACCGACCACCTACCACCTACCACCTACCTTCAGTGCACGGCTGGCGATATTGTTACCATTATACACATTGAATGTTGGAATTATTTTTATTATTTATTTTATTTTATTTATTATTATTATTATTATTATTATTATTATTATTATTATTATTTCACTTATTCATGTCATATTTACATATAAATACCCGGCAGCTCCATCAACCAACCAACCTGAGTTTTACGCTCGAAAATACATATAAATTGTCTTTAGGTATATTAATCTGTGACGACTTATTACGTAGCTTCGCTCCCTGTTTTGGGTACTCCCGTGTACCTTAATCCTTAACCCCGCCAAATAAAGACGTTAACCAATCAATCTTTTGGTTTCTCCCGTACCGCTTGATGGTATTGTATACTCCTCGATTTGTTAAGTTGGAAAACACTCCCACAGATGGAATAGCTTATATTTAATACAATGCAAAAAGTGTTGTTTAATATGAGTAATTATCATAAAAGCTTGTATGGGAATTTAATTTGCTACACCACTCCCGTGTCTCCTAATTGTAAATTCTCAACCCTAAAACAAACCTCCCTACAGTATTTAACTAGAACCGTCATTACTTAGATTACACCCCATACGTGGGGATGTTTCCTCACGCGGACGGAAAACACCCCCGAGACGAGGGTCAGTGCTGGCGGGGATCCCCGGTGTAACGTGTTGACGCGCGGGGCGCAGCGTAAGCCTAATGGCAGCCTCTCAAACTAAAAGCACCCGTTCTTCAGGGAGATGCCTGGCTTGGCTTAGGTGGGCGCAAACAAAGGGATATGTGTGATCTAATCCGGAGAGTCATTATAATAATGTAAACGTAAGACTTTACATGATGTACAGTTGGAGACACAGAAATTTTATGGGGTTTCGTGGTGTATATTTGAATATCCCACCTGTGGGTTTGGAAACATTTTGGTCTTTTTTAAAGTTTTATCCGAAATTTTTTGCTAAGGGGTCCGGGCCCCGCTTTTTTTTGCAATGTCCATTCAAAAATCTGCCAATCTTCAAATTCAGTGTACTTCACATTTTACCCTTTACCACTTTTTGACCTCCAAATTTAACTCAAACCATTTTAAACTTTTAGGATATATTTCTGGTTGGATGTAAATATGGCTCTTATCAGACAACGTTTTCACATTTAAAATACATGTATCCTACGTAAGCTTTGCAAAGTACTGCCAGTTGTCCCTACTATGGCACATTTAGTGTCAGTTATTTAAAAAGAAAGCAATACCATGAAGATGTACTCTGATAGAGACATCCGCACATTCTTCCTATAACACCTACTATAATTAAAAATCTTTTGGGTGAAAATCTGTGGTCTAAAACAGTTCCAGAATAATACGCTCTCAAATAATATATCTTTAGAAATAAAATTGTCTGGGCAATACAATTAATTAGTTATTATTATACAATGGCCCTATTTTTAAATGTTTTTACCGAAATGAGGTTAGAACCCCCTGTTTCCATGTATGCACCTGTATCATAAGTACGTGTGATATTATGTACGTTGTCGTTGACTTATTTACAATGCTGGAATATACTTACGCATTTTAGTAAATTAATTTCTGTGAAAGACTAAAGGGCCCTCCTCTAATGCCGATGCGTGTGTGCACGTGATAAAGGAATATATCAAAAGAATGCTCAAAGCAAGTGAACAAAATTAAAAGTGTACCCGTGAAAGTAACTTGGCCTTGGGCATATTCTTTAAACTTGTTGTTGATGTACGAAAAACGAGTTTGGGGCGAAAATATCCGTTTCTTTCTCTTTACAGTAATTTTAATTTTAATTGTAAAAATACTTCAAAGGTTGTAGCCTTGTAGAAGTATATACAATATACATGAATTTTGTTTACCCGCCATGGTGTGAAACTTAGCATTCATTAAGTAAAGATGTTTTAAAAAAAACATCACAACTTTTGCACAGGATTTTTTTTAGGGGGCTTTTACTTGGTTAAAAACCATCAACGCCTCTGGCTATTTCACAAATTTTAAGGTTTGTAAACAGGGGGGCAAAACTTGGAACCGGAAATTTGGTAAAAAAAACCTTTAAAAAAAATTTTTTTTTTGGGGGAAAAATAAAAACCCCATTATTTTTTTTTTAAAATATTTTTGCCACAAGCTATGCAAATTAATTTTGGAATCGGTTTTTCGGAAATTTTACACCTTTAAAAACAATTTAAATAAAAAAAATAGATTTTTAAAAAAGTTTTAAAAAAATTTTTTTTTAGAAAGGGAAAAAAAAAAATTTTTTTTTACAAAAAAATTTGTTCCCCTATTAAAAATTTTTTCCCAGGTTGAATTTTACAAAGGGGCAAAAATATTCCAAAACCGTTAAAAATTTTAAGCAAAAAAGTGGGCTTCCAAAAAAAGGGCCCCCAAAAAAAATTTTTTTTTCCCCCCCCCCCCCCCCCCAAAACAAAAATTTTCTTTTATTGCCCTTTTTTATTTTTAAAAAATTTTAAAGAATTTTTTTAAATTTTTACAAAATGTTTAATTTAAATTTAATGTTTTTTTTTTAAAAAATTTTTTGTTTTGAAAAAAATTAAAAAAAAGTTTTAAAAGAAAAAAAAGGGGTAAAATTTTTTTAAAAATTTTAATTTTGAAGGGGGGGTTTTTTTTTTTTAATTTTGTTTTTCAATTTTTCATTCAAAACATTTCCATTTTTTTTTGAAAATTTAAAAAATTATTAAATTGGATTTAAAAAAAATTTAAAAACTCAAAAAGGGAAAGGGGGTTTTTTCTCTATTAAGCAAAATTTTAAAATTTTTGGAAACCCTCAAAAGGGGTAGCACTTTAAATAAAAATTTTTTCCCCTTTCTTGGGGGGGAAGGGGGTTGGTAAAAGGGGGGAAAAAACCTGGTACTCACCCAACTTCCAAGTTTTGTTGCTGGTAAATTGTCCCAAAAAAAAAAAAATAGCTCAGGAAAAAACCCCCCCCCCCCAAAAAAAAAATTTTTTTTTTTTAATAAGGGCCCCCTTTTTTTAAAAATTTTCACATTTTTCCCAACTTAAATTTCAAGGTGGTAAAAATTAATTGGCAAATTTTCCCCCGGGAAACTACGGGGTTTTTAAAAAATTTTAAAATAAAAAAATGGGGATCAAAACATTTTAAATTTTTTTTGAAAAAATAATTTAAAAAAAAAATTTGTTTGCAAAAATTTTTTTAAAAAAACCCAAAAAAAAATATTGGTTTTTTTTTGGGAAAAAAATTTTAAACAACCGGCAAAATTAAAAAATTTTTTTAATTTGAAAAATTTTACACTTATAAAAATTCCAGGGCATTTCAACCTAAAAGGGTTTTTCCCAAAATTTTTACAAATACAATTTAAAAAAAGTTTTTTTTTTTTTTTTACTTCCCCATTTCAAGGGCACCCCATTTTTTTACCCCTTTTTTTTCAAGCCAAAAATATTTTTTAATTATTTTTCATAACGAAGGCTTTGGCTTTTTGCAACGCTAACCCCCTTATTTTCCCAATGGTTTTTTTTTATCTGTACCACGTCTAACCTTCTCAGTTGTAAAAACTGATTTACATAGGACGGCAATAAATCAAACTTGGCTGACTCATTAATAGACACTATGATAAACAGTATTACGATCATTTACATATATTCTTATTGCCTACGACATAAACTAAACCAATCATATGAAAATATGTTTTGCAAAAATTACCGTTAAAAAAACGAAACTAAATTATAGAAAAATGATGTATTTTGACATTTAAAACAAATCCTGTTGCCCATTGAAATAAATAAAATAAAAATTAATTCGTATTAAGAGTCTACCCACTCATTCATATAACTGATTTTCAGTGGGTGGCATTAAACCAAAGCGACTTAGCCAACCCTGTAGGCCCCGACACAATCGACGAGTGAGCGGTAACTAACCAAAGATCGATATTTTTTAATAGGAAATATAGCAATCAGTGGTATGGATAGTGCGAACACCCGCGGATCAACGCAACAACTCTGAATTTTTTATGTACCTCGTTGCTTGGACGGCGAATCGCACGTATCAACGCTTATACGCTTCCTATGGTAACACTAACTGAAAGGCTAAGGCTTCGCTAAACGGCGTTTATCACCTGTGGTTTATTACCTGAAATTACAGCCTCTGGGGTAATAAAAGCAGGAGCGCATTAAAGAACACTTCAACCTCATTACTGTTATTATGAAACTACTGTACTTACCTGGGAGGCACTAACTAAACGCATTCCGAGTTTCTTACTATAAATCATATATTTTATTATATGTAACGTGAGCTCAGTATTAGACAAATGAGGGGGCGAAACCTTTAAATGAACAAATCGTCAAAGAAGAATACAAATAAAATCAGGGGCGTAGCGAGGGGGGGGGGATCAGGGTGTCTGATCCCCCCCCTGAAATCAAAAGAAGGGTTATAATAATACTAAGTAGCACTATGTACTATGTGGCAAGATTTTGGAAACTGACATTATGTGGATCTTCACAATTTTATAAATTATCAACAAAGCTCTCTAAAAACTAGTAAAATGTCAAATCAAAAACCCCATTGCACCAGGATAAGTATTTTTCCCGAAATGATAGTTTCGTGGGTAGTTCTATAAATTTCTTAATTTAAACCCCGAAATTCCCCCCCCCCCCACCCCGAATCAAAATCCTGGCTACGCCCCTGGATACAATAATATGTTTCTTCCCAGCTTTCAATTCTCGTTGTTGGGTGGAGGTGTCGAGTATGTAGAGGATAACAAACTAGATTAACTTCCTCGCTCGTTCGGTTCGAGCGTTTAGTAATGGTGGAGGTGCCGGTTACATTCATATTGAAACTTCTGCTGGGCTAGCCCATAGGAACTATTTACTTTTCAAAAATGTGAACAAACTCTTCTAGCCACGAAAACCTTGGACATGCACCCTACAAGCTCCCTCATAGCAACACTCTACGACAACAATTAAACAAATAGATTGATGGAGGACAAGCCACTGGTTGTTTAGGTCGACAATCTATTAAACATTGCAAATTGGTATAGAAGACTACAAATTTGTGGCCAGAGAATATACCTAATAGTTCAAATTTGTGAGTCTAAGGTAATGATTACTTCAAATTTGTAATGTTATAGTTTGGTGATGTTATAGACTATAGACAACCTGTGGAATCTCATTCTATTCAGTTAAATTAATAAGTTACACAGTTTCAGTGGATTGTTGCAAGTTATCATAAATATCGTATTATTTAACTTTTGTCTCAATGAAATGTGTATTTGATTTAAAAAGAAAATTCATTATTAGAATCGAGACTAATATATATTTCTGATCGGTTCGCTTGTGAGCGTCTATAAATAGCTATGGGGGGGGGGGGTGAACCCCCATGAGCACGTGGCCAGACAACGTGCCTTCCTCGTCCACCGCCTGCAAGAGATATGTCTCTCGGCCAAGACACGAGGATTCATGTTACTAGACTCGTCAGTACCGCGAACTGGAATCTATACGGGCTCACCGCCTTGCAAATTATCTACCAGAACGTACAATTAACATTGTAAGGCTGCTAGACACAAACATGGACGGATGAGAAAAAAAGCATGGCGCCCATATTAAATAAGTTAATCAAACAACTATTAACAATCCCACATAATTGTTGTCTCTCGATGTTGTCAATATCTACTTCTTGATATCTTCTCATATTTCACTAATTATTATGATCTGGTGTTATAAGCCGATTATACATTCATTATTTTTCTGTTGTGTTTTTATATTTATCATAGTTTTGTCCCATCAAGTCCAAAAGACACTATTTCAAATAATTGGTACCTGTTCTACTAGTGTTTTTTTATGTAATATAACTAACAACATATAACTTATATAAAAACTTTGCAGATAATTGCTATTTTATTCGTAGATCATGTATAAAATAACGTATTCTCACTTTTAAGGTATATTGGTGTTTGCGAGCAATGTGGAATGGAATTAATTGTTAGCTACAGCTGTTGAGGAATCCTCAGTGAAAAGGTTGATAAGGATATGGATTTAGATTTGGATGAGATAAGGAAAAATGAGTGTGAATCAAGAGATATTGAGTCTTGATACTTTTGATACAACTACTTAAACTGTAACAGAGCTAAATAATTATTAGCGGAAGAAACTACAGGGATTGAAATGCCTTTTACTTGATGTCAGAAGTTTACGTGAAAATTCCTTTTTAATTTCAATTTTTAAATCATACATCTTTCTATTTTATAATTTGTATGTTTTTAAATTTATTTTAGTAAACAACAAGAAAAATGGAAGCAATGCTGTATTTGAGTGAACCAATAAATAAATAATGTTAAATGCTTGCCAGCATGTAAACTACATATTTGCAAAGTAAAATACATTAAAATTAAATTGAATGTGAAATGCTTAAAATCGATTTTCAAAATTAGGTAGTTACGTTCTTTAGCGCGCAGTGAACGTTACATCTCTAGAGCGGTGAACCCACCGCAATTTGATTTATTTATTTATATATTTATTTGACGTCTATACCCTATTCAATTAAAAAACTGATTTACAAATTGAAGGACAACTAAATAAATCTAATTACATAAATGCAGACACAATCACGAAATAGTTATGTAATGTTTGAAATAGTAATATTATAACTAGACAATAATGTTGGTAACATTTCATCAAATTGATATTAAATGAAATGAATTAATAACCACATATAAACTTAGCTTGAGATTCGCGGTTCTGTTGTGAATGTCCCCCTAGCTAGATACTCTAACACGGGCACAGAACGTGTGGGCTGCGTGACGTCACTAGCCAGGCAGCTGGTCGGGACTAGAGGCGTGCACAATGCTGACCGTGCTAATGAAACTGATAGGGTATTGTTCCGCATTTTTATCGGAGCGGGAGAAGTATTACGAAAAAAATCAAATATTGCGGAGAGGTGCGAAAAATAGATGACTCAAAACCATTGAATGGCGTCGCAGTTGTTGGTAGACGACATGAACTATTGCCACACGGGATCTAAGTACATATTGGATCCTAAAGAATTATCTTACTTTGAAATGGATAAGATTAAGATAAACCCCAAAAACTTCAGTACTGGTATTTTTATTCTGACAAAAGAGTTGTAATAACAACAATAAGGGCGTCCGCACTATTTCGTATCGTGAACTATTGGAAAGAAAATTATGTGTTGAGTGTCGTACAGTTTAGTTAGATGATTAAGACATTGGTTTTAGGAGCAGTTTAAAAAAAAAATAATTACCAAATATTATCTATTTCTATTGCCTAGAATAAATTGTGTAATACAAAACAATGATCCTACTGTATTACTTTTCAATAATATTTATATTACTTTTACTATAATTTTTAGTACTAGATCTTAGAAATGTTTTGTCTTTTTGAAATTTCTGAAATTACACAATTTAAAAAATTTCAAATTATTTTATTAATTAGTTATTTCGCCATCTTTGCTACCTAATAATTCCTCCTCTCTTCTTGTTACAGGTGAGTTGTTATACTGGTTGACGTTGCGCTTGGCGGCCATGTTGGCGGCCATGTTGACGAGGTTCTACATGAGGCGAGTTCTTTCCTGGTTCTGTAGTGAGTAAAGTAGGCTCATAGTTGTGTAGGGGTCCTTGCGTTCAAGTGAACACGTTGGAATATAACGAACTTTTCAACGAATGCGTTCCTTTTTGGCACGAGCGAACTTTTAACTTTGAAAACGTGAATTACTTTTTTGAACTTTTGCATGAAAAGTCGTGCTAATTTTTACTAGGTACCAATTACAAAGTACCAGTAAAACATGGCTCAGCACGAGAATATGTGATTTAAGTTCTTGTTTTCTCCTAATTCATTTTGAATAAATATTCTGCATTGACATTCACATTTTCCTGATATAAAAATATGGATAAATATTTCTAAAGCGATAAAAAAATAAGTTTAATTTCTTTTCGAACTTGACATTACGGTTTATGCATCGAATATGCCTACTTGCTACATCATACTGAACGCTGCGTGAATTAAAACAAACAATTGAAAATTTCCCACCCTACAAACAGTAACAAATTATGTAGCAAAATTGTTTCTCCAATTATTATAAGTGTCTCCAACAAAATTTAAAAATTCCAGAAAAATTGTGCCTTTCAACACAATTTAATGCGCTAATTAATGTGGGCGGTTTCAAGCAAGGGTAAATTACACAATAGACCAACTCTTTCTGCACTCGGCTCATAGTACTAAAGATCTGCATACGATGTACGTAATGCTCGCATGGGCTGTTGAGCCACGGTTGGCGTAACAAGCTAAGAAGATAGATAGCATCGGATCACGTCAGTTAGCTGGGGTGACAGCGGGTTCACTGTATAATAATAAAACACTCGTACGATCGCGACAATCTTAAAGACCAGCTTGTAAAACTTAATGGCCGTGATGTAAAAATAATTAAGAGATTACCGTGTAAACTAAAAGGGGAGGTAAATTGCTACCGGTAGATTCAACGTGTGATTACCAGCCTGAGAGAAGTTAATTTCTTTTTTTTGTACTTGCAAGGATTTTTTGTGGATGTTGTAAGAAGTTTTTTCCCATATGTAGTACAAATTAAACCATGTTCCAACCACGCCCGGGGATTGAACCCGGGTCTCCCACTGGTCGGGCATACGTTAACAACCAAAAAACACGTCACTGTATCAATTATTTCACTGGTCGTTATTAATCAATCGGTATAACTTTTATTTACAATATTGTGTTGTTCCCTTTAGAATTTCATGTCTTTCGCGTCAACAATAAGTTCTATGTACAACAGATAATATTTTGGTTTTCTTATTCGCTAAAGTTTGAGGATGCGTTGTTTTTTTCATGAAGTAACGCATCTTCCAAGTTATTTAAACAAAGTTATCAGTTTTATATTTCAAAAAATATATTGTTTGCGAGTAAGAGCATAGTAACAGTTCTAAAGGAAATTCTGTATCAAAATGATTGATTGATATCGATTGAGAAATGACCAGAAAAAGGTAAAAGATACCGTGGCATGTGTTTTGGTTCTCAAGCCGGGAGAATTTCATTGAGTCTTTACCGAACAATCAACCCGTGGTTTTCTAACAAGGTAGCCTACAATAAACCTGTCGCCTTGAGTCAAGGTCACAGCCCATGCACCTTACACCCTGCTACTTGAATCACACGCGTGCCGTTCAACCCTCGAGCACGTGGTAAAAAACAACCCCTAAAACCTGTCTACAGGTGTTGTGTTGTTGTAGGGGTGTTTTTTACGAGGCAGGTAGTGACGCAACGTAAGGGGCTCATTCATGGGGAGGATAATAGAACCTGTCGGTGGAACGAAGACGTTTAGTGGTTCCCGTGTACACATAAGGTACAGAAGCCAAACAAACTTTGAATTTCATCACTGTATCAAAATAAATAAAATTACGTTAGGCATTCTCTTTAAATTATTTGAAATATTTTATTAAAACCTCCAAAACCTTACTTGTTTTGAAATATTTGTAATTCGTCTCTTATGCCCGCCCTACAAATTCACACAGAAAATATGATAAATCTATCTTCATTACTCATAGTAGGTTGCACTGCAAAGTATTGCATTTTTATATTTTCTCTTTTGGAAATCTATCTACGGACAATTATCTCCTTCTCGGGTATGTTGTGACTCTGTGAGGAATGAGGATGGTTCACTGTGGAAAACTTTCAATCAGTCAGGATAGTCAACGACGGTAATCGAACCTTGATCGTCTTGATCACCCAACTGACTTACAATCCTTCAGCGCATGGACCTCGAGGTAGCTACCAGAGTCAATGCCAACTGCTTGTCTGTCAGCCTGTCTCTGTCTGTCTGTCTGTATGTCCGGAGGAGCCAGTCTCACCGTTCTGCCCATACAGGGAGTCGAACCAGGCGCAGTGAGACTTGACTCCTGGTAGAGCGACCCCCCACCCCACTTCTGGTAGACGTTCATACATCTATGTTTAGTCTAGAGATTTCGAAACTTTACTTTACTTTTTAGTTTTTTTTAATAAGATTGGGGTTTAGCCGATTGTCGCGAACGCTATTTTGTACTTGCTACTCGTCCAACACCGAACCACAGATGCAACACTCCTTAGTCCATACTATACTCACATATATAAATATTTTAGTCGCTAAATTTGTTTTAGGGGATTTTATCTCCGTATTTTTGTGTTTGGTAATAAATCCAAACAAGTATTCTTCGATTATTATGCATTTTAAGCTAATTTAAAGCCATTTGTACAAAATTTCGTATTTTTTAAGACTTAACATCACACCGATATTTTGAAAGTCATGGAAAATTGCTGAAAGTTAGTTGAATGAAATAAGAGGAATTTGAATAAAAAGAAAAATAAATTATGTCATTATATACAAACTTTGGGTCAATAAGAAAAGTTAAGTTTTAGGTGCAATACTTAATTTTGAGCTATGATTTTTAAATTGTTCTTTGTCTCCGCTACGAGTATAAAAGAAACAATAATTTTCTGAAACAACGTTTGATATACGATTTTTTCGTCCACCGGTTTAAAACAGTTACTCTTAATCGCACATCGAACATTATTTCAGTAAATTATTTTCCCTTATTCTCGTAGCTGAGACAATTAAAGGGGTGTTTAAACAATAATAAAAAAATCATAGATCAAAATTTAATATTGCACCGAGAACTTAACTTTTCTTATTGACCCAAAATTTGCATATAATGGCAAAAAGGGAGTTATTGTCCCGTCAAATCATTCTTTTTCTTTTGTATTTTCTTCAAAATTTATTTATTTATTAATCTATTTTTTTGTTCACTAAAATACAGCATTGCTGCCATTTTACATTGTGGTACTAGGATTTAAAATCATATCATAAAAACAACGTAATGACAACATTAGCACATAAAAAAAAAAATCAAGTGCCTCTTTTATTCAACCAACTTTCATCCATTTCCCTTTGACTTTCAAAATATCTGCGCCGGTCCGACTTGCTGCGCGCGTGGGACGAGACGAGGTAAACACGCCGAGCAGTGACTGCTGCCACGTGGTGTGTATAGGTGTATTGCACCCGAGCACTGCACCCACGTACTTGCATGTTTCCCCTTTGACTTTTCCATTTCCAATAATTTTTATAATATATAAGAGTCGAGATCTTTTGTACTATTATCAAGATTTGAACTCAAGAATGGAAATTCGCGTTCGGTGGTTTCTTCCGCGAAAGTTTGATTACTCCCTGATTTGCTGTTCCTGATTTTTGGCAAACCTCATAATCGTTTGAGTGGGATCGTCTAATAAATCAGTTTTTTTCTATTCATTTTTCTTTTTCTTTTTCTTCCCCCCCCCCCTTATTTGTTTCATTAATTAATTGCATTTAATATACTTTTTGAATTTGTTTCCAAAATTATTGTTTTTATACATTGTTGTTGTAATATTACTGTTTAAATATTTATTTGTCTGCATCTATGTAAGTAGATTTATTTAGTTGTCCTTGTTGGTAAATCAGTTTTTAACTATAGGATAGACGTAAAATAAATAAATAAATAAAATAAATAACCTGTTGCACTTTCAAATTTGGAATAAATATCAATATTTGCTTTGTAGCTGACAGCTTCAAAAATCAACTTATTCGATCTTCCTGTGTACGTAAACGACTAGAATATAATACATTAATTTTTGTGTACAAACTAAAAAACAATAATTTACCGGTTTATTTTTCAAATTTCATGTTGTATAATAATGATGTACATAATTACGACACTAGAAACAAAGATAATTTTAATCTAGGACACAAAAACAAAAAATCAACGCAGAAATCTGTGTTTTTCTTTGGTCTAAGAATATTTGATGAATTACCAAAGGCCATAAAATGTATAAATAACCTGTCGTTGTTCAAACGTAAATGTACTAAATATATTTTAAGTATGCCTATGTAGTGACTGGGTAGCAATATATTGAATAATATAATTAATGTAATGTATCTAACAATGTATACAATAGCATTATGCTAAATAAACAATGCTTACTTACTACCTACATGAAAAGTTATAATATTTGAGCGCAAAAAAACAACGGAAACGATGCTCCTTACTTTCTGTGAGGTTACCCTTCACTTTCTCTCTTACGAGACGCAATTTTTATAGCTTTGTAATGTACTTATTTTAGATTTATATTAATTTTATCAATGTATTATTCATTTAATTGAATAAAACATTTGTAATATGAATTTTAAACATTCATCCGGGTGTACATTTATTTTGAAAATTGTGATTTACTGTTTATCATCTTGTGCACAAATATTTATTGTCCCCGTGTGTATCAGTTTTTATAACTGAAGAGGATGAAATATAAAAACAAAACAATCTTAACACTAGAAATGTATCTGCCCTATTGCAGTTTTTGTTCTAACTTAAGTTTCGCTTGAGGACGCAAAGATTGGAGATGAGAATGGACCAGTAGCCGTTACACATCACAGGCCACTGGCCAACACATTGCAAGCCGCGTAGAAAAAGTCCGTCCTTTGTGAGGACATCTGTATTGAACCAGGCTTGTCAGGCTACGATCAAACGTTACATTATCATCGTTATTCGTTATTATTATTATTCAAAACCCTCAGATAGCGTTCAATGCGGATTCGTATTCGTATTCGGGGCCTGATTTGCCGTAGAAAAGGGTTTTTTCAAAGGTTTTCATGTGTGTGCGAATTGTGCGTTGCCATTGTTGGTCAGGGTGGGTGCGGGGGAGGGGGGGGGGTCCTAGGCTCTCACGGTGAGGCTAGGGGTAGACAAGACGACGATGCGGTTTCTGGCTAATATAATAGTATGTATTTTGTTAATTTTATTGTGTATTTACATTATTTAATTTATTATTATTTTATTATATAATACTTTCCGATATCACTTTTCAAATCTTTTCAAATTGCATACTATTCACGAATTTAAAACACGTGTATTCCAAACAAACTATCTTCACACAGTCCATGCATTGAAATATTTATATTTAACAAATTATTTTTTGAGTGAGCAAATGCAAATATTTCATCTTTAGGCTACCTATACATACACCTAGTTTGAGTACAATTAATAATATAAACGTACCCTACTTTTCTAGAGACACTAAAAGTAAAAAAGGGGTGTCATTGTTGCCTTGAGAACATTAACATGCTATTTTTTAAAAAATACCGGTACCTTAATAAAAAAATCATAAATAATTATTTGAAAATTTACTTTCTTTGTTAACGAGAATATATTACTCAACTTATTATTCAATTGTCATGAAACGTGAAATAAATCTAATTGTTGTTGATTGTCTAGTTTGAAAAACGTAGTATGTTATGAATTTTTAAATTGAGCAGGCCTATAAATGAAAGGAAATAAGTTTACATGAGGCCCCTACTCTAGTTTAGTTTATATTTTTGGATGAGCGAAGCGAAGACTTCAATTTCACTGCCCAACCCCCCAAAAAAAAAAATTAGCTCGGGTGTTTTGTTTTTTCTTTCTTTTTTCTGTTCGCTCTCTACTGGGAAAACGGCATATGCGATCTTGATGAAAATTGGAGGGGACCTTCGAAATCTCTGAACTTAGACTTATTGGCACGTTTTTGGGTACAAGCGAAGAAATATTTCTCATAAATATCGTACTTTTACGATTTTTTTTCGGTTTTTAGTGCGATATTTTCGTGAAATTTGGGCCGATTCTGACCAAACGGGTGGAACTACAACGTTCATATTTTACATGGACATTAAGCCAGAATCCATAGAAATAAAGGTTTAAATTTTTTTTTTTGAGGTATATAATAAATTAACAAGTACTAATAGAAACTTGACAACAATCACCTACAATGCGTGCCAAAAACACTTGTAAAAGTAAATAGATCCCACGCAAACTAAAAACTTACAAAAAAGCTCATCCATCAACGCGACAAAAAAGCGTTCGCGAAGCGGCCTAGTAATTATGGAATTGTTTAACACAATATAAAACATTGGAAGTTGATCCTATACTCAAAGACTGAGGCATTATAACAATATTACAGTAGTGAAAGCACCCTGAGGAGTTGAATGGAAATAAATGTCACAGTGGTCTTCTATTACACGGTTTTCGTGACATTGCGACGCACTTTCTAATTAATTCAAAGAACTCCAAGTTTTATTCAATTATTAAAAGTGAAATAAAGACGAACGTGAATTTCTATGACTCGTTCAATTTTGTCTTCTGTTGAATAAAATAAATTCAAAATATAAAAGTATTTGTCTATATTAGAAGGTTTTCGGGACATTGCGACTAATTTCCTTATTTATTTGTTATTGAACTCAGTTTATTTTTTCCCTAGTTTTATTTGCATTCTTCTGCACTCATCTCTAAATCCGCCCACGAACCTTGAGAATGCGTCTAATAGTTTGGTCACTCCTAGCTGCATACGTTAGGCTAGGGTGGGTGCCCCGCGGGGGTGGGGATGCATCTGCCCGACGGACAAGGGAAGGGTTGGTTTTTGACAGAAAGGGGTTCTTTAGGTCCAGGGTCGCAAGGAAAGAAGTGACCAGCTTGCCAATATCGCAACGTTTCGCTAAAAACGATGCAGCCTTCGCTTTCTGTGCATTCTATAGTCTGAGATCGGTAAGCTGCTATATTTGCAGGCGTGTTTGCACTGGGCATGTTTCTAACAAGTCATAGAGGTTACAAATACAAATCATTGGACTTTTCAATGTTATTTACATAATATCTTTATAAAAGGTGATATTTCGACTTCTTTACAGAAGTATTTATGAAACAAATACAGTAAAAAAAGTTTTATTTCATTCACCAATTGTCCAACGTATCAATTAATATTCTGTTTTTTTGTTGGTATTTTTATTCATAAAACATTTTTGTTAATATTTTAGTACTGGACTACACAGTTTTTTATATAATTTTTTGGGGAATATTTTTGTTCTTGTCTGTTGTGGTTTTTAAATTGTTAGTTTGTGTGATGAATACTTCCGTAAAGAAGTCGAAATATCACTTTTTAAATACAGATGTTATGTAAATAACAGTGATAAGTCCTATGATTTGTATTTGTAACATTCCTACCTGTTATATTTTCATTTTTATAAGATCATAGAGGGTTTCTAGGTCTCGTATATGATACAAATACAACCCGTCCACATTCATCTTATATAACGAATACCATAATTAATACTCAATACAATTTCAAATATGAGTAACAACCCCTATTTGGGCCAATTCATAGCACATAGTCAAAATAATGTATCGTATGGCGCATTTAAATAACGCTTATTTACTCTTATAAACCCTAACTTAAGCCAATCATAGCACACGATAAAAATTAATTTGTCAAAAGCACATTTTCAAATAAGCTACCGTGGTTGATGTAAGCTATTCTTATTTCTCTAAGTTATGTTCTATATGGGATGAGCGTAACGAACGAAGCGAAAACTCAAATTTGACTACCACGAGAAAAATGTCTCTTTTAAAATATATTGTTGCCCCATGCTAGCTCTTCAACGGATCAACAAGGGTTACTCCAATATTTATTAATTTTTCCGGGAACCTTTTAAATCTCTGAATTTATATTTGATCTGCGATGTTTTTGGTACAATCGAAAAGAAAAAAAATCACACTCTTACGATTTTTGGCCAAATGCATGAATGCAAGGAGATAAAGGCCAAACACGCTCATCCAGCATCGCGACCATAAACAACGCGACTATATCACCCGTATACACAGCGGCCTAGTTTATGAAATGCATGTTTGCGGTGGGCGGCTACCTATTTGATATGAATCAATGCACATTGCTAATTTCTCACGGCTGATATGAATCAATGCACATTGCTAATTTCTCATGGTTGATATGAATCAATGAACATTGCTAATTTCTCACGAATGATATGAATCAATGAACATTGCTAATTTCTCATGGTTGATATGAATCAATGCACATTGCTAATCTCTCACGGCTGATATGAATCAATGCACATTGCTAATTTCTCATGGTTGATATGAATCAATGCACATTGCTAATCTCTCACGGTTGATATGAATCAATGCACATTGCTAATTTCACACGGCTGATATGAATCAATGCACATTGCTAATTTCACACGGTTGCACGCACGGTTACAGGAAAGGATTAGCGGACGGGACGAGTGTCGATCCATCAACTAATGTCTCCTGGGTGCGTTTAGCCGTGTATTGTCTGACGGGGGGATAGACACCCACTCCCGTGGGAACGACGCTCAACCCTTTGTCTAGTTCTCGCGCCCTCCGCGTGGTGGCTGAGCGAGCAGAGTTCTCTACCACACCTAGTTTATTATTATATTAGTTTATGTATTTATTATTTATTTATTTATTTCGTTGCCAACGTTTTTATTTTCTTAAATTGTTTTTTATTTATTTATTTATTTATTTATTTAACGTCTATCTTATTCCGTTAAAAAACTGATTTACAAAGGAGGACAACTAAATAAATGTAAGTACATAGATGCAGACACAACAATGAACTACAGTTAAGTAAATATTTGATATAGGTAGTAGGCCTAATATTACAACAACAATGCATTAAAACGCAACATTTTTGGTTTCAAATTCAAAAAGGATATTAAATGAAATTAATTAATGAATCAAATATGAAAAAGGGGTGGGGAAAGAAAGGAAAGGAAAAAAAGACAAAAAGTCATCAAAAAAGAAAAACTGATTTATTAGACGATGATTGGTGATGGTCTATCTTTCTGTATATATGAGGATGAGGGACAAATACAAAAAGCAATGTCCGTTTGTGGATGTAAGCCCTAAAGTAGAATCTAGACCCCTCCACATTTAGAATAACGATAGTATAATATGTTTGATTTGATCAAAATAATTTATCTCAAATTTAAAATTTGAAATCGTCAATCGAGGACGATCCCAAAACTAGTGACGAAGTCCCAAAACGTGAATTTATTTACGAAATATAAAAATATTCATCCATTCAAAAATAAATTTTTACCCTACAGTCGTAGATTTTCAATATTGTATTTGTATGTTTGTCAGCCAGGAACAATCCACGAATGAGGTCAATTTTACACTTTTTAAGAAAATCAAAAAACCTGAAAATCAGTTTGAATTTTTAAAATTATTTAAAAATAATTTCTTGATAAGTGTAACTGTACACCCTTGTGACCACCTTCCACCTTTGTGACAACAGCGAACAGGAATTTGCTTAAAACGTATGTCCTATATAATAATATGCTCTTATATTATGTTTGGTGGAGGTGCCGGGTAATAGAAATCCCCTGCATCCTTCCTTACCAACAAACTTCTGTATCATTCTTATTGGAGGAACAACCAAAATCCGTATATTATACTTAGGTCTTGTTGGGTTCTTATCGTGACTCGCGGCACACGGACGGGCAGAAATGTGATACATTTAGGGGAGCTATAGGCCCATCAAGTATTTTTATATTTGATTTTACTCGATCAAATTTGTGTTTTTATTAAATAGCAATAAAACACGATTTAAAAAGTGAAATTGTATCTCGAAAAGAAAATCTTTGCAATAAACTGGAGCGTGTATTCTCCGAGTGGTATATCGAACAATGGAATGTCCCTGGTCAGTCGGGCCCAGGACATTTGATTAGTCCCTAATGTGAATATGATTGAAATTCTTCCTCCCTCTCTGCTCGTGTTTGTTCGGCTCTCTCCGGCTGTCTTCGTGTTGGACTCTGTTTACTAACACGCGCCCACGCTACACGTTGCCATGGTTACCAACACAGGGGCACTACGCACTCGGTTATAATATCACCGTCATCACTTGTCGCCGATATAGAAGCAGCACACAGCGTCTCTGCTACCAATGCAGAAGGTCCAGGGTTCGATTCCCACACTAGGGAAACTTCTGATTTGGACTTAAGTCCATCAGTTCTTCTATGAGAATTAGTAAATGGTGACTTTATATCCGTCCTAGCAACGAGGCACAATACATTTTTAAGTTCTTCTGATCTGGCGTTGATCCGCGGGAGTTCGCACTTTTTACTGATTGCCATATTTACTTTTAAAAATATCGATCTATTGCTGGTTATCGCTCACTCATCGATTGCGTCGGGGCCTACAGGGTTGGCTTGGTCGCTTTGGTTTAATGTCCCCCACTGAAAATCAGTTATATGACTGAGTGGGTAGACTCTAATACGAATGTATTTATTTATTTGATTATTTACTTCCATATCCGATACTCTAATTCGAGCGCTTCCAGCCAGCGGTCGTCCTGACTGAAGTTTTTTTTATCTCTTAGCAGTAATATGAAGAAATAATTACAGAAAATATCAGATATTTGTTTATTAATGTATCTGAATGGGATAGACACAACACATAACAAACGCTGTTTTGACGCTTTTGCTCAATGCAACCGAAATATTTTATTTCGAAAACGAGAAGTTGATCCCCCCTCTCCCACACATGACCGTTGGGGGGGGGGGGTTAACCCGACGACGCAGGGATCGTCTTCGTCTCTATGGCTACCATTGCTTCACTCGGCATTCTTCAACAGTTTCTCAAATCCTTTTTCGAATATATTCCGGCTGCTGTAATCTTTCCCTGTGCTGTGAGTGATGACCCTTCATGTGACTTTAGGTTATACTGTTATAGGGTTGGGGAATGTCCGAGCCTTTTCATTCGTATTATCGATTAAAGACAGCCCTGGAAAACTTTAATCGATATTTATTTATTTATTTATTTATTTATTTATTTATTTATTTATTTATTTATTTATTTATTTATTTTTAATTAATTAATTAATTTATTTATTTATTTATTTATTTATTTACTGGCGGAATTGAATCCCGCGGTGTCCCGAATCAGAGTCGCACGCTTGAGCATCTTATACAAATAGTGAAATGATCACGCAAACTTTTAAATTGATGAAAATGTTCTGAAAGTTGCACCTCAACTTTGTTTTGTGTCTGAGAGGTAAGTTGTCTTAGACCGGAGCTGACTACTAATGTACGCAGTGCACCACCCCCTCTGTGTGGGCTAGGCCCCGTGACGTCACTGCCCCGCCCACCTGTTGCACGTGACAAGACTTACACCCTCACCCCCACCCCCGGGGCAGCTCCCCGCTATACATAAACTACAAGACCGGGAGAAGAGAGGTGGGAACTGCGCCTTGGATGTTGTGCATCGTTACGGCGACGACAACGACGTCATAATATGTGGTGTGGATTGTGATAAGGGACCTTGGTTGACATTTTTTAAACGAGATTTTGAACAATTATTTATTTACTAGGAAAACGCTAAAGTCCCGCCGCGTTGATGGATGAGCGTTTTTTTTTGCGTTTTGTGCGTTGTTTTGCACTTTCCTTTGCAAGTGCTTTTTGAATGCATTGTGGAGGTGATTGTTGTCAAGTTTCTATTGTTATTTGTTAATTGGTATTATAAACTTCAAAAAACTCATATTAAAACCTTTATTTCTGTAGATTCTGACTAATTTTTTCAACTTTTTCTTTCAAAAGGTACTACATCACCATAACCTTAATGTCCATGTGAAATCTGAACGTTGTAGCCCTACCCGTTTGGTCAGAATCGGCCCAAATGTGACGAAAATATCGCACTAAAAATTGAAAAACTAATATTAAAACCTTTATTTCTATAGATTCTAGCTAACTTTTTCAACTTTTTCTTTCAAAAGGTACTACATCACCATAATCTTAATGTCCATGTGAAATATGAACGTTCTAGCCCCACCAGTTTGGTCAGAATCGGCCCAAATGTCACGAAAATATCGCACTAAAAATCGAAAAAAATCGTAAAAGTACGATATTTATCAGAAACATTTCTTCGATTGTACCCAAAAACAATACACCTCTAAGTTCAGAGAAAACGAAGGTCCGGTCAAATTTTCATCAAGATCGCGTATGCCGTTTGCCCGGAATCGAGGCGAACAAACAGACGGAAAAAAAAAAAAAAAAAAAAAAAAAAAAAAAAAAACACCCGAGCTAAATTTTTTTGGGGGGTCAGTGAAATTGAAGTCTTCGCTTCCGCTCGCTACGCTCGCTCGCTCATCCAATGAAAGTGAGATCTTAAAATGTAAATGGAAGAAAAAAATATGTAAATACACATTTTGGAACTAAGAATGGGGAAAAAAAGTAAACACATTCTTTTTACACATATCTAAACGTTTGTCCTTTTTCTGGTGAATATTTTTTTTAAACCCTAAGGTAAATAAATCAATAAATCCGTATTTAGAGTCTACCCACTCAGTCATATATCTGATTTTCAGTGGGGGACATTCAACCAAAGCAACCAAGCCAACCCTGTATGCCCCGACGCAATCAACGAGTGAGCGATAACCAACCAAGATCGATAATTTTTAATAGGAAATATAGCAATCAGTGGTATGGCCAGTGCGAACACCCGCGGATCAACGGCAGAATCAACAAGGCCGATTCAGAACAACTTGAAATTAACTATGTGCCTCGTTGCTAGGACGGCTCCAAAGTTACCGTTTACAAATTATTCCTCCCCCAAGAACTGATGGACTTTAGTCCAATTCAGAATTGAGCAATTGATTTATTTTTTATTAATTAAAAGTAAGATCCATATCACATATACTAGTAGTTGCAACTAGATTCCGGTAGACTCACTTCGTAAACGAGTTAGGTAACACTAATAGAAGCTTTCATGAACAGTACAAAAGTCCGTTTGTGTTTAAATCGATTTCTCACGGATATATCGGGCATTGTTTGATACTGAGCGTGAAAATGAGGAAATCAGCTGTTACTTCAATAAGCGACATATTCTAAACTATGATTTTGTGACGTAACCGTTGTCGCTACCGAAAATATGGTAGACACCGTGCTTGTAGGAAATTATAAGGGGAATATGTTTGCTGTTCATACTTTTCGTCTTTCTTCGCCTATTTTGAAGATTGACGAAAACAACCACTTTTGTGCAGACATTTTCCAAGAAAGATTTCCCAATTTTCGAGGACTTTTTCCCCCTTTAAAGGACACTTTCTGGAAAGTCTGTGCAAAAATTCAGCTATTTAGATAAAAGCTCACGTCCAGCCTGAGACAGGATATTTTACCGTAGATTCTAAAATATATCAAATAAAATGTTTGCTCTTTTCTTTGGTCCTTTTTCTGCCATCTTTAGTGCACTCATTTGAGCTCCGTGGTACCAAAACATTCAAACATAAATAGGTCAGACGAGGTAGGATTTTTATCTAAGGTCTTTGTTCATAAGCATACGGTGCAATTTGGAACAATAGTTTAGAAGGGTACACTTGTATCTATGGTTTCGAAGACACTGGAGCGCAGTTCAAACAAATGCGGTTTATTGAAATTATAATGTAAGATGCACGTATGTTTATCTTGATTTTGTTTAGATATTAACGATAAAGTTTAATTTCCTAATTCTCGTGCTATACAATATGGGAGATCTACTCCGTAGTCTTTTCTCCGCGGTGAAGGCTGCTTTAGCATGGCCGAGTGGTAGAGGGTCGCCCGTCAACATTCAGTCACTACCGCCGGAGACGATGTTGACTATATTCTCCTACCTCAGTCCGGTAGAGCTGAGCGACACGGTTGCCAAGGTATGTACGTCCTGGGAGAGTCTACATCGAGACCGGTCTCTGTATCGCCGGCCGATCGTGTTCAGGGCAGGCGAGGGGACCACAGAGACCGTCATTAGAATCCTCGGGTTGGTGCCGTGGCTGGAGGAACTCACACTGATTGGACCTGCCGAGGATCTTGGAAGAGGTGAGGGCGAAGAACCTCGTGGCTAAAGTCTTGGTGTTAGAGAAGATTGAACTTGATTGGTCGGCCGTGGAGGCGATTGTGCAAACATGCCCTCAGCTGCACACGCTGAAACTTCACGGATGCAACGTAAATGAAGGCGAAGAATTTGATAACCTACATCAACTAGCCAATCTGAGAAGTGTTCACATACTGTACGAACCGCGGAGATGTACAAGCGCCCAAGCATTGTTGAACCTTTTCAAGGTATTTCCTATACTGGACGAGCTTTTTTTAAGCCACCACGCAGGGCGAAAGTATATCGACGAGTTCATCGCCGTAGTGGCATCCCTGGGCGACCGGGTTTGTAAGCCACTACGCTCCTTGATACATCAGGCGGCCTCTATCATATATAAAGGTAGCATCTCGACGCGTTAGAGAAGTGCGACCGTTTGGAAGAGTTGGTAATAAAAGGCTGTTTCTCTAACTCTGAGGGTATTTTGGCACTCAGAACGTTGGCGAGCCTGCGCCGTCTGGACTTGGGTATGAGCAGGATGTCCGAGGATACCTGGGTGCAGCTGTTCACCTCTCCCGGCTGCGAGAACCTCGTGTCGCTCGACCTGACGTTCTGTGACGTCACGGACGAGGCGGTGGTGATAATCGGCGCGCACCTCAAGAACCTAACAATGATATCCCTATCCGAGAAGGTGGGCGTGAAGGGGCTGTCGAGCGTCATCGTTGGATGCGGTCTTCTTCAAGAACTAGAGTTCTTCTTCACGGACCGGAAGCTTGAGGAGGCGATTCGGCTCATCCCGCGGCACCTGCCTGGTCTCAAGAGAATGCTGATAGTTAATGACCTTCGTTGCGAGCACATCTCAGGAACGGTCGCACAAATCAAGAGTGAAATGCCGCTGCTAAGGACCGAGCTACGCTAAGATCTTCAAAATAGCGAAAGATATAAGAAAAGTATGAAGAGCAGAAATATTCTTCTTTATTTCCTACAAAGTTACGAATTTTTAAATCATTGACGTGTCTGGTAAATTAGTATGTCTCAGGCCTACTAGCTGGCACAAGCACTTTCTCATGACTTCGTCCCAGGCGTTGTCGGTGATTTTCATCGCAATAAATAAAGTTAGTATATATGTAAAATTAAATTCCTACATTTTTTGACAGTTTTTTTTTTCTATTTGCAACGGATAATGTAATTAACTAGTGCAAACTTAATAGAGAAGGGTGAAGGGGAAACCCGGTAACGGCACGTACCCTACTCCTTTCGAAAAGTACCAGGGGACCAACGGCTTTACGTCCCATCCGAAAGGACGGTGTAACCTCGTCAGTCATACAAGTTCCTCCATTTAACCCAGACTGGCGAGCAGACGTCGAGGAGAACGAAGCCGTTACACTAGCTCTCGAACCCTCCGTCAGCGGTATACGTGTGTCTCAGGCCAGAGCGGTCTCCCACTCTATCCCTGACCACGCCCGAAGGTTGCTTAACTTCGGTGTCCGCGGCTGAACCACTGGTTTACTTGAGTGGAAGTACGTATAAGCGGTTGTTGTCGATGGTGGGGTTCCTGATTCCGAGATAGACACTTCAGGGATCGCACTCGGCCCTAGCACCGACGAGGAAGGGTGTTTTACAAGTAGGGAATGATTCCCAAGGATATAGAGCAGTCGCCTATGACTTTAGGAACCACCACTCGGATAACTCTTCGGTAAGGTACAAGGTGGAAAGTGAGGCAACATTAGCCGTTACTTTCAGGATGAGTATAAAATCATCATCATCATTATCCATCGCCGTTTCCTGCTTCTGGTAGGGTCAGCTTGGGTTTAGCATCCAAATTTTTACACTTCTTTCTATCCTCCCACAATCCTATCTCTTTCACATCTTCCCAGCTCTCTCCTTTTGCCTCCAAGTCTCCTGCTATGGTTCCTTCCATCTCTTCCTTGGCCTACCCCGTCTTCTCCTTCCTTCTTCAATCCTTCTGTCATACATTTTCTTGGGCATCCTTTTTTCTCCCATTCGTTTCATATGTCCATACCATCTCAACCGTGTCCTTCCTATCACACATCTCTGCCGCCGGCATCTGACTCTCCTCTAGATCTCCCATTGTCCAGGTTTCTGCTGCATATGTAAGGATCGGTATACTTGCTTCAACGAAAGAATTCAGATGCTTGGTAGTGGTGGGGGTAGAATGAATGCGCGGTAAAAGGAATGTCGCCTTTGTGTATGAAAGAGAAATATCTTTTACCAACGCAAGCAAAAATTATCTGTGCTAGATCACTGAGCTAGCGTGAATAGAATTTACAAAGTTTTTATGTTGGGAAAACAATTTCGAGCCACCTGCATTCTTTCGTTGGGACCTTTTTATGAAATAGGTTTTATATAGTGTCATCTTACACTGAATAGGAATTTCCCTATCCCACACCAGGCCTTTCACACACTGGTAAAAGTTACTGACCTTTAGTATTCTGATGTTAATCTCTTTTTTAATCTTTTCACTTGCCATTACTTCACTTTCTAGATGGCTAAAAGTATCCACCACTTTCAGGGTTTCCCTGTGTCCCCTTCTCCTGGCATAGTTACAACCTCACTCTTTACCACGCTTATTTTAATACCTGCTTCTTCTATGTTACTATTCCACAAGTCCGTATATCTCTGGAGAGCCTCTTCATACTCTAACCGTGCCACCAAGTCATCTGCATTTCTTCCGTGACTTATTCAGGTGAGGTAACAGAAGTTTTTTGGATTATTTGGATAAAGGGCGCGTCAACCGTTAGGTCATAATGCACCTTTCTAGCCTAGGGGATAAAGGAAGAGGGACCCATGCTGGTCAGAACCAGCCACGGATAAGTAGTGGGAAGGATCGCGGTCGTCGTCTTTGTCATCGTTCGTGGTGTCATTGTCATCGTCGTCGAGGAGGTCAAGGGAAGGGGCAGGGTTCCCCGACGACGACTGACAGAGCTCGCCTATAGTTTCGAAGAGAAAGTACCCTTTTTTCTAGCTGATGTTTGCGAGGTGGACGTTCTCTCTTGATCGCCTTCGAACAGGAGTTTTCCTAAAACTCATGTCATACATCCTCTTAACATGGTTTTCTCTTCATACTTCTACGTTCAAACCCCACTCTCGATAGAAACGTCATCATACATACATATATATATATATCGACTTGACCATATCTCTGTCCACATCTCCCGCTAATATCCAGCTATATCCACACACATTATTAACCCCATTCCCCGACATGAATGCCCATGTTTCCCTCTGTCTGGGTGGCAACACTGTACACACCGCCCTCCCTATCTGTATCGCACATCTCACCGCCTGCGTGCAGCGTACTAGCGTTCTCGCTCCTGATTGGCTACGATTTGTTGTTCGATTGCGATCAATGCATGCCGGGTAATTATCTATGAGTACTATACATGATTTATCGGCTAGGTTTGATGTCGGTGATGTGTAAGAAAAGGGGTGTATAGCTTGAGAGGGTGGTTTTGTCCTTGGTGTAAGGTACGTTGTAACGTATAGAAACTATTTTTAGTATTTCTTAAAGGCCGGTGCACATAACTTCCTAAGGTTTAGGGTCTAAAGTTTAACAAGATAAAAATATTTCATCTCGCTTGCTCTTAGACACTAAACACTAAATCCAGCCAATGGGAAGCGAGCTCTCATAAATCCGGCCAATGGTAGCGCGCGTTCTAGAAACGTTTTAGAAAAACATTTTTTAGACCATAATCCATAAACCTTAAACCTTCGGAGTTGAAAAGAGCTCAAAAATTAGTTTTATAAAGGATTCTGGCAGTTATCGATTGTCTTAAAGGCATTAAATCACAATGGATGAAGTATTTTTTTAATACAAGAAGGTGTACAAAAAATAAGAATGCCGGACATTTTGGCAACCTTGGATGAGGCCCATACCTATACAACGGTTTGTTTTAAGGCGCGCCTGGGGGCATGTGACGCGGGTGGATGGGGACCTGCTGAGCTGACAAAGCCGGCCGGGCGAGGGTAGACACTCGGTTAGAACACGTGTTGTATTTAGTAAGGGGTTGACATTCTGTGTGGATGGAGTGTTCGCAGATTTGTTCTAGCACAGTGACAGCTCTACAAGTGTTTTATGTACTAATTTAATTAATGTGATAGTGAATAGCATTACAAGGTTTGTCGAGATATGTGAAGAGTACGGATGGCTCAGTGACTTCAGTTAACAAACATGCCTATATAGTTGAAGTGTGGATTTTGTCTTCTTTTAGGTTCTAGTAGTTTTTAAAGTTAGTGATACGTGTGTCATACAAAGAGACGGCAAACATACCGAATAATTATTAGTTTTATAAATAATTAATGTGTGACGCGTGAGTGTTTAAATGTGGATGTATTGGACAACAAAATCAAAATCTGGTTTATGATACAGAAATGTGGTTTTCATATAATTCCGTGGGTTAAAATCGTGTTACAAATGTATACACTGTTCTAATCCTTACAATGATAAAGAAATCATTAAAGTCGAATCACTTTTAGTCAAAGAGTCCACAGTACTCCCGTATGCGACTTGAAATCCTTTAGATATATCGTTGTTCTTTACACGTGGAGAGTAACAAAAACTGTTGCCTAGCAGTGTTGAGAGAATGAATGTTAATAATATGCTCGAACCCATCATGGATAGTAATACAATCGAAATTAGCACGCAAATTTTTGTTTTTTTCCGATTCGTGACAATATAAGCACTCTGTGTCGGTATCCGTTGATGTACATTCATTACAACTACACCATTTAAGATCACCTTTCCTGCCACTAAACTGTTTTATCCAGGCTTCTTTTTCTTTCTTTTTCTTTAGATTTTTCCTCTGTTCACTTTCTGTGTATGAAGGCTCGAAAATGAAGGGAGCTAATCCTAACACCCTGTACATAGAACAAACACTTTTCAACTGACCCGTCCTGTGCCCGATGGTATTGAATGGGCGGGCAGTGAGCGGCCGCATTTACTCGAGTCGATCGGTAGCGAAGCTCTGTAGCCATCCAGCTACGTCACGGGTGGTGACGTCACGCACCATACAATTTCCACAATATTGGTCGTACCATGTTTAAATATTGACCGATTTAATTCATTTTTTTTTCTAAATTCTTAAAATAAATTTAGGTTTAACATAAGTAAGCAACAAGTCAATGTGATAGTATGGCTTTAAGTTGTTCAATAAATGAAGGTTTTTAAGATGACTCGTCAATATCAGCGTTAAGGCGAATTTAAGCTCCAGTCTTTTTGAGGGGTAAACGATAAATATAATGTCTATATCGTATCTCGATAATATTTTCATATAGACAAAATAAGTAAACTTATTATAGAGGGGTGACGAGGATCGACCTGATAGTGACTACCCTTATGTATTGTCACACATAACCACTTGTCGAGGATAATGTTTAAATCAAGTTCTGGTAGTATTTTTTTTTTTTTGTAAAAAAGAATCAATTTAAAGAAGCAAAATATTCGTAAAATATGAGGAGTAAAAGATTATTGAAATCTCGTTAATTTAAATGGAAATAAATGGAGATAATGCTAACCCGGCACCTCCACCAAATACGATCAAACAATGATGAAGTTTTATGTTTGCTTATCCTTCTTCGCCATTCTGTTGATTTAGCAGCTTCGCTCCCTATCTTTGTACACTCACGTCAGGTGAACAGTTAGTTTACCGGCATGGAGAAGACTGCGCGATGTGGCTATAGTCCGAGGTCGAAGTGGGGTATCTCCGCGGCCGACTATAATGAGTGCTTTGACAGCTCCAACAATCATACACTCACACTCACGTGATTCAGTGATTGCGATAATGATTGTGTGTTTGTATTTTATTAATGGAATTCTTTTCACATATTCCACGGAATGAATGAGTTGGTAGCTTGTATATCCCACACTCGCCTACTCGGATCTAATTGGATCTAATTTACTGAGCGAGACAGCCGAGACTCCACTAATGTTCTGCGCAGAGAATATGGTCAAAAAATAGATAAATATTACACATTATGGTGTAATCGAATTAGTAGTTGGAAGGTTATTTTGAAGCTGGATTTGAAATATTTTTATAATACCTTTTTTTCTAGTTTTACTTGTTGTTTTCTTTGTACATTTTAAATGTTACAATATGCATACTTGTTTTAATGATTTGTATAACGTATTTGTATTGTTTTAAATTGTGATAAACATGTATCTTTTTAAGGGGCTATAACCCCCAAAAATTATTTTTTGCCACATAATCTATAGCATAATACTCTGAAATGAACGCGTTTAAAAAATTATACCTTGTAACTGTGATTTTACACAAATTGTAAGCTTTTTGATCCTGAAATTTGTAAAATTTTGCGTTTTGGGGATTTTGTGAAATCGTCTTTAACCTTCTGATTTTTTGTTCCACGTACTAGAGCATCGTACCAATATAAAATGGCCCTTTACAACATCGTGCCTTTAAACTGTGCACAAATAAACACTCAAACACGCCACAATATGACTTCCAAAAACCACACCCCTTCTTGGTGATCAGCATATTTTGACCGAACCACTTGCCCATATTACAAAACAAAATATAGAGGATTTACAGCAAAGGCTGTCGAGTACGTCAATAATGGCCAATATTTTTTTAGATCAAATCCTCCAAGGTCACGGGGCTCAAAGATCGTCTCCATGTTGGTTGTTGCTTGGTAATGATTGAATTAATTGTGTGGCGGACTGCAATGACTGTAGGGGACGCAGTCTGCCGCACACTCAGCGTGATAAACTAACTTTCCCCCCAATGCTTGGCGCACGATATATTATATAGAGCGATTTTGAAAATCGTATATTGCCAATTCGTGAGAAATTAGACTAAAAGTCAAAGTCTGGTTACGGTTTCTCCTACCTAACTAGAGCGTCTTTGTTCTGAGCAAAGCGTGCGTGCCTCCACACGCTTCATGCGATCAAACATAAACTCTGTCGTTTGATATTTTTAATGTACACATACACACACTCGACCGGGGCACGAAGGGAATTTCAAACGGTTATCGGTGAAAAAGTTTCCGCGTATGACGGGTTTCGTTGGTTATTACGAAGACTTGGTTGAGTTTTATCGCTCAACTCACTGAAACGCTCGCACGAACCGTAATTAACCACATGGAACGTGTCAAAATGCATTTGTTGGTACACTGACGAAATAAAAATTAATAAATAAATAAATCCGTATTTAAAGTCTACCCACTCAGTCATATAACTGATTTTCAGTGGGGGACAGTAAACCAAAACGACCAAGCCAACCCTGTAGGCCCCGACGCAATCGACGAGTGAGCGATAACCAACCAAAGATCGATATTTTTTAATAGGAAATATAGCAATCAGTGGTATGAACAGTGTCAATGTCATCTTGTAATTGTTTTCATTTATTGTATAAATTGTTTAATTGAAGACGAAATAATGAATATTCAATTATTATTTATGTAATCTATTTTAGTATCTTATTGATGTATTTAAAAATTGACTTCAATGAATGTTTTTTTAGAAAAGTTTTGCTAAAAGAAATGTTTTGACTGAGTCTGTGCAATAGAGGTGGTTTTACGTAAATTTAAACCAGATTTGCTATATAATATCTTATCATTCGTACGATTGACACAATGTCAATAACACCTGTTTTCAACTTAAGTTAGTTCGGGGGGTGGCTATATATAGCCACCCTATCCTTGGCCACACAGAGCTTATTAACATCGGCTTGGGGCCTGTCATGTTCTCTTCTCCTTACATGTCTCCTTCTATATCTGCGATTGATATAAGAAAAAAATACTAAATTGAGTAAGTTTTGGGAATTTTCACCAAATCTTAATTTTCAAAATTGCTTTATTAAGATAAGAACTTCAAAATGTGTGTTCGGAAAAGTAAATATGTCGTAGAACTCTTTTGCGGTAACAGCTGTGATCTAAATCGATACTAAAAACAGAAATTGGTTAAAACTGTTGGGACTGTAATTAATTAACATTCAGACATGCTCATTTTACCTGCTTTAAAATTTCTCACACAATTTCAGACACATATGTTTGAAATATCACATTATTGTATAAAAATGAATAATTAAAACCCTTATCTTAGCACTTTTCCATAAAACTATTCATTTTCATTTTTTATTCACATTTAATTAAAAATAAATACAATTTTCTAGACTAACAATCTGTCAAAATGGGCCAAAAGTCCCCAAACAATTACACATTCTCAGAGTGATTTTTTTATTATTACAACGCTTATATTAGCTTCATGTGTCTGTCTGTCTGTCTGTCTGTCTAGACGGAATCTTATAATCAATATTTCACCCACTTCCTAATGTCCGATCAAGATAAAAATTTTCACACATAACACACACATTCACAATAGATTCACTAATGAATCAATTAATTCATCGTAATTAATGAACCAAACAAAGTTCATATAGGAAATTAAGTAGTCACAGCTAGTAAGGATGGGCCAACCAGATGCAGAAATTCGGACACGTCCAGTGAGCACATATTCGATTACAAAAAAGTATAAAATAATATAACATGAAAAAAATAATTTTTTTAAAACAACGCTTAGGGTTAAATGTACTAAAAAGTAAAAAATAAATTTTCGCCCAAAAAATTTCTGCCTTACTCGGAAATTAAAAGCGTTGGGCGCTTTCCTTCCATGAACAACAAAATTCTGTAATCTATGTCAATGCCGTAAGCGGCCAACGCTTTTAATTTCCGAGTAAGGCAGAAATTTTTTGGGCGAAAACTTATTTTTTACTTTTAGTACATTTAACCTTAAGCGTTGTTTAAAAAAAAAAAATCATGTATAATTTTGATATAAATGTCGAAAATCTGATATGGTAGGAACGTACATATAATGTCCGTTATTAATAGTGCGATCAAGGTGTCTTCTAAAACACAACTTAGTGCAAAATGTGATACCAGCATAAAAATTTGCAATTATGTAGATTTTGTAATAAGAAATTTGAAAATAACTGGCTCCACGATGGGGTCTTATTATTTAACTATTAATTAATTAATTAATATTAATTGGTTAATTATGAGACACGAATTTCAAAGTAACAATAAATAAGTCATGTTTGGTATTAATTAATAGCATTTTTCACCTTTATAAGGAAAAAAAATACATTGAAAAAATACATTGAAATATACATAAGTTATAGTTAAATATGTTGATTTTGCTGATTTTTTAGTTTTTGAACTAAAAGATCAACGTTAAAGTAAAATTTCTTCTAACCAATGATATCACTGTGTTCACAAAAGAGCTGGTAACTATAAGCTATATATCATTTTTCAATTTTCAATAATAGTAATTACAATATATTTAACACAAATAACAATATGGCGTAAAGATGTCTAACTATGGCAAAAAATATGATACCAACTTAAAAAATTAGCAATCATAAAGCTTATGTAATGAGCAATTCGAAAATAACTGGCTCCAAGCTGAGTGTTTAGTATTTAACTATTAATTGATTAATTAACATTAATTAGTTAATTTAGTCCTAAATTTTCAAAGTGAAGACAAATTTGTAGTGTTTGGTATCATTTGTAAGCATTTTTTACCAACATGAAGAAAATAAATACATTGAAAAAATATATTGAAATATATACATGTTATAGTTAAATATGTTGATTTTGTGATTTTTTAGTTTTTGAACCAAAAGATCAACTTTAAAATAAAATTTCTTCTAACCAATGATTACACAGTGTTCACAAAAGTACTGGTTACTATAATTATTGTATCATTTTTTAATTTTCAATAATAGTAATTACAATATATTTTACACAAATTAACAAATTTTCTTAATTGAAAAGTTACAGAAACGTGTTGTGTGACGTAGCAAAATGCATTATTTGACTTGTTCATATCAATCTTAAAGATTTTGTAATAAGAATTTCGAAAATCACTGGCTCCAGACTAAGTTTTGAGTATTAAACTATGAATTAATTAATTTAATTAATTACTTAATTGTGTACAAAAATATTAACGTGAAGATAAATTTGTCATGTTTGGTATCAAATGAAAGTATTTGTCACCAACATTAAGAAAAAAATACAATAATAAAATATATTGAAATATATATTTATGTTATAGTTAAATATGTTGATTTTGTGATTTTTAGTTTTTAAACCAAAAGATGAACTTGAAAGTAAAATTTCTTCTAACAAATGATAACACAGTGTTAACAAAAGAGCTGGTAACTATAATTAATAATTATCAATTTTCAATTTTCAATAATAGTAATTACAATAAATTTTACACAAATTAACAAATTTTCTTAATTGAAAAGTTACAGAAACACGTTATTGTTGTGTGACGTAGAAAAATGCATCATTTGACTTGTTCAAATCAATCTTAAAGATTTTGTTATAAGAATTTCGAAAATTACTGGCTCCAGACTGAGTTTTGAGTATTTAACATTGAATTGATTAATTAAATTAATAACTTAATTGTGTACAAAAATATTAAAGTGAAGATAAATTTGTCATGTTTGATAACAAATGAAAGTATTTGTCAGCAACAAGCACCAAAAACCAACAAGCACCAGAGCTATTTTTCTCTGGGTGAAGCGAAATTGAAGTATTCGTTTGGCATGTGCAACTATCCCCCGCGTGATGATAGTGCTAGATACCACTAATAGCGAATGTTGACGCTTAATACTCAAAACTCAGCCTGGAGCCAGTGATTTTCGAAATTCTTATTACAAAATCTTTAAGATTGATATAAACAAGTCAAATGATGCATTTTACTACGTCACACAACATGATTTTGTAACTTTTTCAATTTAAAATTGAAATAAATTATAGTTAATTACTATTATTGAAAATAAAAATGATAAATATAGACCAGCTCTTTTGTGAACACTGTGTTATCATTGGTTAGAAAAAAATTACTTTAAAGTTGATCTTTTGTTTCAAAATCTAAAAAATCACAAAATAAACATATTTAACTAAAACATACATATATTTCAATATATTTTTTCAATGTGTTTTTTTTCTTAATGATGGTAAAAAATGCTTTCAATTGATACCAAACACTACAAATTTGTCTTCACTTTGAAATTTTAGGACTAAATTAACTAATTAATTGGATGAGCGTAGCGAGCGTAGCGAGCGAAGCGAAGATTCCATTTCACTACACTGGAGAAAAAAATCCGGAATGTTTTTTTTTTTTTTTTTCTTTTTGTATTTTTGTGTGTCTGTTAGCACGATTCCGGCTAAACCGATAATCCGATTGCAATGAAATTTTATGGAGACCTTCGAAATCTCTGAACGAAGAACTGCCACGTTTTTGAGAGCAATCGAAAAATTATTTCTGATGAAAATCGCAATTTTACGATTTTTTTCGATTTTTTGAAAATTTCTTCGACTTATAACACCTACATGCTTTGTCGGATTTTAATGATTTTTTTCACAGAACCTTAATTTTATGAATTTAGGTACTCATGTGAAATTTGAGCGCGATCGAAAAATTATTTCTCAAGAAAATCGAAAGTTTACGGGTTTTTTCTTTGTTTAAAACAATTTTTGACTTATAACACCTACATGCTTTATCCGATTGTAATGATTTTTTCACAGAATCTTAATTTTATGAATTAATATATTCGTATGAAATTTGAGCACCATCGAATAATTATTTCTTATGAAAATCGAAATTTTTACGATTTTTTTTCTTTTTTAAACGACGATTAATTAAAAAAATTAAAAATAAGAGTTTATTTTTTATTTAATTTAAATTAATTTAAAAAAATTTCAATTAAGTAATGATTTTTTCACAGAACAACAGAAAATCCGCATAAATCTTGGCAACTCAATGCACCAATTACGCTTAACGCCGCTTTATCTTCTGTAATTAATAAGATCCAGGTCCTCTAATTACGCTCATCCAACAACGCGGCGGGACTTAAGCGTTTTCCAGTGTTAAAGTTAAATACTAAACACTCAGCTTGGAGCCAGTTATTTTCGAATTTCTCATTACAAAAGCTTTAAGATTGCTAAATTTTTAAGTTGGTATCATATTTTGTACCATAGTTAGACATCTTTACGCCATATTGTTATTTGTGTTAAATATATTGTAATTACTATTATTGAAAATTGAAAATTATATATTACTTATAGTTACCAGCGTTTTTGTGAACACTGTGATATCATTGGTAAGAAGAAATTTTACTTTAACGTTGATCTTTTGGTTCAAAAACTAAAAAAAAACAGCAAAATCAACATATTTAACTATAACTTATGTATATTTCAATATGTTTTATCAATGTATTTTTTTTCTTTATAAAGGTGAAAAATGCTATTAATTAATACCAAACATGACTTATTTATTACCACTTTGAAATAAGTGTCACATAATTAACCAATTAATATTAATTAATTAATTAATAGTTAAATAGTAAGACCCCATCGTGGAGCCAGTTATTTTCAAATTTCTCATTACAAAATCTACATAATTGCAAATTTTTATGCTGGTATCACATTTTGCACTATAGTTAGTAATCTTTACCCCACTATAAAAGAGTTTCGTATTTTTAGAGTTTAAGAATTTTGACCTAAATCGGTGAACATATATGTCGTAAAATGCTACAAAATTCCAATTTTGCTAAAAATAAATGTTTTTCCATACCTAGTGAGGAATAGTTTAGCAATGTATTCTAACATTTTTTGAGTTATATTGAATTGAAATATTGAATTGTGAATTGTGTGGAATGGAAAAAAATAGATGCTACAAAATGTTAATTTTGAAAAAATTCCTGCTGAATATTGTAAATTTTAATGCTAAAAAACGTATCTTTAGTTATAAACAATTGTGCCAGTTTTATTCATATGTGGTGCAGTAAAATGAACGCACAGAACTTAATTAGCATACGTAAGACAACAAACAAACCCATACACACGTGACGTCACACTCTTACGCACGCAGTGAAAGTCCGTGAAAACAACACACACAATCATAGTGTTATACATTTCATCCGACCACGTTGACATTCTACTTCTATTCCTGGCCCTGGTGTTGGCTCC
This sequence comes from Sweltsa coloradensis, assembly GCA_024449915.1. NCBI lineage: Eukaryota > Metazoa > Arthropoda > Insecta > Plecoptera > Chloroperlidae > Sweltsa > Sweltsa coloradensis. The sequence goes on from JAMZAV010001026.1 coordinate 298,755, forward strand.
GGAACCCGTCCCGTGGTAATGTATTGTGCACTGGTCAGCTGATCTGTGGTGACCTCGCTCACTTGTTGTACATTCTTGCAGGTTTCCTGGTACAATGAGGTTCTGGGGGGTGCCCCTAGCTAGGGTGGGTCTGGGGCGCATATAACCGAATTTTTTTAATTTTTAACTTTGCAAATGGTGTCATTTTATAAGGTTTTAGTGTGTATTCATCGATTTATAACATTGACAAATCCATTTATTGTCCGATTACAAAATGTTCAGATCTACACAAGGCAAAAATCAAAACGATTAGACCGGAAGATATATTAAATAAACTAGGAAGCTTCGCAAACGCTTTTTCAGTCGCGTTGTTGGATGAGCGTAATTTTAAAAAAACGAAAAAGAGTAAAATTGTGATTTTCACGAGAAATAATTTTTCGATTACGCTAAAATTTCACACGAACTATAAGTTCATAAAATAAAGGTTCTGTGAAAAAATCATTACAATTGGATAAAACATGTAGGCCTAGGTGTATAAGTCAAAGAAATTTTAAAATCGAAAAAATTGTAAAATTGCGATTATCACAAGAAATAATTTTTGGATTGCGCTCAAATTTCACACGAATATATTTTTTTATAAAATTAAGGGTTTTGTAAAAAAATTTTTACAATGAATAAAGTATGTAGGTGTTTTTAAACAAAGAATTTTTTTTTTAAAAACGTAAAATTGCGATTTTTAATAAGAAAAAAAATTTCGATTACACTCAAATTTCTCACGCGAAAATATTTAAATTTTAAAAAACAAGGTCTGTAAAAAAAACATCACAATCGATAAAGCATTAGGTGTTTTGAAAAAATTTTTTAAAAAATTAAAAAAAAACGTAAAATTTGCGATTTTATGAAAAGTAATTTTTTGATTGCGCTCAAAAAACTTGGCAGTAGTAAGTTCAAAAAATTTCGAGGCCTCCACAAAATTTTTATCACAATTAATTATCGGTTTAGCCAGAATCGTGTGGACAAACAAAAATACAGAAAAAAATAATCCGGTTTTTTTCTTCAGTGTATAAAAAGGAATCTTTGCTTCGCTGCTACGCTAGCTACGCTCATCCAATAATAACAATTACAACCAATGATAATATTTAGTAACATATAATTAATTTTGATTAAGGTAAAAAAATTGAGGAAAATTTAAAGAAGTGAGAAGATTTGTAATTAAATTTTACTATAATCACAAAATATAAGCTTTTTTTTAGGGGAAATGTATTGCAAGTTAGAGTATAGTAATTTATTTTATATTGTACTACACAAGTAAGGCGTGTTTTAGTCTAAAAGTGTGGTTATATTCGGGATGAATATGTTCAGGTCTGGGTCCCCCCTCCCCAATGTCATCAAGATAGTAAGCTTTATTTGAAGGGTATTTCAAGTAGTGAATTTTTATATTTGTACACACAAGTTAGGCGGTTTTAGTCTAAAAAATGTGGTTATATTTGGGATGAATATGTTCAGGTCTGCGGTCCACCCTCCCGAATGTCATCAAGTAGAAGCTTTATTTAAAAGAGGGATTTCAAGGATGTAATTTTTTATATATTGTACTCCCAAGTTAGGGGGTTTTTGTCTAAAATGTGGTTTATATTCGGGATGATATGTTTGGGCGCGGGGGCCCCGCCCTCCCCGAATGTCATCAAGATAGTAAGCTTTTTTAAGGAGGGTATTTCAAATGAGTGTAATTTATTAATATTGTACTACACAAGTTGGCGGGTTTTTTTCTAAAAGTGTGGTTATATTCGGGATGAATATGTTCGGTCTGCGGTCCGCCCCCCCAATGTCTCAAAATGTAAGCTTTTTTAAAAAGAGGGGATTTTAAAAGAGTGTAAATTTATTATACATTGTACCCCCCAATTAGGGGGGTTTTTGTCTAAAGTGGGGTTTTATTCGGGGTGAAAATTTCAGGTCTGCGGTCCACCCCCCCCGATGTATCAAGATATAAGTTTATTTAAAGAGGTATTTCAAAATGAGTGTAATTTATTATACATTTTTACTCCAAAGTTAGGCGGGTTTTTTTTTCTAAAAATGTGGTTATATTCGGGTGAATATGTTCAGGTCTGCGGGGGCCCGCCCTCCCGAATGTCATCAAGATAGTAAGCTTTATTTAAGAGAGGGTATTTCAATGAGTGTAATTTATTAACTTGTACTCCCAAGTTAGGGGGTTTTTTTTTAAAAGTGTGGTTATATTGGGAGAATAAATTCAGGTTGCGGCCACCCCCGAATCTCTGCCGGGAAGTTGAGATCCGCTATCTCGGGAGTGCGGCTACACCGAGGAACCACGTTTTCACTTCCAATCCCCTCCACCTCTCTCGGGGTTTTTCCTAGAGACAAGACTTGATACTGTGGTGGTCTTGTAAAACACAGCCCAACCTTACTCCTCTCTCTCTCTCGGGGTCTTTCCCAAGGGCAAACTTGATACTGTGTAGTCTTGTAGAAAAAACAGCCAAAACCCCTTTCTCTCTCTCTCCTCTCGGGGTCTTCCTAGAGACAAAAATTTTATTACTTGTGTGCTTGTAGAAACACAGCCCAAACCTTTTTCGCTCTCTCAGAGTCTTCCTAAGACAAGACTTGATACTGTGTTGTCTTGTAGAAACACCCTAACCTTTTTTACCTCCTCGGGGTCTTCCTAGAACAAACTTGATTTCTGTTAGTCTTGTGAAAAAACAGCCTAACCTTTCTCACTCTCTCAGAGTCTTCCTAAGAAAGAATTGATACTGTGGTGTCTTTTAGAAACACAGCCTAACCTTTTTTCACTCTCTCAGAGTCTTCCTAGAGACAAGACTTTACTGTATATGTCTTGTAAAACACAGCCTAACCTTTCTCACCTCTCTCGGGTCTTCCTAGAGACAAGACTTGTACGTGTGTGTCTTTTAAAAACACACCTAACCTTTCTCACTCTCTCAAGTCTTCCCAGGGGACAAGATTGATACTGGTGTGTCTTGTAGAAACACAGCCCAACCTTTCTACTCTCTCAAGTCTTCCTAGAGACAAGACTTTATACTGTGTATTCCCCTTTTAGAAACACGCCTAACCTTTTTCACTCTCTCAGAGTCTTTCCCAGAGACAAGACTTGATCTGGTGTGCTTGAGAAACAAGCCAAAACCCTTTCCCACCTCTCTCGGAGTCTTCCTAAACAAGACTTTGATACTGTTGTGTCTTGTAAAAAACAGCCTAACCTTTCTCCCCTCCTCGGGGTCTTCCAGAGAAAAAGACTTGATACGTGTGTGTCTTTTAAAAAACCCGGGGCCTAACCTTTCTCACTCTCTCGAGTCCCCTTTCCTAGAGACAAGATTGATACTGTGTGTGTCTTGAGAAACACGCCAACCTTTTTTCACTCTTCAGAGTCCCTTTCCCAGAACAAACTTGATACTGTATATTCTTGTGAACCAGCCCAACCTTTCTCACCTCTCTCAGAGTCTTCCTAGAGGGCAAGACTTGATACTGTGTGTGTCTTGTAGAAAATAGCCTAACCTTTTTCACCTCTCTCAATCTTCCTAGAGACAAGACTTGTACGTATATGTCCCCTTTTAGAAACCAGCCTAACCTTTCTCAACCCCTCGAGTCTTCTAAGACAAGACTTGATACGGGGTTTTGTGATGTCTTGTAGAAACACTGCTAAACCTTATTCACCTCTCTCGGAGTCTTCCTAGGACAAGACTTGTACGGTGGGGTCTTGTAGAAAAATAGCCAAACCCTTTTTCACCTCTCTCAGAGTCTTCCTAGAGACAAAACTTATACTGTTTTGGTCTTTTAGAAACACACCTAACCTTTTTCACCTCTTCGGAGCCCAGAGAAAAGCTTGATACGTGTGTTCTTGTAGAAAAACAGCCCAACCTTTTACCTCTCTCGGGGTTTTCCTAGAGACAAGACTTGATACTGGTTGTCTTGTAGAAACACAGCCAAAATTTCTCTCTCTCTCTCTCCGGGTCTTTCCTAGGAAAAAGACTTGATACTGGTATTTTTTGTAGAAACACGCCAACCCTTACTCTCTCTCTTCCCCTCGGAGTCTTTCCCAGAGACAAGATTTGATACGTGTGTGTCTTGTAGAAAACGCCAACCTTTCTCGCTCTCTCAGAGTCTTCCTAAACAAGACTTGATACTGGTGTGTCTTGTAGAAACACAGCCTAACCTTTCTCACTCCTCGGAGTCTTCCTAAGACAAAACTTGATACGTGTGTGTCTTTTGAAACCAGCTAACCTTTCCACTCTTCAAGGGTTTTCCCAGAGACAAAACTTGATACTGTGTGTTTTTGTAGAAACTAGCCAAACCTTTCTCACCTCTCAGATCTTCCCAAGACAAGACTTGATATGGGTTTTGGTTTTTGTAGAAACACACCCAACCTTTTTCACTTTCGGAGTCTTCCCAGAGACAAAACTTTATCTGTGTGTTCTTGTAAAACACAGCCTAAACCCTTTTTTTACCCTCAGAGTCCCTTTTGAGACAAGACTTGATACTGTGTGTGTCTTTAAAACATAGCCTAACCTTTCTCACTCTCTCGGGGTCTTCCTAGAGACAAGACTTATACTGTTGTGTCTTGTAGAAACACCCTAACCTTTTTTCACTCTCTCAGAGGCTTCCTAGAGACAAGACTTGATACTGTATATGTCTTGTAGAAACATAGCCTAACCTTTCTCACTGAAGGAACTGAGATGTTGACGAAAGTCCAAGCTCATGTACTCTCGACTACATTAAATTAATACTAGGAAAACGCTAAAGTCCCGCCGCGTTGATGGATGAGCTTTTTTGTAAGTTTTTAGTTTGCGTAGGACCACTTTTCCTTTACAAGTGCTTTTTGAATGCATTGCAGGTGATTGTTGTCAAGTTTCTATTGTTATTTGTTAATTGTTATTATAAACCTAAAAAACTCATATTAAAACCTTTATTCTATGGATTCTGACTAACTTTTTCAACTTTTTCTTTCAAAGGGTAGGGCCTAATACATCACCATTACCTTAATGTCCATGTGAAATATGAACGTTGTAGCCCCACCCGTTTGGTCAGAATCGGCCCAAATGTCACGAAAAATATCGCACTAAAAATCGAAAAAAATCGTAAAAGTACGATATTCACGAGAAATATTTCTTCGATTGTACCAAAAAACGTAGCAAGTCTAAGTTCAGAGATTTCGAAGGTCGCCTTAAATTTTCATCAAGATCGCATATGCCGTTTGCCCGGTAGAGAGCGAACAAACAGACAGAAAAAAAAAAACAAACAAAAAAACACCCGAGCTAAATTTTTTGGGGGGTCGGTTAAATAATTGAAGTCTTCGCTTCGCTCATCCAAAAATAAATTCGTATTTAGAGTCTATACCCACTCAGTCATATAACTGATTTTAAGTGGGCGACATTAAACCAAAGCGACCAAGCCAACCCTGTAGGCCCCGACGCAATCGACGAGTGAGCGATAACCAACCAAAGATCATTTTTTAAATAGGAAATATGGCAATCAGTGTATGGATAGTGCGAATACTCGCGGATAAACGGCAGAATCTGCAACAAGGCCGATTCAGTACAACTTTGAATTTATTATGTGCCTCGTTGCTAGGACGGCTCCAAAGTCTCCGTTTACTAATTCCTAAGACAAGAACTGATAGAGCGGGAATCAAACCCTGGACCGTCTGCATTGGAAGCTTAGACGCTAACCACAAGACCAACGAGCCACACTCTAAATTAGTAAATATATACATAAACTTACTCTGCCCCGTAGCTACTTGAAAAAAAATGACAAATAGAATTTGCACGAACTATTACATTTCAATCAATAGTTGCGAATCCTATTTTGCCAAGCATACCCGGACTATGACAGTTTCAAGATCATTCTGAGTTTCATGACGGCTGGGTGACACCTCGAAAACACCCTATAAGCAAATACCTGACATGCATCTGAGCTGACGCTGGTCAGTCCAGTATGAACTCCGTCCAACACTTCAACCTCACGGGCGGCTACTGCATACTTCCGCGTGCATGGGCCGACGTGGTGCTCTGATAGTGCTGACATCGTGGTCTTATCTCACCCCTAAGCCTCCTCCACGTCTAAAGCAGTTATTCGTAACAGCCCTATGACATCCCCCCAATACAATCAATTAGTGTCTTGATTGTGGAAGCCTACTAATGCTAAAGGGCAAGGCTTCGGGGCTCCCAATTTCCTGAAGTCACTTTGGCTTCCCAAACCGTTCGAGTGTTTTGTTATCTTCGTCAACAAGTTACCCTTTATATCGAGCAGGCGTCATTTACATCTCTGGTTTAGGTCTGTTCAGCAATCTATGTATCGAGCAGGCGTCATTTACATCTCTGGTTTAGGTCTGTTCAGCAATCTATGTATCGAGCAGGCGTCATTTACATCTCTGGTTTAGGTCTGTTCAGTAATCTATGTATCGAGCAGGCGTCATTTACATCTCTGGTTTAGGTCTGTTCAGCAATCTATGTATCGAGCAGGCGTCATTTACATCTCTGGTTTAGGTCTGTTCAGCAATCTATGTTTTAGTTTATTTGGATCTTGGCATCGAGTTCAAAGATCTTTGCGAAATCTGTAATAATTATAATAAGATCCTTGCCGAGCCTGCTAATTGCAAAATATCTAGGTTTATGCTATTCTGTTGTCGTTCTATATAAGCCTACTGTGAACTGTGAACTGCTACTTACGCTTATTACGTTTCTGATTTAAACTATGTGTGCTTACATCTTGGGAATGCATTTGTAAACGTCTTTGAACCACACGAATCTTTGTGATCTTAGGATGCTCAAGTCTTTGCGCGAGCTAAGATCTTTGCAACACCTTGTCTCCACTGGCTTAAGGCTAAATTGTATCTTCCTCTGGCCGAAAATTTGAATGTCGAAGAAACATGGCTGAATCTGAATGAAAGGCCCTTACATATACGAAAAGAAAATTTATTTTTTTGGGGTGGGGCATAACCTCACTATTGACGAATGTCGTTTTTTTGACAATAGTTTAGCCTTATGCTTAGCTTAGCTCAGCTATTGCTTAGCTTAGCTTTAGCAATTTCTGAAATAACAGCTGGTGTACGATTTTTTTTGTCAGACGATACAAAATTCGGAGAAAACTCGTATTTGTACCGTTTGACAAAAATATTCGCGCACCAACTGTTATTATTGAAATCAATTTTTCCTTATAGAAGCTAAAGAAACTATATCCAGAAAACCGATATTCTCAAAAATTAATTTTGCGCTACACTGTTGTCAAAAACGACATATAATGGCCGATAGTAAGGTTATGTCCGTCCGTTAAAAAAAAAAAAAAATGGACTATCACATCAGATTTTAAATATTTACCATAGATCAATCTGGAAATGCGTAGTTATTTGGGTGTTTTTGACCATTTTGACAAATTTTAAATTCTAGATTATGGGATTCATTTTTTGTTTATTTTCTACAATTATTTAATGGAAAAATGTTATGATAGATGCCTTCATAATTAATTTTTACACAATTACATAAAATCACAAATAGACGCGACGAAAATTGTCTGAAAAATTTGAAAGCGCGTAAAATGAGCATGTATGGTATAATCAGCTCAAGCTAAGATGTTTGGTCCACGCGTGTTTGAGATCTTCGCTTCCGACTCCTGTATAATATTACGATGCGAGACCTTGTAACCTCGTGCCCTGGTGTAATCATGCTAAGCGACAGACTAATGGAATCGGCCTCTACAAATAGATTGGCAGCGATCTCACTCACTGCAAGGTGGATGGACACTCATGCACTGCAACACGAATCACAAAACTCAAATTTGAAACAAAATATATTGATAGAACTCAAAGAATACTATCGGTGCTATCCTAATTTTTTACTTCACTCTTCAATATGAATTGCCAAACTTATTTTTAAAAAGTTTTGGAAGTAAAAACCAATTGTTTCTTATTTTTGGTCGCTTCTAATTTTTTAAAACACTGTTACAATGCTCCGAAATTTGTTTTTAATTTTTACTGTTGCAACCACAAAGCGAAATCTGTGATCTGCTTCAAAAAACGTATTAATTATTGTCTTGTTAATTTACAATATCACAATTATTATTTTCTCATTTGCTGAACGACGTACAAACTGAGAATTCTTGTTTAATCGAAACCCCAGTGTTAGGTAAGTTCCCGCAAAAATGGAACTTTTGAGTTCCCAAAATAATAAAAGTTCCTGTTTAAAAGTTCCTTTATCAGATAAATTATGATACATAGGATTTAGGTTTCGATTTTTAAGCCGTGTCGTCGCGAGCAAATATGACAGGTTTATCAATCGGGGTTACGCCTCCTAAAAATTATATGCTACTGCTTTTTATCAACTGATTTTCATATCTGTGTCAGCTAAATCCGTTTTCAAATGTAGAGGCATGGTGGGTTTTCGTTCATCTCTCAGACTGAAAGGAACTTCTAAAACTTTATTAAAAGTTGCCCAAAATTTGTAACTTTTTTGTGTTGAAAGTTCCTCTAACTAAAAATGGAACGCGTTCCTTAAAAAGTTCCCGAAAAAGGAACGCGTTCCTTCCCAACACTGCTCAACCCTCTAAACTCAAAAGACTCTGGGCAATAGGGTGCTCTCCTCCCGTGAACCTAGTGTAGCCCCGCCAAGGGTGCTCTCCTCCCGTGAACCTAGTGCCACCCTACTAATTAGTACAACAAGATATAAATAACGTCGCCCTTAGTTCGCAACGATCGAGGCCTTTAAGAGAATTGCCGTGGAATCGAGTTAGGATAACTCCATCGAGAAACGAACGGAGAGAGAATGAATGGGGAATTCATTAAATGGTTATCTCCTAAGTTGCTTTACGTACACCCCCTCGCGCCCGTGAAACACTGTGAGCATTTATTAAGTTATTGCGTTAATTATAAATAGTGATCAGAGTCGAGTTGTTGAGGTACAGTCTGCGGAGAAACGCGAGGGACCTACACGATGGGGTACAGTTTAACTTACTTTTTTGTTCGTTACAGGGGAAACTAGCTGAGGTCTTAGGTTTACATTTTGACTTTTTAAAAGTTAAAAAAAAAATATATTGAACGAGTAGAACAAAATTTGTCTGCATAATCGTAAATGTATGATCGAATTAGCAAACAATTACATTCCCTCTGGGGCCGGATTACTGTATAATTTTTAATTACAGTTTCACAAGTCAGCAAGAGTAAAACTTATGTCCCTCGTGCTAATCGAGAGACCCACCAGAAGATATTATGTAATAATAATAGCTCATTGTTTTCTTGACAATATTTACTAAATTCGATACAATTTTGGATTGAACATAACTAACACATTTTCGATTTAAACCTTATTTTCTATGTTTGTTATACAGAAAGATTTTTGTATTTAAAAAACATTTCTTGTCTAGTGGGAGAAAGAGCTATGTCACATGTAAACAATCATGAGTTCAGCAAAGTTTTAGTAGTTAAAACTGCTATATCTCAATTTTTGTATGAATATTTTTTTTTATAATACTCTTGCAAAAAAAGAAAAATGTAATTCATACTAAAATTAAGATAGTAGTTTTTTTAACTATACACAAACTTTGCTAAACTAAATTTGTTTTACATGTGGCATAGCTCCTTCTCCCACTAGGACCCTCGTTTCAAAATTGACCATGATTTTTAAAAAATCTGTGGATTGCTATTCTCTGTTTTCTCTCTCCATCCCTTTAGAATTTTAACCGTCATTAGCAAGCATTGCAGATATTAAGTGATTCACATGATTTTAAAACATTTTGATTTTAAAGCCCTTTCAGACCCATTGTCCGTAATCATGGACATTAACTTTCTAAATTTATATCGGGTTAAAAGAAAGTCTTTTCAATTTGACCCCAATTTTTTTCGTCCTTAAAAAAATAAATACATTTTTTCCCATCCCGATTGGACGAAAAGTGCCCTTTTTAGAGAAGATTGAAAATACACATCTGCAAAAAAGGCTAAAAATGGAAAAATTGGTTTGTCCCGGAAAAGTGGTAATATAATTCTAGTATTGCTTCTGTTTGATGTACAAAAAATGTAAAATATGCAAAAAAATCTTGTTTTACCAATGTACATCAAATTTAATATTTCCCAAAATTCCTTAAAAACACGATAAAAATATTTAAAAACCACTAAAATTCTTAGATTTTTTTTAGTAATTTGAAATAATTGCTTAAAATAACTTAATTTTGACCAATTTAATTTGATACTGAAATGGTTAACAACATTCTTTTCAACTAAATGTAAAACAAAACATTTCATATTGTTTGCAACCTGAATTGGTTTAAAGCTAAAACCTACGTCGAAGTTTCTTATCGTCTGGTACTTCCACCCACTCTAGTTCCCGGCATGCACTCTGCTCCGACAAGATGTCCTTCGGCAATTACTTGCAGTGCACATGTACTAATTACATGGAAATCACTTGCCAAGAATCGCGAAGAAGTTGTAAAGATCAGAGATGTCTTGCGTAATGAGAGGAATGCTGAGTAATGAGTGAGATATGTCTGAGTTTCCTCTTTGCCGTGAGGAAAAAATAAATTCTATCATTAGCACACAGTTTTGGTTTGGGAAACCTACAAATTTGGAAATCATTCACTTTATTACGTTTGCTGAACGTTTGTCATACAACATCTTGGATATAGAATTAGTACCGAAGTGGGAAACGATCATAATATTTTATTTAACCCCTTCGCTACTGGTGTCCGCTATATAGTGGCCGTCAACTTTTAAACTAAATTCCAATGGGACGAAGAGTAGGCCTACCTTTTTTTAAGAGAAGATTGAAAATACACATGTGCAAAAAACAGCTAAAAACGACAAAATTTTGGGTTGTTCCGGAAATTTATTGCTGGTATGGATAGTATTTGGAAATATAAAATAGGCAAAAATTTCAGAAAAAAATCTTATAGGTGTGATCTTACAATTTGCATTTTAACTTAAAATGAAACTTTTATCACAATCCAAAATTTCTTCAAATTTCTTCAAATTCACAATTTAAATCCCCAAAAATAAAAAAAAACATAGAAAAAATGCTTCATTAAAAATACCCAGTCTATACGAATTAAATTGAGTTTAACGTATCATACTATTCAATATGAAAACGGATTTACAAATAAGGATAATTAAATAAAATTCTAGCATAAAATGTAACCAAAATAATGAACTGTAGTTCAGCAATGTTTAACAAGGTTATATTACAACAAGTATGGGAAGAGAACAATTTTTGTTCAAATATTCAAATTGTATAAATTAACAATATGAAGTTGATTTTAAAAAGTACTTCGTGTACGGGTTCAAATTTTTTTTCCTCAAACTTCCCCGAGCTCGGGCCAACTTTGTTACATTGTAAAAATACGCTTGATACTCAAATACAGCTAGTTTCACATACAGTCTGACCGCTTTTTGACATTTAATTTTCTTCCAAAAATCTGGCTTTTTGGGAGGTTGTTCAGAAGGATGAGCGCATTTCGCTATCAATGCACATTTTGACATTTCAAATAATTACTACAAATCTGTTTGTATTTTATTATGTTATTATTTATTTAACGTCTATCCTATTCAGTTATAAAACCTGATTTACAAAGGAGGACAACTAAATAAATCTAATTACATAGATGCAGAAACAACAATAAACTACATTTTCGTAAATATTTGAAATAGTAGCATTACAAGAACAATGCATTAAACACAACAATTTTGGTAACAAATAAAAAAGATATTATATGCATTTAATGAATGAATCAAATATAAAAAAGAGTAGAGAATGAAGAGAAAAGAATATATAATAATAATGGTATATTTTATTTGGTTAATACGAAAAATGAACAATATTTGAAAAATATTCTTTGATTCCGCTTATAACACATTATTACATGACAGTTTAATGCAAACCACAACCCGATATAGGACAAACGATAGAGCCTCCAAGTGATCCAGACTTTGCGTTCTGCGTAAAACGTGGATTCCCGAGCTCGGCCAACAATCTTGTTTTCTCCATATCATTGATTATTTTTGTCCTTGAATTCAAGAAGTCCGATGAAACAATTAGATCGTCTTCGTGGGGCAATACTTCCACTCCCAGCTCTTCGTATTATTTATAATTAGGGATGGGATTTGACTGGTCAAATTCAAATTTGGTAAATTGACGGTCAAACGTAAAAAATCATGAATTACATTTTATTAGATAGTTAGTATATTAATTTTTAGAATGTTGTGGTGACAAAGCTTTTTTTATTTAAATGCTTGTTAAAGGGGCTAAAAACCCCAAAAATTATTTTTGACCACGTGATCTATAGCACAATACTACACTTAAATGACCGTTTAAAAAATTATATCTTGTAACTGTGATTTAACATGAATTTTTAAATTTTTTGATCCAGAAATTGGCAAAAATTGGTGTTTTGGAAAATTTCCTAAATCGGCTTTAACCTGCTTCTTTTTTGGTCCACATAGATACTAGAGCATAGTACCAATCTAAAATGCCCCTTTATAACATCGTGTCTTAAAAATGTGCCCAAATATACCCTCAAACACGCAAAAATATGCATTCCAAAATCACACCCCCTCTTGGTAATCAGCATATTTTGACCGAACTACTTGCCCAAATTACAAAACAAAATATAGAGAATTTACAGAAAAGGCTGTCGAGTACGTCAATAATGGCCAATATTTTTTTGGATCAAAATCCTCCAAGGTCACGGGGCATAAAGATCGTCCCCATGTTATTTCTTATGGGAGATTTTTGCCGATGGGACCTAGCTCGAAAAATGTCATGTTTGACAATTTTTTGGGAGGTCATGGTGGCCCCAATAAATTTTCTGTTAATTGCTAAATTCATTACTAGTTAGCCTGAATGAAATATATTTTTGGATTTTAGCGGTTAAATGCCCCTTTAAACGCATATTAAGTGACGTATCATCATCGTCATCATCATCGTCGATGCTGTCAGTGTCATCAGTCCTTTCCTCCGATTCAGATTCAGTTTCCACAGAAGCTATTCTATTTTATTCGTCTTTTTTAATTCATAATAATAGCTATACATAATAAATAATAATTAAAATAAACTATTACGTAATTTAATAATTTTTAATTGAGAAAGAAAGAAATAAAAATGTTATCGTTTACAAACAATTAAAATTAAAATATAAAATAAAAATAATTTTAAGATTTAAAACAACATTCACATGTTATCTTTTGGTCTGACATTGTGCATCCCTATAATTGATAAATCAAATCTTTGCTGGTACAATCTCACAAATGAAATGTCTCCCGACTCGAATGTGGTGATCAGGAATGTTCAGTTCTTCACCCTGGTTTTCCATCACCCGTCACCGGACACAGCGTATCGATCTCCCGGCATCAATCAATCAAACATGGCTGCCGCTCGCCCACAATCGTCCGTTATCTCTCCGTATTGTTATCACTGACCCATCTCCGCGTGACACACTCCATTAAACACCTTATCTGAGCTGGCGCCGCGCGCGACAATTAACACTCGTATTGCTGCCGAGGTGATGGACAGGTGTTTAGCCATTGTATGACCGGGTTCGAATCCTGGTGGTATTCTAGCGTTTGTTCTGTTCGTATGACACGGGTGATTAGCTATTGTATGCAATATCACCCAACTGTTGACACGCCCTTATAGGGCATTGGGCCCAAAATTTTTCTTTCTACCTTAAACAATTTGCAATTCATGCATTTTTTTAAAAGAATTTTAGATTTTTTCCCCTTGATCTTTTAGGGGAAAAAATCCAGAATTTGAATCTATTAGATTTTTAATTTTTTCTAATTGCGTGTTCAAATTAAATCTTCTACAGGCAAACAAAATATCCGGGACATCCCGGAAATTTATGTATTTTTGTGTTTTTATACACAATTCGATTTTTGATCATTTATAAAAATCATTCTAATCATTAGAATTTAGTAAGGAAAAATGCTACCAATTCAGAACATAACAAAGCAGCTTTTTGATCGGGTTAAAGGTATGAAAAACTGGCAGATTTAATTGTATACATTTTGAAAAGTGGTGGTAAATATGGAAACCATATAAAGGGTTAAACCAATTAATCAAAATCAAACCAAACCAAAATATAAGGGGAAAACAATTTTTTAAATTAATTCACCACAATGGGCGTAACAATAAAGTCATTGCTTTTTATTTCAATACGAATATTTGTACTTGAATTTATAAACCTACAGCGTTCTTTGCCAATTTAATTTATAAAGATGTCAAGGTAAACTGTGCAATATATTTTATAGGCCTATTTATAGTTCCATATTGTAATCCCGATGCATATATTAATTTACTTATCGTAATGAGCATCTCGGCGCCTGCCAACTTGCGACTGGTCCAAGCGGATTGTTGGCGCGCTATTTAAAACCTCGCTCGGGTTCTAGGCCACGATGGTGGCGCCCCACCGGCCAGATGAAGAACTACTGCGGGGGTGTGGTGGCAGGAGGAACGAACTAAAATTAAAAACTAGTGGAGAAAAAAACGTGAAAGTTTTGGCGTAGGGCCGAGATGACCAAACTTTGAGGTTTTCGTCAGGGCGGGAGGGGGGGAGGGGGGGGTCCTAAGTGGTCTCTAGCTAGAGTATGTGCGCGCTAAGGTTAGCTTTCCTCATAGGTAGTTTGACCGAACGGTTTGACGTTTGAGTATAGTTCAATACACACTAGCTACAGAATGTCATACTCATACGTATTGCTGTTAGCAACGTCAGATATGAATTCAGCTAGAGGTACATTGATTATGAAAAGTCGAGACAATATCAACTCTAAAAAATATCAAAAACATAATTTATAGTGTTAATATATATTTTTATGTCGAATTTCCTGCTGAAAATATTTATTTCATATAATTTTAATGGGGGTTTGTACCACGTACGATATAGTCAATAGTTAATTATTATTCTGATTTACGAAGACAAAATTGAATACGCTAAATAATCTCGATGAAATATCTGTATTGCATTTCTATTCACATTAATCATACTATTATTTATTAATAACTATGAAGTTACCAGTGGCGTAACTAGATGATGAAGGGGCCCCCGGTGCAAATACCAAATAATGCCCCCCCCCCCCCCATCAGATTTTAAATTTATGACATCACTGCGGTGACCTACCTCGTTGAACCGGTACTAAAATACGTGTAAAATATTCAAACCTGAGAAAAATTGAAAGTACTGACTTACCAATGGAATCAGGAACAGCGTACTTCAGATTTTTCGTCTCGCCTTTTGCTCTGCAAACATATCGATGGTTTTGCTGAAATCTTTTTTCCGAGCTCTCTCTTGTTCAATAGATAAGATTGATAATCCGGTTAGTCTTTCTTGACCCATAGTGCTTCGAAGGTACGACTTGATCAGTTTTAGTTTAGAAAAGACCTCTCAGCACTTGCCGCCGTCACTGGCAACGTAAGAAAACATAATCATCGACTGTCACATTAATGTTTACTGTATCGCGAACCGTTATACTTTGTGAATCGTTTTCGGAGGTAATTACATTTGTTGAGCTATCCCCTCGTAGTAGCATCTGCATAACACTTGGAAACAAAAAAGAATTAATTTTAGTAAGCTTAGACACTTTCATGTCTTCTACCCGTTTTACTTTACGTTTTTGAGCGCCACTTGGTCGTTTTAGTTTATTAGACATTGTCACAACGCTAACGGCAAACCCAACAAACACTATTTGTTCTACACGTTCGCGCACAAGCACTGAAAATCTCGGCGTTTGTTTCGTTACCAACTGAGGTAAAATTTAAAACGCACAGGGAGTCAGTGTTGCAGAAAATGTAGACTTAGGCCAAAGATTATGAAGGCCTTGCTTAGGCCTACTCACTACTCGCTTCGATATCTTATTGGCTGAAACAAGATGTCTCCAAGTTTTAGCCAATCAGATTTTAGCTATAAATTGACAAAAATATTCTTACTTTGAAGGGGTTCGAAGCCATAATGTATTCCTATTTCCCAGAAAAAGGGTTATTCTGCACGCTCACAATAGTAAGGGCACACCTAAACACTTCCCTTGAAATTATTCGATAATGGGACATGTTTTCAGCATTCACGTTTGAACGGCTTTCTTGGGATTGAAGTAAAGGCAAGAAGTGAATAATACACGGTAGAATTTGTAATTTGTATACACCGGCTACTGGCGCCGAGCTGCATCCTGTGTGGGCCCCCCCCCCAGGCCGTGGGCCCCGGTGCAACTGCACCACTTGCACCACCTATATTTACGCCACTGGAAGTTACTTATTATTGCCCAAACATCTGCGATGTGTTTTACGAATATTTCGCCTATTTAATTATTTATTTATTACTTTAACTTAGCAAAAATACATATCTCTTCCTCCAATGCAGAAGGTCCAAGGTTCGATTCCCGCTAAAGTCAGAAGTTTTTTAACTTCTGATTTGGACTTACTATCAGTTCTTCTCTTAGGAATTTGTAAACGGTGACTTACGAGCCGTCCTAGCAACGAGGCACAATCATAATCAACTGAAAGTTGTTCTGAATCGGCCTTGTTGATTCTAGCGTTGATCCGCGGTTGTTCGCACTGTCCATACCACTGATTGCTATATTTCTTATTTAAAATAAATATAGATCTTTGGTTGGTTATCGTTCACCCTTGGGGGCCTACAGGGTTGGCTTAGTCGCTTTAGTTTATACTATCTCCCACTAAAAATCAGTTACGTGACTGAGTGGGTAGACTCTAAATACGAATGTATTTATTTATATTTTATTTATACAAAGAAATCTTATATGAGTTGACAAGCTGACTATTGTTCGTGTTGTGTTGTTTTGTTTCCCATTATAACAATGCTGTTCACTTTCTGAACAAAGTGTCGTACAACCCACGTGTTTAACCAAGTCAAAACAAGACGTAACTTGTTGTGTATTGTGCATGTTGGGTTTAGTGATGGTAAGATTCTCATCGCGAAACATCCGCATATTTCCGAGCAAGAAATACCATATTTCGTGACTTCCTCAAAAACTGTATAAAATGTGGGTCACCTTGAGAAACTGACCACTAGTTTTTTTGTGCGTGTATCTCTTTATCTTTCGCCTGCCGACCATCTGTCATCTCAACTGTTCAGTCACTCGAGGGATGAGGGAGAAATCCTTTTCAATAGGACGTCATTTGCGAATAAAATGTACACCGTTCATTATTGTTAAGCGTACGCAGAAATAACATTTTAATATTTTAGGATATTTTGATTTTGTTTTGTAAATCCGGCAAATGTATCATTCTGTAGAATCTACGTTTGCTTCGATCAAAACTCTAACGTTAATTTAAGGGGTTTCTTTATTTTATAATGTGAAATTAATCCATAAAATCGATGCAATTTAATGTTTATACATTTAAAACGTTACAAAAGTAAATTTTGCATTTTCAAGCTTTTTTAAAATTATTTTCTCCGATTAGCATCTTTCACCGAAAATGCTCAATTAACGTAGGGCCTACCTCTACTCTTCCTATTGTGTATGTAGATGTGTGTGTATAAAGTTGAGTTTCGATTGCATCTGGATTAAACGTTAGCATCACAAGCGCAGAACTGCAAAAATAATTTAGTTGCTATAGATTCGATAGTTTTTGTCACCGGTCTGTACATTTTTGCAGTGGTCACTCCCGCCCCCTAACCTTGAAAGTTGAAGCCGACTGACCGACCCCTTTCGATTTCAGGGCCGGCTTAGTTATGCAGCATTGCATCTCGCATTCAGGTTCCTACCCCTTTCAAAGCCGCTTTCAGCACATGATGGCCCGAGACAGCACTTGACTCACTTGTAGGCTCACTCACTCACTCACTCACTCACTCACTCACTCACTCACTCACACTTACTCAGTCACTCGCTCACTCACTCACTCACTCACTCACTCACTCACTCACTCACTCACTATACTCAGTCACTCGCTCACTCACTCACTCACTCACTCACTCACTCACTCACTCACTCACTCACTCACTCACTCACTCAATACATTACTATAGTATAGTATTTTAATCTCTTGAAATAAATAATACTGGTAATGACTATAATGAATAGTGAATTATTAAAAACAAAATTTACACAATAAATAAAACATCAACTTTTTATGCTTAGGCTTACAAAATCTACAAATCTATTCTATTTCTCAGTTGTTTTTTTTTTAACTTTTTTGTCATTTTTCCAGTAAATCATCGATTTCTTAATTATTTGTACCTGTACATCTCCAGCTTCGTTTCTGGACGTCTTCAAAGTATATTTTTTACCCCAAGGAAGGCATCTTATAAGATTCTCCCCCGATGACTTGCTTCTCTCACAAAACTCTGTGTACTCGTCTAAGTGTATCGCTTACACCAAGACCCACCCCTAAGATGACTGTTAAACAATCTCACCCCTAAGATGATTGTTATTAGAGAAAAACAAGAAATGATTGATTCTCGCCTAACGACTTGTTGTTGCACCCGCTCTGTACAAGCCGCGAGTGAAGTTGTTTTCGAGGTGTCTACACCCCTGTACCAACCAACCTACCGGCATAATGATTACGTATTGCCAACATAATAATTAATAATAACGGGAGCTATAGGAAATCTTCCGCTCCTGTGGGCTGGTATTTTTTATTCACCCCCCCCCCCCCAATCGATTATAACATACCGATTTGATTAATGATCTCGACAAAGTTCTCTTCTCTATTTCCATTCTCTCTTTCGTTGGTTATTTCTTTTTGATTCATCTTTCCGTCCCCTAAAATCCCTTCTTGTAAGGGTTGCGTCTTTCTTTGCCTGTGTTTTCCATCTTATTCGTCTTCTTTTTTACGTTTTTTTGGCTGGAGATTGTATAGCGCTTATGCGAGAATGAGTGAGGGGTGTTACTTGGGGGGAGGGGGTTGAAGCGTGCCTCGGGATATTTTCACTTTTATTGTAGAAAATTTGGTTAAACTTACATTTCCATGTTTATAGTTTTCAATATTCTCTCGAGTTTTTTTTTTCGTTCTATTTTTACTTTTTAGAGATTTTCTTATGACAGATGTAATTCTGGATAGATATTTTTCTTTTACATCATTGACGTCTTGTTTTGCTGACTGGCAGAAATTGAGGATAAATTACTTAGGAATGAGAATCATTTAACCATCAAACGTTTAGAATATATTACGCAATGTAGAAAAAACACAATGTTTCTCATGAAATCTCATGATACCCCATCCCCGAAATGGATTTTTTAATTTCTGGATTGATTTCTATATTAATTAATTATTTAATTAAGAGTCTAGTACTGCACAAGTACCATTTACAAAGACAATATAATAAAATATATAAATAAAGTTAAAATTAAATTTACATTATTATTCCTACAAATAATCAAATAATTCTATAAATTTTAATGTAAATTATAAAGAAAAATTAAGTTCAACCGAGTTTTTCTTTTAACGATATTGTATTCGTTTTTTTCTTGAAAAAAAGTATTGATTTATTTATATTTCATTGCAACGTTATTTTGTATAATTTATTTCTTCGATTTTTAAGTAAATTAAAAACTAACACGATCCACTGACAGCACTTAAAAATGATTCTACCGTAAACTTACCCTTTAAAATAAAATAAATAGGTTCGTATTCTTAAGTCTTACCCACTAAGTCACATATTATCTGATTTTTATGTTGGGCGGTCCAAGGCTAACTCTGAAGGACCCTTGAATGTGTTGTGTGCTTCGTTGCTAGGACGTTTCCATAGTCACCGTTTATCCGCGCGGTAATTCGTACACCATTTCTCGAGTGGGGTTTCTCACACCCCAAATTACTTTGGGCTGTAATTAGTGCAGTAGGATGTTTGGGGTATTTCTTTCTTTGCTCACATGCTTTGTATAACTACTATGTAGTTGGTTGTTGATGGGAGGACAGTGAAATAAAATGTCAATACACATTTTTTTAAATTTGTTTATTTCAAACTAAAAAAGAGACGTTTGCTAAAAATTCATAAAAAGTGTCAAAATAATAAATTTTAAGTTTTGTTTCACACTTTAGTAGTACCATAAATATGTACCAGTTAGTAAATTGCAAGAAGAATTCGTCCAAAATGGCAAAATTTCCAAATTATAGCCAAAAATGCATTTAGTTGCTGTATATGCAGTTACAGCACCAACGGTCCAACCCCCCATTCAGACCGACACTAAAAGCCCTACTGATTAGTGGGTTACAAGTTTCGTTGACAGATAGAGTGACTTGAAGGTACTGAGCATCCAGAGTCGGTAAAACAGTCTGCTACATAGATACACCATTCTGCTTGAAAAAAGGTTCGATCCCAGGACGTTCTGCATGGGAAGCAAACAATCGAGCACAATGCGTGTATTTATTTATAAATGGTGTTTGTTGTTGGTATGTAAAGTGAGGTTATGGCGGTCAACTCAAGGGGGGTGGGAGGGGGTCGTCTGATGTAAACATAAGACGCTCGCTGCTCGGCTGTCTGGGGTCGACCTAAGTAGGGGGAGAAGACGAAGAAAGGAGAAGCTCCATTAATCTGCGACGGTGGCGCCGACGACGGGAGGCGCGTGAACAATGCGTCGGCCTCGTCGGGGAGAGAGAGAGAGAGGGGCCACTTCTTGCACCGAACTTTACGCAAAGAAAACTAGAAAGAACGAATGTTGCAAAGTAGGCTAGTTTTGTGTGTGTGACGTGTGAGTTATGTTGACTTCTAAGACGGGAGGTCGAGACGTCGATGCCAGGAAGGTAGAGGAATGTAGGCTCGCGTCTGAGTCTATTTCCATCTTTTAAAAATTAACTGTGTTGCAAATGGTTGTATAATGTATTTCACGTTTTAGTGTGTTAAAAACATTTTTCTTTGACCGTGGGTGTATTGTCAGATTCTTTTATTATAAGATGAGTGTAATATACCAATAAACAAGAGGGGAATAATGAAACTAAAACGGAATGATTTAGAACGCGAAAAGTAATAGAAATGGTGGAGGTGCCGGTCTGTGGCTTGAGACTATAAATGCTATGTTATAACGTGGTTGGTGGAGGTGCCGGGTCTCGTATGATCATCACAACCACTACTGACATCTCGTTCACAAGTCTTTCATCTTTGGGAATAGTCTGTCTGTCTGTCTGTCTGTCTGTCTGTCTGTCTGTCTGTCTGTCTGTCTGTCTGTCTGTCTGTCTGTCTGTCTGTCTGTCTGTCTGTCTGTCTGTCTGTCTGTCTGTCTGTCTGTCTGTCTGTCTGTCTGTCTGTCACGTCTCACGATAAAAGTCGTACACTGCGTCCGATTGACATGCGGTTTATTATGGCATCGCATTACCCTTCAACAAGGATGATACAGAATGTTTAAGGGAGAGTCGCTAAGCCTCAAAGAAAGTTTACACATTGGACACCCGGCACCTCCACCAACAACTTAGCCCGTGTCTTATAGTATCATCCTGCACTAAGAGTTATGTTACTCCAGTGCAGGCCGGCTGAACAAGACGAATGGGCTCGCAAGGGCAGGACAGACAGAAAGGCGGGAAGATGGTTCTAAGAGCCTGGCTGAGCGAGGGAGGGACTCCTGCCCAAGTGACGTGTTCACTATGCGATGTGTTTTCAACGAACTCTTCATTTATCAACACTCCTGAAGCGGTCGCTGCGTCCGGCGTCTTCGGTACATACTAGACTGAGTTTTATATTTATTATTCAATGATTTGAAACCATTAGGAATAACACAACGAATACTCAATCTCTTTTATGAGAACCAATCTGTGAATTAGAAGTGTAAATCGGGAGTGGGAAGTATACGGACGTTCAGTTGGTCTCGTGGTTTCGGTCAACATTTTCATTCAAACACTTGATTGTTACATAGTTATTGTTTACTAGTAACATAACATACTAGAATTGTGTCTTCAAGCTTTGAAGTAATCCCATCACAAAACATAGTTTGCCTACATCTGTTTATGAAGAACAACATTTTGACTTGGTACCAAACTCTCGAACGGTATTTTACTATCAACTCTCTGCAGTAGTATATTTATATCTTATATGCAAGTATCATTTCTACAACACAAATTTACTTTTATAAATACATATTTATAAAGAAAATGTTACTTGCTCATTAACTTCTGATACTGAATGAATGTTTTCTTATGCATTTTCATGTACTTTGCGTAGAAAGTCGATCGCCCCCTTATTTTCCCTGCTGTATTTAATCGATACAATGTTTATTGATTATCTCTAGATACAAATCATTCTCACCGTTTTAAGTTATTTTCCTTCCTTCATCTACTGTGCAACATTGTCGCTGCCAACAGGTGTTGAAAGATGGAAACCAATTATATTTAACATCCATAGTAGGCTAGATCTCCATGTCTTGGTCCACTAGCGTGTCAATTAGAAGCCATCTTGAAAAGGTCAGCTTGCATGTTAAAGTAGATGGGAGCGATTTGTAGCACAAATATTTTTCAAGGTGGCCGTCAGTTTGACAGCTGGGCATATTAGCCATTAACACCAAATGATTACTATATTCCCATATGCAATAACTTGTTATTGTTTCCGCCCATGCATTCCCATGCTACACAAGCTAAAAACACATCAAACAATCCAGAAAAATACTTAACCGCATCTAAAACAAAATGTAAAGCATAAATTAAAACGCCAAATCGACATCTTGAATAGGTCAGATTGACGCTTCAATTTGGTACGCTCGCGCCTGTACGGACGTATTAGAAACTTGGTATCTAGCCTACTATAGAATGTTAAATATCATTGTATGAAACACAGGTGTTGAAAGGTATGAAACAGAGCTCGCGCCTCCCGTAATAATCACCCTAATAATGAATACATTTGTATAATACCGGGTGAGCCTAAAGAGTGACCGGCCGCGTGACAACAGGATTACCTGGGGGGGGGGGGGGGAAGGTAATAATGGTAATTACTAATCAGCGATGTGATTTAATTAGCCTCATTAGTCTTGCTGTTCGTCCGCAGTCGAAGCTGGTTCACGCGTGGTGGTTGAAGCGCGCGGAGGGTTCACACTTGCTAGTACGGACGGCATTCACACCTTGTAGAAATCTTCAGTAAAGCTTTGACCTTTAGAAAAGTATAGCTAAATCTGAAATTGTCTTTAAAGTGTTCGGATTTTTTGTGGATAGTGTCAGCACTATCGCTTTTAATTTGTAGTCCCCCAATAAAAAATAAAACATGCGCGATGTGACTGAGTTGGTTATAAATTAATGCTTGTCTCTAATGTTAAAAAATGTAAATGTTAATGAGATGTATGGGCTTATACATAGAATATAGGATGGACGTTAAATAAATAAATAAATACAATATAATATATAAACAATTTCGTAACCAATATGGCGCGTAGTTGGCTTTCGCATATTTCCGGCCCCTCGCGTTATGGTGACCAAAAACCAGAACTCGAGATATCCCAAGTTCCAATTAGTAATTTTGACTAATTAACATAAAAATAATTATCGTCCGTCGTTATTTCACATTGTCATGTATCAACCTAATATAAACGTTTCAATCTAGTATCAATTTATCAATGAACCAATCAATAATTCATCTAAGCTGGAACTTACTCTAACTGATCGGAAGACAAAGATTTGATCGTTTCTATTTCTCTGTGAGTAATTAATCCTATGCGTGTCGGAGGCAACTATGAATTAATTACCATGTTGTTAACAACCTGTAGCACGTGTAGAGTAGGAAGCGGTACACGTGGCTAGGTCAACGCTTTCCTGCTAGAAACCATTTACAACACTTGAGCTCCTTCCGTTCTAATGGTGATGTATGGAATAATACTTTTCGTATTGGGCATTGGGCGATGTATGTCTCCTTACTTCGTCAGTAAGTCGACTAGGACCTTCTCCATCCTGGTGAATATTTCTCTTAAAACCTCAGTAAATATTATCAACGTTGGTGTGCTTGTTTTATACCTTAGTGTCACATTAACATATTATTAACAATACGTGAACGTAACTTTTTATGTTACATCTGTTAAATATATTTTCGAAAAGGATTCAAAGTACTTTTTTTACTTAAGCTAGTTTATCAAATTCATCTTTTTATTCAATTTAACATGCTGGTATATTTTTACTTTTTGAAACAACATTTTTTCAGTTGATTTAAATTTAATCTTGTGCCAATATTTAAAAATAAATATGAAACATAACGTTGTATATACTAGCTGCTGAATGTGGGGAAAGAAATATAAGTCCTTTAAAACTACATGGCTTCGAGAACTTTTCATATAGTCGCGTTGGTGGATGAGCGTATTGGAACTATTACACAATATTCTTTCATTCGAAAAATTATATTAGTACGATTTTCATAAGAAATATTTCTTCGGTTGTCCCCCAAAAACATGGCATATCTAAATTCAAAATCAGAGTATCCATTTGTCCCACAGGCAAAACATTTACTACACACACACTCTATTAGTTTATTTGAAACTTTTCGTGTGGCTCGTTGGTCTTGTTGTTAGCGTATCTGCTTCCAATGCAGAAGGTCCCGTGTTCGATTCCCGCCAAAGTCAGAAGTTTTTAAGCTTCTGATTTGGACTAACGTCCATCAGTTCTTGGGCCAGGAATTTGTAAACGGTGACTTTGGAGCCGTCCTAGCAACGAGGCACATAATAAATTCAAAGTAGTTCTGAATCGGCCTTGTTGATTCTGGCGTTGATCCGCGGGCGTTCTCACTGTCCATACCAAAAAATTCGATCTTTGGTTGGGCCTACAGAGGGTTGGCTTGGTACTTTGGCTTAATGTCCCCCACTGAAAATCAATCATATGACTGAGTGGGTAGACTCTAAATACGAATGTAATTTATTAATTTATTTATACGTATTCATGACTCCTTTTTCGGGTAAACTTATTATTCTCGTTATTATTTCTTACTGTCATTCTCAGAGTAGTCAAGTTGAATTCCTCGCGGCACTCATCTAATTGACCACTAGAATTTTACCCGCCTCCTGACGTCACGAGGCAACATGGCGGAATGAGTTGGGATAAATCCTTATTTCCCAAGTGTACGTCTGTTGAACGGCGCACCACTTATCACGCTCTAACTCTGATTCTATTCATTATTTGGACCAAACTTAAGAGGAATAAAATTTAGCAAACACTTCATTGCTTATAATAGCGAATATTGCGAATTTTTTTACACAGCCGTTAGCTTGTTATTACAATGTACGCATCATACATGAAAAATAAACAAAACAACTATAAGCTTTCTCAACTTCAATTGACAAACAACTACTCATCGGATTTCGACGAGGCCTCTTTCAAAAAATGCACCTGTCTGTTTAGAGAAGAAATAAATCAACTTTCTAGATAGAAAGTGCACCGAACGAAATTTTATAGCATAGGTTCATATGCAGTGTATGTGTTTTTAAGTCAAATACGCACTTTTGACGTGCGGATGAGCCGTGAAAAACGGCACGCTGCATATTAACCCATGCTATAAATTTTCGTTCAGTGCACTTTCTATCTAGTAAGTTGATTTATTTCTTCTCTAAACAGACAGATGCATTTTTTGAAAGAGACCTTGTCGAAATCCGATAAGTAGTTTTTTGTCAATTGAAGTTGAGAAAGCTTATAGTCGTTTTGTTTATTTTTCATGTATGATACGTACATTGTAATAACAAGCTAACGGCTGTGTAAAAAAATTCGCAATGTTCGCTATTATAAGCGATGAAGTGTTT
Organism: Sweltsa coloradensis; assembly: GCA_024449915.1. NCBI lineage: Eukaryota > Metazoa > Arthropoda > Insecta > Plecoptera > Chloroperlidae > Sweltsa > Sweltsa coloradensis. The sequence continues at coordinate 324,364 of JAMZAV010001026.1, forward strand.
GCTAAATATTATTCCTCTTAAGTTTTTGTCCAAATAATGGATAGAATCAGAGTTAGAGCGTGATAAGTGGTGCGCCGTTCAACAGACGTAAACTTGGGAAATGAGAATCTATCCCAACTCTCGTCTTTTGGCCTATCGATCGTTTTAAGCTCCGCCCATCACCAGTGGTCCATTCGAATGTAAGAAGCTACTATACTCGGTATCCTACCTATACAAGTATAATATGTTCCAAGAACACGTCGTATATTTCCCCACACGCTGAAGCCGACCACGTGGTTGTGAATGTGAAGGTGACATATTGTTACAAATCGCAGCTGTCAACTCTCGGCTCTCTTCAAATCTCATCCTGAATAATTAATACATTAGCCCTAATCGACTCTGACGTCGGCGGGACAGTATGACGTCATACGTAGGCAATGCTCGCTTCTGATTGGCTCCCATCGAGGTTGAGTTCCCTGTTCTTTGTATGGACCACTTACGAAACAAATACAACCAGGGAGATGTTCTTAGAAACACTACTCAAATACGCACAAGTCACGGCTCGAATATGATACAAATCAACATTTAAAACTGTAATTTTAAATAAATAAATGGCACTGTTTGAATATCAATTACTGGATTTAAAGAAAAAAAATCATAACGATACCCACTGTAGGGTTCTCGTCAGCACCCGGCGGTGTTGCCAGCTCTTCAGGTGACTCTTGTAGTAAAAAGCTTTGCCAGTGGCGGGATTCTAGCCCACGACTCCTTGAATCAGAGTCGCAACAGAAGAGCGGAATGACCTAGAGAGTGAAAACTACTTTTTTCACCACTCCGACAATGATAGGTGAAAATTAAAGGAAATTTAATGAATTTTCATTTTAACTTTTCTCTGATTCATTTATAAATAATTAATTAACACGAGTGTACTCTTCTAAACCTTATTTTTAATTTTAGTAGTTTTGCTAAAAAATGATTGTTATAATGTTGTTGATACTTCTTGTTGTTAATATATTTATTGTTTTATGGTTGACAGTCACCAAGTGTGTTTGGTATTCTGCTCTTTTCTGCCATCCTCGTGATACATTTAATAATTGAATGTTGCGGAACTAATAATAAATAATACATTATCAGCATAAGTTGATATTATTAACAAATTTTGCATGAATGTCAATAGAGTACTTTTCTAATGATATCCACACTTAATTGACAAAAATAAACCTTAAATGTCCATTGCAAGACATAAGTCCAAAACGTGAAAAAATGGATTTAATAATTGAATGTTGCGGAACTAATAATAAATAATACATTATCAGCATAAGTTGATATTATTAACAAATTTTGCATGAATGTCAATAAAGTACTTTTATAATGATATCCACACTTAATTGACAAAAATAAACCTTAAGTGTCCATTGCAAGACATAAGTCCAAAACGTGAAAAAATGGGAAATCTTAAATATAGATTTCAATTAAGGAAATTCCCATCAAACCGTTCATCTTACGATTTACAAAATTAATCTGCGCGATCACATTGATTTAGTTTAAACGTTGATATCCAGTATGAAAATTTAAGTTTAAAAAATCTGTACACTTGGAATAAATTCCCGAAAAAGATTAAAATGGAGTAAATTACGTTGATTTCAGTTAGTATTTTATTCAAAATCAATTAATTAATTTAGGAATAGGCGTATACTGGATATCATAGATTTAGTCATTTCATTTAACGTTGGTGTGAAATTTGATAGCGGTATTATAAACCGTTAACCCGAAAAAAATAAAAAAAAAAAAAAAACAGAAAGTGAGCGCCTAAACTCGTGTCCGCGCCAGCCTCAGCGACTCCTCTTAATTGTATAATTGTAAGAAAAGTGTCCTCTTTTAATTCTTGCTGAAAGTTTTGTCTGTACTATAACAGATTATTGAAAGCCCTCAGTATGAAAGCCTTAGCTTTCTCTCTGTCTAGTCTTGAAAGCCTTGCTTTCTCTCTGTCTAGTCTCTGAAAGCCTTGCTTTCTCTCTGTCTAGTCTCTGAATGCCTTGCTTTCTCTCTGTATAGTCTATGAAAGCCTTGCTTTCTCTCTGTCTAGTGTATGAAAGCCTTGCTTTCTCTCTGTCTAGTGTATGAAAGCCTTGCTTTCTCTCTGTCTAGTGTATGAAAGCCTTGCTTCCTCTCTGTGAAAGCCTTGCTTTCTCTCTGTCTAGTGTATGAAAGCCTGCTTTCTCCTATCTAGTGTATGAAAGCCTTGCTTTCTCTCTGTCTATCTCCGAAAGCCTCGCACTGGCCGCAAGGTGTCTATGCTAACCCGAGGCTTTTGTGACGTAACCGTGTCTACCTAGCCTTGTACCTATGGTAATGACAGACGTGGCTAGTGTGTGTGATAATATATATCGTTCATTGCTATGCACTATAGCTACTATTCTGTATCAGCGATGCAGGCTCGGACGACATGGGTGCATCTCCAAACAGTAGCAACTACCACTCTACCTCACTAGACCTCTCAGCCATATCATCTTCGTGTCTCCCCACCCCTAAATACTAAACACTTCCGGCGACAAAGACTAACCCCTATCTTCTCAACCAGTCTATAACTAGGCAATACGAGTGTTTCCCAAAATGTGTGCCTCCAAAAGTCACCCCTTATGAGCTAACGCTCGGTATGGGTATAACCTCGCATGGGAAATGATACCCAATGCGATGAAGACTACTACTTTAAAACTAGACCTTTCCGAGAACTTTTTTTATATTCGCGTTGATGGATGAGTCTATTTGGCCTATCTCCTAGCATTCCTACGTTAAAAAAACAAACATTCATTTCTGTGTGTGTATGATTTTTTTCGATTTTACAAAAAAAGTTGACTAAGCTAGAGATTCCGAAGATTCTCTCAAGTAAAGAAACAAATTAGACAGGAAGAATACATTTCCAAAGTTTGCTTGATTTTCATGAATTTATTAGAAATTTTAAAAAATAAAAGTTTTCCTGACAAAAGAGAAAACTGAGGACTGACAGTGTAAGCAAGTATGTGAAGATGAGATAAGAAAGTGCTGTAAAGATATATACAAATAAATGCGAAGGCCCTATATAGATTTAGCTTTTCGGATTGAAGACTTTCCCAGTGCATCATGTTACTCTTTTATTTTAAGTTATAGCTGCGTATTTATTAAAAATATATCCTATTTCTCGATTTGGTTTGGCAGGAAACACTCCCGTAGATGGAATTGTTAATATTTAATACAATTCAGAAGTTACAAATCTAATCTAATCTAAATCTGGTCTAGTTGGCTAAGACGCCTACCTGGAATGTGGGAGACTCGGGTTCGAACCCCGATCAGGATGGATTTTTTAACTTCTGAATTGTATTAAACCGACGGTTCCTTAGGAGTACACCTAGCTGTAGCATGGTCTCATACAGAAACCATATTTAATAACGAAGACATGTCAAAACTTAGGTGTAAACTTAGAGAAGCGTTACGAGTATGTTAATCAAATATATTTTTGATCCTAATGAGCAATTATTATTAAAATTTAAATGGTTAGGTTTTTGTATGCATCATTTTAAAACGAAACAATTGCGTACCTGAACATTGCGTAACAGATCAGTGCGTATTGAGACAGGAAACCCCCTAAATCTCCTACCTTCTTTGCACACGGAACTATTTCTAAATAGTTAATCCGGTAGTGAATGAATTACCCCACAACTCAAACACGCAATGATATATTCCGGTTCCGCCTGACGAATCCTCATCGTTTGTCTTCGTCGTCGTCAAACGATCACCGATCAATAATTGAGTCGGTAATTTGAAGAGCTGGACATGAAAACAAGGAATTGTCGTGATTTACATATGTGATGTTGTAATGACTGCTCGCTGCATTATGCACGGACTGCTCGTAAGAAGTAGATAATGATCAGTGGGATCTAGGCGGCTTACGAGAGATTCATTCGCTGGGTCGGCGGTTCGATAACCACCACGGGCAATCATGACAGAGGATTCGTTTTAAAGATCGCAAATACATGTTAAATCTTGGTAAGCAATAGGGTAATAACGTCCCAAAGTCCTCAAACCCTTTAGTTATACTTGTAGAAGCTGAAATAGAAATTAATGAGCCAAGTATTGGATGGAGTGGATAAAAAAAACTTTGGTAAGTTATTTCATCAAAATTTGTCACTCTATAACATCGATTTAAGATTATTGCTTGGCTTTGATTATACTTTTGAATATGGATGGATGGGATTATTTGTGGCTAACAAAGTTTCATCTGGCAACTGAAATGCATAAATATGAGACGTGTAAGCAATATTCCAATCAATCAATCACTGAAAAACAAACATGTACACAAGATGTTACCAAATTTAAACGTGCATAGTTGATATAGGACAATACAAGTTTTTGGAAAAGGTACTAAGCATAGTATAGAAACGCGAGGAATTTGACAACGACTTTATGACTACTCTATACTAATAAATATTTGTGATCACATATTTATTTTGGAAGCGTTTTTGCAAAGTTTTTTAAGTATTTCTTTCGCAATAATAGAATTTTGTATCTGACTTGAATAAATAATCCCCTTCTTGATCCGATGACCCTCCTTGCCAAACCAGGCCGTTCACCCCATCATAACTCATAGTCATCGTCGTCTTCCCCGAACTCTTTCATTTCATCACAGACTAAATGTTTCAAGTCTCGCGGTCAAGAGTTCGACTTCTAACTTCAAAGAAACCCGAAGAGCGGCGGAACCGCCCGAAGTTGATGTAAATGTATTCTCATGTTTACAATACGAACTACGGAGAATCACCGAGATTAATTCACGGCTACAATATTTATAAAGCCCATGTTCGGACTCCTGTGTGAATAGCTTAGTGCACGGCGAATATCTATGTACTCACTGACACGAATGGACTGACTGGGGTAATTTGGTTATTCTTGATGACACTTAAAATAATTAGCCTCATTTCTATTCCTTGTGAGGCATTACTCATTCCTTTCTTAAGTATATATAACCAAAACTTTGTAGTAGGCCTACTTACATAGTAAATTTAAAATTTAATGAAAATGGCAGATTACCCATCGTTTCTTTAGGCATCAATCAAGTACATGTGTGTCTAAAATTTGTCTTGAAACTAAATCGTTACCTATGTAAAAATGAAAATGACAAAATTCGCTATACATACTTATGTATCTCCAGTTATAATGTAATTTGATTCACAATTGAGTTATTACTTGTTTTCTAAAATTAGATACCAAATCTGAAAATTAGCATGGCTTTGACCATTAGGACTATGAATTAATTTTTTTAAACTTAAATGATCACATCACAAAATAAATAAATACACATGTTGACTTTTCTGTAAAGTTATCAAACAAGGTAAATATTTTATTGTTTACCCTATACCTAAACGGACAAGCAAAATACAAAATGTTTAAAAATGCGTTTTGTTCATCTTAAATTGAACTGAACTCAGCCCTCTAATTCAGATCCACTGTCCCGATATTTATGTAAAATCCTCAAAAGAGAGTGGTTTTGTCGCTAAAGTTACAAACACACTTGACTTTTATTGATATTATCTAGTTACTGTTACAGAGTGTTTGTTATTTGTGACTAACCTCTTTGGTGATGGAGTTTATTGCGATCTGTGATTTATCCGTGTAAATGTTGATCTTGGCTCGCTAGCTACCGGTGTAAATGTTGATCTTGGCTCAGCTTCCTCTGAGTGTGGTGTGGACGTACCTACGTACGTATATACTCACCACTATACCGTGTTAAACCCCTCACCCTCCTACAACAACACGCTGGAGTCGTTCAGGTGACGAGGTTTATAGGTTTCACGTCTCATAAGTTGGCAATGATGATAAGTGAGACGACAAGTGGAATATACCAAGTGTATGAAGTTGGCATCCGTGTATATACTATCCAGTACGTATGACGGTTTGAATCTTAAGTTCACCATGGCCAATATAATTTTTGTGGGAAGCGTGCCCAAGGTGCAATGTATGCCCCTCTTTAGTGTCTAACTAGGTATGTTGTGGATAGGACAATATTGTGAAGGGATGTCGGAGGGATGTTTAAGAGGACTCAATCCCTTGCGTTCGGAAAACCTCGGAAAAACCTTCAGTCAGGAATGCCGATCTCGTCGGGGTTTGAACCCGGGACCTCCCGAATCAGAGTCGCGCGCTAACGCGTTACTTTCTTGGAAACTTTTTGATAACTTTTAACATATTATAACATATCGGGCTATAGTTACTCACTTTGTAACTTTACGTTAAATAACTTACGTCATCTTGGTAGGTTGTCGTTGTAGTATTTAGAATTAAAATCCTGCGACATAATAATGCGTATTGTGAATACATTTCCTGCAATTCAACAGATGCATGCATGCAGACTTTTCTTTTTGAAAATTAAATGCAAATGCTAGAAAGTTGTACAGTTTACTTGCGTACTTTCCACTCTTGAGGTTATTACTGAAAGCAAGTTTAAATAGAAGTATAGTTTAAAATTAACTTATAACATCTCAGCAACTTGTGTGTGCGTGTGCGTGCGTGTGCGTGTGCGTGTGCGTGTGTTCTGCGGGCCGGGCCGCCAGGTTTCTATAGGGCGCCTGCTCGGCCGCCGACCCGACGCCTCCCCTTGGATTTATTACGCCCACCTTAACACGCCGTTTATAGAGAAATATGTAACAAACTCTCTCAGAGTCTCCTCCGAGAACGAAGTGAGTATAGCGACGGCCTCGATCCACCTCCACCTCCACGAAGACGAAGACCCAGCCTCTCGTATGTCGTGGTACATGGGGACCGGGGCACGCAAGCTACACACTACACCGTGTACTATTGTCTCACTCTCACAGTCTCACAGTCGTAAGCAGTTTTTTTTTGTAATAAAAACGAAATTTACACCTCTTTTTTTACCACCAATTCAATCTCTCTTTGGCAAATAAAAAATATAGAGTTACTTGCAACTCCTAAATACACAATTTCAGTTTTAAAAATCCCCTAAAATACAAGTGGTAAAAATACATCACTTTGAAGAAATATATAAATTTTCACCACCAATTAACAGGTTTTATGCGTTACAAGGAAAAAAATTGTACTTTTTACCACAAATAGCTGTTTCAGTTGTAATACAGGTAAAATTAGGAATTGAAATTTTACATATGAAAATATTTAGCTAGGTAATAAAATCGAAATTTACACCTCTTTTTTTTACCACCAATTCAATCTCTCTTTGGCAAATAAAAAATATAGAGTTACTTGCAACTCCTAAATACACAATTTCAGTTTAAAAATCCCCTAAAATACAAGTGGTAAAAATACATCACTTTGAAGAAATATATAAATTTTCACCACCAATTAACAGAACCATGGATTTACAAGGCGCCAGTTACTATTCTACGTTCATTAAACAACCTTGGTTTGACTAAAATTAATATCACTTCATTGTAGCGTTTTCAAAATTATTACTTACAAAGTATGTATGGTTTGAACGAAGTGATAGATCAAGAGAAGTGTTTTATTAATATCTATGGGATAGATGAATGGATATGTTCTTACACCTATAGTAGACGAGGACACCCACGTCGTCTTGCATTCCCCGCCTGGCCGTACAATACCAGCGTAGTTATGTTAATACAGAGAAACAAAGTCCATTGAGCGCAGCAGACGACGCCACACATTGTACGTACGTAAGGACGCGACAATCGCATAAAGACGCACGCCCCGCGTGATGGGTCGCGCTACCGTGTCGAATCCGAGAGATTAAATGTGAGCCCGAGCGGCACTAATTGATGTTCTTATTAATATTCATTATTTCAACAAGAAGAAGAAGAAGAAGAAGAAGAAGATGGCAGAGTAATTGACACTCTTAACACGTTGGTCGGTACACTCGCACTCGGGGGGGGAGACAAAACGGTACAGTCGCGTGCAAGGAGGGTGGAACATGGTGAGAAGCTGAACTCATCGTTCCTCCGAGCATTTACATACGACTATTATTAGATTTGTGCGTTATATAAATTTGTATGTTATTTTATTGTACTTATTAAAAAAATTATGCCACAACTCCGACATTGACGATTAAAGATTACTTTTTTAATTACTTTGTTTACATTTTTTACTTAAGTGTCATTTATAAACAGCCTAAAAAAAAAAAATCGATATTCCTTTTGCCCTGCGCTTTTTTACCGCCTTATAGCTATTTTATTGTCTGGCTTTTACCAGAGTCTTTTTACTCCTAAAATGTCGACCTTTAACTTTACCCAAACTACCCATTTACAATCCCACCAAATTCAGGAGCTAATTATGGACTCAATTCATCTCATCTATATACTTGAACACAGTCGTCTAAAATGACACGAGCCTGGTGTTTGGGAATTGTTTTTTTCGAGAATGGACATGTACCCATTTAGAGATTTTTGGAATGTTCTACAAATCGAGAACATGATTTGGGTACTTTTTTTGATAATATAACTTAAAATTTCGAAGTACCTAATTTTGGTAAACTTGCCCAAGACATCCTTTGTCAGTGTCCTTAGTTCTCGTCCATTTATTTATTTATTTATTTATTTACTCAAGGTCTTTCCTATTCAGTTAAAAAACTGATTTACAAAGGACAACTATTGTAATAATTACATAGATGCAGACACAAGAATGAACTAAAGTTAAGAAAATATTTGAAATACTAAATTACAACAACATGATTGTATTAAAACAATAATTTTGGTAACAAATTCAAAAATTATATTTCATGCAATTAATTAATGAACCAAATATAAAAGGGGGTGGGAGAAGAAAAAAGAAAGAAAAAAATCTTAAAAAAAGAAAAACGAAAAGAAAAACTGATTTATTTTCACCCAGTCATCATACATAGTACATCACTACTAGAGGCATAAAGCAACTATGTCTTCCAGGAAGCGTGCATGCTTACCAAGCGAGCTGTTTCACCTCGTGGACAGAAGACGATCAAGATGAGAATGAGCTGACGTCACAGAATTAGCTGAGTTGCTGAGTTGATCTGGTTGCTAGGATCGCCAGCTCCGCCCTAATAAAACACAAGGAATGTGGAGTAATATTTCCGTGTGCACTCGCCTGTTTCTCTTATTGAGGGAACTCCAGGATTAAGGGTTCGAGCTTTTACACGCGTTTAAAACTGTTCTGCGTTACGCGTTTAGCTTTATTTCTTCGGATTTCGTTCGTCGGGAAACACTCCCGTAGGAGGAATTGTAATATTCAATACAATCCAGAAATTAGAAAATCCATCCCCACCGGGGTTTGAACCCGGATCTCCCATTTTCCGGGTTCAAACTTCGGTCGGGATGGACTTTGTAAATTGTGGATTGTACCGACCGATCAACAAAATTTGGAAAAAATTGATTTTCTAATAGTTTTAGGTTTCAAAGTCATTCACTATATTTTGACTTGGTTGCATATTTAATAAAGTAGACAAACGCGGTTGACTTCCCTTAAGATGTCTGGTACAACCGACAGATATAACTCAAGCGCAACGTGTAACAATCTGACCCGGGAGGTCTCGAGTTCGATGCCCAATACCGGCAATCCCGACTGAAAGTTTGTCCAAGGGGTTTCACAGTCGTAAGCCTCTCTTTGTGTTCATCGTGGCAGGAGTTGGATACATCGATTACTTCCTCATAACATCCGTCAACTTCGACATTAAACGCATGTTATTTAATGACGTATTGTGTAGGCAGAGTCTAAATAATAAAACTTACGTAACAGTTGAATTTATGGCTCGACATGTGAATGAACGAAAAACGCAAAAGTGTAATCTAGGTGCCCGTTAGGGCGCCGCAGCCAAGCCGCGGTGCGCTACACACTCAAGCACCTTATACACCAAGCAGAGTTGGGGTGATTTCGAGGTGTTACCCAGCCGTCATGTAACGTGATGTGAACTTGAAAACTATCACAATCGAGGGGATTTAGGTACCTGACAACACATGCCAAATTTTATTGGGGTACGACCATTCCTTCTTGGTGAAAAAATGGCTTGAAACATGCTCAAAATCACTTTAAGGATGTTAGCTACTCCTACTACTGCTACTACTGCTACTTACATCTAATACGTCGGCCCGCGATTCTGACCAGACGGGTGGGACTACAATGTTCATATTTTACATGGACATTAAGGTTATAGTATTATAGTCTCTTTTGAAAAAAAAAGTTGAAAAAGTTTGTTGGAAGGCTTCCAAATAAAGGTTTTAAAATAAGCCTTATACAATCAACAAGTAACCATAGTTACTTGACACTTGTTGACGGTATAAGCAGAGTACGGCGGGAAATTGCGATACGTAAACAAATGGCGGACATTTTAAATTTTGCTTCTATGTGTGAAATGAGAAAAGTTGTCATTATACTCTCATAAAACAAATCAGAAACCGTCCCTGACCTAGGCCCAGATGTAGAAAATTATTTATAATACAACAGTGTAGGTCTAAAGTTCCATTAGGCTATAGGACTAGATAAAATTATTACTTACATTACATGTTTGGCAAGCCTAGCCAACCCTAGGCCAGCACAACATAGTTCTGTCACACAATACACACAAACACAATGTCGAAGCAAGGTGTCAAAATAATATGCGCTTGCTCATCTGTTTGTTTACATAATTGCAACAATCAAATCATTTCACGCAACTCGTCTTTCGATTGGCCCGCGTTTATGAAGGCACTGCCATCTAGAATAATATAGAACTTTTTCGAGCTCTTTGCTATACGCATATCTTTTTAAAGTGTCAACGAAAACGACTTCGTTTTCAAATTGCGTTTTCAACAGTCATCTCCCACGAACTCAAGAATTGGGGTCCAGTCCTTATACCGTCGTTATACCATGGTTATACCACCTATACCCAGGATGTACATGAATCCGGGTCTAGATATTTTACATCCTATATTGTTATTGCTAATACCATAGAAATTAAATCAACTTTGATAAAATTATTATATTTTAACATATAATTTTGCAATGGAACTTGAAAAAGTAATGAGATCACACACATAACAAAAACTTGTAGAAATACAGCCAAACCTTACACACTAAAAAGAAATGAGATCTAAAAAAAGGGCCAAGCTCATCTACCCTTCCACATTTGCGCATTCTTAATTCATAAACGTACAGTGTCCCATAACAGCATCCTCGAAAAGCTTGGCCAAATAAAATTTGCATGTTATTACGTTTTAATTAATTAGAAAAAAGAACTTGGATGAACTATTTCGTTTAAATTAATAATCGCAAATTCTATTTTGCCAAGCTTTTCGAGGATGCTGTTATGGGACACTGTACGTTTATGAATTAAGAATGCGCAAATGTGGAAGGGTAGATGAGCTTGGCCCTTTTTTTAGATCTCATTTCTTTTGAGTGTGTAAGGTTTGGCTGTATTTCTACAAGTTTTTGTTATGTGTGTTACTTAATTTACTGTCCTTTGTTAATAAGTTTTTGTGAAAAGATTTATTAATCAATAATAGTTTACACAAAACCAATAAAAACAAAACAATACATGTCGATCGGTAGCGATTGTCGTACAAATTATGGCCCGAATTGGGTTTGAACCCAGAACCTATAGATTGAATCATTTTGTATATTTCCACATTACCAAATAAATGTATATAATAATAATAAAACAACTCCTGTGAATCAAGCAATTTTGACCTTCTTAGTTTTCGATTATCCAAACCTGACATAACTTCGTCAACCTCCTCTTCATTCGATGACTTCTGTTACTTTACAAAGTCTCGATTGTTTCCGATCTTCCCACCAACTTCCCTATTAATTAAATAAATAAATATATTTTTACACCTGCTTCCAACATTTACGTCAGGTCAGGGGGTGGCTAACCACCTGTTTTCTTGGGCACACACAGTTTATTACCATCGGCTTGCCAGGCCTGTTATGTCCTATTCTCCAACTTCTTCGTCTTGTCTTCCAATTCTTCTTCTCCATCAATACCTTCCTCTTCTTTCTTGCTTCTCACCACCAGCTCACCTCCCATATTCCCTGACTTCTACTACTACTACTTCCCAACACTCATCTCTCTCTTCAACGTCATTTAGTATCTGGTCCTGCCACTAAAATAATAAAACAAAATGCAACCTCCTTGGGCCTCCAACCCCCGGGAATCCCGCCCTCCTTACCTTCGTGACAGGCAGGACATTGTCACAGGTTCCCTCGGCTGAATATCAAGATAACACCAGCGCAACGATGTTTTACGAGCCAGATTCCTCGTCCGATCTCAGCGGGCCGTACTTACTTACAACTTACAAACCTCAGATGCCATTCCAGATATTTCTAACCCTTATCAGACGACCTGACCACGAAACTGGATTACTACCGAATCTTTTTTCAAGATTATTATTTTCGTTATCTTTTCAGATTTGAAACTGGACCTAGGCACGCATAGGCATTGTTATTATTTGTGCACGCGAATTTTTTTTTAAAGCGTAATATTAATTTTGTAGATAGAGATCTGTTGGTTGGTTTTTTAGGCCTATAACCTAACTGGAGTGTGTGGTTAATAGGAAATTTGCATGGAAAGTCAAGAGTTATAAAAATCAGTCGTGGTTTTTAAAATTATGTTGGAATTACGGTATAGTTGTCGAGTTGGGCGTTTATGTTGTTTTCATTGAGTTACGAAAGATTTTTCTTCTTCTTGTGGTAAACAAGTCACGTGTTTTAAATTCGAACGCATTCCTAAGGTTGCTGTTCAATACTACTTTGCTAATCGATAGGTAATCGAAATATAAATTCATAAAATAATCGATATTTTTACGATCGATTAATCAAAATTGAAACACGAAACATATTTTATTTTTGATTGCCTGGGTCTGTCATATAACACAACACAATACAACGCAGTGTTACTCATTACGAACATTCAAACAATATTGAAATACGATTTTAACATATTTTGCGGTTTTTAAAAGGAAAACTAGAAGAAAAATCGATTTATAGAATAGCGATTTATTATTGATTATTATCTGCCTGAACCCTTTACGTATGGAATCTAGAAACAAATAATGCTGCTTATGTGTAGCTAGTATCCGTGAAATGTTTGTATAATAGCCTCACGATTATTACCACAAACGTAGTCATTATCGGTCATAATATACAAAGTCAAGTATAACAAGTATTTAATTGACTAACTTGCGTCACAAACTGGTATTTCTTATGAATAATGTAAAGTTTTAATTAGTACTTTTACTAAACGAGTAAATCGTAATCTAGGAACAGAATAGATCAGCTGGAAAGTTCGCCATTGTTTGCTCGTCGATGGTGTCTGCGACGACAGGGTTGGCTTGGTGTGCTTACAATTACACCCCCCACTATAAGTCAGTTATGTAACTGTGTGGGTACACTCTAAATACAAATTTGTTTATTTTTCAGTAAGAGTTACGAGTACAGTTACATAATGTAGACCATTATTGTTTGAATTTTAAAATTCAAAGGGCTGTTTACAAACACCAAAAAGAAAACAAGACTAGGGGTGCGGAAGTGTTTGCGATGTTGTTGAAAGCGAAGTCAAAGAAGTTAGGCTGATCAGTAAACAGGAAATGAGAACAACCAGTTACATCTTCCTCGAACTTCTTTGTTTGGTTGCGCATTAGAACACTTTCGATTTCAGCTTCTGTCGTATTTTACCTGCGAATGTCGAGACTGCGGTCAGCTTCCCACGGCCTTGGAAATAAGGGTTGTTATTTTCACTTGAGGAAATGGGTTGCAAGGCGGTGTATTGGGTGGGGAGGGGAGGGGGTGGCCAGGTAGGTCAGGTATACACTTACAGTCCGGCTCACATAAGATTACTTTTGTCGTAGGTCCTACACAATACATAGCCTCCATTATGTAAACTTTCTTGTATCTAATTACCAGAATTTAGAAATCTGTAATAGAGCTTCTTTATTTGATCATCCTTTGATGGGTTTTAGATCTATCTGATAATTTTAATTTTTAATTTACTATAATGCTAATGGTAATGATCAATCTACTCATTTGTGAAAAAAATGGGACGTTTTTTGCTAAAATGTTAGTGTAAAAATGCTCCTTGCACCTATATCTTACCATTGTAAATATTATTAACTTCTTCTGATGTCCAAGAGCTTTTTGTTTTGTGGTCTAAAGGCCGACTAGGAGTTAATTTTTACTTCGTTTGTAGCATTTATTTCCCTTGCAAGTGGCAAGTACCTAATTATCATGAAATAAACTGTCATTGCTCAACACTTCATTTCACATTTTCGTCTAAATCCATATCCTCCAAACATCTCCTAAACCTTTTGACTTACTTAGAAACCGTTGGAATAAATCAAACTAGCTGTAGTCTTCTCTAGTCTAAACTTGCGTTTAGTCGGATATGCACAAATACACCCATTAGTCCAAGTCTTTAATGACTAGCTGAACTCTAATGAAGCTAAAACCATCGGTGAATGTGTTGTGAACTACTTCAGAAGGCGGTGACATCGCGATCTTCTTTTGTCACTTTCAAATGTGTTCCATTTGAATACAACTCTTTGATTTTCACTCTTCCAGCTTCTTTGATTCGTCCGATGCTTTTATGTCGTGGTCGAGCGTATGATGTGGGGTGGGGACAGGTAGCCAGGAGGGCAAGGGGGATAAAAGCTTCCACGGTATCTTCAGGGACTACATAGGGTTACTCTCAAAGAAGGATATGTGGGTGTTAGGCTGGGGTTGTGATAAGGGATATCATGCAAAGTTGTTGGGGATGTGTGGCACAGTGTTAGAGTACGTGTCTCATATGTGTGGGTTGCAGGTTCCTTCCTCCATGTGTGTCTCTATCTCATCCTCAGTAATAAACTTACTCGTAGGCTACTTAAAGCCTACAACAATGAAGCAAAAGTTAATTTATTAAAATGAAGGACAGACAAGTCTAATTTCAATTTGTTACCAAAATTATTGTGTTTTAATACACTTTTGTTGTAATATTAGTATTTCAAATATTTACTTAACTTAACTTTTAGTTCAAATTGTTGTACTTGCATCTGTATAATGAGATTTATTTAGTAGTAGTTAGTTTTCCTTTGTAAATCAGTTTTTTTAACTGAATATGAAGACGTTAAATAAATAAATAAATAAATAATTAAATAAATAAATAAATAAATAAATAAATAAATAAACAAATAAATAAATAAGTAAGGAACGCGGGTTCGAATCCCGTGTAATGCATGGGTTTTTGTAATTTTCCTTCACCCTCATCTAGCATTACTAATTGTCATGAATAGCAATATTGATATAATTAAGACGTTAAGCAACAAAATTTAATCAAAATCAACCAACTAAAATATCAAAACCTTCTAATTTTAAAATATATTTGGTGAAAATTGTAGGTAAGAAAGTAGCCCGGAATATAATGTGGAATTCGCTTCATTCGGGTATTTATATATATATATATATATATATATAATGCGATTTTTAAATGTTAAGTTACGATAGGTTAATTAGTTCATCCATATGTTTTAATTCTGTTGATCTTGGTTGTTCCTATATCCATCTATGAATGCGTATAGATTTAAAGTCCCCCCGTTAAATGTCCCGAGCCCGGCTTGTTATAGTTAACAGCCGCAGCACGTGCGTGTGTTACATTAGAGCCTACAACTGATCTACACTGATTGTGTGGCCATTCGGCGCTCGTTTAGCTGTCAGCCAGTCTATACGCAGGACGATCTAGCTTGATAGACAGACATACAGACAGACAGACAGGCAGGCAGGCAGGCAGGCAGGCAGGCAGGCAGGCAGGCAGGCAGGCAGGCAGGCAGGCAGGCAGGCAGGCAGGCAGGCAGGCAGGCAGGCAGGCAGGCAGGCAGGCAGACAGACAGACAACAGACAGACAGACAGACAGACAGGCAGGCAGGCAGGCAGGCAGGCAGGCAGGCAGGCAGGCAGGCAGGCAGGCAGGCAGGCAGGCTAAGGGACGTGGGCTCGTATCCCGCACTAGTTCCATTCTTCTCTCTAAATGGAATCATCACTTCGTCAAAAGAGGAATTAAGCATATTATTGTACATTACTTCCGAAACACTCAATTTTTTATCGTTAAAATTTGCATGTGGTACGTTAATACAAAAAAAAATAAATAAAAAAATTACATAAATAAAAATAAATAGATAAATAAATAAATATTAAATTGGACTTATTTTAATAGCTTTTCGTTTTGGACATTTATTATTTCCCCTCAATATTAATTAAAGAAAATGGAAAATTTATAGTAAACTGATTCCAATATAACGTGAAATTGGTGCATAAATAATCTGTTTAATAAAATGTGTTGATTAGTGTTAATAATTATTTCAATTAGCCGTGGAAAGAGGATGTGAGTTTCTCCCTCAGCTGTGTGGAGAGTAGATACAACTTCAATACTACTATGAGTGGGTGTGAAGCGTGGTATAGAGAAGCGTGCCCCCGGCCCCTCTGTCGGATGGAGCGCACTAATGTAATCTATCAGACAATTACATGAGAGTGTATTGCTCCATTATTTCCTATGATTAATACCAGTCGAGATTTGTTAACCCTTCCAGCTCCCCCCACGGCTTGGGTCGGCGCCAGGCGTCGCGCGTGGGGGGAGGGGAGGGGAGGGGAGTTTTGGCGGGAGTTGGTCTCAACTCTGTAGCTCGCGACTTCTACATCCAGGAACTAAACAATCCCACCCTACCGGGAATCGAACCTAGGTCTCCCGCATCCAAGCGGAAGCGACCAAGCTATACGTATTTCCTATTTCCTGCATCGAGTTAGCATCTGATTGATGATCATTTCGCGTGGTTGTCAAGCATGGGTATGTTTACTTTCTATAGTCAAAGTTAACTAAAAGTTATTGCGGATTTGTAAGAAGACAAAAAATTAATTAATTTTTGGGTTTAAAAAAAAAATACAAAGTCATACCCCCGAAAATCAAATAATTTTTAAAAATGTTTTTGTAACTGTTTTTTTTTTTATTCCGTCCACGAGAGTAGAAAATGTCATTCAACTTTATTTCTGACAATTATAGTGATCATGTAAAAAAAATCATTGCGTTGTACAATCATTTTAAATGGAATACGGAAGTGTAATAAAAAATGTTTATATTGTTCCAAAGAGGCGACATTTGTTCGTATAACGCGAGTCGAGTCGGCGGTGAGCGTATCACGTATCCAAGGCGGTGAGCGAGCGTGTCACGTAACTAAGGCGGTGAGCGAGCGTGTCTCCCTCCTTCACGTATCCAAGGCGGTGGCTATACGTGTCGCGCCACGTCAACTAAGTGTTGGTGAGCGCTATAAGTCAACTTAGGAGCGAGGGGTCTCCCATACTAGATCAAGTGGCTGTGAGCCAGCGTTGGCACGTGAACTAGCGGTGCAGCCATATCACACGTACAACCTCACCTCACTATTTACAGTATCAAGGGGTGGCAGCTTCAGGTACTCGTGGCTATCACACCGAACAACCATAGCGAATTTCTTTCTATGGATGAGCAGACGTTGTACGAACTAAGGCCGGTGATCACTGATCCACGATAACTATGCCCGGTGGCGAGTTTTTTTCAGTTATTATTTCACGGGTTTAAGTTGTAATTACTAACTAAGGCGGTGGAGTATCACCGTACATTCCTACACTCCACTTTTTATAGCTGTGATTTCGACGAGTCACGAACTTAGAGCCTATATGTAAAGGGGTGTTACAAAGGTGTCTCACGGTGAGCGATTTAGACGTAATAGGGGGGTTTTCACACTTTTAACTAACTTACCTGTCTCCCAATTTGAATATACAAGACTAGCGAGCAGTTGTGCAGAATCTAGGCGTGTGAGCGATACACATCGTACTAACGGCGCTGGGAGTGTCCCCCTTCCGTTGGCTACATAGGTGTTCCTCAACTACGGTGGCGTATCCTACAACTGCGTACAGTGTGAAACTAACGGTGAGCGTCCGTATCCCTTGGCGAGCGTGTCTCCTCCTTACTATAAGGGTGATGCCTCCCCTCAAGTAAAGTGTTTGAGTTTGAGGCATGAAGCCAACTTGATTGGACGAGGTCAAAATAAATACTAGATCAAGTGGCTGAATTAGTCCCTCGGTCCTGCTGGCACGCGGCTCGCTTGCACCATACACACAATACAATCTCACTCACTAGTTACGAAGAATATTTAATATAGGGGTGACTTCAGGTACCCGGGCTATACCCGAATCTGAAACATACCCGAATTCTTTCTATGGATATAAGACGATTGGATGAACCTGGGCCAATTTTGATCACCTGATCCAGCGATAATTTTGCCCGGTGTCTTAGTTTTTTTTTTTTAGATTTTATTAATTTCGGGTTTAACTTTTAATTATAATTGGGTAGGTGTTAGTTCACATACATTCTACACCACTTTTTTAACTGTAATTTTTACAGTCACGAATTGAGTCTATATGTAAAGTGTGTTTACAAAGGATGTGCTCATATTGCGATCAGAGAATATTATAACATTTTAATAACTTACTTCTCCACAAAATTTGGAAATAACTAAAAAAACTTAGCAATATTGTGCATAGAAATGCTCTCTGTAGAGACAAGTACACATTCTTACTTGACACACTGGGGCATACCACAGCCCCGTTGGCACATCAGGTGTTCCTCCAGCACGGGTCTGTCCTAACCATGTCCTCCAGTGTGATTTAACGGTTGACGCGCCCGCCCTAGCCCTTCGGCACTTTATTTCTTAATAAAATAGTTCCTTATATGGCTGATATTAAGATGATGCCTCATCCAACAAAAGTTTAAATTGGATGGTTGTTATTTACAAGTCCCGTTTTAAAACAGGATAATGTTATTTTATATAAATCAACAGACGTTGATTTGGAAAGCAAATAGCGCAATTTCTTTCTTTACTTCTAGAATCCCTCGCTGTAAATGCGCGAATGTGAGGATGTGTTGGATCGTTTAATCTTTAAAGAGTCAGTTTGGAATTAATCACAATGGGAACTCCTAGATCTTTCTAGAATCTAGCGTACATTCGACACAGCTTTGGTTACCAGATTTAACTATAGCACGAATTCAGAAATTAAAGATTTAAACAAAAATTCAACTCAACTGGGCTCGAGCCTGGATCCGCCTTGTAAGTGGAAGCCCCGGGTTCGATCCCCGGTGGAGATGGGTTTTAGATTTCTTGATTATATTAATTATTTAAAACAAAGTTCAATGCGGTTAGACGACTATGTAATGGTGATCTTTGGGATACATCATCACTGCTAGCAAATCCATTGGAACAAATAGTCCTCGTGTCAGTGGTTTCATCCAAAAATAATTTATAGCTATAAGTTGGTCCCCTGGCAAATTACATGCTTTTGTGACAGCTAATGATTTCTCAATTCTGACAGTGTGTTTGGAATATCTTAGTATATTAACGAGTTTTCCGTTTTATCCTCTTTTATTACATTTGTTACTAATGAATGGTGATGATTGTTGTGATTGCGAAATTATCTTAATGTGTTCTTTGACTTGACATCGGATTTCCTCATTTGGTGTATATATTTATTTATACTTGGGCATACGCCTTATACCTGCGTCTACTCCCATAACCAATGATATTTAACAGTATAGGCTAGATCCCCAGTCTCCAATACGTCCGCACAGGCGCGAGCGTAGCAAATTGAAGCGTCAATCTGACCTTTTCAAGATGGCGATTTAGCGTTTCAGTTTATGCTTTACATTATGTTTTAGATGCGATTAAATATTTGTCTCGATTGTTTGATATGGTTTTAGCTGGGTTGTGCAGCATGGGAATGCACAAATAGAAACAATAAGATGTTATTGCATAAGGGAATTCAGTAATCATTTGGTGTTAATGGCTAATATGCTCAGCTGTCAACCTGATAGCCATCTTGAAAAATATTTTGGCTACAAATCGCTCCAATCTCTTTAACATGCAAACTGACCTACTCAAGATGGCTTCAAATTGTCACGCCAGTGAACCTGAAATGTCTGGGGATCTAGCCTACTATAGATGTTAAATATCATTGCCCGCATGACACACTGCATGCCTAGGCCTCCAACTGGCCGTGGATAGCGTATATTATCTCTCTACACCGACCCAAGGAACACGCGATCTTCGCAGCTGCACTAAGATATGACGTCACTAAAGACCGGTCATAGGTCAGGTCACATTCCAACACATTCCAATATGGCCGACAAAGTTGCCCCCGGTTGGATAAGTCAAATGCGGAAGATGGAAGACCAAATTTAATTATTAATTACACAATCAAGCTCTAAATGGTAATATGTACGTATAAACACAAAAATGGATGTTGCAAATTAAAAATAATTTTCGTTTTTATGGTGATGATTTTATGGGTCTTCACTGATTTTGTGTTTCCCCGGGTCAGATGTTCAATCATTAAAAGTGAGTAAATTTAAGCAATGAATGACAGCGAACGATATTGATGACTGGTTCTAGTTTGTTTTTAACTTATGTGGTTTCCCCCACAGAATTGTAATGATTTGGATTTTTTTAGGTTGGATTCAAAGTCAAACTGTTTATGAAAACACATAATTCCGGGATGTCCCGGATATTTAGTTTTTCTTTAATTAGTCCAACTCCTCTGTAGGGTTTGACCCCCTCGAGTCAAACTCAACGCTGATTAGAACTAAAACGCAAATAACAATCTCCAACACAAACCCTTGCGTTCTCGGCTGTGTGATGGTGTAATTATCAAAACTTGTGCCCTAACCTGGTCTCCTGTGTTTTGTGTGAATAAACTCGTCCATTCTAGGGCTACATAGCCTACAATAAAGTACTAGTACGGCTGTCATTGTGGTCACGATTTAGCTAGATGGGTAATATTCAGTAGGCAGAACCATTCAGAACAGAACTAGAGTTCTATCACAATTTAGTTATAACTAGGAAAACGCTAAAGTCCCGCCGCGTTGATGGATGAGCGTTTTTTGTAAGTTTTTTGTTTGCGTTTTTTGCGTTTGTTTGCACTTTTCCTTTGCAAGTGCTTTTTGAATGCATTGAAGGTGATTGTTGTCAAGTTTCTATTGTTATTACTTGTTAATTGGTATTATAAACCCAAAAAAAACTCATATTTAAACCTTTATTTCTGTGGATTCTGGCTAACTTTTTCAACTTTTTCTTTCAAAAGGTACTACATCACCATAATCTTAATGTCCATATGAAATCTGAACGTTGTAGCCCCACCCGTTTGGTCAGAATCGGCCCAAGTGTGACGAAAATATCGCACTAAAAATTGAAAAACTTATATTATAACCTTTATTTCTATGGATTTTGGCTAACTATTTCAACTTTTTCTTTCAAAATGTACTACATCACCATAACCTTAATGTCAATGTGACATGTGAACGTTGTAGCCCTACCCGTTTGGTCAGAATCGGCCAAAATGTCACGAAAATATCGCACTAAAAATCGAAAAAAATCGTAAAAGTACGATATTCATGAGAAATATTTCTTCGATTGTACCCAAAAACGTGGCAAGTCTAAGTTCAGAGAAAACGAAGGTCGTGTCGAATTTTCATCAAGATCGCATATGCCGTTTGCCCGGTAGAGAGCGAACAAACAGACGGAAAAACAAACAAAAAAAAAAAAAAAAAACAAAAAAACACATCGAGCTAAATTTTTTGGGGGGTCGGTGAAATTGAAGTCTTCGCTTCGCTCATCCAAAAACTGATTTACAAAACTTAACGACATAAATGCAGATACAATATTGAACAATAGGTAATTAAAAATTCATAATAGTAATATTACATCAACAAAACACACAAACAATACAAACACAATAATTTTGGATAGAACCACAGGTTCAGTGGGTTGATGCCCAGTCGGGGCAAACTTTCACTTTTACTTCAAAATAAAAGTAATAAATCAGAAGGCATGTATGAAAGAAAGTAGTCGAACAGATATTAAAATAAATGTTTTTGGACATTACACAACTCTTTAAAAACATTTAATTTGTAAATTTCGACCTTTTTTCAAAATATTGTAAGAGATCAGTGAATGTCCAAAAACATTTATTTAAATGAATTTCATAATCTATCATGCTACTTTTGTCGGTTAATGCATTCCACTCTGTCGTACTTGACTCAAAGGAGAGAACGTTAAGTTGATTAGGGAGTAATGAATGAATGTATGGGTGGGGTGTTAGTAGTGAGGTGAGGGGGGGGGGAGCGCAGCCCTTACACCGGGGGTAGTGATTACTGTTGTGCTAGACAGCTACTAAGCTTTAAGCTTCGCTTTGTTTTATTAACACATTATGATTTGTGCCGATAGAGATAGACAGAATACAGAAGAATTCACGGTGTTCTGAACATAGACGAATACATAACACACTGATGCGACATAACAACACGATTACCAAATAATATCGTCCCTAATTAGTGCTTTAACAAATAAATAAATGTGCATTTATCGTGGGAACCAGCCCATCTGGATGCGATGCATGTAGGTATATTGGAGTTAGGACAATTGTGAAGGGATGTTCGCGGGTGAGAGTTAAAACATCGTGAAAACCTACAGTTATGATTTCCGGTCTCGATGGGATTCGAACTCGGAACCTACCGAATCAGAGTCGCGTGCCAACATTGTCATTAACACTAATAAATAAGTAAATAGTAATATTATTATGTAAATAAATAACTGCCAAAGTATATAGTTGTAAAATAGATTTTGTTAAATAATTCCACTTTCTGATATCGTTAAGAAGCTAAACAATTTAGCGTTGAATGAGCTCTTTAATGTGCAACTTTATGTGGTGACAGATATGTGTATAACACGGCCAGGTGTAAAGTCCACCTTCCTCCCAGTCGAACCCGGGTCTCCCGGGCCGGCCTCGGTGGCTCAGCAGAGAACAGTGGGCGCGAGACCGAGTTAAGTAAAGTTGTTAAGTGTCGGTTATAAATCGCGTCGGAGGCGTCGCGACGTCGACCCCTCGCCGCCGGGGGTGCCAACACTTGGCTACGAACATTTCTCTTTATTTGGGTGGCAGCACAAGTCAACTTGTGACATCCTCAAACTCAAAGAAGACGGAGTAACACTGCGAACTCACTCGGATTATGAAACTTCATTCAGCTACCGAAATATTTATTCACGTACGCTTCCCACGCGTTCACTTGCGCGCGCTCGTGTTAATAAACTCGACTTAAACAATAGAGCGAGAGTGTTAATTATTATTCTGACCTCATTTACTCAAACTATTGCACTAAAGTCGCTCTGCAGTTTTACAATCGCAACATTAATATTATCGGCCACCTAATTGCATTGCCAACTAGAATAAAGCGCTAGAGCGCACATAAAGTCATTATCGTATATGGAAACGTGTCTGCAAAGAACTGTGACTGTTTACTACACTACAAATACTATTACCGTAAGATTAACAAGAATGTTATCGTTGATGCAAGTGTACCCATGGCTCTCGTGCATACATTACGTAATGTTGAATGCAGTTCCTAAAATAATCAACACCCAATAAAACCATTTGTTTGAAAAAGATTTTTGAACGAATGTCGAAATATTTATATAATATGTTTTTTTAAGTTTTCTCAACGATATTTTCATTACACTGTCATATTAACGACACTTACTTTTTTCCCCTCTTATATTTTACATTGTTGTAAAATTACTTAATATTGTTGTATCACCATTTATGCATAAAGATTTATTTAGTTGTTTTCCTTTGTACACTAGTTTTTTAACTGAATAGGATAGACGTTACAGAAATTACTGAATAAATACTTAATGTTTTTATTGGAGAACAAGGAGGCTATAGCTACTACGAAGCAACATGCAATTGCAATTATAATATTGTTTGGTGAATACACTTGTCGTACACTTTTGTTTGTTCATAATCGTGTTGGAGGAAATACACACAGAACAAAACCAGTATGAACCTTACCTATGTACACTTTTTCCACGTCCTTATAGTGCAAATAAACACTAAAGTAAAAGTAATGTGGACCTATGAATATACCCTGTGGTACACCTCTCTGTATTACAAGTTGTATGGCCCTATGAACGTACCTTGCGGTACACCTTTCTTCATCCTCCGCGCCATACAGTATAGTATACTAACCTCATGTTTGTCTGTGTGTTCCAGAACTCTATCCGGCACAACCTGTCGCTACACAACCGGTTCATGCGGGTGCAGAACGAGGGAACGGGGAAGTCCTCCTGGTGGATGATCAACCCGGACGCTAAGCCGGGCAAGAGCGCGAGACGGCGAGCCACCTCCATGGAGACGTCCAAGTTCGAGAAGCGACGAGGCCGGGTCAAGAAGAAGGTCGTGCCATTTGTTACAGACCTTAACCGTTGGCATTGTTAGATAATATGAGAGATTTATTCAATGCACTAAAAGAAAAGTGTCATTGCCGTTACCTTCTTGTCATTATGTGTCGTCGTTGATTCAAGTATGGGCATTAGACTTCCCGAACATTTCGGAATATATATTATAGTGTATTCGGTGACTTCTTTGTTATTCGAAGCTTCAAATTAGCAATTATCTAGTTGTGGTTAACTATACAATCACAATGCAAAACTTTCCTACGTCTTAGCTGTATTTTGTTAGTTAGATGAATTCAAAATAGATTAAACTATTGTTAATCAAGATTAATAAAGTCAACTAGAAGCAAGAAGGTATCGGCGAAAAAGAATTTCCAGATCCAATCCAAAAACGATGATAAAAAAGGCAGCCAAAAAGGTATTGTAGAGTAGTTTATGAGAGAGTTGTATAGTGTTAAATTTCCTAGTGTATAATACGTGGCTTATGTGCCATTCAAATACAGTCTTGATCTCAAATTTCATTTTTATCTGATATAACATTCGCACTTGTGAATGAGTTAGATAGGAGTTAAAATGTGCACCTCAAGGAGCTTACTGTAAAATGTTCATGAGCATTGTATTTATGTATGTTTGGTTGGACTATAGTGTCGGTAACAGGTCTTCTCCCTCGCCCCACAGGTGGAAGCTCTCCGCAACGGCCTCACCCTCGACCACACCCCATCACCGAGCTCGTCAGTCTCCGAGGGCCTCGACCTCTTCCCCGACTCCCCCCTCCACTCCGCCACTGGTTTCCAACTCTCTCCCGACTTCCGTCCCCGCGCCTCCTCCAACGCCTCCTCCTGTGGCCGCCTCTCGCCGATTCCCTCCGTCCTGGGCGAGCCGGACTGGTCCTCTCCCGGCTTCCCCGCCCAGTACGGGCCCCGAACAACTCGCCGGCAACCTCGCCGACGGCATGAAGATCCACCAGGAGTCCTTCTGTATCTACAACCAGCCGCCACCTCCCCCGTATTCCTCCACGTACGAGCCCACCTTCTCTCGGCTGCCGCACGACCTTGGATCAATCCACGCGGCGTCCCCTTACGGACTAAGCCGGTGTCCACTTCACAGACTTCAACCTTGTACCTGCCTCCAGCCCGGCATGTCACCTTCCTACCCCCAGAGCGAGCCCTCTCCTGATCCTCAATTCGCCGCGCCCTCGCGTGCCTTACGGAGACTGCCGAACCCGGGCGAACCGATCCGAACACCATCGACAATGATGGGCCAGCTAATGGGCGCCCTCAACAACAGCACGCTCCTCGACGATCTCAATCTGAATATCGAGACTCTCCACGGAGGGTTCGACTGTAATGTCGACGAAGTCATCAAACACGAGCTCAGTATGGACGGAAGTCTAGACTTCAACTTCACTGGGGGACAGAACAGTCAGACGATGACGACGCAGGAGAGCCAGCAACAGGCGACGGTGGCGCCCTACTCGACGAGCGTGGCTAGCGGACACTGGGTGCACTAGGGGACAGGGTCGCAGCGCGGCGGGCGGACTTCGGAAGAACTCTGGTGAGTACACCTACCTGACTTCTTCCCACGTTCCAGACTCACCTTTCTTTCTGGACCTGGTAGATTTGAATATGGCGTGCAAAACCATTTAAACTCGCACGGTGTTAGACTTTTACTGGACGTGGTTCGAAACGACTATAAAATAAACATAATCACGTCACACATCTAATAGAATTTGATTTGTATTGCTTAACGTCTCATATTAATGCACTAAGTCCTTTCGAGACGATGAGTTGTGATAGATGAGGATGAAGGATGAATAGAAGGGAGGAGGGGAAACCCGGTACTGGCACGTACCTACTCCCGGTGTAACCTGACAGTCGTATAGGTTCCTCCACTAACCACATCTAATCGAAAATGTGCCTTCGGACTTCGAACTACACCTAGAATTTTCCTGATGGAGAAAACGTTGTGTGCACACTCAAAATGAATATGGCTACTTCGTGCATGACTAAATACAAATTGTGTCCCGTTTGGTCACACGGAATTTGTAATAAGCATCGACTCAAAATCAACGTTTTCGATGGACTTTGAAGACTCCCTAGAAAAACTGTTACTTAAACTTCAAAAGGGGCCATTTCATGTACAAGAAATAAGGATTTAGTTATCTTTCGAGGGGTAAACACAACTAAAATATGATGATTTTCATTTAAAAAGGAAGAAAGTACAAAACTCAGTGGGCTAAACGTTCGCAGCCAAGCAGAATTAGTCAAACTCCATGCCCTTTTCTATCCCAGTAGTATAACAGCTAAGATTATTTGCGCCTCCAAGATAAAACAATTTCTATAAGTGTGAGTTACCACCGTGTATACTTCTTTCCAAGGGTGGAACGTAAGGGGAGACGCGGTGAGACAGGGGGTGGACAGGCCTGTGCTGGTCAGAATCAGCCACAAGCGTATGGGGAGGGCAGGGTTTCCCCACGTCGTGGTCGTCTTCGTCGTCTGTGTCCCCACCCGTCCGTGTTGTCATTGTCGTCGCCGTCGGGGAGGTAGTCAAAGGGAATGGGAATAGTTCCCCGACGACGACCCAGTGCTCGCTATAAGTTTCAGGGAGTGAAACTCCCCTACTCACGGGCCAAACCACGAGAAGGTTGCGAGTTGGGCTTTGATGACCCTTTTCTATCCCAGGCCCTGGCAGATTCCACGAGCTTTCTTTTTCTTCAGGGAGTAACTTATCTCTTAGAAGCATCACATTTTGCCAATTTGGTCATTTTCTTTTGTAGATCTCTGTACATTTTGTGAAATCAAATAATCTTCATATATTTCGGTTTCATCGTCGATTGCGGATCTCGCCTAGTTTCTCATGCTAGACCCACACACGACTCTCGCGCCTGGCGCCACCGCCGCCAGTGTTAAATGTTTATTATCGTCTTGTCCTTGTCGCGCTATGTGCTCTAGTTAGTGAAGTGCGACGCTACCTGGACTCTCCGTGACGTCACACGCATCCGTGACGTCACGAGGTATTTGAACCAGTGCCAACAGCACGACCTTCTGTCAAGGCTGTTGAGGGACGCTCGGTGCGCGCAGGTCGTAGACCTCGACGTGGTGTACGCTCGCGGACACAGACTACACGAACTATCTGGCGGGTATGAGAATATGTGTGTTCCCATAAAATACTGCTGCTAAATATCAGTTTTAAAATATTTTTCTATACTCGCCTATTTAAAAATTAATATTTTTATTAGAGGTGAGGATTACATGCAAAAAAGTTGACGATTTGACCGAAAATACTGTCCACTCGATTTTTAAAAACCTTTTTACTAATTTGGGTAATAAGTTCAAGTGTGGAAGATGTTACGATGTAGTAATTAGCCTGTAATTAATTAATCATGAACCAATCACTAATATCAATGAATGGACAACTGATATTATTATCCGTAAGAGAAACTGAATGCCATGGTTATTACTAGGAAAACGCTTAAGTCCCGCCGCGCTGATGGATGAGCTTTTTTGTAAGTTTTTAGTTTGCACGGGACCACTTTTCCTTTGCAAGTGCTTTTTGAATGCATTGTAGGTGATTGTTGTCAAGTTTCTATTGTTACTAGTGAATTGTTATTATAAACCTAAAAAAAACTCATATTTAAACTTTTATTCTATAAATTCTGTCTAACTTTTTCAACTTTTTCTTTCAAAAAGCAATACATCACAATTACCTTAATGTCCATGTAAAATATGAACGTTGTAGCCCCACCCGTTTGGTCAGAATCGGCCCAAATGTCACGAAAATATCGCACTAAAAATCGAAAAAAATCGTAAAAGTACGATATTCATGAGAAATATTTCTTCGATTGTACCCAAAAACGTGGCAGGTCTAAGTTCAGAGATTTCGAAGGTCCCTTCCAATATTCATCAAGATCGCATATGCCGTTATCCCGGAATCGTGCGAACAAACAAGACAGAAAAAAAAGAAAGAAAAAAAACCCATTAAAGGTAAATTTTTTGAGGGGTCAGTGAAATTGAAGTCTTCGCTTCGCTCATCCAACAAATAAAAAAATTAAATTATGATAATTGTAGCCCGTTCATTATAGTATATGTTTATGTCATAGCTAGTAGCCAGTATAGTTAGACTCATATTTTGCTGAAAAGTTCGTCACAATTAGTATTACATAGCCGAAATGAAATCGAGCGTCGGGGTGCGGGAAACTGAACTGAGTTCGCCCAAACCTGGACTTCTGGCAACCCTAGGATGTCATTGATACACTAACACCAATGATAAACACTCGACAGTACTCGGAAACGTTCGTGGCCACACGAGGCGCCACTGTATAGTGTTACATGTTATTAGCAGACCTACATTCTTCCGAGTAACTGGTCAAGTTTTCTCGCCGAGAATGTTGCGCGACTCGGCTGGGGAGGCCGTGATCACTGTATGACCAACTAGAGGGATCCAGTATTCGGCGGTTTCAATTAGAAAAACTCGGCATTGTAAAAAAAAACTTGAAATGCATTTTAAAATACAATTTTAAATGTCAGACTCTGTTAGTAACACATACAAAGTTGCGTTTTTTGATTACAACAAAGCGTTGATGCCTCCACTTACGCATAGTTTTCAAGTATTACTCTGCGGCACTCTCCACATTTATACTACACCCAAAGCCCCCGTGTGGGCCCGGGTGGGTCCATCGGCGTCTGGACCAGGGGAGTAGGATAGGCCCAGAGCTTATGCTCATCGTACAAGGCGACAAAAAGAAATCATCGTCGGGGATGTTCCCCTTCCCTTTGATTACCTCCCCGACGACGACAATGATAACACAGACGATGGCAAAGACTACCAAGACATGGGGGAAGCCCCAATCTCTGCCCTCGCCCTGATTTCGTCACTTGCCTGCCCTCCCAGTGTTCCCCCGCGTATCCCCTTACGCCCCTCTCTTTTAAAATATAACCATCGGGCACTAACAACCTTAGGGTTGTGTGCCCTTTCCAGTGTTGTCACATCTACAACTCTACCTACAGTGTTGTTAGATCTAACCTATACCCAGTTTTGTCAAGTCTCACCCTACAGCGTTGCCATATCTCCACATCTAGCCTACAGTGTTGTCACGTCTCCCCCTCGAACCTACAGTGTTGCCATATCTCTACATCTAGCCTATACACAGCGTTGCCATATCGCCACATCTAACCCTCACAGTGTTGTCACGTCTCGCCCTCTACCTACACAGCGTTGCCATATCGCCACATCTAACCTACACAGTGTTGTCATCTGGCCAACACGTCCAACAGGTGACTTGATTTAATTCCGCTCTAATTGAGTGTCTCGGGTTCGGCTGCCAAGGAAGTCAACCTTGCCGTCCCACCCACGACTCAGCCTAGCCCAGCCTAGCCCGGCTCCCGCATATCCTCACATTACGTCTCCGTCGGGGAACCTACGGGAACTGAGTAAAAATATCCAACATGTAATAAATTAATTCTTGATATAAATAATCGAGTGAAATTCATAATAGGGCGTAGAACTATGAAATGAAAATATCTAACCTTGTCCGGGATACGAACCAATGTATCCTTGTTACCAACCCACAACAAATAAAAACACGTGTCTACCGGAGGTTGTTTGGTTTTTATCGTGAGACGTGACATACGCAGGCGCGTAGGAACGTTATCAAAGTTGAGGGGGGGGGGGGGGGGCAAATCCATTAGGAGATTTTATAGACGGTAGCTGGGGTCTGGGGTGAAGTCCCAGCCGCCGGAGGCCTTTTAAATTTTTTTTTTTACTGCAACTATCTGCGATCTAAAAACTAAAAAAATTAACGTGAAGTGGCCCAATTTAGTAAATTTCAACCAAATTTTTTATGTAATGACAAAGCATACAGGCTAACATATTCGTTTTACCAAGGTGACTGTCGAATTGTATGTGTAAGTGCATATTTAGTACATAAATTCTGGGATTAATATTTATACCACATAAGTTTCCCCCCCTGCCCTGGACCAAACTTGGGGTCGGGCATTACCCCCCCTTTCCCCCGGTTCCTACGCCACTGGACAACGCACAGATAGTTGAACGGACAGACTGAAGTGACGCATATAGGGGAGGTTCGCTCCCTACTAACAGTCTCCGTGGTCTAATCTAATGGGCACGAAAAGTCGTACATCAAGCGGGATACTCATTATCAATTCCATCCTATATGTATGTTACTTGAAATTCTGGATTTTCCAATATCTAAGTAAAGTTAAATAACATATTTTATTACATTTTTTTTTAAAGTTCGCTTTGAGGACATAGAATGATAGCAATTGAAGTAAAAGAGTTGTTAGAGCATCGATACGTAAAGCCAGAGGTTCTGGGTTCGATCCCCAGACGGGGCAAACTTTTACGATAATTGCTATCATTCAATAAAATATTTGATAATATTGTGTGAGTGAATTGTAACTTTCCTTTCCATGTTACGTACTTGAGTGAGCAAGGCTGCAGGAGGGCTCGTACGCCAGCAACGTGTTGCTACATGCCCCCCCCCACTCCTCGCACGGGTTGGCGCGCGACGAATGCCATGTGTATAGTTGTGGCTGTGTGTGGAGATCAGGTTGTGTTGATTGCGTCGCCAAATAACAGCGATAAAATAAAAACTTGTCGCGCAACGTCGTGAATATATTAGACGGCGGTGCGATCTAGCGGTGGAAACTAGAAGCGCGCCGGACACACGTACAGCCAATCACGTGGTCTGGTCATCGGATGCTCTTCTTCTCTACTTCATTGTTTACATTGGACCGAGGAGTATTTGGCTTTTAAATCTTTAGCAGCGGAATACAATTTGTAGTTTTTGAACTTTTTGTTTTGTTGTCATAAATCACATTGACAACTTTGCCAAGTTTGTCATCAATCCAAATTTAATATACCTAAAAATTATCATTTCACCTTTCTTATTCTTTCTAGAATAAATTTGTGTCGCTAAATGTTTGTTTAGCTTATCTACAAACAATTGTTATCGTGCTATAATCTTTTCCTTTACCTGAATTAATTATTTTTTATCATTAATTAATGTTACATCTTTGATAATGTTATCTTATATCTAACGTAAAGATATGATGATTTGGTTGTAATTTATCATTACGTAGTGCATTTCTATCGTATTGATAGCGATAGTAAAAAGTGTCAAATTAAGTGAAGTTTTTTATTGAATTGCACGTAAAGTCTTTAAATGACGTCAAATTAGAGGAATGATGTAAATAATTTTTAAAACGTCGTCACTTTGTATTAAGGGAGCGTTACTCTATTATTCCTCCCCACCCCGCGTCTTGAAGATCGTTGGACCCTCTTTCAACCCCCATTAATTACTCGACCCCGTCTTAGCCCTCTCCGCTCCGCCGACGAGCGGTTTAATTCCCTCGTCCACATGAGTGCTCTCGCGCCTTGCCGAGCCCATGTCAATACATTCTGTCGGCCGAGATTGATAGAGAAGATGAAAACACCACCCGGAGAAAACACCCATCATACCCGCCGTGCCTTTCTTCCTTACGCCGTTCGTTCATAAGAGATGTTTTTCGGTAATTTTAAGTGTGTTTTTTTCACTCTTCGTTGGTGTAATGTGTTAATATAAATGTTTTGACGCAGTTGGGTGAAAGAGATGGAAAGTTTTGAAAGGTTTGATGAAAAAAATAGGGGGAAATTTGGTTTTCTTATTAACGTGTATCAGAGTTCGGTCTTTTCACTATGCAATTGTGGTAACACTGCAGCTTGAAATGTTGTTCTGAGCATTTTCTTATTAGTTGGTAGAGATGTTTTACCGTCTTGCTTAGGAAATCTGAAAGAATTCGGTGCTTTTAAGACTTATTTTGAAAAATAATTTTAATATATTTTTCCATCTTCAAAACAAATTTTCACAGTTTTTACTAAGAATATTTTTTCATTTTACTTTTTTATCAGCTTACTATTACTTGATATTTTTCTATTTTTATTAATTTCCTGTCACTATAGATACTTTTGCTGGTTTTGGTGTTTGCTACATTAATTAAGCATATTTTACGTCTCTATTTACAAACATACGATATTTCAGACAAGACCCGGCACCTCCACCAAAATTACATTTCCATCCATTGAATTTTATTTCGGAGATTCTTTTTCGTCTATCTTGTTGATAAAGTAGCTTTGCTCCCTATTTTTAGAGTAAGATTAAAGTCCATGCACTAATTATTATTGAAGGTTGCGAGAAATCTACAAAATAAAGGTTTTAAAAATTAATGTGCCACTGTACAAAATCTAAATAAAAATTCACGCTAAAAATACAAATATTTAACTTTTCATTGTTAAACAAGTATTTTTTATTAAAATAAAAAGTTTTTTGTTGTTATCTTTCTGTAACGAAGTCGAAATATTACGTTTTATTTTAACAGTCCAGTGATTTGTATTTTTCACGATAATACCTGTTACGTAGTTTAATTTTTAACCCAAATTCAGTCATCTTAACTAAACTCCCATAGTTTTATCTTTGCCACAAGACCCCCCCCCCCCTCCAAATACCGTCATCGTCTTGATTGATGGCCATTCACTATCGTCGTGCTCGCCCTCTCTGCGCGGGTGCGTTCTACCCCTCACTCTCCTAATCAAGTCGAATCTATCAACCCCCTCCCCCCCCTCCTCCCGTATCACTCTACGGATCGCCGGAATGGCGTCATAAAGAGTTGGTATTGCTGCCGTGATAACAGAGATCAGACGTGGCGGCGTCTAGCGGCCTCGCACAGAACTACTCGCCCCCCTTTAGAATCGACTTATCTGGATGTTTGCAACAAGACACACAATTTGGTTATTTTTTTTTATTGGATGAGCGTAGCGAGCGAAGCGAAGATTCCATTTCACTACACTGGAGAAAAAATCCGGAATGTTTTTTTTTTTTTTTTTTTCTTTCTTTCTTTCTTTCTGTATTTTTGTCTGTTTGTTAACACGATTCCGGCTAAACCGATACTCCGATTGCGATGAAATTTTATGGAGACCTTCGAAATCTCTGAACTTAGAACTGCCACGTTTTTGAGCGCAATCGGAAAATTATTTCTCATGAAAATCGCCATTTTACGAATTTTTTTCAATTTTTAAAATATTTCTTCGACTTATAACACCTACATGCTTCATTCGATTTTAATGATTTTTTCACAAAACCTTTATTTTATGAATTAAGATATTCGTGTGAAATTTGAGCGCAATCGAAAAATTATTTCTCATGAAAATCGAAATTTTACACGTTTTTTCTTTTTTTAAAAAAGTCTTTGACTTATAACACCTACATGCTTTATCCTATTGTAATGAATTTTTCACAGAACCTTAATTTTATGAATTAATAATTTTTTCCTTAATTTGAGCGAATCAATAATTTTTATTATGAAAATCGCAATTTTACGATTTTTTCCTTTTTTAAAATTACGATTCATAAAAAAAATTAAAAAATAAAGTCAATTTTTTTATTTAATTTAATTTAATTTAAAAAAATTATTCGACTTTGTAATAATTTTGTCACAGAACAACAGAAAATCCTCATAACACATGGCAGCTCAATGCACCAATTACGCTCATCCAACAACGCGGCGGGACTTAAGCGTTTTCCTAGTAAATTATTACAAATTTTATGTCCCCCACTAAAAATCAGTTTTGTGACTGACTGGGTAGACTCTAAATACGAATTTATTTTTTTGTTATTTATTAAAGCTAGATTTCTTTGTAGGCTTTTATTGTGTAGATATTTTGACTTATCCGGACGAATGCAACCAGAGAAGAAATTGTAGCTAAATTGATTCATTAAAGAAAAATATACAATTAATAATTTTTTTAGTATTAAAAACTAAACCTATCTTAATCATTTTTGCACATCTACTTTGTCTTATTGTGAAAGAGAATATAAATAAATAAAATAAATAAATAAATGCGTATTTAGAGTCTACGCTCTCAGTCATATAACTGATTATCAGTGGGGGACTTATATATTTGGGAAGTCATAACCACTTTGAATTTGTTATATATAGAGGATTATTTACCAGAGAAGAATTTACTATATGCTCCTCTTTAAACTGACAAAATTTAAACCTAACGACACGTCGTCAAGATTGAGCTCGTTGCATAGAAGGCAAGCATATCAACCTTCTTGTAAAAACATAAAAATGTATTAAATCGAAAAAAGTGATAGAAATTACACTCTCTTCCTACTGAACATCACATACATTATATTCATATGAAGAGTATGTTTTTAAAATTGGATGCTGCGAATTTCATATTTTGATTTTTTAATACTTCAAACGCATTTAATTCTTTAATGTAATTGGACGTGGACAACTATTATTACCATCAATGTGACAAAGCCGTTAATTAATTGGCTCTGAATATTGCAAAACTCATTTCAGAGATGCATTTTTACAAAGCTACGTCGCTGGAACTGTATCGGTTTCCGCGTCCTGTCGCGATACTCTTGACCCGGACTGTAGCGTCGCGACGCCACGATAAAAAGCGTCGGCTCCTTAAGAAGCGGCGAGGTTCTATGGGAAAGTTGAAATAAGCTGAGCTGGCAGGTTCCGTGGAGCGACCAGCCCCCCCCTCCTCAACCCCCTCACTCGCCTAGGCCACTGGCGAGATACTCGGGCAAGATTCTCGCGAGAGATTTACAAACAATTAGCTATTTAATTCTCACCATAAATTGAGATAAAACATTGCTAACATTGCTTGAAAGTAAAGATATTCTTGCATGTATTTATGCTAATAGGTCAGTGGGCTATTTTTTGTCTAACCTCTCTGATGCTTGAGGTAATCTTTAGTCTTTATAGTGAATAAATCGTAACTCGTTATGTTTTTAACTATTTTTGCCTTCTTCAAATAGCTTTGAACTTGTTTCGTGACTTGAGCAGTGGGCGAGTTTTCGTCCAATACTTTCTTAAGTGTATACCCCAAACTCTCATATAGATCTGCTTGCGTAAAGTTTTATGTATCATAAAGAGTTCTTTAAAACGTCTATGCCCCACCTTTAAGCGAGTACTCGTGCTTTATATTGCTAGATAGTTTACCGTGTATGCAATGTGCGGGATTCTTGCTAGACATCCTCCGTGTATGCACTACTATGTGCAAGATTCTTGCTGTGCGTTCCTCCGTGTACGCCCTACCATGCGCGAGATTCTTGCTAGATATCCTCCGTGTATGCCCCACCCACCGAGTCACCGACTTTCTTAAGGTCCCGCCTGACGCAGAGCTTGTAATTAATGACTCTAGGGTCGCTGCAATCAATCATGGCACGCGTCGTTGTAAGTGCACGATTTAAAAACAAATACTTAACAATATCTTGCCTTAATACGACCAGTCATTACAAGCTACGCGCGCAAAAACAAGCGAAACTAGTTAGCTATTAACCTTTCAGATCGAAATTTGTAAGGGATAAGTTTCAGCTTCAGCTTCTTTTCATTCGTTACTATTTTGTGAAATCACGTATTTTGCTGAAAATTTTTAAACGCATACAGTCAATAAATTTATATTTTCTTTAAAACATAATATGAACTATCTGTAGTATATGTCAAATTCCAATTTATTATCTTTAGATTAAAATATTCAATGTTGATGTACGGTAGTAATTCTAGTAATAAAGTAAACGCTCTTCTGTGACCCTGGTAAAAACGTTAATTATTCTTATTGGATTGATAACAGCGACATCTACATTCTGCACACATTCTTTCAAAATTTTGAGGTTATAGGGGGGAACAATCTAATTTTTACCTCGTATTTACGATTTCAGTTTCATATCATACAGCACAAATTTTAATGTAAAGTGTCTTTTCAGCTATCTTAGAACAAACTCAAGTTAACTTTTTCTAAGATAAGATTATAAAAATGTCAGTATTTATATACTCATAATGTGCCATCAATAATATCGTGTAGGCCTAACTGGGCGAATTTCCGAGTAGGGTTTGTCCGAAACTTGTTTGACATACTAATGTATGTGTGGATAGATGGCAAAAGACAATGGACATGACAGGCATCCTCCAGGAAAGCAAAGGAACATGCAGCAGTACACTCTTAACATATAATGAGGGTAGCATGATCTTGGGTTGAAACTCTGGTCTCCAAGCAGCATTGTAGTGCCAACAATTGTAATAGGACCAGTAGACTGGGTTCACATCGGATTTACTCTAGTTAGATAATTAATTAAAGGTCATTTAGGTTGTTAGAGTCATTGTGAAGGAAATGTCTGAGGGCTATTTATGAGGGTTAACTCCCATCATTGAAGGAAACCCTATAAAATCCTTCCAGTCAGGATTGCCGTTGGTGGGATTCGAACCCATGACTCTCGAAGCAGTCTCACGCTACCGTCTCTGATAGCGCGCCTCGCACCTTGGCGTCTCCGAGGCCCGTGTTAAACGCTGTGTCTACAGGAAATAAGCGACGTCCACGGGGACTTGTCAAGTCAAGCCAAGGCAATCACCCAACAACTTATTTAAATAATAATTACACCGGCGAGGTCTCTTAACGTTAATACGAGTGACAACAATTAAGAGGGGCGCCACCGAGTTAAACATGAGCAGTTTTCTAGACGCGCGACGTAATCGCGGTGACAGCGCGGGGGGACGGGAGCCCCTCGGGAGCGGCGGGGTGGGGGGGGGGGGGCTTGTACAACATCGGGGAGCATTAACGAGTTTTTAGATTCAATATTTCATCTTGTGCAATTTCATCAAGATTCAAAATCATTTGTACCGGGTTTGATTTTGAATTTACAAAAATGTTAATATTTTTACTCATTCTCCCCTAAACACCATCGTACTCTAAACTCCACTTACCTCAACAGACACAACTCCCTAAACCAGACAAATAAATAATAAATTTATTTCCAATAATATATCAGTATAGGCATATTTATTACAAATTTTAAAATTACTATGTGGGTATTCTTGAAGTTTCCCAAACCTCTGTTTTATTTATTTATTTATGTGTTTATTTATTATTTATTATTTATTTATTTATTGATTGATTGATTGATCGATCGATTGATTGATTGATTGATTTATTATTTATTAATTTATTTATTTAACGTCTATCCTATTCAGTTAAAACACTGATTTACAAAGTCGGACAACCTCCATGTTACGTCAGGGTCTGAAACCAACACACTGCGATGATGGATCCGACACTTGTCTCGACGAGCAGGACAAATCTTCTCCCCCTCCCTCCCCATGTCCACCCCTCGTGTATTATAAAGTCACCCCCCCCTCCCCTCCTTGATGTCTCTCACTATCACGACGCGGCTGTCACCATGAGTAGCCTCGCACTTGTCCGAGCTCTGGCGGAGACGCACGAGCCGGGGTTCGATGCCAGACCAAGATACTGGAGCACGATATCCTATTATTACAGGGTGTCTACAAGACTGGAAAACTTGGAATTGTCAAGGAATTTAATAAATCTGGAAAAGTCAGGGAATTTTGTATTTTTTTCTGGAATTTTACAAGAAATGTAAAAAAAGTCAATATTTAAGTAATTTCAATACCTTTTTGGCTGCCGAAAATAGAAATTATCAATTTTCAAAAACAATTCTTAAATTATTTTGCCTTGTCTGGCGTTTAAAATTCCCGCCGAAATCGACATTGAATTCATTAACATTTTTTTCCTCCGTTATAATGCGCGGGAAAGCCAAATTTGCAGCCTGGAAAAATATTATTTTCCGTCTGGAAAACCTGGAAAAGGCAGGGAATTTTGTAATGGAAAATTTGTAGACACCCTGTAGAAGCTACCCTATAAGCTTCACTTTTTTTATTTAAACTTTATTCCCACAAATGCTTTACAAACGTAAAAAATCTAAATCAATGTACACAACGAATACAAGGTTTTTAATGCACAAGCCCGCTTTGAGGACATAGCTCAGTTGGTAGAGCATCGGTTCGAAAAGCCGAAGGTTCTGGGTTCGATCCCCAGTCGGGGCAAACTTTTACGACAATTGCGATCATTCACTAATGTATACAAAGAAATATAAAAGCTGAGATTAATACAACAGTTAGGTCTTATAATGAAATACATTTTTACTACTTTAATGTTCTTTATAACATAAAATAAATCAAATTTATACAATACTTCTGGTATTTTCAATACCGTTCTAGATGCCATTAGAAGGATTTTGAAAATACCTGAAATATTGCATTAATTTGACTTTTTTTAATATGTAATAAAGAACATGTAAAGCCTCAAAATTGTATGTCATTATTGTAATAACTTTATAAACACCAGAAAAAATAGGATAAGAAGCCAGAGCATAAGGAATAAAATCCTTGTGGCCGGGATGACAATATCGTTTTTGTTTGTTTTAGTGTAGGCGTACAACCCTCACACGACCTCCAATCATCAACAAACGTTTGTTGTTAACATTTAAATATAACAAGGATGACAGAGAATGTGTTTGGTGACCGTGGTGACCAAGGGGGCGGAGCTAGAGTCACCTAAATGTTTGGTGACCGTGGTGACCAAGGGGCCGGAGCTAGAGTCACCTAAACTGTTTGGTGACCGTGGTGACCAAGGGG
This sequence comes from Sweltsa coloradensis, assembly GCA_024449915.1. Classification (NCBI taxonomy): domain Eukaryota; kingdom Metazoa; phylum Arthropoda; class Insecta; order Plecoptera; family Chloroperlidae; genus Sweltsa; species Sweltsa coloradensis. Next base: position 363,083 of record JAMZAV010001026.1, read on the forward strand.
GCGGAGTTAGCGTCACCTAAACTGTTTGGTGACCGTAGTGACCAAGGGGGGCGGAGCTAGAGTCACCTTAGCTGTTTGGTGACCGTGGTGACCAAGGAGGCGGAGCTAGAGTCACCTTAGCTGTTTGGTGACTGTGGTGACCATGGGGCGGAGCTAGAGTCACCTAAACTGTTTGGTGACCGTGGTGACCAAGGGGCGGAGCTAGAGTCACCTAAACTGTTTGGTGACCGTGGTGACCAAGGGGCGGAGCTAGAGTCACCTAAACTCGACGTAGACAGAACCGGCACCTCCACCAAAACGAGAATTACTCGGTCTTATTTTACTTTTGTATTCTTCATCGACGATCTGTTAATTATCTAGTTTCTGTCCCTCTCTTGAGTTATAAAGCGGAGATTTCTCATGAAGATTTCTAGATCGGCAGGTGAATTATTTTCCTAGATGTGTTTAAACGCCGCGACTTGGGAAAAGTTTTTTCCACGAAAATCAGTTTCAAAGCATTATATTTTTGTTTACTTACATTGTTGTTGGAAATAAATCTTCTCGTGTGGCAGTGATAAAAATGATCCGCCGTTTAGAAATCAATCTCCGCATGTATCGAGCTCTTCACCAGGGCTTGTTTCAAGCAATAGTGTAAATCTTTTACAGATCTATATGAAAATAAATACACTAGGCCGCTTCGCGAACGCTTTTTACAGTCGCGTTGATGGATGACCTTTTATGGTTGATTATCGTTGCCCTAAAAGTACGATTTCTATGAGAAATATTTCTTCGATTGTACCCAAAAACGTGGCAGATCTTAGTTCAGAGATTTCAAAGGTTCCCTTCAAATATTTTCATGAAGATCGCATATGCCGGTTTCTCGGTAGAGCAAACAAACAAATACACAAACCAAACTCCAAAAGGTATTTTTCTTATGGTAAGTGGAATTGAAGTCTTTGCTTCGATCATCCAATTAATTTTCTATTATAGTTGTTTAAAATACATAGTGAAAATGGTATTTCACAAGAATAACGAGTGCGTATTTCCGTCTACTTTTACTTCGCTGTATTTTACAGTTAATAACACATGAGTTCTATAAATTGACTGTGATATCTCTCGACTATTAATACACGTGTTTAGTCAATTAACTCTATTGCGTCTCTCTCGCAGTATAATTTATTTCCCCCCTCAGAAAAACCACTCCGCCACCTTATCCATCTGCTTTTCCTCCTTGTGGACTTTTCTGCGACGATGCATTCCGTTCCCTATAAATCATCTATTTCTTATGACTGTTCATTTCTTGTTGTACAAACTCATGGCGATACGTTTAGAGGATTTCACATGGTTTCCGATTCCAGACGCTATTTTTGAAGATCGCGAATGACATGTTTCCGGTCGTAGTAAACTATGTGCGACCCATCTTTCCAAGTATCTTTTCCTCCTTTTGGTAAGTATTGCTTAAGTCCTTCGGCTTGTTGACATCCATTTTTTCCCTTTAAGTCTGTTTAAAATTTTCCCATCTGTGAAATGATGTATCTTGTCACAAGTTATCGTTAGAGTGGCGGATTTTCCGTCTATTTACGTAAGCGCTGTTTTTTAAAACAGTAAGAAATGATTTCTATTAAATTGACTGTGTCAATCTCCGACTATGTATCACACGTGTTTATCAATTATGCTCTATGTGCGCTTCGTTCGTGCAGTAACTATTGTGTTTCCCCCCCCGAAAACCTTTACCCCCGTATTTAACTATTCGCATCTTTGCTCCGTACTGTGGGATTCCCTCTTGTGTACAAGTGCATTGTTTAGTGGCGCTTCTCCTTGACAGCAAGATACATTTGTTTGAGTATTGACCGCTTTAGTAGTGCGGCCTCTTGTTGTACAAGACTCCTTTATGTCGCAGTGACGCTTTGATGGGATTCTGTCATTGTTGATTCCAGACGCTATTGTGTTTGAAACACGTGGAAGAAATGTAACCGTCGTAGTTAAAGCTATGTGCGGCCATCTTGTGTACAAGTTATTGTTTGAGTGGCGCATTCTGTGCTTGTACACGTTTTTGTCAGAATATTGCTTTCTTCTATGCAAGTCTTCCCATATGCATACACCAATGTATGGTATTTTGCCACTATACTTTTCAGAAACTTTATGAAGATAATTACTAAAATTGTTTTGGAAGTATCAGTACAATGAATTTGGAAGATAAGTTGACAAATCGGATTCACGATACATTTTCTTTACTACTGTCGAATTTACAATGTAAATTCATATTTGTTTAACTGTTTAACAAAATCACTTGATACACATGCACGCACTTGAGTGAGAGGGACGCCTTCATGCTTCGCTCGTTCGAATATGTGTCCAGTAAATTGACTAGTTCGTGTTAGGTTACTAAGAAAACCATTCAGACGCGGCACATTTTTCTCAACAACTGTACTTTCTGAAACCAAACTAAATTTGTTTAAAGTTCTAAAGAAGACGACGACGAAGAAGAATAAGAAGAAGAAAGAGAGAGAGAGGTTGATGAATTTCCTCTGACACATTTTCAAAGTTTCTTATTCATCAGTTGGCAGCTTGCAGACAGGTTGATTCTTTTGGGAGTTGCATTATTGTCAAGTTGGTAACGCGGCTGTCATTGCTATAAATCCCATTACATTTGCATCGTTGATTAGCCGCGGTGCGGTGCGGAGTGCGGTGCGGGGAGGGGAAGGGGAGGGGGGAGACGTGGACAGTGGCGCCGAGGAGACGAGAGCGGCAGAGACGTTCATCAACACAGCAGGGAATTACCTTAATTTAACTAAATGCGCGATTTTTGTGCCGAGTTTTCGAGAAAACGAATGGAAATTATGACGATAATTTTTTACTGGTCTTATCCTTAGGGCACTTAAGAAGGGGGTTTGGATCAATGGAGGGGGGGGGGGGTAGGAGTCTGGGAGTCTTGAGTCGTCTCTTTGGCGTTGGAACCAAGTCTCAAAGTCTTTCAACCCCATTCATAGAGCAGGCTAACGAGTGATGCGACTGATGCTGAAGGTCACAGATTTAATACTTATTTTACCGTGTTTTTAAATACATTGTTTCCTTTTAAAAAAAGGTTTACTTATTATATTATTCAAGGTTTCGTGTCAATAAGTATAATTTCGGAACGAAAAACACAAATGTTTGAAACATCATCTTTAATGTCAAAGGGAAAGAAATTAATGACATTTTGGTTTTAAGAAAATCACTGTTTCGCCCTCATATTTTTAAATATATGAGGTACGACAAAGCAAATAATGACAGAAATAATAACTCTCTAAGCTAGGTATAATTGAATGATTACATAATTGAAAACATGAATAATAGAAATACGCAAATAAGTAAGCTGGTATAAATTGCCTTAAATGCTTTATTATTATAAAACTTTTTTTTTATTGTTTCTCGATTTCATTAATTGGGAAACACTCCCGAAGTAGTCCATGGAAATCAACCCGAAATCATCAAATCCATCTCGGTAATCGGGAGACCCGGGTTCGATACCCGGTTGATGTATGTATTTTTTTAATTTTCTGAATTGAGTCAATACATTAGAATTTATTTAAAAACATATTTAATTATAATAAACCTTATGTGTGCAAGTAAACCGTTGTGCACTCAACGGGCGCATCTAAGAACCGAGCCGAGCCCATGTCATGTCTGTCCCGTCGAGACCGAGACCAAGGCTGGGAAAAGTAATCATCCTGGTGCAGAACACAACGTTAGCCTCGCCTGTTTGCACCTCGCCATACGAGTAGAGTGAGCCGCCTTGGGATTAATCAGGATACCTTACAGAAGTAGTTCGTTAGTCTGCTCTAGTGTGCACCGCAAGGGACACTATACACTACCCCCGTGCAGATGAGAAGCGTTCACCCTGTATCTTATAACCGGATTACACCTTCAGGCTCTTTCAATTTACTAACTGGGATGTTCATAATAGCAATTAAAACATCTCTCATTTAAAGGAACATATTTGGACTAAACACTGTTCTAGGATAATATTTAATAGTAATATTTAAAAAAGAGACTTTATCAAACTTGGGCTCTTGGAAAGAGCTGAAATATTATTACTAGGAAAACGCTTAAGTCCCGCCGCGTTGTTGGATGAGCGTAATTGGTGAATTGAGCTGCCATGTGTTTTGCGGATTTTCTGTTGTTCTGTGAAAAAATCAGAACTTTGTTGAAATTTTTTTAAAAATTAAATCAAATTAAATAAAAAATTAACTTATTTTTTTTAAATTAATCGTAATTTTAAAAAAGGAAAAAATCGTAATATTGAAATTTTTATAAGAAATAATTATTCGATTACGCACAAATTTTACACGAATATATTAATTTTTAAAATTAAGGTTCTGTGAAAAAATCATTATAATCGGATAAAGCATGTAGGTGTTATAAGTCGAAGAAATTTTTTAAAAATCGAAAAAAATCGTAAAATTGCGATTTTCATGAGAAATAATTTTTCGATTGCGCTCAAAAACGTGGCAGTTCTTAGTTCAGAGATTTCGAAGGCCTCCATAAAATTTCATCGCAATCGGAGTATCGGTTTAGCCGGAATCGTGTTAACAGACAGACAAAAATACAGAAAGAAGAAAAAAAAAAAAAAAACATTCCGGATTTTTTTCTAAAGTGTAGTGAAATGGAATCTTCGCTTCGCTCGCTACGCTCATCCAACTATTAAATATATCTAATGACAGTAGTAACACACAACAGTAGTTAGAGTAATATTTCAAAAAGAGCCTTTATAAAATATGGGCTCTTAAAAGAGCTGAAATATTATTACTATTAAATATATCTAAGAACAGTGTTTAGTCCAAATATTTTCCTTTTAATGATCACATATTCAGTTCTTCTACTTTCGTATTTATAACTTTTCTCTATTTATCTCACAAAATATATATGGTAGTTTTTGAATCGCACTTACCGAGACTTTCCCCGGGCAGGTTTCTTCCTGAAAATGTATCCAGGGTGTCGAAAAGTCTGGAAAACTTTGAAAAGTTCGGGAAATAAGTAAATCTGGAAAAGTCAGGGATAAGTCATGGAGATTGTTTATATTTCTGGAGTTAGCTTATTGCACCTTAAAAATCTCTAAAACTCAACAAATAGAATCTATAAAATCAACGGACCTCTTTTTAATCTATAACTGCCAAAATTGGTGAGTCACTGGTGGTCAGCTGAGGGGTGAAATCAATTTTATCATTTTCAGCTAAATTTACAGCCTGAAAACGTCCGAGTTTCAATCTGAAAAACCTGGAAAAGACAGGGAATTTTCCTTCTTGTCACCGTGGTATTATATTTTCTCAATTTATCCCGTCAGCTACCAGACTAACGAAGATCGTTTATTTGATTTCAATTTATTTAGTTTTATTTCTAGAGCACTGAGGGAATCGGTATGTCACATAATATACGACTGTACCTTCACAACTAACCGAAGTTTTTCCCCAACAATTTTTCTCGGTGACGAGGCGAATACTTACGTAAGCTTCTCTCCCTCAAATAAGGTATATACCTTAATATACCCTTAGTTAAGTGAGCCGGAGCGAGTTGTGCACGTTCGGCTGCGAGCTAACTATATGCGTCGCCGTGTCCCGCGCAGCGGTGTGTGAGTAAGAAGCGTCGTTATGTTATGTGCAAGACGCCGTCTTTGAGCCTCGTGTGTGGGAAGAGAGGAGAGAGCGGTGACAAAAGAAGTCGTAGATGTCGCAAGAAGCGGCCGACAGGAGCGCTAGAGCTCATTTGTTCGCCGCGGCTTCCTAGACTCATCAATCTTCACGGCCCCCCCACACCCCTCACTTTCTACCCCTGGAAGGGGGACCCGTCGCACACACGCACTTGAGGGGTGAGAAGGCGTGTGGTCACTTGAACACTGTACGGTCACTTAGACACATTCCAGGCACTTAAACACAAGTATACGGTCACTTAAATACAAGTATAATTCACTTAAACACAAATATAGTCACTTAAACACATTTCATTAACTTAAACACAATTTAAACACAAATGTCACTAACTTAAGCACAAGTAAAGTCACCAACACATGTCACTAACTTAAGCACAAATATAGTCACCTAAACACAAGTAAAGTCACTTAAACACAATGTCAATAACTTATATAGTCACTTATACACATGCCAATAACTTAAACACAAATAAAGTCAGTCAGTTTAATCACTTAAACACAAGTTTAATCGCTTTATCACAAGTATAACTTAAACACATATCAATAACTAAAACAAATTACAATTCACTTAATTAAACACAATTATTGTCAATAACTTAAACACAAGTATTATCACCTAAACATGGGAATGCCATTACTTAAAAATAATTTGTTTCGTAATTTAACTACGTGCATGGAACAAACACTTCAGCAGTCTGCACTTAAGTGGGAGAACAGCTACCTTAATACTTTAAACAAACGCGTTAAGTCTCACTTAAATACCACCTTGTAAGTGCTGAACCCTAGGGCGCGAGTGTCCACGTGGAGTAGCCGACGTTTACCCACGTGTGTCGTCCTCATTCCATTACCCTCATCATCTCGTGCGCCTTTACTACCCTGCCACGTTTATTGTGTAACTAAGAGAAGAAAAGCGACCCCACCTCAAGGGTGGAGGCGTCGCGACGCCCTCGGAATATGTTGTTTCCCCGTCCGTGACACCCCCCCCCCTCTTGTAGCGAGCGTGGTCGATTGGATCCAACACCTGTAGAGCTTATAACCACTGTACTGGCCATTACAAGACACATGCAGCTACTGGGCTCTCTCTTCGGCTTGTTTACCATACGGAAAGACATTCTTTCCTCTGATTCAATTATATTTTATTTTCGTGGTAAACTTTTCCCCTCTTTAATATCTAGGTAGCCTATCTAATGTGAGTTTCCAAGAGGCACGAGTAGCATCTAGGAGGCAGTGATTAAAGTCTTCGATTTGCCTGTAGTGGGTATCGAACCTACGTTCTAATTGCATGTGTATACGCTAATGCATTTGCCACTTTGACGTTTTCTTAGTCATAATAATATGCCTCCCTTCATTATATTCCATTAATTCATTCATTCATTCGTATTATTTCTCATCTCTATTTTGTTTCTGTCAAATGTCCCATCAAAATGTTATTTAGATGTGTTCCTCTGAGCATAATTAAAAATAACTTTAAATACAATTTCTCGATTTGATTGGTCGGGAAACAAAGGTGGAATTGATAATATTTAATACGATTCAGAAATTACACAAGTCCATCCTGACTGTGGGTCCCCCACATTCCAGGTAGGCGCCTGGGAGACCCTGGTTCGGGATAAACTTGTTTTATTTCTGGATTGTATTTAATATAAAAATCATTTCCATCAAACTTATCCATAACTTAATCTTCGACCTTACAAGTAATTACCCATTTCGTAGTGTTCAACATATCAGTTAAAACCTTTTATTTCCCTTCTTCGTCTTATATCAATTTGTTTCACTTACACAATGTCACTAACATTGCGCTGTGTAGGTGGATGTCAAAGCAACGCAACATGTTTTCATTTTCTTTACCCTAGCAAAAAACTTTCAATATACAGTACTCTCATATGTTAAAGAAAATAGTTCGAGATACACTCGAAGAACAACAAGTGAAAAACTAGCTTACTTGCTCGTTATTGTATTATTGTATTTTAATTCAAAGACAAGCATACACGACTAGTTTTTTTGTATTTCTAGTTCAGCAATTCGTTTGGTTCAAGTGTAGTTACATATGTTTGTCTATCTTTTCAAAGCCTAGTTGTTCTTTAGCGAATCTAGTTGGTACTGTACTGTCTGCGTCTCTCAAGACTAGACTTGATTTGTATTGCTTTGCTTAACGTCTCATATTAATGCACTAAGGCTATTCGAGACGATGAGTGGTGATAGATAAGGATGAAGGGTGAATAGAAGGGTGGAGGGGAAACCCGGTACCGGCACGTAGTCTACTCCTTTCGAAAAATACCAAGAGGATCAACGGCTTTACGTTACGTCCCATCCGAAAGGCGGTGTAACTTTGACAGTCATACAGGTTCCTCCACTAACCCGCGACTGCCAAACAGAAGACGAGGAGAACGAAGCCGTGACACGAGCTCTCGAACCCTCCGTCTGCTCTAACTAGCGGTATACGCGAGTTTTCAGGGCAGAGCGTTCACCCACTCCCCCCTAACCACGCCCGAGGTTGCTTAACTTCGGTGTTAAGACTCAGGGGTTATAGTTTCCGTCAGAGCAAACACAATCTTCCAAGAGTTGTAGGCTAGACGTCGAGGAGAACGAAGCCGTTACACTAGCTCTTGAACCCTCCGTCTGCTCTAACCTGTGTGTTGCGTTCACCCACTCTCCCCCTGACCACGCCCGAGGTTGCTTAACTTCGGTGTTAAGACTCAGGGGTTATAGTTTCCGTCAGAGCAAACACAATCTTCTAAGAGTTGTAGGCTAGACGTCGAGGAGAACGAAGCCGTTACACTAGCTCTCGACCCTCCGTCTGCTCTAACCTGTGTGTCAGGGCAGAGCGTTCACCCACTCTCCCCCTGACCACGCCCGAGGTTGCTTAACTTCGGTGTTAAGACTCAGGGGTTATAGTTTCCGTCAGAGCAAACACAATCTTCTAAGAGTTGTAGGCTAGACGTCGAGGAGAACGAAGCCGTTACACTAGCTCTCGATCCTCCGTCTGCTCTAACCTGTGTGTCAGGGCAGAGCGTTCACCCACTCCCCCCTAACCACGCCCGAGGTTGCTTAACTTCGGTGTTAAGACTCAGGGGTTATAGTCTCCGTCAGAGCAAACACAATCTTCTAAGAGTTGTAGGCTAGACGTCGAGGAGAACGAAGCCGTTACACTTGCTCTCGACCCTCCGTCTGCTCTAACCTGTGTGTCAGGGCAGAGCGTTCACCCACTCTCCCCCTGACCACGCCCGAGGTTGCTTAACTTCGGTGTTAAGACTCAGGGGTTATAGTCTCCGTCAGAGCAAACACAATCTTCTAAGAGTTGTAGGCTAGACGTCGAGGAGAACGAAGCCGTTACACTAGCTCTCGACCCTCCGTCTGCTCTAACCTGTGTGTCAGGGCAGAGCGTTCACCCACTCTCCCCCTGACCACGCCCGAGGTTGCTTAACTTCGGTGTTAAGACTCAGGGGTTATAGTCTCCGTCAGAGCAAACACAATCTTCTAAGAGTTGTAGGCTAGACGTCGAGGAGAACGAAGCCGTTACACTAGCTCTCGACCCTCCGTCTGCTCTAACCTGTGTGTCAGGGCAGAGCGTTCACCCACTCTCCCCCTGACCACGCCCGAGGTTGCTTAACTTCGGTGTTAAGACTCAGGGGTTATAGTTTCCGTCAGAGCAAACACAATCTTCTAAGAGTTGTAGGCTAGACGTCGAGGAGAACGAAGCCGTTACACTAGCTCTCGACCCTCCGTCTGCTCTAACCTGTGTGTCAGGGCAGAGCGTTCACCCACTCTCCCCCTGACCACGCCCGAGGTTGCTTAACTTCGGTGTTAAGACTCAGGGGTTATAGTTTCCGTCAGAGCAAACACAATCTTCCAAGAGTTGTAGGCTAGACGTCGAGGAGAACGAAGCCGTTACACTAGCTCTCTACCCTCCGTCTGCTCTAACCTGTGTGTCAGGGCAGAGCGTTCACCCACTCTCCCCCTGACCACGCCCGAGGTTGCTTAACTTCGGTGTTAAGACTCAGGGGTTATAGTTTCCGTCAGAGCAAACACAATCTTCCAAGAGTTGTAGGCTAGACGTCGAGGAGAACGAAGCCGTTACACTAGCTCTCGACCTTCCGTCTGCTCTAACCTGTGTGTCAGGGCAGAGCGTTCACCCACTCTCCCCCTGACCACGCCCGAGGCTTCTTAACTTCGGTGTTAAGACTCAGGGGTTATAGTTTCCGTCAGAGCAAACACAATCTTCTAAGAGTTGTAGGCTAGACGTCGAGGAGAACGAAGCCGTTACACTAGCTCTCGATCCTCCGACAGCTCTAACCTGTGTGTCAGGGCAGAGCGTTCACCCACTCTCCCCCTGACCACGCCCGAGGTTGTTAACTTCGGTGTTAAGACTCAGTGGTTATAGTTCCCGTCAGAGCAAACACAATCTTCTAAGAGTTGTATGCTAGACGTCGGGAGAACGAAGCCGTTACACTAGCTCTCGATCCTCCGTCTGCTCTAACCTGTGTGTCAGGGCAGAGCGTTCACCCACTCCCCCCTAACCACGCCCGAGGTTGCTTAACTTCGGTGTTAAGACTCAGGGGTTATAGTTTCCGTCAGAGCAAACACAATCTTCTAAGAGTTGTAGGCTAGACGTCGAGGAGAACGAAGCCGTTACACTAGCTCTCGATCCTCCGTCTGCTCTAACCTGTGTTTCAGGGCAGAGCGTTCACCCACTCTCCCCCTGACCACGCCCGAGGTTGCTTAACTTCGGTGTTAAGACTCAGGGGTTATAGTTTCCGTCAGAGCAAACACAATCTTCTAAGAGTTGTAGGCTAGACGTCGAGGAGAACGAAGCCGTTACACTAGCTCTCGATCCTCCGTCTGCTCTAACCTGTGTTTCAGGGCAGAGCGTTCACCCACTCTCCCCCTGACCACGCCCGAGGTTGCTTAACTTCGGTGTTAGAAGACTCAGGGGTTATAGTTTCCGTCAGAGCAAACACAATCTTCTAAGAGTTGTAGGCTAGACGTCGAGGAGAACGAAGCCGTTACACTAGCTCTCGATCCTCCGTCTGCTCTAACCTGTGTTTCAGGGCAGAGCGTTCACCCACTCTCCCCCTGACCACGCCCGAGCTTGCTTAACTTCGGTGTTAAGACTCAGGGGTTATAGATTCCGTCAGTGCAAACACAATCTTCTAAGAGTTGTAGGCTAGACGTCGAGGAGAACGAAGCCGTTACACTAGCTCTCGATCCTCCGTCTGCTCTAACCTGTGTGTCAGGGCAGAGCGTTCACCCACTCCCCCCTAACCACGCCCGAGGTTGCTTAACTTCGGTGTTAAGACTCAGGGGTTATAGTCTCCGTCAGAGCAAACACAATCTTCTAAGAGTTGTAGGCTTCTGTCTTTCTGTCTCGACCGGAGATGATGGATTAGAACTAGAAATAGTCGGACAGAGACGAAGTGAACAACTTGACACTGTTGTTTCACAAACACAACTTCATTCGAGATTTGTGGAAGTAGCGACTTTGGTACATTATGAAAGAATACATACATTATTTATATATATATTCCAACTATTAATAAATATTTCATTAGAACCAAACAATAATATTTTTTAATTTTATGTCAAACCTTTCCAAATGACTGCACGAGTACAAACATATATTTATTTTGCCTCTTTTGTGTCGTTGTTCCATTGTTTCTTATCACACAATATATTTTCTTAAAATAGTCTAACAGAATCGCACCACATTACAATAGAAAGGCAACAAAATATACAAAATATCTTCAGATGTTTATCAAAGTAACATAACGTGATGTGGCAATGAAATCGTTAACCACAACCTGTTTTACTTTTATATTCATATTGTTATGAAATAGCACATTATTTTAGAATTTAAGAAAGGGTTACATTGCGACAGGATTTTAGTTTTTTAAATCGCAAGTTGAGTTTTTAAGTCAGTTATATGCAAGAGCAAAGTTGTCTATTCTAAAATGCAAATACGAGTACGACTAGGATCCCCAAAACTCTCCCACTTCTCTCTGTTCTCATCGACTTCCCTACTTGTTTACCCTCGTGCCCTGCAACACACGCACTCGCACGCGAGAGAGAGAGAGAGAGAGAGAGAGAGAGAGAGAGAGAGAGAGAGAGAGAGAGAGATAGAGAGAGAAGAAACGTACCCAAGTGTGTTGTATCGTATCGTACCGCCAGTGTTGTGTCTGACGCCGCGGCCGTTGTTTGAACCACTCAACCCTCCTCTCTCTCTCTCTCTCTCTCTCCCTCTCTCTCTCTCTCCCTCCCTCTGGTCTAATCGATGCAACAATATTACACCTTATCAACGAGGGTGGGAGACGAACCCTTCATTTCTCATCTCCACGGACGACCAGACCAGACCAGGTCAAACTTGAGAACGTCATTAGTTGGAGCACTTGAACTAAGAGGCCCCTCCCTTGACCCGTGCTAAACATATAATGACTTGTTGCGCCTCTCATTAACATCGTCCCTGTGTGAAGCTAAAGTGTAGAGAAAGTAGAGAATAGCCCGCAGATGTACCCTCCTTCAATCTAACTATAAAATTGTATTAACTAGGAAGCTTCACAAACGTTTTTTTCAGGCGCGTTGTTGGATGAGCGTATTTTTTTAAACAAAAAAGCGTAAAATTGCGCTTTTCATGAGAAATTATTTTTCGATTGCGCTCAAAAACGTGACAGTTCTAAGTTCAGAATTTCGAAGGCCTCCATAAAATTTCATCGCAATTGGAGCATCGGTTTAGCCGGAATCGTGTTAATAAACAGACAAAAATACAAAAAGAAAAGAAAAAGAAAAGAAAGAAAAAAAAAACATTCCGGATTTTTTTCTCCAGTGTAGTGAAATAGAATCTTCGAAATTGAACAACTCATTTTTTAAAACTTGTAACAAAAGGCTGCGCTTAAAAGTCTTAAGGCAAAAAAGGTGTTGGTAAGGTTGCGTAAAAAATGCATATTGATCTTTACATTCTCACACTCGTGTTTAATGACCCGGTACATCCACATTTGTACGAATCAGCAAAGGGTGCAATCTTTGGTATTGGTTGAATTTACTATAGGTTACCCGGCACCTCCACCAAAATGTTAATACTTTTGATACTCGATTTCTAGTAGCGAATATTCAAGGTCTACTTGAAATTTTGGGTACTCGCACACCCCTTATTATTTTATCTCATTGATGTATGCCACACAATTGAACAAAGTAATTATTTCAAGAGTAAAAAAATACGAGTCGGCGTTTAGACCAATTATTTTTTGTAAAATTCAAATATCAAAACCTTATGATTTATTTTGTCTTTCGTCGAGTGGAATTTAAATGTTCAAGATCTTTCTTCCCCTCACTCGCTTTCCCCGGGAGGGGGTAACGAGAGGGGAAATGTCGTACACCTGCAGATTATTTTTTTGTTGCGATGTACTATAGTTACAACGACTATGATAAGGCTGGACATGAAATAGTCGAGTCAGTAGAAACCTGACGAAAAAGAAGAAGAATCCACACGTCACGTGCGAAAATCTTAACTCAGTCGTTCACGTGTGCGACATCGATAACCGACAATCCTGACTCAACGCTTATGTCAAGCTTCAGTTTTTGTTTTTAAATTAATTTCATCTTTAAATTCAATACTTTTATAAATTTTAGATATTTAAAACAATAGGAATATTATGAGTTCCACACTCAGCCATTTGTTATTTCAGGACATACATTTCTCTCTAAAGTGATTATAGAACATAGTTTATCGTCTATGCACACGGTTGTTGTAAGAATGGTCTATACACCCCGCATTTTATTAAGACGTCTTTGAGAACCTACAATTTGCCGTATCTATTTTTTCATAAACCTTTCTTCTAAAAATATGTTTTTCTATTTAATTATCATAATGATTGAAGAATTGACTAAACCACAATTAGCTAAAGTAGCCTATGTTCTGTCATACAGACGTGTCGAAAAGAAAACTCAATTTATTTATTTATTTATTTATTGAATGATAATATATTGATCTAGACATGGTCCTTGCCCCCTAATCGTGATAGTGTATTGTTACGTCTGAGGTTTGCGCATTGAATAAACCGTCTTCATTTAGCCGCACGCACTCCCCCCCCCCCTGAGCCGCTGCCAATATCCCGTATTGACCATCCCTATGTGTCTCACTCTCATGAATACGAGGGGCAGATTTCAGCCCTCGCGTAGAAGAGGGTTGATCAGGGTGGCATTCTGACCACACTACACACTATCAGGGTGGCAACACTACACACAAGCCAGGGGTGGCAACTTAACCACACTAAACAAACCATGGCTTGTTTGATTGTGGCACCTTGAGTCACACTTTCTCAAACTTTACATGGATATTTATATAACGATTAACGAAGGGTTCGTTGTTTGTACTTTCACCCCAAAAATGATTTAGATAAATAATTCAAAACTAATGTAATGATTTTCGAGTTTTGATTCTGTCAGAAAGTTCAAAACGTGTAAACACGTTAGTGTTTTATTTATATATTTATTTATTAATTTTCAATATTTCGTAAACAGGGCAGAGCCCCGGGGACCTATAACGTATAATAAAACAAAGTACACCAACAAACATACATGCATAACATTATTCCAAAACCACACAGAAACATCGTACAACTTTTAAAAAATGACTGATTCTGTCGAAGTCAACCTTGAATTAAATCTTAAATTGTAAATGTACTCAATTAGTCTTGCATTGTTCTCCATTACTTTTTATTATTTATTTATTCAACAACAGACATATACTTTTCAGTAAAATCCAGAAAAAACATTGAATATAACAGTAAACATGAAGGAATTACACAAATTATTATGATAAAGTTAACTTAAGAAATTTATAACTTATAAGACATGTTTTTTTATTAAATATAAAGAGATATGATTGAACCAAAATTATATACAGTTATATGTACAATAAGACAGAAAGCAAACCAAACGAAACAGTGGCCTACATATAAGAGAGTCTACATTTGGTAAGTGCTAAGTAAAAGGCATACATGAATTTGTTTAAAATAATTTTGGTACCAATGTTATTCTTAAAGCTGTATGACGAAGTGTTTGTTCCGATTTCTCTGACTCTGACCATCATTATTTCAGTTGGTACTTGTCCTGCATTTAGTTAACAAACCTTTCATGTTCGTCAAGACTGTTTGCAGAGCTCAGGCCAACTTTTGTTACATTGTTAAATGCCCATTTAAAATTACGCTTGGTCGTCAAATCACTCAAATCCAGCTAATTTTTTTTACAAACTGTCTGGACTGATTATAGTTATAATTTTCATAAAAAAATCTGCATTTTTGGGAGGTTGTTCATTAAGAATGAGCGCATGTCGCTATCAGAGCACATTTTTAAATTTCAAATAATTGTCTCTTACACAAAATTGGGACATTACAACAAATAAACTGTTTGGTGGTAAATTTACAGTCAATTAATTAGAAAAGCGGGCAATATTTGAAAATATGCTTTAATTCCGCATATTACTCATTCTTACATGACATTTTGGTGCAAACCACAACCCGATAGGACAAACGACAGAGCTTCCAAGTTAGTTAGTTATTAGGGTTTAAGGGCACACAACACTAAGGTTATCAGTGCCCGTATTCTCTTGATCCAGACTTTAACCTCTGTGTTCTGCGTAAAAATCCTCGAGCTTAAATGTTTGTACACTGCACAATGCTTAAATTATCATATACTTTTCTGTATGTCTTCAAATAAATCAACCCTGGATTTTTTAAAGAAAAATATCAAGTTGGATAAACACATAACTATAGTCTAGCTCACGAAAACCATAGTTGTCAAGTAAGTTCCCAGCAAACCCCACCAAACCTCGATCTAAAAATTGTAATTTAAGTTTTATTTTATGGTTTTTGATTAAATTTCTATTTCTCATGGATTAATGCGCTTTATATGATTGCAATAAATCAAATAGCAGCCATTAAATCGTCTTTAATGTCTAGTTTACAAAGCTTGTACATCCGGGGTAGCCAGTTCTGTTACCTCTGACTATAAAGATAGCTTGTTCGACCGGACGATTTAGCAAGTTTCACATTTAATTGTCGAGTATAAAACAAAGTAAGTTACCTATCTAGGTTATAAAACTGTTGGCGGGATTGATGGGTGGTGATTAAAAGAGGTTCAACTACTAAGCCCGATAAGAAAGAGAACTTCTGATACTATGTGATAGTTTGTCCGCTAGATTGCGCTGACGTTGAAGGGGGGAGTGAAGTTAAGGGGCTGAATCGAACCATGACCATTCGGCTGTCCATCTTTATTAGTTTAGGGTTGATTGGTGACGGCGACTGGTCAAAGGACTCATTTCTTGAATAGCGCTTAAATTACTGACCAGAATGATGTAATTCATAAAATAAGTCTATTTTTATTTATTTTTATTTTTTAACATCTTTTGATGTAAATGCTGTTCAATATATTTCACATTGTGTATTACTGTTGTTTTATTTGTCATCCTTCAATTCAGTTAAAACAACTCATTTTGAAAGTTATAGAAATCTATGTTTAAAACGTCCTTACCTTAACGTCCTTCGGCTTGGCTGCGGCGCCTTTACGTGCACCTAGATACTCTATTGCCATTGATGATTACATGACAACAATATATTTATTTAAATAACCTTGCACAAATCCCAATAATATTCCATCTCTAAAAATGAAAATACCAATTTTCCTGTTCGTAACATTTTCCAGCGATACGAAACTAAAATACGAGATACATTCTTATTTCTTCGTTGTTAGTATTTTATTGGTAAGCTCCTTGGTTGCGTTCAAAGAGGTTAGACATCAAAGAGGCGGACAAAGATTCTCCGGAGCGTCTTCACAACACAATGCCGTGCTCTCTGCTAGCTCACTTCTTCGGCAAACAAATGACAATCGTTTTGCGACGTTTCTTTTGTACTTCATCATGGTTCTCATGCAACTGCGTCATATATAAATATGAAGGTTATAGTCACGTAACGTAACCCACCTGTCACGGCATAGGGCGAATCGTCAAAACCGAAGTTAGAATATTGTCAATCATTTTATTTTTTCATTTAGTGATCTATATCTGATTCAGTTATTGAAACCTGTATTTACAAATATATTGCTTTTATATATATTATTATATTTTTGTTTATAACCTATTTATAAATACAGCTCACATGCACGAAGCGAAAAAATTGATCATTTAAAGTATGTTTAATTTATTACATATTGTACAAATTATGGTAAAATAAATCTGACGACATTATTACTAAATAAAACATGTTTGTTGAGTGTTTCGTTAATTCACCAAAATCACGGCTTTTGTTTATTTGCATATTTGTTTATTTGTAACCACATTACAACCATACACATGTCCCACAAGTGCTATTTAACAAACACTACACAACAAAACAATACTTAACGCTACAATACAATACAATATAAAACTAAGTTACACAAAATTAATATGACTATAAATCTCTCCGAATTCGGTGGACTTCGAAGTGGGTCACCTCATCTTAAACTATATGTATGTACACTTGTAGTTTTGCAAGGACTGTACATGGCAAACTATAACTATAGATAGGTACACTAGTAGTTTTGCAAGGACTGTACAGGGCAAACTATAACTAAGTGGTAAAAATTTATTTGCAAGGCTGTACAGGGAAACAAAACTATAGATAGGTTACACTAGAGTTTTGCAAGGATTTACGGGAAAACTATAACAAAGGATAGGTACACAGGAGTTTTGCAAGGGACTGTACAGGGGAAACTATAACATAATGGGGTACACTATGTTTTGCAAGGACGTCAGGGCAAATAAAACTTGATTTTTAACTAGAGTTTGCAAGGACTTGTACAGGCAAACTATAATATAGATAGGTACACTAGTAGTTTTGCAGGACGTAAGGCAAACTATAACTATAGATAGTACACTAGTAGTTTTGCAAGGACTGTACAGGCAAACTATAACTATAGTAGGTACACTAGAGTTTTGCAAGACATGTACAGGGCAAACTATAACTATAGATAGGTACACTAGTAGTTTTGCAAGGACTGTACAGGGCAAACTATAACTATAGATAGGTACACTAGTAGTTTTGCAAGGACTGTACAGGGCAAACTATAACTATAGATAGGTACACTAGTAGTTTTGCAAGGACGTACAGGGCAAACTATAACTATAGTATAGGACACTAGTAGTTTTGCAAGGACTGTACAGGGCAAACTATAACTATAGATAGGTACACTAGTAGTTTTGCAAGGACTGTACAGGGCAAACTATAACTATAGATAGGTACACTTTGGATCAGTTTTACCATAAAACATGACGTCACGTGAAATTAGGAGATTGGCTGGATATTCCTCTTTTTGTAACAATTTCCACTGATTGCTTTTTGGAACTTCCCCCCCCGGCCCTCCCCTCCCCCGCCCCTCTGCCGCCCCTCCTGTACAGTGAAAGTGAGCGCCGGGGCGCCGCTAGTTCTGTCGCCCTGAGACCCACGGCAACACGCCGCGACCATAATGTATTAGACATAAGTCAGGCTTTCACAGACACCAAGGAAGGGTTTCTACTAGGTTTGTTGCATCTATTTTTGTTGATTTTTTTAGGTGCAAATAGTCAATAGTCACAGACACTGATTTTTCTAATCATTATGTTTTTTGTAATATGCAAAGATATACGTGGAAATTGTATTTTGTCTTTGAATATTTTCACTTGCATTTTTAAACTAAGCATTGTGTAACTTTTTTTATTTAGCTACCTTTAATAACTCGTTTATTTGGATACCTTGCACTTAATTTCGTCATATTAATTTAAAACTTCAATATGAAGCCTAATTTTGATAAATAAAAAGTGAAAATGTTTTGTTAAATTAATATAAATAGGGCAATCCTTCGTTTCAGTACAGAATATATAACTTAGAAGCGTTTCCAAAAATGTATTTGACTGCTATTGCATCTTTAACCCACACTTATACCTTATTCGTCACCTGAAAGTAGGCAATCTATTCCTGATTCTAAGTTTCCTTGAAAATATTAATTAATAATTAATATTAGGAAGCAAAGCTCCTCCATTCGCATCAACTTTCCTCGCTCCCGAACAGTGCGTTTATCAACTAGGCTGACATAGAATGTTTTGGTGACCGAGGCGGCCAAGAGAGGTAGGTAATACTTAGTAGCAGACGGAACCGGCACCTCCACCAAAAATATTATAAATTTGTAAAGTTAGCATTATAATGGATTGTATATATTACTTTATTCATTAACGTTCGATAATAACGTGAAGCTTCGCTCCCTAACTCCTTGTCCTTGTCCTTGAATTCAAGGAATCTTATTCAAAACATTGAACCGACTAATTCAGACTCTGCTGACTTCTAACAATTTGGAGTATATTAATTTCGTGTAACACATTTTTCTGGCTTATTGGTCTAATGGTTTGAGTTCCTTCTCCTTATTCAGAAGGTCCCAGGTTTGATTCCTGCTTCAGTCAGAATTTTAACCTCTACGTGGACTTATTTAAACAACACTTGTCCTCGGTGAGTGTGAACTCGGTGATCTTAGAGCCGTCCTAGCAACGTAGCAAACCTTTTTTTGTTTATGACGTCACTCGCGGGTGAATCGTACTCAACCATTTTGTCGCCATTTCATAGTTAATATTTCGATCTTTGAGTGGTCATTTGTCACTGGTGTCGGCGCCAATTGGTGACAATCAATATATATGTCAGTCTTATGCTTAAAAACCGCGCAGTGATAATAATTAATGCTATTCCAGAGCACTCTTACCGATATTTTGAAAGTCAAAAGAAAATGACTGAAAGTTAGTTGAATGAAAGAAGAAACTTGTAAAGACTTTTTTTTGGATTGGACAAAAGCTCCATTTTGGCCATTATATGCAAATTTTGGATCAATAAGAAAATGCTACTTCTAGGTGCAATACTTAATTTTGAGCTATGATATTTTTTTTTTGTTTCAAACATACCTTTGTCTCCATACTGAGTATAAGAGAAAATTATTTTCTGAAATAATGTTCGATGTTCGATTTTTTTTGTCACATGGTCACAGACTTTGAACTGGTGGACGAAAAAAATTGTACATCAAACGTTATTCCAGAAAATTATTTTCCCTTATACTCAGTACGGAGACAAAGGTGTGTTGAAAAAAAAAAAAAATCATAGCTCAAAATTAAGTTTTGCACCTAGAACTTTCATTTTCTTATTGACCCAAAATTTGCAATGGCCAAAATGGAGCTTTAAAATTTTTTTTTTCCTTTTTTATTCAAGTCTCTCTTTAGTTCAACCAACTTTCAGCCATTTTCCTTTGACTTTCAAAATATCTGTAAGGGTGATCTGGAATTGCCTTATAGAATAATATAGTATCCCCTCCCCCCCCCCCCCCCGGTCGGCGTCTAAGTGCGACGGCGTGATTGCCCCGCTGGGTTGACCCGGCGCTCGTCGCCCCGTCTCGGGTGGCGCCACTAGACCCAGCTAAACCGACGGGCGGACGGCCAAAATGCCCCCCCCCCCATTCCCCAAAAGCCGGGGATATGAATGATGGTTTAAGAGCAGCCCCCCCACCCCCTCTCTCTCACTCTACCACCACCACGTGATTTGCATGTCTAGCCTTCCTGCTTTCCTTCTTTCTCTCCCCCTGAAAAGAGGATCATGATTTACAGCATCTCTTAAAGATTTCGGGAAGAAAAACCCATTTGTAAAGTTCAGTTTTGTATCTTTCAAACTAAGTGACTTTAGATTTATCTCGTACTTAAACAGCTGGATGGCTTTATATGATCTGTTAAGTTTGCTACACTGAATTACAAACTGTGTTGGGTTGGCAGCTCGTTCATCCACGGGGCGGTGGTTCTCTCTTTATTATCTAGATTAATGGCTAATAGTTGTTTAATAGAATTCATTTTCACTTAGAAACTCGCCACCTCTAAATTCGTGATTTATCGCTTAGCACTCATAAACAAACTGAGGAAAATAAACACTGTACATTTGTCGTATTTGAAACATGGCCAGGGGCACTTTGCCCTACTTCAGGTGACTAGCTAGGTATAATTTAGTTTTTACCGTGGGTCCTGTTATAGGGAGCAATATGCCCCTTATTGCGGATAAGACAATTGTGCAGGGATGTCCGAGAGAGGACTCAACCTTTTGCATTCGCATTAACAACATGAAACTTTTAAATAAATAACTTCAGTCAGGATTGCCGGTCACGACGGGATTCGAACCCGGGACCTCCCGAATCAGAGTCGCGCGGTTAGCGCTCGAGCCAACGGTACTGAGGTATAGGCTATGTATGAGGGAATATACAAACACTCCTCTACAGGACTCATTAGTCGTGTTTTATCTAAGGAAACGTTTGCCCATGATTGCCGGTGAAATGTATCGAACCGTTGCCCCCCCAACCCCCTCCAATAAGTTAGTCATTTTTTACGAGTGAGCTACATGTATCAATTACGTAATTATACAAAAAAAAACTAGTAGAACAGGTGTTAATATTTAAATAAGTGGTTTTGGACATAACACTGCTCTTGTAAAATATTTTACTAACAGTTTGAAAAAGACATTTGAAGAAAGGTCGAAATATAACAATAAAAATTTGGAAACGAGCAGTGTAATGTCCAAAAATACTTATTTAAATAGTGATGCATTTTTTTTTTTAAATACTAGCATGGTTAAGGGAGTAGGCCTACCCGGGATAGGTTCAGCAACAGATTGTCGCAGTAGAGTACGCAGGAACTCATTCGGGAGGGGCTTGGAAGAACAACTCATTGGGGAGCATGGGGGAGGGGGGACATGCCTCCCACAATAGCGGCGCAGGCAATTTTTTAAAAGTATTTTTTAAAGTATGTGTTTTAGAATAAGTTAAGGGGCTTTCCTGAACAAAAAACAAAAAATTAATAGATGAATTTAATTTTTGCAATTTTTTAAATTTTTGCCTAAACCATAGATGCTTTGCAGAATATTGTAGTTAAGTTGGGATTTCTGGGGGGGGGCTGCCCCCTGGATACGCCACTGGTTGTCGCATAAGATACAGCTATCAAAGCTAACGCGGGGTTGTTTGGTGGAGGTGCCGGGCCCTAAGATATCCCGGTGTAGCAGAGCGAGGCAACGAGGTGCTCGAGAACAACGACACAAGTAAATTACACCAGAAGACAAACGGACCAAGCCACAAGTTGTCTAGGAAAACAACAACTTAAAACACTCGAGATTTATATCAACTCAAATGTCGGGGGATGGAAACTATCCAACAGTTTAAATTTTAGACTGACAAATTCGTTTACATAGCCACGACTTACATTTTTATTTAATGTTTTATTTTGTTTATTTCCTAGACAACCTGTGGCTTGGGTGTCTGTTTTTTAGTGTAATATATTTATTTTGAAGTAGTTGTAGTAGCCCATGATCTACACTGGTTACTCGCTATTGGATCTTCTTTGCTGCAACAAGTATAACTATCATTAAATTAATAGTTCATAACATTGTTCTGCAATCGCCAATAAAAGAATTGACATTTTTTATGTAGCATCATTTTACTGTCCGTCCGTCTGTGCGTGTGTCATATATCTCACCATTAAAACCGAACATGACCTCAGATTTCGATGCTGTTTTTTTTTTTTTTTACATTCCTCTTCAACAACAAGTATGATACAGAAAGTTTCTGGTTACCTTTGCTCAGGGGTGTGTGCTAGCCTTCCTCAAAGTATATATATATTATATATATATATATATATATATATAAAAATAAATAAATATGTTAGTACTTTAGACAGAAATTACAAAGTGACTACACCGGGGTTTGAACCCGGGACCTTAGCTTACCGGGCTATGCTCTTACCAACTGAGCTATGCGGCCACCAATTTAAAACTGTCTAATTTTTTGGTCTGTTTTGTACATTGTTAATAACGTGTGTTATTAGCATAGCCCGGTAAGCTAAGGTCCCGGGTTCAAACCCCGGTGTAGTCACTTTTTTAATTTCTGTCTAAAGTACTAACATAACAGCGTCATAGTCGCCTACTATAAAGCCAAGTTTATACAATATATATATATATGAAAATACCCGGCACCTCCACCTCCACCAAATACGAAATTTAAATTAAGATTCGGAACAAAATTCATTATTTTATTTTGATTCTCTTCTTCTTCGGTGATGTGAGGATTTACTCTTATCGGTTATGTGTCGGACTGAATCCGACATGGGTGATTTGCACATTATACTACAATCCCATGAAAAATTTTGATTTTTAAACAAAACATTTTTTATATATTGCCCACTCATTTAAGTGTTTGGAGTAATTTTTATTGTAAACAGTTTCACCGCCTTCTAGTTCTAAATATAAATAAAACATGACCCGAAAGGTTTAAGTATCTTTGCACCATATTTTGGATACTCCCTCACCCGTACATCATTGTTGTTGTCAACTAACCTCTCCCCTTTAACTCTTAACTCGTCACCGTGCATTGTTGCCACATAGTGCGTGTGTTTACGTCAACACCGCAGCACTGACCTACTCCCCCTCCTGCTTGTTATTGTCTACAACCCGGTCACTGCCTTCTGTATTGCACAGCCACTCACTCACTGCCTCTAGTTTCCTAAGGGCTTCGCTTGTGCTGTACTTATTGAATGAGACTCTTTATTTAACTTTATACAGAGCTAAATGACATAATAATATACATAATAAACAATGGTATTATCGACGGAAATTTAAAAAATTACTATTTGTATTTTTCTTTGTTTGTTATAACACATTGTTAATATTACATTGATGAAACAATTTTAGAGTAGGTCAGGTTTAAGGTCATGATTTTTAGGACAATACACTGCTCAAAATAAAATAAAAAACATTGTTAATAACGTGTGTGGAGCAGATTGCACTACCTATTAGACTACATACATGATCCGGCCCGGACAGCAGATGTCCTAGGTTCAATCCCCGGTGAAGTTTCTTAGTTTAAATGCTCAGTACCATATAGCCGTAGATAAACATGATTGGACTGATGAAAATACCTAAATTTACGTTTTAGGAGTTTTCGTTGACAAATCCTCAAAATTACTTTCTTTTGTGAAGTTATTTCTTTTAATTGAACGTGAAGAGTGAAAAGATGGAATTCTTACCTCCAAATACCCCGAATAATAAATACCAAACCTCGAGTCGAGCTCTGGCGATCGTCGTCGGGAACCTCTCCCCCTTCCATTGACCCCGACCCCCATCGACCTCGCCGACGACGACGACCATGACAACACGAACGATGGATGACAAAGACGATGACGACAACGCCGTGAGAGCCCCCTACCCCGGACAGGTTTTGACCAGCTTGGGACTTTCCTCCCCGTATCCCCTAGGCTAGAGTGGCGCATTATGACCTAACGGTTGACGCTCCCTTATCCAAATAAACTTTTAAAAACTTAAAAAGTTAAACTAAAATAATGACAAAAATACCTTGTGACTTTCAAACGAAAAAGTCCGTTAACCCGGCACCTCCACCAACGGGTTATTTTAATGGAGATATATTCAAAAAATCTCGCTGACATCGAGGAAAGTTTCAGACATTGTTGGTGTGATGCGGGAGAGTATGGAACGGCTGTCCGGTCTCCTGTTAGAGGCACGTGTAGCGTCGCGACGCCCGGCGAGTGTCCGTGAGCGTCGGGTTACACGGCTGATTACAAGGCTTACCGCTAAGACACACTCATGTTTGCTCGTTCTTTCTCGGGATCAGTCGTGGGTTGTCGGGCGTACAAACACCGAGGTGAGCCCCTCGGAGCGGCCGGAGACACGCGCCCTGTGTACGCGTGTAGAAGACAGACGGGCAGACAGGAAGATAGGTAGACAGACAGACAGGAAGACAGGCAGGCAGGTAGACAGACAGACAGGTAGACAGACAGGCAGGTAGGTAGACACATGCAGGTAGACACAGGCAGGTAGACATAGACAGGCAGGTAGACAGACAGTCATACAGGTAAAGAAACAGGTAGGTAGACAGGCAAGTGGACAGACAAGACAGACAGGCAGACATTAGCGAACAAGAACAGGATGGCCATGCAATCAACAAACTAAAACATTGCACAATGATGGGAATAAACGATTCGTGGACTTTTAAACTATACACACAGTTCAAATCGGGTCTTAAGTTTGATATGTTTCATAGTTTCGTTAGCAACGACATTTTTGCAGTGTTGAGTTTGTTGATAACGAGAATAGAACTACCTGTGTCTTTCCTACATCTCAATTTATTTGTTATTTTTGTAGGAAAGTGGAGCTAGAATTCATAAGGAAAAATTCCGCTAACCTAGTTGTGTGAAGACCGTAATGGGTGGGCTTTTACTGTGGTCTTAAACTTTCCGAAATCATTTCGGATTTTAGTAATTTTTTTTAATTAAAAAAGAAAAGAAATTTCTCTCTTGATATCTTCTATTCTTATTTTCCAACAAGTCAGTGTGTATGGTATGTGAAGCGGTTTGGGTTGGGGGGGGGGTCTCGACAGGGGAGCAAAGCCGGGGTAAGCCTGGTTTTTAATTGAGTTGAGGAACACAAGCCTACCTCACAGGTGGTTCAGGGTAACAAGGGCCTAAACATCGAGTCGCTCAGATGGTTCGTCGATTTTTATGCTATTTTATTATAATATTTATTTGTCTCTTACAACGGGTTTTACAACTCAAAAGTGTCAGGTGACTAAAAGTACATATAATTAAAAATACACATTCATCACAATTTAAAACAATACAACTTTATACAATTATTTAATACATGAACAAGAATTTTTTTAAATTTAAATTATACACTAAACACAATAATTAAACAAGAATAACGAGTGTTAATATTTTTTTAAATGAAAACACTAAGGGAATAAAATACAAAACTAGTGAAAAAGTGGCATAAACAGCTGCTTTAAATGAATGTTGTTGATGTATATTTCTGTATAATTGTCGATGGAGACGATGAGCAGTGACAACCTTAAAAGATTTAACATGTACTCTTATTTAATTTCTATTGCGTGTGAGCAGATGTATTTTTTCCGAGATTTGGTCCCACGTCACAATTGAAAATATTAAGCCGAATTTTCATTTCAAAAACATTTTTTAATATTATTATTTCATAAAATGACTTGTGTTTATTTAATTTCTTGGATACAGAGAAATTATTGATTTAAATGTGATAATAATAAATTTTCAAGTTTTTGGTGGAGGTGCCGGTCGTGCAACTATTACAAATATTATTTATTTATGAGCAAATATTGTATTAATATGTAGTTTTATTTGTAGAAATGCAGTGAGATAAATTAAAATGTACAAATATATTTAATATATAATAACTAGTGTTGGTTGACTTTCGAGTCAATAAAAAATCTACTGTTCTTTTAATAAAACTTTTCGAAATATTTAATACGAATTGAGTCAAATCTAGATTATTGTTATTTATTTTTCTAACATTATTTGTGATTTATTTTTAACCATATTTGAGTCGAGTTATAAAATTCTAAAGTTTTATTTACTATTTTGGTGGAGGTGCCGGGTCCCGCACTAAATATGAAATAGTAATAATTGTGTTATTGATTCGCGCTTATACTCATTTCCTGTCATTACTAAAATGACTAAAAATTATTTTATAATTTTAATTTATTCTTTGCTCTGATTTACTGCAATATTTATCAATACTACACCAATAGGATAATTTCGGGTCAATAAGCAAATTGATCTTTAGGGTAAACTATTTGTGTGTACCAATGATATTTATTGATACATTCTGACCTTTTAAGAATGAGTTTTTAAACTGTATAGTGAATGTAAGGGCACGAAAAATTTACTACTTCCGGTTTAAAATTATTTTGAGGAGAAAATAAATTATCCTGTACTTGAACTTTGAGATGCTTTATTTCGTTTATCTATATATTTCCGTCAAAATAGAATCTTAATTACTCATCTTTCGTATGATGATCAATGATCTTCCAGTGAAGCATATAATTTTAAACTGTATAGTAGTATCTTGTCCAAATGTCGACACAATCACGATGCCTAACTCTACCAATACACTCGCCAGGTCAATCCATTCATCAATCAATCGGACATCGTGTTCGGTTTTCATCGTGAGACTTGACACACGCAGAACGACGGACATAAATGTGATGCTTTTATTAATATTTATTTTTATCGTGGGAATTAAACCTGTTATAGGGTGCAATATGCCCCTCTTCAGGTGAACTAGGTATGTTGCGGATAGGACAATTGTGAAGGGATGTCCGAGGACTCAATCCCTTGCATTCGCATTAACGACTGAGGAAAACATTCAATCAGGATTGCCAGTCTCGACGGGATTCGAGCCCGGGACCTCCCGAATCAGAGTCGAGTGCTTAGCGCCCGAGCCAACACTGTCGGTATGCTTATATGTTAGCTTCGCTCCCTAATAGTTTAATTAACAGTTAAAAGTCGGCCTTGGTTCGATTCCTGTTCGGGGCTGTCTACTGTCTTCACTCTAGGAGCCGTCTGCGGTGGCAGATACTATTAGGGCGCTAGTTCGAAGCGTATGACTCTACAAGGACGTGGGCTCGAATCCCGCATACGGCAAGGGTGGAAAAGAACATAACAGATATAAATTTTGAAAATGTCAGTAATTTCAAAAAAGGCTGACATGCTCAATTTTTAACTACAAAAATGTTACTCGCATGAAAAATCATCACTCCAGCCAAGCATAGTAAATAACTGTTTTATTTAAAATTAATGGGCTACATTAAATCCAAAATTTTGCAACTTTTCGAAATATTGCCCCGAAAAAGTATTACAATTATCAGTAATAATTACAATTTCATATTTTACCCTAAGAACTGAATTTCTAAAATAAATTAAATGGTACTCCAATGGGTTTTAATCCAATCCCCTCGACTCTACGCGTGCTAATATCACGCGTGTTGCAGGCACTTATGTACACTGCACACCACAAGTGTCATTGCAGGTTTACTGTTGGTTTATTGTTATGGTTTTACGACGGTCGAGTTAAGTGTTATTGCACCTTGGAGCGCGTATCGCATATTTAGCCCAAAATCAATCTTTTACTTTTAACTGGGAATTGTGATTTTGAACATGCATGTTACGGAGATGGTTATCACAACAACTTTAAAACGAAAGATATGTAAATCATTAATACCTTATTTGGTAATTAGTCTGTTTTGGTTTTATATTTTCATCCGAACTTTCTCTATAATTTAAAATTGAAAAATAAATATATATATATATACAGGTTTTAAACCAACTTTATGCAATACACGTAATAAATTTTTAGTTGCTTTTCTAAAACATGACATTTGGGCTGACGAACTTAAACTTTTAATCTTTAAGTTATTAAGGTTGGGATTATTTAATATTTAATTCTACGTGTCCAGTCTAAATGTGTCCGCTCTTGCACGCAGCTAGCTAGGGTGGACCGTGACGACTATGCTATCGTGCTGCCATCTAGCGTAGTTCCCGAACTACATCTTCCAGCGATACGATCTCTGCGCTGCATTCATCACGGCCAGTGAAAGCTTACCCCGGCCTAATGGGTTGCATGCAGGGGACAATACCCCCACCCCACACTGACTATAGGCACCGAGCGTTCATACAACTAGCGCCATCCGTGGACGAAGCCGGAACAACTTGACTGAATGATCGTCTTCCTTGCGCACTTTCCTATGCTATTAGCTCACGTGTCAGAGTGAATTATTTTAGTTTTTACTGTTTTGCAGGACTATAATGGATGTTGAGAATGTTTGTAGGATATTCAGGAAGTCCTGTTGCATTGTTGGCTGTTCAAATTGAATAGCCAACAAAGAAACATATGTTATATTTTAGAGTTTTCCTGGCAGACCCCATGAGAGGGAATGGCGCGGCAGACTGGTCCAAGCAGTGAACGGATAGATGAAAGTTTTTCTGTAACCCTACATTTATTTACAAATGCAAACAGTGTATTAATTAGACACAAACCTGAACCTTGGCCGATAAGTAATAGCCAACAGTCCTAGGTCCAGCTATAGGCATATCTGTGGAAGGTCTGAAGTTGTGACTGACTAGGCCTAGTTTCCATCATGACAGTTGACAGATCATGTGGCAGATAGAACCTAGCAGACGAAGTCGTATTGTTTTCATTTTGGTATTTTGCACATGCAAAAATTTGAAATCGGACTGATCATAGATAGACCCTACTTAACTCGATAGTCCAGCCTAGGCCTAGCCCACATTCACTGAAATTGATGTTAGATTTAGCTTTGATATCGCCAGGAAGGCAGCTAGGCCTAGGCCCTGGCACCTAGGCGTAGGCCTCTGGCCTAGGAACCTTTTTGGTTTGACTTAGGTCTTAATTACCTATGCCTGTCAGGACAGTCAGTAGTGTCTACTAAATAAATGCATTGTTGCCCATGTCACTGGATTCGGTTCTTATACAAAGTAAAGTGGCCAGGGTCTAGGCGCAGCTAATTAACCATAGGCCTAGGCCTACAGAAGAATCAACACAAAACCTGACAGAAAGCTACTCAAACTGTTCTCAAGAAACTTAGCCTCAGAGCCTAGGCATAATTGTAGCATGTAGGGTTTAACTTTACGCCCCTGGGACATTTTTTAATGTAGGTAACTAGGCCTAATGCACTTCAAATCAATTATTCACGCGACATAGGCTTAGACCTTGCGGCGTGTTGCGAGTGAACTTCGTGATATATTGTGAGTGTTTGGGTATTTTGTATTTATTTCCTATTCTAGTGATATCTTTGTTGACTTGTTATTACACTGAAATCACGATTCTCTGTCTTATTTCACGTGTCAGCCAGGGTTTTAAAGCTCTGGATAAAGGATAGTCAAGTTGTGACTCGTTTGGAATTGCAAACAAAAACATCCACTTTTTATCATGACATTTAGTAACCAAAACTATTTTTGTAATGGTGTTTTAGGCCTATACTTTTTCAGGTTTATGATAATAAGATAATAAGCGATTGTTTGGTTTCATATCCTGCATGAACCTTCTGAAAACCACATTTAATAACACAATTCGCGTTGTTATAGCCATTACAGCAATGTCAAATTCTACATGCGATTCAGTCAACTTGTTCCCCCAGTGGCCGCCCAGAGCGCTGCGTGTATTTTTAGTGGCGCGCTCAGTGGATAATCTCGGGGCCCATACAGGAATGTGTAGGAGTGGGAGAAAGAATTTTCGTAGTTTGTTTATGTAAAAAAAAATACGTATTTTTCATTTCGAATAAAATCTGTGAAATAATAATTCAACATAACCTGTTGTCGAACCCAAATCATTTACAAAACTGTAATCAAGTCTTTCATGTTCCATGCTGCGAAACTCAGCAGAATTACAGCTAAGCCCCCCCCCTCTTTCAGTTCTGCCAAATAATGGCGTAAAATCGTTGTCTCCTCTGGAATTATGTTCATTCTACTTTTAAGGGTAAATATACCCGGTACTGTATAATAAGCAAAAGTTAATGTTACTTATTGCTTATTAACTAAACTAAAGTTTAATGAATACTATGAGTTCGAGTTCACAATGAATACGTAAGATGTAATGTTCGTAAATTACAAGATAAATAATTCATTACAGCAATAAAATGTCCAAAATCATCAATAAACCCCTTGCTTCGTTTTAACTTATCAATATTTTATACTATTCATTTAAAAATACATTATTGTCCAGTATCCAGTAAACATATGATCGATATGCAATTTTACGTGATCATCAAGCATGGACAGGTTCACATTTTATTGGCTACAAAAATTATCTAAAATTTATCAATTTTGATGATGTAAAACATAAAAACAAACAATTCAATTAAAAATAATATTATTTTAAAATATTTTTAAGGTCAGAAGAATGACCATGACCACAACATAAGCTATATGTGCAAAGTTCATATCAATCTGATAAGTAATTGAATTGTTGCCTCTAACCAATAACACAATTAAATAACCTACTGCGTTTCGTTTTCTTTCAAGGGTATAGATAGGAACGAAGCCAAAAATAAATAAAAACGTCATTCAGAGATTCCGAGAGTATTATATTAATAATTGGATGTGAGTATCGTTGTCAGTTTGGTTTCGGCTGTTGGCTATCAAACACGGTTGAAAGTTTCTCCTAGTGGAGATTGGTAAAAAGTAATTCGCTGAAAGTGAGTTGTTTTGAGGAAGATGAGATTCTCCGTGGCATTCTCTAGCGTTCTCTGCGTAACTGCGCTTGTTCGTATCGCGAGTGGTGATTCGGAAGCTGGCGTTGAAACAAGTTCTGAAACTACAGAAGCCCCTTGGTTTCCAGAGCATTGTGAAGCTCAATCGTCAGACTACGAAGATCTTTCGTCAGTCTACAAACTGGTCACTCAAAGCAGAACCACCTGTGTTAGGGCCTGGTTAACAAACTCTATACAGGATCTGGAACCTCAGGTTTTCGACGAATTTCGGACGTACTTCAGACGTTATTGCAATAACAGTGCAAACTTGAGGAATTGCCTAGCTTGGGAATCGACAAAATATAAGGTATGTCGAAACGAAACCATCTACAAATCCGTCGAAATATATCGAAATATTTTAGAAATGCTTCTTGAAACTGGATGTGCCAATGATGGTGAGAATCTTGCTACCGTCTGGCATAAGCTGATCACCCTTGAGAACGCCGACGACAAAACGCCGTATAATGAAATCATGTCGTGCAAAGAACGGAGTGAACTGGCTATTAAAAGAATGGAAGTTCCCAAGACCGACCTACCTTCTTTTTCGTACATCGTGTACAAGGAGATAGACAAATACAGTGAATGCATTAAAAACACATCGAATGATCAATCTTTAAAAGACACTTTCAAGATTTTTTTGGACGAGGCTATCCGTAAATTTAAATGCATCCACCCCGATGACTTGACATTTGTGCAATGTGACGGTATCGAGCGTACCTTGTTCAACTGGACTTCCGTGTGTGATGTCATAACTCGTAATGATGAACTCTCACCGTTTGTTGATCTGGAGAACGAGGCTGGTAGGTGTTTGAAGATGATCAGCCAGAGCTTCAAGAATGACGACCCTGTTGATAGCGCTTATTACAATAGTCGTCGCTGGTTCTGTAGTTATGATCTACCTGATATGACGGACTGTGCGAAGGAACTCTTCGCCTTATCCGACAGATGCCTCGCCGACACAGACAATAAGGAGTTTAAAGTTTGGGTGGATTCCCTCAATGATTTATTGAAGCCTCTTTGTGTGGTGGAAAACGGTAAAGCCTTGGCTGGGGTACTGTCCGGAGTGAACCAACTCAGAAATGACTCACTAGCTGGTTATAGCGTCTTGTTTGACTGCATTGACGTTGCCAGGGCGACCAGACAAGTAGACGGGACCACGAATAATATGAGATTCTACCAGGAGTTCAGAACCTTCAAAGATTGTGTTTTAAACAAACTTCAAGGGGATCAGAAGATCGTTGACCAAGCGACTTCACTGATGGATGACATGATGAAGAATGTGCAATGCTTCCTTCACGAGAATAACTCTGCGGTGCCTTGTCATACGATTGTCACGAATGCTAGTGGTTTGTGAGATTCTATCAGGAGTTCAGGACTTTCAAGGATTGTGTTTTAAACAAACTTCAAGGGGATCAGAAGATCGTTGACCAAGCGACTTCACTGATGAATGACATGATGAAGAATGTGCAATGCTTCCTTCACGAGAATAACTCTGCGGTGCCTTGTCATACGATTGTCACGAATGCTAGTGGATTGTGATCATTGCAAGTGAAACAGACTCTTTTCAGGATTACTAGCGCCTAAATCGTGCTAAGCTTTGTGGGAGAACGTGGGTCTAAATAGTCAAGATTCCATTCACTCGGATGTGTGGCGGACTGCGCCTACCACATAGCTACGCAGTTCGCCACTCAGTTGAAAACCCACTTTCTCCCATGATCCTTCGCACGCGGAAAGTGATTATGAAAATCGTATTTTGAAAGTTTCTTCTGCAACTCTCAAGCATATTGTAAAGCTGTGAAAGTTAAAAATAAATCACACTTTTCTTGATGCATCTTCCTACTTTGTATAGCAAAAGTTCCTTGTCCATCACCCGTTTACTGAATAACCCAGTTATCAACATTTCCATTTTAACATTCACCAAAATACTTTTTAAGAACAATTAACATAGGCCTACTATTTCAAACTTTTTTGAGGTTAACTTTAAAATAAATAAGTAACATAAAACAAATCACCAAAAACATCTGCCAACTCGCAAGTAAAATGTCGACAGACCCGGCACCTTCACCAAAGGATTATTTTAATATGGACATTTAATTTCGCCCGCGGTGGCACATACGATTAGGGCGCTGGTCGTAAGCTTATGGCTCTCCACGAGGACGTGGGTTCGAATCCCGCATAAGGCATGGGTCGTCCTTCATCGTCATCTATCACCACTCATCGTCTCGACGGTGGCTTCCCTCAAGGCCCGTTCCCGTAAGGCCCGATACCTTTTTTCCCTCTTAAAGCCACTTTTCTACCTGTTGATAAAGACCATGTTACGCAAGGGGCATTCCCTTAAGGCCCGTTCCCTTAAAGCCCGTTCCCGTAAGACCCGTTCCCTTAAAGCCCGTTCCCCTTCCCCCCGTCCACCCGTTATGTAAAGAAGGGATGGAACCTAATGTTATCCATAATTTAAGATAAATGGCACATTTAATTAGATAATTAAATCTATGTTATATGATATATGTATATTAAAAGTTTGAATATTTAATGCATCCAAGTTATTTAAAAGTAAAATTGGAAAAAAATATTTTTTTGGTATTTTTTTATTGACACTAAGCATAAATAGTATTGTTTATTAATCATATTAAAAATGCAAATTTAAACGATTTCCCGACATGTTTTAGAGGTAGATACTGTATTTGGGTAATAAGCATACCTTAAACAACATCAGTGCACAAAAAATTGCACCAGTGAACTATATACTTATCCCCCCATATGTCGTTGATTTATGAATAATTAAAAATTAATCACTAATTTTCATAAATAATTGGAACCAAGTTAGCAATACGAATACGTTTAAGATACAGACACACACACCACATAAATATAGACATGTATTTGATATATTTATTAATGCAATAAATTTAAGCCAAAATTTAATTGATTATATTGTAATTGTTAATGGTAGACTTTTCATGATAATGGTAGACTTTTCAAGTGTCACATGTTATGTCATGTTACCTGGTACATCGGCAATAGTTGTGCATTTACTAGATTCCTGTAACTTTATTTGTTTACCTACAACTGCAGTTTGATCACACCTATGTAAATCTAATTCAAATGCAATTAAATTGCAATTAAATAATAATATGGAGGCTAACCACTAATCCTTAGGGAGAGAAACGGTTGTGGGTCTTGCGGGAACGGGTCTTGTGGGAACGGGCCTTAAGGGAACGGGCCTTAAGGGAACGGGCCTTGTGGGAACGGGCCTTAAGGGAACGGGCCTTAAGGGAATACACCCTTGTGTAACATGGTCTTTATCAACAGGTAGAAAAGTGGGCTTTAAGGGGGAAAAAAAGATATCGGACCTTACGGGAACGGTCCTTGAGGGAGGTATCCGTTCTACTAATCGCACAATAGAGATGATTTGTGTGGCTGAACGTCTCATAGTAATGCACTCAGGCTAGTCGAGACGGATACCTAGAACGAAGTGAGTGTAGCAACGGCCTCGGATTAGTCCGATATTAACAAGTGTAACCTCTTCCTATCAGTAGCCTGAGGTCATGTTTCAATGTACGTGTTCACGGCATAGTGCCAACAACTGACTGGCTGGTGTACGCCTCCTTGAACATAGGCTTCATCTTCTTGGCATTAACTAGTATAAACAATCACCATATCGTGTTTTAGATAAATTTAGCCGTATGTGATGTAACGTTAGAACATTTGTTTTGAATAAGATAAAGCACGAATAATAGGTCTCGAACCTTGATCTCTCTGTGGTTGTATTTTATTATATTAGTTAGCACATCATTAGACGATTGCCGTTAATAACCATTGTTCGACGCGAGGTGGGGCGCGGTCAGACGCGAGTTTGAAGCAGTTGAAAGTTGCATTGAAAACTCAACCGTCCTAGTAACTCGCGTCCGTTTAAACGCAGAATTTTACCCGCGTCGAACGCATAAAACGTCAAGTGAACGAAATGTAGGTGGATTATTGTTGTAGTTACTTCAAACTCAATGACTCGCTGTCCATTAGAAGTGATTGGAAGGATAATTTAACAGGTGAATAAACATATTTAAAGCTTTCCAGAGCACTCTTACCGATTTTGAAAGTCAAGGAAATGGCTTAAAGTTGGTTGGATGAAAGATGAACTTTAATAAAAAAGAAGAAAAAAATTACTTTTTTTCGGACGGAGCAAAAGCTCCATTTTGGTCGTTATATGCAAATTTTGGTCGTAGAGAAAACAACAGTCCTAGGTGCAATACTTAATTTAAGCTTTGGATTCTTTTTTTTTTTTCAACACACCTTAGGTCTATGCTTTGAGCACAAGGGAAAATAATTTCTGAAATACGTTGATGTACGATTTTTTTCGTCCTCGGTTCAAAACTCTTGTGTCATGTGGAAAAATAGGTATTGTTCTTTACGATTTGGCTTGCTACGTTCAACTTCTGAAAACATAATTTTTTACAGTTTTCTAGCTCAACATTTTCGTGATCAAAAACACCAAGTAATTCTCAACGTTTCACCGACACTAAATAATAAAGTTTGCAATCTTGCTTGTTTGTAGTTACTTCAAACTTCAATGACTCGGCTGTCATTAGAAGTGATTGGAAGGATAATTTAACAGGTGAAAATAAAAACATATTTAAAGCTATTCCAGAGCACTCTTACCGATATTTTGAAAGTCAAAGGAAAATGGCTTAAAGTTGGTTGGATGAAAGATGAACTTTAATAAAAAAGAAGAAAAAAATTACTTTTTTTCGGACGGAGCAAAAGCTCCATTTTGGCCATTATATGCAAATTTTTGGTCAGTAAGAAAACAACATTCCTAGGTGCAATACTTAGTTTTAAGCTTTGATTCTTTTTGTTTTTTTCAACACACCTTTGTCTATGCTTTGAGCACAAGGGAAAATAATTTTCTGAAATAACGTTTGATGTACGATTTTTTTCGTCCTCCGGTTCAAAACTCTTATTTGTGCCATGTGGAAAAATAGGTATTGTTGTTTTACGATTTGGCTTGTTACGTTCA
Source organism: Sweltsa coloradensis (assembly GCA_024449915.1). Taxonomy (NCBI): domain Eukaryota; kingdom Metazoa; phylum Arthropoda; class Insecta; order Plecoptera; family Chloroperlidae; genus Sweltsa; species Sweltsa coloradensis. The sequence continues at coordinate 398,914 of JAMZAV010001026.1, forward strand.
ACTTCTGAAAACATAATTTTTTACAGCCTTTTCTAGCTCAACATTTTCGTGTATCAAAAACACCAAAGTAATTTCTCAACGTTTCACCGACACTAAATAATAAAGTTTGCAATCTTGCATTTTTCCGGTGAAATTAAACTCGGCTTGAGCAAGACATAATTATCACGATAAGGAGTCAAATTACCCTAGGTATGTAATTAGATTTTGATGTGACGTCACTCTGTTTCGTCATGCGGACGCGGCCGCATACTCTTCTTGCGAAGTAATATTTCAATCATGTTTACAAGGCTGCGCCTCGACCCCTATAGCGCGGGGTCGCGCAACTAGGCTATCCGCGCGCGATCTCTCGGCAACTCCTAACATCTCACCAGATCTTATCGCGCTACGGTTATCACGGTTGTGTAGTCTAGAATCTAAAACCAGCACGCTGTACTCTTACTGGCCGTTTTAATAGGCCTCGACAATTTAGTTTTAGGTGGCTAAAACATGGACGGTAATATTTCATTTTTATTGTCTTTAGTAAGGTGGTTATCTTGGGTATAAATCTATATGGCCAGAGCTCTTGACAAGAAAGAAAAGAGATTAGCCACCGCTATCTGGCGTTAGAACTTGAAAACATCTCTTTTCAAGGCGGTGGGCACGGAAAGTTGGTGTCGCTGTGTCACCGTGAAAACACTCGTTTATCTGTTGCTCAGAGTCGACAAAAGTGGTTCATCTGTTGAATAGTGATCTATTTTTTTTTTTTTTTTACATCTATTTTATTCAGATTTATAAAAATTGATTACAAAGGAGGACAATTAAATAAATTTAAATACTTACATACAGACACAACAATGAACTACACTTAAGAAAATATTTGAAATAGTTGGCCTAATAGTACTACAATTTTGGTAACAAATTCAAAAAGGCTATAAAATGCAATTAATTACTTCACCAAATATTAAAATGGGATGGGGATAAAAAAAAGGAAAGGCAAAAAGGAAAGGCAAAAAAGTCATCGAAAAAACAAAATGAAAAAAAAACTGATTTATAGACGATCCCACTCAAACGAATATGAGGTTTGCCAAAAATCAGGAACAGCAAATCAGGGAGTAATCAAACTTTCGCGGAAGAAACCACTATGCTGCTTTGATAAGATCATGGTGTATACATTGGAGTATATTTTGATATACTGTTATTTTGGCTTAAAATACTGAACCTAATGTTCGAAATATAGCTGGACCTCCAATTCTGATTCATATGTTGCGTTATAGGTTAAAAAGTTCTCCCAGCATGTACCTTAACACAGAAACAAATGATTTGAGTTGGAGGTCAAACCACAGGTTGGCTAGGAATACAACAAACAAACACATTGCAAATTTAGCGTAATGCATTTGTATATGGGAACAATACAGCAGATCAAGTTTAAGGCCCATTACTTTAAAAAAATTGCTACTTTCCACGTCCACGACTTTTTATCCTGTAAGTTTGCTGTGTTTTATTGTTAAGATTTCTTTAACAAAGTGGCTTCTCCGCCACTTCAAGTCATTTTTTCACTTAGTACATCGGCATTTTAAATAAATGAGTATTCATTCACTTGGGATGTGAAACTGTACTGAGAGAACGAAAACGAAAACAAATATAACCACCTATCTCCTGTCCTCCTAATACTTCTTGTCCTTATCCTTGCGCCTTCCTCCTTCACCTTCTTTTCTTCCTTTTTCCCCATCTTCCACTCAGTCATATACTCATGTGATACTCTACTTAGGCCATGCCAATGTCAAACATTTAAGCCACCAAGATGGTAATAAATTTATCGCAGCGATTGTTGGTCTAAATCTCGTGATAAACCCACTGATTACGGCTCAAGATAACCGGGCTGAAAAACGCTAATTTCATATTATTAGTTATCAGGTAGATCTGAACAAGTGGCGCTCGCACGCGACTGGCTAATAGACTAGCTAACCAGCAGACATACTCGGCCCGCGATCGCAGGATCGCTTATCAGGGCATCAGGAGATCATCTAAGAATCGCGATTTACATTTAACTACAAGTCTAGCTGTGAAAACCGTGGGGGTTATAAATATATTTCCAGAGAACAGTGTACAAATCACACGGAATCTTTCGCTCGGCTCAGAAACCTTTTTCAGAGGAATTTTCTTCTTCTTCTTTTTATTATGTCATCTCGATTTAATCAGAAGTAAATCGTATACACGCAATACGAAATGAGATAATTTGTATTTAATCGAGTATTTGCATGGTTTGATTGGTCTAGATTCGTCCGTGGGTACAATTATTTAAATTTTCCTGGGAAGTTACAATGGTATAGTTGCATGATGGAGACATAGGGCATGTTGAAACATGCTTAGCAGTGAAATTTACATGAACAATGTTCTTTCTTTATAATCTACATTGGAATCTATTCCTATTATATACTGGCGTAGTATTTATTTTACATTAACAGTGAAATCTAAACTAGTATCTTGATACAGAGTATTTCTTTATATCTTTTCAGCGGAATCTTTCTGTAATGTTATTTTATATATAGAAACCGGGACATTTAAGCGGTTCTCCCTTTAAGTATTACTAAAATTATTATTATTACATTATCCAGATAAAACAAGAATTTTCTTCATACAAGAAGCTAACTGTGTTATTGTAATACTAATAATAATAAATATAACTTGGGGTTCTGGGTTCAAACCCGGCCCATGTCGTTAATATATTGTTTTGTTATGAAGTTTCCTTGTCTATAAAGATACATTATTATTTCATTGTAATTGAGCACATATAAAGTTTTCTTGCAACTTAGCTGAATACATTTTTTATTCTTTGACAGGATGTACTTGTTTTGAATGTATATTTGCTTGTGCCTTCATTTTCACAGAATAACACAAAGTAAAGATTCAATTTAATATATTAACAAGACTAACGAGGTTGCGTTTATAATATACAGTGTAGTATTTATGAGTACACGTTACTTATGACGACATTATTCCATAACTTGATGGCGTATTATAATTATCATATAACTGTACAGTGTACTTACACAATAAAGTGTATTATATGTTATGTGTGTGTTTTATATGTATGTGTATATGCGTTTGTAAGAGTATTATATGTTATATGTATGTGTATATGTGTTTCTAAATGCGTTTTCGTGACATTTTCGAGTTTTCTGTCCCTTGAAAACTAAAATTTTTGACACGTCATTTGAATAATATACAGTTCGTAATTTTTTTAAATTTAGCCTAAATGTGTGTTAATACGGTTACTTTATGCACGTGTGAAATTGTAAGATTATATGATTAAACATTATGTTCTTTGATGTTAAAAATTAATTCAATACAAAGATGAATGTGTTGTGTTTAAAAGTATGATTGAATACAGCGTTACAGAAATGTTGTTATAGTCAGTCTACTGTTGATATTTCACATGCATTGTTATTATTTTACTTAATATTCAAGTATTTGATAAATTTGTTAACTGTTCATAACCTTTTCTTTTTTCATCTCCGAGTATCACTCGCCATGTCATTGTCACTATTATCTGTTTATTTTATTTATGTAGATAGGGTCTTTGTAAAATAGTACTAACGTGTAGTATAATACTTTTAATTACAAATTAATACATACCCACAAAATATAAAATCAGTACAACATACAATTTAATTCAAAATATTTCTACAATTTTATCATAGCTAATGTCTACCAGATCTTCTAGTTTCATTATCAAAGATATTTCTTAATTACCTTTTTCTGTTTCCAGGTTCACCCACTGGCTGCATCACAATCCACCTTAAACTCTGCTCAACATCGAGATACTTCGATACATCGAGATACTTCGATACATCATACTTCGATACATCGAGATACTTCGATACATCGAGATACTTCGATACATCGAGATACTTCGAGTCCGACCAAACATCGATTACTCTCGAATTATAAATCGTCGATATTTCACTAACAATCGAATATCGCTTCATGTTCGATTAAACATCGATAACAATCAACAAAAACAGTTGATATATCGATACTAATCGAATATCGCCTCAAGTGCGATCGATCATGGCTTAAATCGAACAATCGATATGATCGACTTTAATGTCGATACAATCGAAAACTACATCGATATAATCGAATAATGTTTAAATTCGACTTTGCACCCCGTTCGGTGTAAATATTCACTTTTATTGGGTGTTATTCAAATACAGGCTCTTGTTTTAGTTGACAAAGTGTTTAGCTAAACATAGCTAACCTAGCTAAACTAAGCTACATAGCATAGGGAACGATCATCTAGCAGCTATCAGGCAGATATTGTATGCGGGTGTACTCTGAAGATAGCAGCTATAGAAAGTGGGACATATGATAGGAGAAATATCAGTTACCCTTTGTAGAAATTTCAGTACGATAACTTATTTTGAAGTCACGCTTTGAAAGTGATCAGTTGCATTGCCCTAGTGTGACTCAGTCTGAATGTGACCAAGGCTACCAACTATCAAATGTTTTGTTTGAGAACAACTTGACAAGCTGACATAGGCAGCGATTATATTTCTAGTGTCGATAGGTTTACAAGGCTGGCTATCTTGGCAGGCAGTCAGACTCGGTGGCCTATTCTTGTGTTCTTGAAGTTCAACCGGTAACCACAGGAAACTTCTTTATCGGTGTTATAAATTAAGCGCAAGAACATTGTTTAAGAAGACGAGCGCAGAAAATTATGTTTGTTAATCAAGAGACTCATAAAAACGTTTACTTTATAGTGAATAAAAGTAATGTATTTTTTAATTGCGCCGAAAATCAAACAATTGATTAATAATTTTCTATCAACGAAAAAAGATGAGTTGGTTTAATCCTTCTGGTGTCAATACTAAAACTATTATCAAGACATACTCAGAATTATTTATTCTTTTGACTTTCCCGTGGTCATCCTGCGTATCTCAGCAATCTATCGAATTAGTTTGGCAACTAACCACTTAACCTGAGCTGTGTCAAGTGTTGGTGTGTTTTAATATATCTAAAGTGTACTTATGCTAAGAAGAACTCAACTTAAGTGCAAGCCACACAACTTAAATAGTCTTAAATTAAATGTAAATACATTGCTATGTTGTTATTACAGCTTGCGCACTAGACTCTGTTAGCTATCATAGTAGTTATTATTCTATCTATGTTTATTTTGTAAAAAAAACTTCGAAAATATAGGGTGTTAGTCATATTGTGCCATCAAGGTGTATGTAAATATGTAGAAGCAGTGTTAGTGACCGCATGGTCTATTATCACGGAGCACTTTCGTTAAAATGCAACGTTGGAGTCCATTAAGAATGGCAACGTTGTGTTATATGTTTACACAGAATATATTTGTTAGTAGCTTAAGGGGAGTAAGTTTAGATAATAAAATGTCTCAGTTATTTAATTAATTCACAACCCAAGATGAATAATATTAGAAAATGAATCTCTTCTAGACATGAAAGAATTGTTGACTGTTTGAATGCCATGAAGAGTGTAATGTTAATGTAATTCGATAATAGTTTGGTGAAATCCTGAATGGTAGCACAGAGAAAACGTTAACAGTTTATAAATAATCCTTGACGGTTAAAGCCAGAACAATGCGTTAAAGTTTTATTCAAAGCAAACATTTGGTGTGCTATATTTTTTGGGAACAAATCTAGATTGAGAAACGTTACCCAAAAATGCAACATTTCACAGTTATGCTCTAGCATTACTACTGTTTACAATCGTTCTACATTGAATGGTGTTTTGTTGTTTACAGTCAACAATATTAGTATTCGGGAAAGATTCATTTTCTAAATACAAATCTTGAACCATCTGCAACAATAGTACAACAAAGAAAACTGAAGAAATTGAATCGTTATTTTGTAATCATTGGTATTCATAAAAGGTGTATCGTATCATCGCCATGGTATATTTCAGACTGTTATCAGTTAAAACCAAGGTAAATGGTTTTGACGCAATTGATATTTGTTTAATTTTCTTTTGTTTTAATCACGAATGGCTGACTGAAACTCAAGAAAAGTTGCTAAAGTAATTGTTTGTAAAGTAGAGTGGTGTTCTAGACGGAAGAGGGCGGAGTAAAATAAAGAGATTGGTGAATCTAAGACTAAAATACTACTTCGTAGAAACCCAGTATTCAATGCTTTCGAAAGGTACCAAAAATGTGTTCTCTGTTTCAGAAAACACAGCCGCAGAATCGGCTTTTGATTTTGTTGTATTTGGATAAGGAGTTTGCGGGTTGAGGTTTTGTCAGTCGGGTCGTGTCTGACATGGAGAAGGCAGTTATAATTCTGAACGTACAAATATTCAGCAAACTTGTGAAGAATATCACAGTAGAATTTTATCCCAATTCATTTTTAATTGTCTAGATTTTAGTTGGAAGTCAATTTGGACACAAGATATTTAAAAAAATCTGGACCGGCACCTCCACTAATCTCCGAAAATATTTGTCCTCTTGCATAGACTGGGCCTTCGTTATAATTATGCAGAACCAAGCCGATATAATAATAACATAATCACAAATGATAGATAGTAATATCTTGGTTTGGACCACTGCCTCCTAGATGTTACTCGTGGCTCGAACGAGGAACCACGAGTAACATCTAGGAGGCAGTGGTTTTTACCCTCCAACTGTCAGTATCTATCTGGCAGTGGATTGAATCGAAAGAACTTGTATCCCTATCATTATCAAGCAGGCCTGTCTCTCGGCGATGTATTATTTTAGTCTAAGTTTGAACAGTCCTTATTCTTTCAATGGTCATTGCAAGCATTCTAAGAGTAAGGCATCATCTTTGTGAACAAAAGAAACGGGGTTGGTCTTACCTCGACAATAATAATTATGTTGAGGTGCAAATTAAAGCTTCTGTTATATTACCTTGCTTTCCACACCAATGTTTTATTTGTAGCTGTCATCAAGGTAAAGATCTATTTGTTTCAATGTGGTAGTGGAAATGTAAAGCAAATCCAAGTGGCGGTGTTTATTACACCAACTTGAATTCAACTGTTTGAGTGCTTGGACTGGTGTACACCTTAATCGTGATCTCACTTAGTACAACATAGGGAACGTCCCCTCAATTACCCTACCTGTCAATCATACTTAACAATCAAACAGAATATAGGCGTGGAAAACACTCTTGGTTTGATACATTTCACGAAATATAGTATCCAAAATGTTTCGTCAAAACTTGCTCAAAAATACGAACAACATAATAACGGGCATAATTTAAGAAAGTAGAGATATTGAGTAATAATGCAGCCGGAGTATATACATTATTACGTTTTGCTTACATATTTAATTAATGGATGTACTGTTTTAAGCTCAATGACATTTAATACAGTTTGTGCAGTGGCCTTGAATCTCGATAAACAAGATCGTAGGTCCCTTTAGTTGTACAGTGCATTGTTCTACCTATACATCTTGTTCCCTTACGTGCACAGTAGTCTGGCTCAAGAACAGTCTCTTTAGTTTCACAGTAGTGTTTCATTTAATCTTCTTAGTTTCACATTACTCTGGCTCAAATAGTCTCCCTTGTTCCACAGCAGTCTGGCTCAAGCTCTATGGTGTTAGGTTTTAAGGCTCTGATGTCATTGCAAGACTTATAATCATAGCGTAGGATAGTGTTAGGTAAATTTTATGCTATCAATCGTCCCGAATCAAGAATCACTTTGGTGATATAAACTGAATTAAATTCATTTTCCCCAATTTCTTTGTGTCGGATTGTAACCTCCAATACTTCTCATATAATTGTCCGAACAGTGTAGCAGTGTATGCACAACTTCAATAAAGTTGCAGGGGAAAAGTAATGTTACATTGCCCGATCAATATTAAGAACCACTGCCTCCTAGATGGTACTCGCGTCTCCTCGTTGCCACGAGTAGCATCTAGAAGGCAGTGGTAAGAACATCCTTTGAGTTAGATTTGTTGATATGGTAGAATCTATAATTGATTGACGAACGCGCAAATGTTTCTTATACTTAATAATCACATATTGTGATTTGTGATACGCACTATTTGTGTCAATATTTGTGCTTAGTTAACAAACAAAAACATCTATGGCTCTTGCTTTTATTGTATTTTGATAAGGACTGTGGGGTTAAGGTTTTGACAGTCGGGTAAGAAGTAGGCCGTTATATAACTGTATGTAAAAATGTCAGTGAATTTTACTTACAAAGAATCTTACATAACAATTTTCTCCCAATTTCTGTTGTCCAAATTTTCATTGAATACCATTTTGTACGAAAGATGTAAATTAAAAATTGTCTGGACCGGCACCTCCACCAATCACCAAAAATATTATTTTTTATCCAACGGGTCCCTTTGTTATTGTCGGGTCGGCCATTAAAGGCACAATCATGTTACTTTATTTTTCATTTCGTTAGAAACGTTTGCAAACTTGTATGACATTTATAGATTTTAGTATATATTTGGCTTTATCAACAGCATGTCGAACTAGCAGGAGTATTCTAACATGTTAATTGACACCAACGGCCGAGTACTATCTGTATTTCATAGTTTGTGTTTCCGTGTACAATAAATACAATATACCATTCGAATAAAATCCTTGGTTTTGACCAATGAAATGTAAGTATAATATGGCATTTATTGCGTTCCTTCTCTTGATGCTAAAGCACAGTTGTTAACGCAAGACAAATATTTTGCTCCAGTTGCATATCAACTTAAGTTGTTGACAAATCAGAAAACATACGAAGATCAATAATAATGTGGTTTGTACTTTTTAACAAATTCAAAGATTGACTTTTTATATACGATAAGGCTTATTTGTTTTATGAATACCATATTATGACGGCTGTGTTTTTTTTGCGCAATGTAGGCCTGTATTTATGGAATAATCAGAAAAGATAAAAGACTTTTGACAAGACACGATTCCCGATATAATTTCGTTTGATATTTTGTCATTAAATAATCTGCACTATCCACAAAACGTAGACGTATAATCATCGAAATACAGCATTCGTTTTTCAAAATGGGACTTTTTTCTCACAGCGCACAGTTCTCAGCAGTGCCTTGTCACCCACCACCTTGAAACCATGTATCACCACGCCGAATATTTTTACTCCACTGTTAACAATGGCCTAAATAAATTATTTAAATGTAGCGCACAACAAACACACATTAGAAGACCACCAGCTCAAAATTGTTGTTGTAAGCTTAAAAAATACAAAATCTAGGGTAAATAATTGTAGAGGTTAATTTTTAGTATTGTGCAGTCAATGTTATTGTATTAAAAAATCGACCTAATTGTAAATTTGTAAGCAACAATGTGAAAAAAAACGTATTTACGAATGCCATAATGATTTCAGGTTAAGTGTTAATGAGAGTTTTATTGAAGAGTTGTTAAGGGAGATTTCTTCAGATGGAAGACACCAATGGCTACCAACTTCACGAGCTTAGAAGTGAAGAAACAAAATATGGTTACTATTTTAAGTTAAGTTCATGTTCCTCACACTGTATGTTATGTACATAATAATTGAATCATATGACAAGAGTATGTACATATAATATATATATTGCAAGAAATAGGTCGTGCTGTTTTACAAATGTGTGTTTTATTTCCTGTCCTAGACCCAGAGCTCGTCCCCTCCATGTGGCATTACTCATTACCTTGAAGTACTCGCGAATTCACAAGTTGTGTACTAAAAGTGCCTAATAATGGCCGCCTGGTTTGAATGAATTAACTCATTCAAACCAGGCGGCCATTATAATGGACATAATAATTTTGAATTTTTTAAAATGTGAATTACAGTTTTTTCAATTTGGACATTTTTTTTACATTTTTTAAATTTGTGGAATACAAATTTACATCTTTTTTATCTCATTTTGATAGGACGAATAGTACCTTTTATTTAGCGAAGAATGAAAATAAAATTTGCCAAAACGATAAAAAAAAGGTTTTTTGGGGTTTTCCCGGAAATGTGATACATCTCTAGTATTGCTGGTATTTGAGATACAGAAAATCCAAAATATGCAAGAAATTCGAAAAAATTCTAGTTTAAAGATATGCACTTATAATTTACATTTGAACATAAAACGTTGCTTTTATTCAAAATCCAAAATTTCCCATAATTACTACAATGGAAAAAGAATATTAGAAATAAATACGGAATGTTATTTTTAGCTTAAAATAACCAAATTTAAACCAATTGAATTATGTTCGGAATGAGTTTAATTAAAATTTCAAGTGTGTTGTACGCAAAGTCATCCAGGCGATGCTAAGCTTTGTGATTGGCGAATATTTTTAAGTTGGCTGGATGAGAAACGGATGTAAAATATTGGAGATGTGTATCATAAGTAGAGGTACGTGAAAATAACGTTTTGTGAATAGATACTACAAAGCGCTATTTTTCTCTTAAAAACTGGTTTTCAAGTCCTATTTTTTTACATTTTCCATAGTATCTTTAGTTTGTTTACACATTTTTAGTCACTTGTTAATTCAACCTTCAAAGTAAAAATTTGAAAAAACTTCACATACAAGTTTTTGAAGCTGGTCAAAAAATAGATGCTACAAAACGTTATAAAATTACATTTGAAAATGCTATATACACGTACCTCTAATGGTTAGGTAGGAATAATAATCTACAGCTTGTTCACATTCATTAATTATTTTATTTTATTGAACATTTAAAAAGTTTAAAATAAATATAAGTAAACAATTTATTACACGAGGGAGTTCAGAGAATGAGTATTACAATTTAATTCAAACGACACTTATTCCGTGTGTGCGTGATTGTACGCTAAATATCAGCCGAATCGCTGAACGGATTGCGATGAAATTTTAAGGACAACACGGTAACATTCCGTTTCCTCCCCCTACCTAATATTGGATCATGTCAGCATGGGACTTTCCTCCCTAGGTACGGTAGAGTGGCGCATTATGGCCTAACAGTTGACGCGCCCTTATACCAACTAAACTCAAAACCCTATCATTTATAACTTATATATCAATCAACTTAAATGCACATGTTCCCGGGTACTCGTCTAACAACGACTTAGGCGTTTTATTAGGGAATAAATTGTGGTTAAATTCTCAGGTGGCCACCAGGTAGTTTGGAGTTGGGATAGTTGTGAAGTGACTCGATCCCAGCATTCGCATTAACGACAGAAGACACCTCGGACTAACTGTCAGTCAGGATTGCCGTGTGAGGTCTAGAACCCGAGACCTCCCGAATCAGAGTCTAAATCCGTCGGTCTTAACTTACACTTATTGTTTCTGTCTTAATTGTTTAGTTAACTCAGACAGTTTCTCGATTTGGTTACTCGGGAAACACTCTAGTAGGTGTAATTGTTATTATTTACTACAATTCAGAAATCAAAAGTCGCCCCAACCGGGAATCGAACCACGGATCTCCCGCATTCCAGACAGGCGTCTTAACCACTAGACCATCAGGACGGGTACATTGTGATTTCTGAATTGGAGTTGCATTATACAGCTGAATGAATGGAACAGTACCATTTTAAAAAAAAATGAATGAATGGTAGTAAATAATAAACTCAGATAGTGTTTTCCACCTGATTTCAAGTGTTTCAGTTTCATATTGGAGTGGATGAAACGTATCGTATAACTATGACGAAACTAGGGCGTCTAAAGAGATAGATAAAATAGTTATGAGTGAGAGAGAGAGAGAGAGAGAGAGAATTTGTGTATGTGTGAGGAAGAGGGCGTCGGCGTCGGTTATATCAGTTCATTACATCGGAGATGTAGAGAGAGAGAGAGAGAGAGAGAGAGAGAGAGAGAATAACGGACGAACGAACGTGGATCTAAAAGAATTAAACCTTCTGAAAGAAGAAGAGAAGAAGAAAATAATAAAATAAAAATTGGAAAGTCCGTGAAAGTTGGCCGAGTGTTTTAAAGTCTCCTTCCTGCCGGGGGTCCCCGAAGAGGGCGACCTCTGGCGAGGAGCAGAGGAAGGAACCCGAGATCCGGACCAACTTCGTCTTCTTCAAATATAACAGGGAGAAAAAAGATGAAAATCTGAGAGAGGGGAAGAAAAAAATTATGCATGACAAATTTAATTAAAAAATGCGGGAATTCTAATTCTACCTCTACTAGCTTTGTTCTATCGAGTTAGAGGAAGTTCCTGTTAGACAGACTTGGCGTTGAGACACCTTGGAGTAGTCTTGAGTAGGGGGGGGGAGGGGCGTCATGTTACAACTCCTTGTGTTAGAATGTTGTATTTAGGGGATACTTTTCTGATTACATTTTATGCATTGATTCACGGATTTGCGCGTTGTACCGTTGCCTAGTAAGTAGTCTCTTATTAAGAAAGTTGGGTAAACTCAACTGGCACCTAATTATGTTATTTATTTATTTATTTATTTACGATATGAAATAAATTGCAATAGTTCAACTTCTAAGTATAGTGGACGTTCTTGGTTCGATCCCCAGAAGGATTATTTTTGAAAGTTCTATTAGGCATGCCCTTCTTCAGGTGTCTGATACAATTATGATTTATGAAGGGATGTCCGAGGGCTGTTTAAGAGAACTCCATCCCTTTCTCCAGTCAGGATAACTGGTATTAACGGGATTCGAACCCGGGACCTCCTGAATCAATGTCTCGCGCTTTACGCTTGAGCCAACACTGTCGGTATTAAGAATGACCATAGAGATTATGTCATTACACTTTATTGTTGAACTCTGCCAACACACGATAGTTTTCCCTAAATGCCCCGGCTGTGTCCCGGACTGTGTAACTGTCCCAGGGGATAAGTCCCGGAGGAGAGGAAGGAAAGAGACGTCCTGAGATAATCCATCGCTTCGCAAACCGGGGTTTTTAATTAAATGGAGCGAGGAGAGGTTCGGAAGTTGACGAAAAGTAACAAAAGAGTGGAGTGAGTGAGAGAGAGAGGGTGAACTTCCTCTACTCGTCTTCTCTCTGGACCTGAGACTTGTTCATCTAGTCTCGTCCTGGGTTCGAGACTAGACTTCTCACAAGGGATACAGTCTGCTTACCACCCTTGGGTCAAAACCTTAAAAGTCCACGATAGTTGGCTGAATAGTGTAATGTTGTAGGTATTTATTGTTTTGGTGGAGGTGCCGGGTACAGACTAGTCCCCCCTGAATTAACACAAGCCACGACTGAGTGAACAGATGTATCGGTCTTGTTTGTTTATTTATTTATTTATTTATTTATTTATTTATTTATTTATTTATTTATTTATTTATTTATCTATCTATCTATCTATCTATCTATCTATCTATCTATCTATCTATCTATCTATCTATCTATCTATCTATCTATCTATCTATCTATCTATCTATCTATCTATCTATCTATCTATCTATCTATCTATTTAATTAAAGTGTAAAAACTGCTTTACAAAGAATTTCAACTAAATAAATCTAATTAGACGATGGAGAGGAGCAACCGAGGATACAATTCAACTAAAACTGCTCTTATTCTGTGATTCTGTGTGAGTATGTGTGTGTACGTCGAAAATCAGATGAATCGCTGAATATATTGCGCTGAAATTTTAAACAGACATCCGGTACGAGTTAACTGAAACTGCTAACAAAATCAGCTAGCTCCTCTGCGATTTAAACCTACAAGAAATAATAAATTGAAAAATAGGCTTCAAAATGTGTAGAAATTATTTTAACGACAATGTTTTTGTTTTAAAAAAAATTGTTTGTTATTTGTCAGGCTGTAAAATGCAGTGCCCAAGGTTTATCGAATCTTGCACGCTCAAGGTACCCCCCCCCCCCCAATTCCGCTAGGAGATTGAGTAAACCTTTCAATCTTCAAACGTATTTCCTATTGGCTATGTTTTCTAAAGTATTGTCACAGATGATAAGATTACACTGCGTTATATGCATTTCAAAACATGTTTTATAATTTTAAAAAATACAATCCAGAAATTACTTAATCTTTCCCGACCAGGGGATTGAACCCAGGTGTCCCACATTCCGCGTATAAGATCGCCTTAGCCAACTTAGGTATTATACCCAATATTTTTCAAATTGTCGATCGTGATAAAAATTATATTCTAATGTACTCATTAAAAGTTCCTATATAAATTTCTGAATCATTTAGAAAGTCATTTTTGTACAAAGGAGCATCCTTTTGGAATTCAATTTCTTATGATATTAGAAGCCAGTTTACTGAGCTAGGAATAGAACAATTTAAAAGTAAAATTGGAGCAATGATAATGAATCGAAGAACAAAGAAGAATTGATTTTTACTATTTATTTGTGGGACATTGTCTATGTGTTTGTGTAATGTTAACGCCTTTTTCCTTTTTTTTCTTTCTTTCTTTTTCTTTTTTCTTTCTTTTTTCCTTTCCTTTCTTCTTTTTTTCTTTTCTTTTCTTTTTTCTTTTCTTTTCATTCCCCACCCTTTTTATATTTGATTCATTTATTGGATAAGCGTAGCGAGAGAAGCGAAGATTCCATTTCACTACACTGGAGAAAAAAATCCGGAATGTTTTTTTTTTTGTATTTTTGTCTGTTTGTCCACACGATTCCGGCTAAACCGATACTCCAATTGAGATGAAATTTTCTGGAGGCCTTCGAAATCTCTGAACTTAGAACTGCCACGTTTTTGAGCGCAATCGAAAAAATATTTCTCATGAAAATCGCAATTTTACGATTTTTTTCGAATTTTAAAAAATTTCTTCGACTTATAACACCTACATGCTTTATCCGATTTTAATGATTTTTGCTCAGAACCTTTATTTTATGAATTGAGATATTCGTGTGAAATTTGAGCGCAATTGAAAAAATATTTATCGTAAAAAACGAAATTTTACGTGTTTTTTCTTTTTTTAACAATTTTTTTACTTATAACACCTACATGCTTTGTCCGATTGTAATAATTTTTTCACAGAACCTTTATTTTATGAATTGATATATTATTCGTGTGAAATCTGAGCGCTATCAAATAATTATTTCTTATGAAAATTGCAATTTTACGATTTTTTCCTTTTTTAAAATTACGATTGATTAAAAATTTAAAAATTTAAGTTATTTTTTTATTTAATTTAATTTAATTAAAAAAAATTCAACTTAGATATGATTTTATCACAGAAGAACAGAATATCCGCGCGGCATAACACATGGCAGCTCAATGCACTAATTACGCTCATCCAACACGTACGTTGGTACGTACTACGTAAATTCTCACGGGTTAAAACAGCACTCTTAACGCTGTTATTAACCGTTTACCACGAAAAAAAAAACAGAAAGCTGGGCGCCTAAACTCGTCACCGCTCCAGCTTCAACGACTCCTCTTAACACGTTTCTGTTATCATAATGCACCTTAACCGACAGTGTTGGCTCGAGCGTTAAGCACTCGACTCTGATTCGGAAGGACCCGGTTTCGAACCCCGTCGAGATCAGCAATCCTGACTGAAGGTTTTTTCCGAGGTTTTCCTCAGTCGTTAATGCGAATGGAAGGGATAAATCAGTCCTCGGACATCCCTTCATCATAATTGTCTTATCCGCAACATACCTAGTTAGACACCTGAAGAGGGACATGAATTGCACCCTGGGCAGGCTTCCCACGAAAAATTATTGTTATAATGGATAAGTTTAGATATGTGAAAACCCATGGCATAGATACATAAATTAATTACCTTCTTTCTGAGAGGAATGTTTTAACTTCTCCTCTGTAACGTTCCACACCAATCTAAGTTTCCTTGGAAGTAGTAAGTCCTAAACGAATTTCATCTTATTCAAACTCGAAGAAAGAAAAACGAACAATGTTTGAAGAGAATTATATTTAAAGTTGAAGAAATCTTGAGCGGTCTTATTAGCGAAGGTGTGTGGGGGAGGGGAGGGGGGGGGGGGGGGGGGATCTGCATTAATTTGCGGGAACATTGTTTACGGGGGGCGCTGCGCGGCGGTAAATCACGGAACTACATATGGATGAGTTTTAAATCAAATTGTTCAAGAACTTATCAATTCTGGATTAAAGTGGATTAATCCTGGCGAGGCTTACATGGAATTAGTTCCCGTGATTTAGGAGCCGAGTCCAGATCTGAGGACGGATTGAAACGTTGGGAAACTCGACGTGTTTTCCTGGGCGAGATCGAGCCGCATGGGTGCGTGGGAAACCTTTAGCTTCAGAACCAACAGAATGACATCGTCGGTATAAGCTTAACGATTATTTAAAAAGTGGAGATCTTAAAGAACAAATCAAGAGTTCTAATAACATGAATTAATGTGATAAGTTCGTAAATTTAATTTCTGTTAGACAATTCGTTAATTACAACAAGGGGTATTCACCCGTTAACTCAAAAAATATATTTCATATAGGCTAACTAGTTATGATTTTTAGAAATTAACAAACAAATTATTGGGTCCACCGTGACCGAAAAAATGTGAAACTTGCTATTTTTCGAGCTAGGCCCCATCGGCAAAAATCTCCCATAAGAAACTCCATGATGGGGACGATCTTTATCTACAGCCTTTTATGTAAATCCTTTACATTTGGTTTTGTTATTTGGGCAAGTGATTCGATCAAAATATGCTGATTACCAAGAAGGGGTGTGATTTTGGAATACATATTTTTGCGGGTTTAAGAGTATATTTGTGGACAGCTTCAAGACACGATGTTATAAAAGGGACAATTTAGATTGATATGATGCTCTGGTATCTATGTGGAGCAAAAAAGAAACAGGTTAAAGCCGATTTAAGAAATTTCCCAAAGCGCCAATTTTTTAAAATTTTTGGTTTACAAAAAAATGAAAAATTCGTATAAGTCACAGTTACAAGATGTAATTTTTTAAATGGTCATTTAAGTTTAGTATTATGCTACAGATTATATGGTAAAAAATAATTTATGGGGGTAATAGCCCTTTTAACAATTATTTTTTTTAAAGGAGTTCTTAAAGAACTAAACAAGAGTAATAATAATATGAATTATTTTTTTAAGTTCGTAAATTATGGCATTTAATTTCTATTAGACAATTCGTTAATTCCCACAGTTAAGCAATGTCCTGGCTTTTTTTTTATCATATACTTATTACATTTTGTTTGGTATGTAATATTTTTTGTACATCTTGATGATTGTAAATATTAATATAAAAAATAGACGATGAGTTTATTATTTCAGTATGGTTATTCGAGACTATGAGTGGTGATAGATGACGTTCAAGGACGATGGCAAAAAATATATGTTTTGCGGAATTCGAACCCACGTCCTCGTAGGACCAGCGCCCTAATTGTAGGCCTATGTGCCATCCCCCGCGATCGGCGTTAATTTATTAGATACGGAATATTATCTACATAGATGTGTTTTCGTTTGTTTTTCTTCTTAATATTTATTATGAAACGATTTTTATTAAATTAATAATGTTATAAATGTATTTTTAGAGAGCCAAGCTATACTCTATGAACATCACATTTCTCTTCGTCCGTCCGTCTGTCCGTCTGTGCGTCTGGCACGTCTCACGACAAGGACCTTGCAAACCTCCATGAGATAAGTTTTCTTGACGTAGCCTTACAACTAAGGAAGATACAGAATGTCTCAGAATGGGTACGGGACAATGCAATACACAAGGGAATACTACCCTATTAATGAAGTCTTTGAAGATGAGTTATAATAATTATATTGTTTAACTTTGGTTTTAGTTTATAAAATTACAAGCCTATTATATTATTTAAAAAAAAAATGTTTTCCATATCAGTTTTCATCTTTCATTATAATATGTTTGCATAGGCCTACTATATTTTACATCGTTAATTTAAGTTGTATTCTTGTTTTAATACCTATTTATTTTTTGTACTTAAAACTAACTTACCACAAAAGGTAAATAATATATGTGAAATATCTTTATAGGTACTCCAAAGATGTTGGAAATATAGGATTAAAGACCCGGCACCTCCACCAAGAGTACTTGAAAACTTAAACAAACGTTTAATAACCAGTGTTGTTTGTGTCTTATCTTGATAAAATAAGTTAATAAGGTATCTTATCTAGATATGTTTTTGGTTGCTTTCTTTTTCAATTATCTAGATAAATTAATGTTTACCTTAACTAAGCTTTTTAAGCTTTTAAATAATTTTTTAGATACAAAAGTTAGGTAACAATTCATAAGAAAAAAGTTATAAATGAATTAACTTTTAAAATAAAAAAATACTTCTACTCGTTTACTAAATTTTGTTTTTCAGGGAATCCGCATATTTAAAATGGCGGCAAAAGTTGGTAAATAAATTAACT
Source organism: Sweltsa coloradensis (assembly GCA_024449915.1). Taxonomy (NCBI): domain Eukaryota; kingdom Metazoa; phylum Arthropoda; class Insecta; order Plecoptera; family Chloroperlidae; genus Sweltsa; species Sweltsa coloradensis. The sequence continues at coordinate 417,082 of JAMZAV010001026.1, forward strand.
TTTTCTGCAAAAATTATTATCTTTTTTCTAAGCAAATTTATCTAGATCATTATTTTTATAATATTATCTAAAATCTAGATGTTTTTATAGTTTATCTTTTATCTTTTCTTGATATATTTTCGGTGGAGTATCTTTTCCTTTATCTAGATAAAAATAAATTATCTAGTCACAACACTGATAATAACGAGACGCTTCTCTCCATATATAAAAGATTCGTGTGATCGTAGTCAGTGGCCGTTAGAGGGTGAGGTGGGGAAGAAACTCCCCCCCCCCCTCCCTGTGGCGGATAGAGGAGGAGGGGAAGATACTTCCCTCCCCCTGTAACGGATAGGGGAGGAGGGGGGAAGAAAATGCCCCCCCCCCTGTGGCGGATAGAGGTGGAGGAGGGGAAGAAACTCCCCCCCCCTGTGGCGGATAGAGGAGGACAAAGACTAAAAATTATACAATTTAATTTTCATTGTTGGCCACGTCTACCTCTCGACAAAGTAATGCAAGTGTAATAATATTCTTCGCCCCCTCGTCAGAAGTATAAGCAAGTACAATATGCATCACTTTTCTGTCTATGTTCATGTGTCACGTATATGACCTCCGATATAGACGCGTTTGTTGACATCGCCCTGCACCAAGGATGACACAGAATGTGTTTGGTGACCCAGGGGTTGATGACCCTAACTAAAGGATCGTTACTGTGTACTCGGCACCCCCACTAAACAATTCAATGCTGCAGATTGTTTTATTTGAGTGGTTCCTCTTGTTAACTCTTTCAGTCATGGCGTCCATGACTATGGACATTAACTTCTTAATTTAAATCCGGGTAAGTGATAGTTTTTTCAGTTTCACCACAATTTTTTTTTCAATACACATCCGCAAAAACTGCTAAAAAATTGAAAATTTTGATTTGTCCCGGAAATGAAATATAATTATTGTAATATTACTGTTTTTTTAGGTACGTCCGACGCTAAAAATTCTAAAAAGATCTACTTTTAAGAATGCACTTAAAATTAATTTTAACTAAAATTATAGCATAAGTTAAAAATCCGAAATTTGCCCCAAATTCTAAAAATCACGACATTTTTTTTAAAATAATGAATTGTTTGCTGATAGTGACGTAATTTAGACCAATTTAATCCGTGACTGAAAGGGTTGATTAAGTAGCTTCGCTCCCTATGTAAGGTGCTCCCGTGTCTGTTACCTATGAGATTGAGATTGTGGATTGTTTGTACCATCCTCGCTACGCTTTACGCATGGTGGCGCTACCGAGCGGTAAAACCTGAAACTCTATGTAGAAGTCCCTTGTATCGATTCATGTCGATAAAGAAGTGCTTACGTTCAAATCCCAAACGAAGTTTTTGTTTTATCAACGGTTCTAAAGTATTTTTGGTTCAAGTTGTTTAAATATTCGAAGCCATTAAAAGAAAACATTTTTTAGGGCATGGGGATGGGGGGGGGGGGGGAACCCCATAACCCAGCCCTTGGATACGCAGACAATACTGTCATGTCATGACGATAAAGAAGTGTTTACGTTCAATTCCCAAACGTAGTGAATTATCAATGGTAATAAAGTATCCTTGGTTGAAATTGTTAAATATTCGGAGCCATAATAAAAAGAAACATTGGGTGGATTTCCCCGTCTGGGCCCGGGTTAGAACTCGGCCCAGAGCATGGGCCTCTGCTAATCGTACAAGGCGAGGAGAGAGGAACACCCCCCCCCCCCCCCCCTTCATTACTTCCTCGACAAGCAACGTGGGTGTCAGCAGTCTTGAGTCGCCTGTGGCTGGATCTGTACAGCACGGGCCCTATGCCCGTTGTGTGGATTCATCCTAACTCCAAACCTCCTTGTACTTTTTCAATTCATTTCTTTGTAGACGTTCAAAACTTGTTTCCATTATGACAAAACACTACTTTACAAACAGCCATGTTGAAGAGACGGAGTGGACAGTCGTTGAGACTTGTGTGGACGGCCATGTTGAAGAGACAGACTGGACAGTCGTTGTGTGGACGGCCATGTTGAAGAGACAGACTGGACAGTCGTTGTGTGGACGGCCATGTTGAAGAGACAGACTGGACAGTCGTTTTATGGATATCAAAGACGATATCATGATACAAATGATTTCTTTAGCATGTTTCCATTTTCCACCCACAAAGAAGTATACGTACTCCAACCAAAATAACTGTTGTGTTGGTTATCTCAAAACAATAACAGTTTTTACATTTATTCACAATATTTGTTATAGAGGCTGAGTGACACCGCAAAACGCCCTAATTTGGCTTGCACCGCGGCTTGGCTACGGCGCCCTTAGTGTGACATTATTCAACAGTAACTCAAGAACTTATTGACTGAGCCAGAGACGCTGGCGTTAGTTGTATCCGACGACCGCCAGGTAGCACCATCATCTTATCTTACTTTCCCACCGCCTTTTGGACGTTGCAATCATCGAGTAAAATGCGCAATTAATGTCCAGACGGCGGTGTACTTTCTAATGTCAATGCTATTCCGTGTGCTTTTTCATAATGTTATGGTTATGTTCGCGAATAGAGATTCAGAAATACATAAAATCGTAAATTATCTACACTTATCATCAATCTGATCGAAGTTGACCATACAATGTTGCCAGTGTGAAGACATTAAAGTCATCGACAGCTCATCTCAAGCTCATCAAGGTAAGAAAATATAGGCCTAGGCCTAGTTGTTGGGTTTCCGAGAGAGTTTGAGCAAGTTTTCAGCTTGCTTAACGATTTTATTTTGAGATTACAAAAATATTTTTGCATATAAAGTTGGGAGTAATGTGGTTTATATACATAGTTCAGAAAACAGTGACCCCCGACTGGGCCCGGGGTAAAATTCAGCCCAGAACATGGCTTTGCTAATCGTAAAAGGCGATTCAAAAGAAAAAGTCCATCTCACAACATCAGCTAGTGAGAGGGGAGTATATTACTCCCCGAAACTTGAGGCGAGCTCTGGCAATCGTCGTCGAGGACTTCTCCCCTTCCCTTGACGACCTCCCCGATGACGACGACCATAACTACACAAATGATGACAAAGACGATGACGACCGCGACGTGAGAACTCCCATTTCCTCCCCCTATCCGTGGCTGGTTCTGACCAGCAGGGCTCTCCCCATATCCCCTAGGCTAGAGTGGTGCATTATGACCTAACGGTTGACGCACCCTTAATTAAAATGCCTCTTAAAACCTGCAACGAATTGGTAGGTGAGGACTGAGAAGGTTCTTGGGCGGACGCCAGACGGATGAACTATGTGTAAATAATGCAGGGGAAAAAATGTTTGTTTGATACGATGGATTTCTCTAGGATGGGTTTGGGCCATCAAATTCCAACTCGCAACCTTCTCGTAGTTTGGCCCGTGATTAGGGGAGTTTTTCTCCCTGAAACTAATGGCGAGCTCTGGGTCGTCGTCGGGGAACTTTCCCTTTCCCTTTGACTACCTCCCCGACGGCGACGACAATGACAACACGGACGGATGATGACACAGACGGAGACGACCACGACGTGGGGGAACACCTGCCCTCCCTATACGCTTGTGGCTGGTTCTGACCAGCACAGGTCTGTACACCCCTTGTCCCCCCGCGTCATCCCTTACGTCCCTCCCTTCGTCTCGTTTAGCCAAGTTGCATAAATATGAGACGTTAAGCAATATCCAATCAATCAATCAAAGATGGAGATCAATAGGGTTTGCCATTGTCGTGAAGTAATTCATACAGAGAATAGTAATTTTTATTTGGCCAACATACAGGTCAATGATTGTTGCACGGCTAGCTTCTTAAGTTTAATCTCTTCTCATTGCAGACTATGGTGAAGTCGACAACACCACAAGTCTATTCAAGGTCATAGTTGAAGGAAAAGCATTACAAATCTCCGGGGACAATAACATTTGTTGATAATTCTTCAAGACGTTTTGAAAATCAACGACCCGCATGTACAAATTGACCTCTCAAGTGATGGAACGTATAACTTGATATCCTACCAGAAGCGTCTAGAAGTCTGAGATCACGTGTCCTCCAGTATGGATTCTGTGGGAGATGTGGAGAAAATGTTAAGCTAAGTTTTAGACTTAAAACTTGTGAAGAGAAGTTCAGATGTCACAAACCAGGGAAGAAATTCCGGCGTTATCTTCAGGTAGGCGCCAAATATGGCTACTAATTCGAAATGTTAAACGGTTTTCAAGTGTGAACTTTGCAAGACAGTTGTAAACAAAAGATTTCACTGAAGTGAAATGTTTTACTTTATTTATCAAATGGAAGTTTTAGTGTGATGCTTGTTGGAAATAGTTTGAATTCAAAATTGTTAACCTTGACACGATTATGAATCATTCTAATGATAAAAAGTTTAAAGTGTAAAATATGTGGGAAAACCTTCAAATGGAGATCTAACCTTTGGTATCATTGTACGACTCATTCGAACGTTAAGAAATATAAATGTGATACATGTGGGGAAAAATTCAAGCATAAAAGACATCTAAGTCGCCATATTGTGACCCATTCTAATATAAAGAAGTTTAAGTGTGATCCATGTGGGAAAGAATTTGATTTAAAACCTAATCTTGCTAGCCATATTGTGTCTCATTCTAACGCAAGGAATCACAAGTGTGTCTTATGTGGAAATGGATTTAAGCGTAAATATGAACTTGGTCGACATATTGTGGTAACTCATTCAAATGTAAGAAACTTCAAGTGTGACACGTGTGGGAAACAGTTTAAGAGTAAATCTAACCGTTGGGCCCATTATTTGACTCATTCTGATGTTAAGAAGTTCAAGTGTTTAACATGTGGAAAAGAGTTTAACCAAAACCATCAACTTCGGAACCATATGTTGGTTCATTCGAATGTAAATGGGTTTAAATGTGAAACTTGTGGTAAAGGGTTTGAGCAGAAATGTTCCCTTGATTGGCATATGGCGAATCATTCGAATGTAAAAATGTTTAGGTGTGAAACATGTGGGAAAGAATTCAAGCGCAAACGCGATCTTCCAAGACATCTTGCGACTCATTCTAATGAAAGGGAGCACAAGTGCGAGACTTGTGGGAACATGTTTAGGAGTAAATCTAACCTAAGGTCCCATCGTATAACTCACTCTAATAGGAAGGAGTTTAAATGTGTCACGTGTGGGAATGAATTTAAGCGAAACTCTGAACTTCAGAAACATATGGTGTCTCATTCTGTTGTTAAAAAGTTCCAGTGTAAGACATGTGGGAAAGAATTTAAGGGAATCCTTGGACTTAGGAACCATATGGCAACTCATTCTGATGTAAGAGAGTTTAAGTGTGAGCTATGTGAAAAAGGATTTAAGACTAAAGGTGAAATAAGACGCCATGTTTTAATCCATTCTAAAGTTAAACAGTTTAAGTGTAAAACATGTAGTAAAGCATTTGGGCGCAAATGTAACCTTGATCGTCATTATGTGGTTCATTCCGATGTTAAGGAGTTTGGTTGTGAATCGTGTGGGAAAAGATTTAAGCGTAAATTTGAACTTAAACAACATAATACGGCCCATTCGGATGTAGAACAGTTGAGGTGTGATACATGCAGGAAAGAATTTGTTACTAAACTTGAACTAAGACGACATAATATGGTCCATTGTGAATTAAAACAGTTTAGGTGTGATACATGCGGGAACAAATTCAAGCGAAGCTATGAACTAACTTGCCATGTTAAGATACATTCTGATGTCAAGGAATTTAAATGCAAAACATGTGGTAAAGAATTTAGGAGTCACATTGAACTTCGGCGCCATGGTGTAATCCATTCTGACGTCAAGGAGTTTAAGTGTGGGATATGTGGGAGAGAGTTTAAGCTTAAAAATCCACTTCGGCGCCATCTTTTGATTCATTCTGATATAAAGAAGTACAAGTGTTCCACATGCGGTAAAGAGTTTAAGCGTCATTTTGAACTCACTCGACACATTGTGGTCCATTCCATTGTCAAGAATTTCAAGTGTAAAACTTGCCGGAAGGAATTTATGAGTAACAGTGAACTTCAGCAACATGTTGTGACACATTCTGATGTAAGGGAGTATCAGTGTGCCATATGTGGAAAAGAGTTTAGGAGTAAATGTGGTGTTAAGAAACACATTTTGGTGACACATGTAAATGCAAACAAAAGTAACATGTGTAGGAAAGAATACGTTACAAATGAAAATGAGTCCCCCACATTGACTGATGGTGAAGCCATGTTGGAATGTGAATCATATAGGAAAGATGATATAAATCCACATGGATTTGAGACCTCTATATCGAATGATGGTGAAGAGTTTGATTGTGAAACGGATTTGGAAGATAGCAAGACTCCAAATGAACTTGAGTCCCCTTTATCCACTGATGGTGAAGAGTTTATGGATTGTGAAATATGTGTGAAAGATGGTAAGACTCCACATGATCTAGTGTTACATGTATCCACTGATGGTGAAGAGTTTGATTGTGAAACAGATGGGAAAGATAGTAAGACTCCACATGAACTTGAGTTGAGTATATCGACTGATGGCGAAGAGTTATAGAAAGTAAAACTGTGGAGACCGCACCTGAATTTAACAACCGCTTTCATGTTCTGATGATGCGTCCTGAGGTAAACGAGTTCAAGTGTGAAATTTGTAAAAGAGAATTTAAGCTTAGAGTTTCGCTTAGACGCCATGTTACAAGGACCCACGCTGACGTTAAGTTATATACCTGTTTAAATTGTGGGAAAGAATTTAAATTTAGATTTTGTTCTAGACGAGCCACACTAATGTAAGCAACGGGTTTTAGCTGTCAAATTCGTGGGTGGAAATGTGACCTTTAATCGCAGCTAGGGCGCCTATAGTTGCCAAATGTGAGTGACTTAAGACACCATCCGGTGACTAATTTGAATGTCAAATAGTCTTCATTTGAGACTTTAGTTTGAAACCCCGAGTAATTAATTTGTGCATGTAAACTAAATTTGAATAATTATCTTATGTAAACATATTATTTTATGCATCACATGTAAGGATCTTTTGGTGACCTGTAATTCAATTGCGCCTTGTTTTGAGGTTCAATAATTTAAAATGTGAAACACGGCTACCTTTGTTGTAGTTGGTCGTAACTAAAGCAATGTTTATTGTTTATTCTCATGTTTCATATTTTTGTAAAATATAATGTATTTAACTTGTGGTTGTACGCAATCTTAAGCAATAATTATACAATTGCTCATTCTAATGTTCATAATGTAAACGAGTAAAAATTAATTTGATTGTGGTTGTACGTAAACTTAAACAATATATACACTTGCTAATTCTAATATTTCATAATGTAAATGAGAAATAAAAACTAAAAGGGATATGATTGTGGTTTGATTGTGTGTAAACTTAACTAATTAAGCGAGCGAAGCGAGCGTTTCCATTTGACTCTGCTGGAAAAATTAGTCACTGTTTTTTTTTTCTTGTTTGTTTGTTTGTTTGTTTGTTTGTTTGTTTTTTGTTTTTTTTTTGTTTGTTTGTATGTCTCGCCATAACGTTCGAACGGAGGCTCGGATCGAGTTGAAATTTTGACCATCCACAAGCTTCGTTCTCGATTGAATGCCATTAGTTTTGTGGCAAAATCGTTCAAAAAGTTAAAAAGTTACATTAAAGTTAATCGAAAGTTTTTTTTTCAAACTAAACGGCGACAAAATCTGAGATGGTCAAATCATTTAGAATGTCCGTCCGGTCACGAATATGTTAATTTTACTTTGATCCGATAAGCAGTGTAGATGGAAATTACATTTTAACAAAAGTAACGTTACCATGGCAACGAAAATTCACACGAGAATTCTGGTCACTATGCACTGCCACCTAGAAGTAATCAAAATACTATCGAGGAAGCAGTGTATTATTTGTGATTACCAAAGAGTTAAAATAGTTTTCCCAGAGAAATAATGTCAAGGTCCTCTAGATGGCGGTGGATTTTATCCACAAAGTAAAGGTTTACCCACGGGTCTACCCAAATACCTTGCCAATAATAAATAATATTGGAAACATGGCCCCGTGGACTGCGAACGTCGCAAATTTTAAAATTTAAAAAAATGTGCAAATGTCGGTCTAGTTAAAGCACGTGCTCGCTTATCAACGCGTCCAACTGAGCGTTTCCTAGTGTAACTAACTAACTAATGTAAAACAATAATTCGACGGGAAACGTGTGGATATCATCGAAAGTCCAATGAATAACACATATTGAGTTTTACATTTTTTGGGCAATTAAAGTTGTTAATATATGCCCCTCTGCAGGTAAAAAAGGTATGTATTTGATAGGACAATTGTGAAGGGATGTCCAAGGGCTGTTTAAGAGGACTCAATCCCTTGCATTCGCATTAGCGACTGAGCCTAGTTGAACACTTACAACAATACTAAATGTTGTAAAAGTTCAAGTTATTAGATGAGCGTAGCGAGCGAAGCGAAGATTCCATTTCACTACACTGGAGAAAAAATCCGGAATGTTTTTTTGTCTGTATTTTTGTCTGTTTGTTAGCACGATTCCGGCTAAACCGATACTCCAATTGCGATGAAATTTTATGGAGGCCTTCAAAATCTCTGAACTTAGAACTGCCACGTTTTTGAGCGCCATCGAAAAATTATTTCTCATAAAAATCGCAATTTTACGATTTTTTTTTCGATTTTTTGAAAATTAATTTTACTTATAACATCTACATGCTTTATCCGATTTTAATGATTTTTTCACAGAACTTTAATTTTATGAATTAAGATATTCGTGTGAAATTTGAGCACAATCGAAAAATTATTTCTAATGAAAATAGAAACTTTGTGGGTTTTTTTCTTTTTTTAAACAATTTTTTTACTTATTACACCTACATGCTTGATCCTATTGTAATAATTTTTTCACAGAACCTTGATTTTATTAATTTATATATTCGTGTGAAATTTGAGCGCAATCGAATAATTATTTCTTATAAAAATCCCTATTTTTTTCTTTTTTTCTTTTTTTAAAAATTACGATTAATTAAAAAAAAAAAATTGAAGTTTATTTTTTATTAAATTAAATTAAATTTAAAAAAATTTGAACTTAGTAATAATTTTTTCACAGATCAACAGAAAATCCGCATAACACATGGCAGCTCAATGCACCAATACGCTCATCCAACAACGCGGCGGGACTTAAGCGTTTTCCTAGTAATCTTTAATCTGCAGAAATGATAATTAATGGCCAATACTGTTTTTGTTTTTCATGAAGGTTTTATGTCGAAAACTGCATTTTACGAGTTCATGGATTTAGGGAGTATTTTAAAACTAAGTCATTGCTATGGTTTAAATATCTGATAAGGTATACTGAGAATCAGTCACGGGTGGACACTAAAAATGCTCGTCATAAGGACTTATCTGACTAAGGTTTAACTAGATTGAAAATTTTTCAACTTTCTAGCTCTAGAAACTGGAGAAATATATTTCTTACGCTATAAACCATAAACCTGTGTAGCGGCCTCCCATAACCAACCTTCCTCAATCTACTCAATGTCTATTTATTTACAGTGTATGCCTCAGCTTGGATTGTATATTAGAATATTACGAATCTAAATCGTAAGAAATCTGATGTATTGCACACAAAATTGTCGAATCCGGAATCCTATTATTCCACATCTCTTTATTTTTTACATTTTCCTAATTCTGAATTTATTGTACCAATATTAAATTCTATAGTGCATGGTTTAATTTAGTATATTTTGAGGTAAGTAATGCTGGTTTGTTTGAATATTGTTATCGTTTTATTGTAGTCCCTATTGTGTTTTACTGATACGTTTTATTAGATTGTATAACCCATTTATTTTGGGTTACATTCTAGGTGCATACTGTTAATTTGAATTAGGATCCTGGTTTAATAATAATTATGTTATTGGATGAGCGATGCGAAGACTTCAATTTCACTGACCCCACCCCAAAAAAAAAATTAGCTCGGGTGTTGTTTTATTTTTTTTGTATTTTTGTTTGCTCTATACTGGGCTAACGGCATATGCGATCTTAATGAAAATTGGTGGGGACCTTCTAAATCACTGATCTTAGACCGGCCACGTTTTTGGGTACAATCGAAGAAATATTTCTCGTGAATACCGTACTTATACGATTATTTCCGATTTTCAGTGCGATATTTTCGTGACATTTGGGCCGATTCTGCCCTAACGGGTGGGGCTACAAGGTTCATATTTTACATGGATATTAAGGTTATGGTGATGTAGTACCTTGTGAAGAAAAGGTTGAAAAAGTTAGCCAGAATCCATAGAATAATGGTTTTAATATGAGTTTTTTTAGGTATATAATAACAATTAACAAGTAACAATAGAAACTTGACAACAATTACCTACAATGCGTTCAAAAAACACTTGCAAAAGTAAAGAGATCCCACGCAAACTAAAAACTTACAAAAAAGCTCATCCATCAACGCGACTAAAAAAAGCGTTTGCGAAGCTTCCTATTGTATACTAGGAAAACGCTTAAGTCCCGCCGCGTTGTTGGATGAGCGTATATGGTGCATTGAGATGCCATGTGTTACGCGGATTTTCTGTTGTTCTGTGAAAAAATCATTACTTAGTCGAAGAATTTTTTTAATTAAATTAAATTAAATAAAAAATTAACTTAATTGTTTAAATTAATCGTAATTTTTTTAAAGAAAAAAATCGTAAAATTGCAATTTGCATAAGAAATAATTATTCGATTGCGCTCAAATTTAACACGAATATATAAATTCATAAAATTAAGGTTCTGTGAAAAAATCATTACAATAGGATAAAGCATGTAGGTGTTATAAGTCAAAGAATTTAAAAAAAAATCGAAATAAATCGTAAAATTGCGTTTTTTATGAGAAAAAAATTCCCGATTGCGCTCAAAAAAGTGGCAGTTCTAAGTTCAGAGATTTCGAAGGTCTCCATGAAATTTCATCGCAATCGGAGTATCGGTTTAGCCGGAATCGTGTTAACAAACACACAAAAATACAGAAAGAAAGAAAGAAAGAAAGAAGAAAAAAAAAAAAAAACATTCCGGATTTTTTTCTCCGGTGTAGTGAAATGGAATCTTCGCTTCGCTCGCTACGCTCATCCAATTATTATTTTCAGGGGTATAGTATCACATTTTATAATTCTGTGTTGAAGGACCGTGCTTTATGTGATATTCCTAATTATTATGTTAATTGTGTATCGATAATCATTGATCAGTAATAAATAAATGAAACCAAGGCAGGGGAAAGGAAGGTTAGGAGGAAAGGATTGTGTATAGATGAATAAAAAATAATAATGCAAATCTTCTGAGTCTGTGTGTGATGACTGATAGTGATTTATGTTTGTTTAATTTAATCCTGTGTGGTTACCTATTTCCCATTTCCATAGAATATCCATTTTTCTTCATTTTAGGCTTACATTGTTTCTTCTATACATTTATTTTGTTAATTTGAAAATAATGTAATTACTGTTTGTTATTTTGTTTGTGGCGATGTGTTTGTGCTAGATGTGGGCTCACACAAAACAACAACAACAACAACAACAACAAGTCAGGGTCTTCTAGATACTTATGTTGAGTACTGTGCAGCTGTAAAGGGTTTCTGCTGGATCTCCGCCTAGCGGAGGATCGTCTAACTCTCTAGGTTAGGTCGTCGCAGCAGCGAATTAGAAGCCATTCTGGGCTAACTTTTTGTAACGCGTTATGGCCGACCATGTGTTATTCTTGACATGCTCTTTTAAAATTGTCTTTTTATAAGTATTAAATACGAAATATGCCGGGTGTGCAGCAATTAATTGTACAGGACAATCTGATGAAGAATTTAGACTTATCGATCCACTGTTTCATCAAGAAGACGGGCGAAATGGCTCCAGTTTAAAAGACGGGACAACTGGACTGTCAACTTCTGATTTCAAGACTGAGGTTAGTTTTCTTTTAAAATACTTTGGCCTTACCCACCTAGGACCAGTTATTATTGTCTAGGCTATTGACCAGGCTTATTTAAATGTTTAGGTTTTTGCTCCCATGCCAATTGAAGGGCTAGGCCTAGGGCCTAGCCTAGGTCCCAACCTTAAGTATTTTGAGGTTACGTTCGTAAGCCTAGGCCTTTGTGTAGGGGCCTAGGCCTATCCAATTATTCAATGCCTAGCCTAGGCCCTAGGGATTGGATACACAAAGGCCTAGGCTAGGTCTAGGCCCTACGCCAACCCAAAGCTAGGACTGATCTTAGTACACGCAAATGGGGCCTAGACCCAGGCGACGTAATTTTGTAATAGCTAGGCCTTATTGATTTACAAAACAGTCCTAGGCCTAGCCCCATGCCTAGGGGCCTAGGCCTAGGCCTAGGCTTAGTCCCCCTAGGCATAGGGCTAGGCCTAGGCTTAGGCTTGGCCCTACATAGATAGACTACTACTACTACTATACTAGAATACTAGATCTGCATATGATATGCCTTAAGTTAGCTGTATGGGCCTAGGCTTATATTTTTTTGTCCGATTGTAGGCGTAGGCCTAGCCTATGTCACACTAAGGTACACCTTAAGACGGAGTGTAGACGATATGTTGGACATAAAAATTTGCTGTGTACATAATCGTTCGTGGGAGAGGCAATCGCCTTTTCCATTTTTGGCGAAACTCCATTTCGGTTAAAATTTCTTTGTAGGTACTATTTGAAATAGAAACGTTAGGCCTTTGGTTTTGTGGTGTTGTTTTTTCACATCTAATGGTGTATTTTTGAGTATTTCTGTGACAGAAATGAATGATGATTTTATTTTGGACCCCCCCCCCCCCCCCCCCCCCCCCCCCACCCCTAACCGTGCCGCCAACCGAATAAGTTCTGTGTTATGTGTACCGTACATGGTATCGCTGATAAGGCTAACCGCTATGCTAACCGACTGTCAAATGATGCTTGTATATCTAGGCTTGTAAGATTTCATTTCATTTATTTTTTTCAGATAGGCCTGCAGCCTGGAGATTCTGAGACGTCCAACCTTCACACCCTGACCACAACTATTTCAAGATGAAGAAAACAGATACGCCTACAAAATGTCCAGGTTTGTACAGTTCTACGCTTAGCACTAGGTGATCATGATGCTTTATTAGCTCATGGGTCAACTTTCCATGTTACGGGGCAGTTAATAGGCCACGGATATTCCTCTGTCTGAGCTTGGCACTCATCAGGTCACGGGTAATGCGAGCCCTGATGCATGTTTTCAGCAATATGAGCTAAACGGTAGTGGGTTTGAATTTGTCCAGCACAAGTTACAAAACTTTGTTATAAGTTGCGAAACAAAAAATATTGCTTGCCTTCCACCTTGCTATAGTAGGGGTGGCTACATGTAAACGTTAACCGATTTTCCCCTATTTATGTTGAAGGGTGCATCCCGCTGAACGGATTGCTCAAGAACCAAATCGTTGTTCATAGGCCTATATATGCATGAGCGGCAAAGTGGTCTTAAATTATGAAAAAGTAAATGCTCCTGTAGGCCCTACACTTACATTTTTAAATATAGCAATAGCAATAGCGATAGCACAATTATAATGCACTACATAATTATTATGTCATTTCATGTCACGAGTTGACACTGGTTTCTAGGTGTGGGGCCCCTATTGTCCACTTGTTTAATTAATGTGCAGGTACTGGTAGGCTCTAGGCCCTAACAGCAAGAGTTACCTAAATATGATATGGCCTAATCTTTCATGTTTTACCTTCTGTTATAGGTTCTCTCTCCAGATTGTGAATGTGAGGCCAGGCCTCCCAACTCTGGCGCAGTGAGCTTCTCCAACAGGATCGTACACCTGCAACCGCGCCCCAGGTGCTAAAACTTGCCCTATGCAGCCACCTATCAAGACGTCCACCACTGAAGCCACAGGCGTCCCCCACCGCATCCTCCATCATCACAACAACACTGCCTCGCTTCCAACGTGGTCTACCAACTTAATGCCCTCAGTGTCCGGCAGAATATGTAGGCCTCACCTCAAACGAACTGAGAACCCGCATGACAGCTAGCCCCCCCCCCCATCAAAGTGTTAAACCTGTGGCCCAGCATACTGTTGAACATTTACCTGTCTTTTAAAGAGTTTCATTACCATAATCATCAAGGCGCTTCCCGATGACTACAAGCAGTTGAAACTCAGAAACTGGGAACTGTCACCCATACCACCAGGTCCCGCCAGCTTCCTAACCTGGACCAACACACGGCAAGCGTGCCCTCTGCGTAACTCTGGATGTGCCGCAAATGTTGATCCTTACTTTTTTGTGTCAGAAAATGAATATTTCTACTTAAATTTTTGTACCAACAGTACAGTAAAGCAGCAGGTAAAAAAAACATGAAATATTGGGTAATAAATTGCAAAAAGTTAATAAATTTGAGTGAAATTTGAACATGCGACCCTCAGCCACTACTCCAAAGTGAGCGATAAATATTGCGAATTTTGACCACTACGCCCCTATATAAGTTGCAGGTTTGCACATAGGCCTACGTTAGTTAATAAAAGATTGTTGTTAATGTTTTCCTTATCTAGAAATTCTCTTTTAGTGCTAGAATAATTTATTTGTGTCATTTGGGACTGGTATTTGCTTGCACTTTTTATCATCTGGACAAACATCGCCAGAGACAATTCGGCCACTTTAGGATATTGTTCAGGAAGGATATGCTAATGTCTATCTGACAACATTTCCACATTTCACATTCATGTTTCCTACATAGGCCTAAGTTTGGCAAAGTAGGCCTACTATCAAGCAAGACATTCTCTATATGGCACATGTATTGCCAGTTCATTAAAAAAATGGGTAATATGACAATTTACTCTGATGGACAACCACACTATCCTTCCTAAACAACCATCTAAAATTTTACAATCTTTAGGGTGAAAAAAATTGGTTCAAAAGTATTCCAGAATAAACCTTCGCATTCCGCATTGAAGCTTGATTTGACAGTGCATTCAATCAGCCTTATTGGGTCATTATGTTAAAATTTTAGCATTTATTGTACAAAATACTATTAGGATGTTTTTACGTACTTTTTTATCACAAAAAAAAACCTGTTACTTAAATAAAATTATGAGCCCTGTAAAAATGCCATCACCATCTCATAATGTTAGGTGTAGTGTAGGCATGGCATAGGCCTACTGTAAAATCAATATTTTTTAAATTTGCAATCTGATAATAGTCCAGTCACAGACATCAATCATCCACATAATCACAAAAATAATTATGTAGGCCTACAATTAAAATAAATTATGTTGAAATGCATGTTTATTGATTCACTGATTTAGCCTGATGATTTTTGCAATGTATTTTGAGTATTTTCAAAATACAGATGTATTTTTGTATTTCAAATACAAACTTGTCAATGTATTTTCATTTTGTATCTTGTAAACAATTTGTTAAATATATCTCTGGTTATACCTGTATTATGTATGTCAAAGAGAATAAAGACTTAGCCCCTATCTACGTAAAATTATTAATTTGTTTAAATATTTGTATATACTAGTACCTAGTCTAGGCCTACATTTTCTGTAGGCCTATCCTTTTGTTTAGGCCAAGAGTTTAACTTCTCATAGCTAGGCTTAACCATTTGAAGGCATGCTATTTCTTGTTATGTATTCATTAGCCAGCGGTTTAGCCGGTTCCCACACAAATACCGAAGTTAAGCAACGTTTGGGTGTGGTCACAGGGAGAGTGGGTGAATGCTCTGCCCTGAAACTCGCGTATTCCACTGGCTAGAGCAGATGGGGGGTTTGAGAGCTAGTGTAACAGCTTTGTTCTCCTCGACGTCTGCTCGGCGGTCCAGGTTAGTGGAAGAACCTATATGACTGTCAAGGTTTCACCATCCTTTCGGATGGGACGTAAAGATGTTTGTCCCCTTGGTACTTGTCGAAAGGAGCAGGCTAAAGTGCCGGTACCGTGTTTACCCTCTACCTTTATATTCATACTTCATCCTCATCTATCACCACTCATCGGCACTAGGGCCTATCAAATCAATTGTTATATGTATTATATTACTAAAGGTCCTGTCAATTTGCAGTTGCATACAAACCACTAACCACATCCATTGTCAATAATCTATTCAGTTTTTGTAGTAGGCCTACTGTATTATCATTGGTATTAATATTATGCAGCAATAAAGTAGGCTTATCCCAATCCTGCACCACACCATCCTTTTTTTATGTTGGCTACGTTGGCTGAACCATATTTTATTGGATCTCTGGATATCATAACTCTGCCTACCATACTCTTTTAAGTGAAGAGAAAATTTTTGCCAAAAAGAAGGGGGGAAGACAGTATTTGGGCCCATTATTCATAAATCATAAAAGTCCTGTCACTTAAATAAGATTATCAGCAAATATAGTGAGCCTTACTTATTAAGTAAGCCTGTTGAGTAACTTAATTGTTAATTTTAAAAAAAAATGCTAAGTTAAGATAAAAATGTTTAAGTAGCCTACTTGCCACCATGTATAATACATATTTGCAAGGTATAAATAAATAAAATAAAAAATGTAGAGCCTTATAATAAATAAATACAATTAAAACCTTACTTCCAAGTCTACTCCTTATTTAAACACTATTATTATCACATTGTGTTGCTTTGGGTACAAGGCATGTTGGAAATAAATTATCAAAAACGGGAGTATAGAAATAAAATTTTAATAATAATAAGAAAAAATTGCTCATGGATATAAACATCACACTATAACATAGGGATTTGAAATTATTTTATTTTGTTAATTACTTTACAACAAATTACTAGCTTCATTATTATTGTGTTGTCAATTTTCTTATCTCGAATTTCACGCGATTCTTTTCTGGCCTCTATATCGTTATTTTGTGAACAAGTTTTAGGGCGCGCTATAAGTAGATGTTCACTTTGCTTTTTAAAATTCCCTCTATTTCTCGTGTATAGGCCCAAAATGGCCGCTATACATTGTGGAACGGGTTGCGACGACGACCTAACCTAGTGGCCACACGAGCGAGTTAGACGAGCCTCCGCCAGGTGGCGGAGATGTAGTAGACCTTGTGCAGCTGTGCATAGTATCAAGTGGACCATAGATACTACTATACGCGTTTCCAAGCAAAGGGGTTGCTACCTTGGGGGCGAAAAATGCAACTGTCCGATCAGTGATAGTCGGAGGAGCGCGCTATGCGCTTACCTGAAGAACACATGTCATTCCGTGTTGTCACTTATAAATATGTACAATCACAGGTACATTGTCGATGCTTTCCCAAAATGTTGTTAATTGATGATAATCAAAAAGCATGGGGGTGCACCAAAATGATAAAATCGCTCTTTAATATGCGGGATTCGAGACCATGTCCACCAGAATATTATTGCTATATACAGACCTGCGCCCCATGCACCCATGAGACACCGAGGGTGGCATTTGTAACCATATTACAATTCTCTGAGTTGTAATATCATAATAAATCATTGGTATTTATAGGCTATATACTAAATATAGGCTAACAGGGTACGATAAATACTAAATCAAATTCAAACCGTCAAGAATGGTCGCAATGAAGAGGAAACACACACATACAGGATCGCGCGCTTCTCATGGCACTTTTAATTGAGATATACTTCTTTAGTTTTATTATGATAATTTAATATAAATAAAGTCATAATAATAATAACAAAACAATAACAAAAATAATAATAATTGTATTAGGGCTTATGCACATGCCCCAACTCTTTTTCTACCTAATATAATTAATGTAGGCCTACATACACCGTTTACCCTCATTGTTCATTTATTACATAATATTATACATAATATCATAATAAATACGATTTTATATTATTACAATAGAATAAGTATAATGATATGACCTTCAAGATTTTAAAGCTGTCTGCAGAATAACGCGTCATGCCATTATTGACATACAAAACAATAAAACAAATAGGCCATCAGCTATTCAATAGGCCTACTTTTAAGTTTAAAAAAAAACAGTAGTCCTAAAAGTGTATAGAAGATAAATATATATAGGCCTACTCCGATTGCGTTTACATAGTAAAACGATGTAGAAAACGTGCAAAATAAGTGTAGGGCTATAATTTGCTAGAATCCCTTTTGATTTTTAGATAAGTAAATTATTGAAATTATTAGTATTGGTGGGCAACATTTTTTTGGCAAAATATCATCGATCTTCATCATTGAACATTATTTAGTACACTCTTGTTTCTGTATTTAATAGTTTAACAGTGTGGTTTGTTCTTTCGAGCTAATATCATCAAATAATCTCAATTATTTGTTGTAATTTAAAATACCATTAAATTCCCGTTTTTTATAAAGCCGATCCCCAAAACTTACGAATTTAACTAATAAAATACGCGGACGATATGACATAATCAACAATGTTTTCGCAAATGATCAGAAATGTAACAAAAATCAAGTTGAACCTAACTGAATATACAGCGCCCGCCGTAAGCAGCTCGCCTCTATCACCGATCGGTCCGACATCTTGCGTTTTAGTGCTGCCATCTATCTTTGCTTGGAAACGCGTATACCTCCACCCGTAACTTGGACTTGGACCGAATTTGCTAACCTTTGCGCTCTCTGTCTGGCGCGGCGCGCGCACCATGCTAACCAGTCTCAGTAAGCGCGCGCATCACATAATGTCTGCCGCGCGGTTCAAAGAAATAGTTAACCTTATAATAATATAATGCGAATAGACATATAGCGGACGTGAAAAAATATAACAAACCTTTATCGTTTCTATTTAAAATATAAAGGACTATTTATCATCCATAAACAAAAAAACTCAACACCTTTAACGTTTCTATTTAAAATTTAAAGGACTTTCACCCGAAAAGGAGTTATATTAATTGTTATCATCCATAAACAAAACAACTACAAAATCCTTAACGTTTCTATTTAAAATATGAAGAACTTTATCGCAAAAGGTACTTTAATTAATTAATATCATCCATAAACAAAAACACCTACAACACCTTTAACGTTTCTATTTAAAATATAATGGATTTTCACCCGCAAAAGAGTTTTATTAATTGTTATTGAATTTATAATTAATGTTATAAAAGAAAAACATAAAGAATAGAATGTAAAAAAAAAACACCTTGGCGGAGGTTTGAACCAACAAATTCTCATTTAGAAGTCGAACCCGCTACCACCCTGCCACACAGCGCTGTGTTGATCGCCCGCCTACAAACGTGTTGGGTGGTAACGACTGTGGCCGGCTGCCGCGGAAAGGTTAGCCAATTCGGCTAAACGATTCAATCCTCCACCCGTAGTCGTTCGTTAGGCCTTGATGGGTGACCTATAAGGTCGATAAAAGTAGTTGGCGCGTCACGTGGTTGGGGGCGTTGTCTAACCAAGTAACCCATGTTTGCTGTGCACTCAATAAGGAATTAATAATTACTAACTATTATTTAAAAATAAAATATAATAAATAAATAATAAAAATAATAATAATAAAAAGTAATAAAAATATTATGCAATATAGCGGACGTGAAAAAATACACAAAAACCTACAAAACATTTAACGTTTCTATTTGAAATATAAAGGACTTTCATTTGAAAAGAAGTTTGATTATTCATCCAACAACAAAAAAAAACTTCAAAACCTTTAACGTTTCTATTAAAAATATAAAGACCCGAGAAGACGTTTAATTAATTGTTATCACCCATGAACAAAAAAAAACCTACAAAAACTTTAACGTTTCTATTTAAAATATAAAAGACTTTTACATGGAAAGGAGTTTTATTAATTATAATTAAAAAATAAACAAAAATAACCTTCAACACTTTTAACGTTTCTATTTAAAATATAAAGGACTTTCACCCGAAATGGGAGTTTTACATAAAGAATAGATTGTAAAAAAAAATTACCACCACGGAGATTTGAACCGGGGTACCTAGGACCAAGAGTCTAACCCGCTACCATCCTGCCACACGGTGCCGTGAGAGCGGGTCGCCTACAAACGTTTTGGGTGGTATGGACGATGGCCGCTGCAGCAGTCGGTAAGGCAGTCGAGTCACCCATCAAGGCCTAATCCGTCTTCCCTCCACCCGTAGATGTGCTACTCTCTGCAGGCGACATGAAGAACTGTTTGAGACTAGTGGCGGTGCGCCTTGCTCGGACTTTTAACTAACTGAGGTTATGTGGTAATGCAGTTCCCTACTATTTCTACTTATTATTCTGAAATATAAAAACTAAATTTACTAACAATGTAACTACAAAAATAGAACACATGGTTAACAATAAAAATATATTATTTATTGAAATACAAGACAATTTGTATACAATCACATTTTTCATAGTTATTAGTTATAAAATAAATAATAATATATTCAAAGAACATGGTATAAATTACAACATGATTAACATAACATGATGGAAATACAAACATGATTGTGAAGGGATTTTGATATACGTAGGTAGTGAAATTAGGCATGACGAAACCCGACTTTTTTTACGACCCGGGTACCCGTCCACTTTACCCGCGGGTTACCCAGGTAGTAACACAAAAAATCGTGTGTGATGGTGTCTAATGGACTAATATCTCGGACGTAATGCTGTTCTGATTGATTGATTGGATATTGCTTTACGTCTCATATTTATGCAACTTGGCTAATCGAGACGAAGGGAGGGACGTAAGGGGTGACGCGGGGGGACAAGGGTGGACAGGCCTGCAGCCACAAGCGTATGGGGAGGGCAGGGGTTCCCCACGTCGTGGTCGTCTCCGTCTGTGTCATCATCCGTCTGTGTTTGTCAACTCCCCTAATCACGGCCCCACGGGCCAAACCACGAGAAGGGTGCGAGTTGGAATTTGATGGCCCAATGCTGTTCTATAAACAATGACGTGCCGATGAAGTAGAATCACGAAAGAAAGAGGAACAGCAGCGAGCCGAGATAACACTCACGGTTCGTTACATGTTTTATATCTTGTCAGTCATAGTCAAGTCAAGGTCACAATGCGTTGGCGCGGGGCGTGGGAGGGGTGGGGGGCTGGAGCCCGAATGAGAGTCAACATGATAAGGAAAGGCAATTATCACCATGGGTGATAGCTTTTAAGTTTTGAATTCTAGCAGATTGAAAACATAAGTGATGTTGTGACTGGTATTATTTACGCGGTATAATCTCTGGAAGATCGCATGAGCAGTTAGGCAGGAGGGGTGGGGTGGGGGGGGGGCATACTCAGCACACTACAACAAGTCGGCGGCATAAACAAAGGACATTATAATTCAGAAGAAAAACGCCGTCAATAAGCACAAAAGATAATGAGAAAGCGCATGTTTACATTAGCCTTACGCCTAAAATGTGACATCTCAATTCAGGAACTGGGTTAGTGATGATAGATAGTGATGTAAGAAATTCATAAAACCTGACAGTGATCAGACATGTCTCTTGTCCAATGTGGTATTATTGTACCCGTTACGCCATCTTTCTTCATGGTAGCTGGTGGCGGGTTGACTTCTTGGATGTCACAGATGTAGTCCTCATGGCGTCATCTTGATCATCATAATGGTATGCAGGGCTCAAAAAATACCATGCCCGAGATGACCGGGGCATGTAAAAAAAGTAGTCGGGCACGTAGATTATTTTCCCACATGCCCGTCTAGGCATGTGGGAAGTCTCACTATTGCCCGCGCTTAGCCCTTAGCTCTCGCCGCCTGGGAAAAAAGATAAGTCCACTTGTCCAGTAACAGGCCCCATGCGTGGTGATTGCAGGCCATTAAGATAACACTCACTGTTCCTTGCGTCTGGTTTATATATCTTGTCACAGTCTAGTCAAGGTCACGATGCGTTGGCGCGGGTTGGGAGGGCTGGAGCCTGAATGCCAGTAAACAAGATACGGAAAGGCCAGCCTTGGTCATCTTGGTCTTCATAATGGCATGGTAGTCTTCACTCTTCATGTCATCTCATCTTCTTGGATGTTAATGTGTTATAGTTGGCCGATTCATACAGCCATTAGCAAGAAACTGCCTACGGGCTATTCCGTACAATTAATTTAAAACTAATAAGGGCATAGCCTAGCAATACTCGTCCTGGGCCCTTTCTCACCTTTGATGGTCAATGATAATCACTTTCTATATTGATTGGTCAGTACATTGAAACATTTTATTATGCCTCGAAATTATTGCCTTCGAATATTGTAGGCCTACTTAATTGCCATGTGACTTTCACGTGCGTTTCTAAGACTTTTGTTTTATCAATATTTTGAAGTAAACAACTGCTATATCGGCCAATAATCGATTAGTCGCGCAAACAAAAAAGCGACGATAACACTGATGCTCGGACTTTGAACTACTGAAACTCGAAATAAATGAAGGAACACTGCCACACGATTTAGCATTGCTCTTTCAGCACCCTGAAGTGGACCTTGGAGCACGTAAACTTGTTCGGTTCGGCGTTGTATGGGCGTTTTCACGTGAGTTGCTTGTGCTCTAGAACAATTTTTATTATTAATTAGTTATATTCCGGTGGCATATTATTCACTTGATGTATAATATACTAATTTACTATAGGCTTTGGGAGGCTTACTGTAGGCCTAGCCTAGGCTAGGCCTAGGCCTAGCACGTTAAATGACTGCAAAGTGGGGTTAGGGTAGCTAGGCCTAGGCCCTAGGCATTAAAGGGATTGGATACACAAAGCCCTAGGCTTTGTGTATCCAATCCCTTTGGGCTTCTTTGGGGGCCCTAGGCCTAGGCTAGGCCTAGGCCTTGTTTTTGTACTGGCCTAAGACAGGCGATGACTAGGCATTAAGGCCGATGCACAATTGCCCGGTAACGAGAACGGGAACGGGAACGGGTAGAAAGTTAAATCACACGTTAACTTACGACACGATGCACAATAAAGCTTCCCGTTGCCGGTCGTTCCCGTATCCCGGCAACGACAACGGGAACATCACCAAGTTTTAACTTTCCGTAACGTTCCCGTCCAGTACCTTACCGGTACTGTAAGAATCGGAATCAAGATGTCCACGGCCTGAAACTATTTTATCAGCTGATTGATGGTTTATACGCGAAATATATTAAATAAACACGAGCGGAATAACAAAATAACAAAATATAATTAACACATTTATTATTTGATTTGTTCCCGTCGGCTTGCTTCACGGGCTGTTGTGCATCAAAGCTCTTAACGTTAGCGTCTTCCCGTTCCCGTTCTCGTTACCGGGCAATTGTGCATCGGCCTTAAGAGCTTCGATGCACAACAGCCCGTGAAGCAAGCCGACGGGAACAAATCAAATAATAGGGGCCTAAGTGTGTTAGGCCTAATATATTTTGTTATTTTGTTATTCTGCTCATGTTTATTTAATATATTTCGCATATTACTCGCGTATAAACCATCAATCAGCTGATAAAATAGTTTCAGGCCGTGGACATCTTGATTCTGATTCTTACAGTTACCGGTAAGGTACTGGACGGGAACGTTACGGAAAGTTAAAACTTGGTGATGTTCCCGTTGTCGTTGCCGGGATATGGGAACGACTGGCAACGGGAAGCTTTATTGTGCATCGTGTCGTAAGTTAACGTGTGATTCAACTTTCTTCCCGTTCTCGTTGTCGTTCTCGTTCTCGTTACCGGGCAATTGTGCATCGGCCTTTAGCAGTGATGTATTCGTAATTTGGTAATTATGAACAATTCCTTCCGTATTATGTCAAAACGTGGATTTAAAAAAACAACGTAAAAACACACCTAAAACATCATTAAATGCAATTTCTGACCGGCACAACAACAAGTAAGTAGGCCTATCCCCAACCTCGTTTTTAACGGAAAGGATTTCGGGTGCGCTCTTATCGACTATATCCTAGAACTAGCGCGGCGTACTACAACTAGGCGGAAAGTTCGGCTAACTTAAGATAGATAGATATAGATAGATAGATTTATTTGCATAATGTCAGACTCCTCCCATGTAACCATGTTACGTCCCACTACCCTACCTACCCTACCATGTTGTCATGTTACATGTGTAACGAAAGTACAAGTATCCCCAACCTCGTTTTTAAAGGAAAGGATTTCGGGTGCGCTCTTATCAATTATATCCTAGAACTAGCGCGGCGTACTACAACTAGGCGGAAAGTTCGGCTAACCTTTAACGAAAGTACACCGCCATAGGCCTTGGCTCGGCCTACAGACAGCCTAGAAGGTGTACTGTTTTTAACAATTTTTAACACACTTTTTACACATTTCCAAGGTAAGCTTAGTAAAGCCTTTGTGAAAGTTATTTTTCCACTCTGACAATAATACGGAATTGTTCATAATTATCCGTAGTTTTTATTTTGTGTAGGGCCTATAGCCTACGCTCTTTCCAAGCAAATGTACATGCTTTCGTTCAATGGGAGGTCTGGGGGGGGGGAGGCCGACCAGCTAATGCGGGTCTGGGGCACACAGACCCAGATTTTGTTTTGTTTTATACAGTGCAATTGGTAGCTTTTAAGCGTTTTGAGGGTGCTATTATCATAGCCTATTTTTTTAATGAAATCATGCGACAGCAGTTCGTTTTAAACTTGGGCCTACTTTAATTTAAAAATCAATTTAAACTTAGCAGGTGTTACCAACGGGTGTAACAAATTACTCCCATTTGGGTCAGATTACCAATGAAAACTATCACTAGGCCTATAGTTAGCAAGGCATTTCAAACCGGCGTGGTGCAATCGCTTAGTCAAACTGATTTGAAAACCTTGGTAAATGTATTGAATTTGGGCCATGCGGTTTCATTTCAATCCAGTTGATCAATTAAGTTGAAAGTATCAAATTGCATTGATACACTTGTACCGTAGTTCAAACCGTTTCAGGCTGAATCGTTTTGACTAAACCGTTTCTGAGCTCTGTGATATAGGCCTAGGTCTACGCTCTACGTAGTCAATGATGGCGGTAGGCCTATGGCTGCTTGGTGCCTAAAAGAATTAAAATTTATTTGATTAGATATTCTGGGCCGACCTAGGTCTTCTGAATAGTGTTGGATATACAAGTAAGTTCGTAATAGGCCCTACTGGCATAGGCTAGCCTACATATTATTAGGCCTATCTAGGGCGCCGCAGCCAAGTCCCAGTGCGCTAAGGGGAGGCCTAGGCTAGGCTCCTACACACTCGGGCACACAGCAAGCAGAGTTGAAACATGTTGGGGTGATTTCGAGCTTTCGAGGGTCACCCAGACGTATGAAACAAGATGTGAAATTGAAAACTAGCCCTATCAAAATCGGGTTTAGCATGTCAAATTTGGTTCGAGTAGGCCTATGGCCTTCCGAGCATTTCTTCTGGGTGAAAAAATTATTTGAGACATGGTCTAGCCCAGTGGTTCTCAACCTTTTGTAACTTGCGGACCACCATATGATTTTTCGGAAAACGTACGGACCCTACTATTCCAAATGAAGCCTATAGGCTATCTTAGGGATTGGGAGGGATTAGGAAAAAAATACACAATTATTAGTGTTTATTGATATTAATCCAATAGAAAATATATTAGGTACCTACCGGTAATGCAACTTGACATTTAATGCAGTTCCCTCTCAGTGCAACACTTGGGCCTGAGCACTTGAAACAAGTTTGTTGATTCTAGGAACTAGGAAAACGCTTTAGTCCCGTCGCGTTGATGGATGAGCTTTTTTATCAAGTTTTTAGTGTTAGTTCAAGTTTTTAGTTAGTTTTTTTTAAGCTGGGATCTCTGTACCTACTTCTTCAAGTTCCATTGCAAAATCATTTTTGTTAAATTGGAATAATTTTTATAAAGTAGTCCTTCTTATTGCTATGGTAATTAGAATGTCAAATATCTGTAGGCCCAAAGATTGCTTATGAACGCATTGTAGGTGATTGTTGTCAAGTATCTAAAGTTGGGCCCTAGTTGTTAATTATTGTTATACACTTCAAAAAACTCATATTAAGCCTAAACCTTTATTTCTATGGATTCTGGATAATTTTTTCAACTTTTTCTTTCAAAAGGTACTACATCACCATAACCTTAATGTCCATGTAAAATATGAACGTTGTAGCCCCACCCGTTTGGTCAGAATCGGCCCAAATGTCACAAAAATATTGCACTAAAAATCGAAAAAGATCGTAAAAGTGCGATATTCATAACAAATATTTCTTCGATTGTACCCAAAAACAATACACCTCTAAGTTCGGAGATTTCGAAGGTCCCCTCCAATTTTCATCAAGATCGGATATGCCGTTTGCCTGGTAGTTAGCCAACATACAGACAGAAAAACAAACAAAAAACAAAACACTTGAGCTATTTTTTTTGGGGTAACAGAAGTTAAAAAAAAATGAAAGTGAAATTGAAGTCTTCGCTTCGCTCATCCAATTAGGCCCTATGTTAGTTGTTAGGGAAAGACGTGCGCAGCGTAGATCGGATGTCGAGACGATTTCTTTGTTTTGTCATTGGCTGCTGTCACTGCGGAAAATCCAGATTCACACAAGTAGGTAGGTGGAAGAAAATGGTAGAAGGAATTTAATTGCACGTAGGCCTACACTTAGAATGGCGTGGTCATTTCGGACTTGAATCCAAAACGACGTCAGCGATGACGTGTTCTTCAACAGTTTAAGGGTGCCGTCAGAAGACAAATCAATCAAATCATTCTCATCCTCGATATCTAATTCCGTTATTCGTCGTCGTGAGTTGCAAATGGACCAAGAATCCACATTTCCGATACGTTGATCGTTCTCTGCTGGGAAATAAATAGCTATCAAACTTATCACACAATGCTGACAAGTGTGTTGAGACGAGTTCAGCCAACATGATTGTGTTCATTTCTAGGCCCTCGTCATCTACAAGGTCATTGAGCGTGGTAGCCTAAATACATTAAAGTTTGTAGCCTTCACCCTCTGATTCCATGCGCGCACTTTTCGTTTAAAAGCGTTGGGTCGGGGTATTAGCACAGAAATGCCTTAGCACAGAAACGCCGTTACACCGAAAATTGAATTGATATTTTGTTTAAGTTATTTGAGCAGTATGGGTCTTTACACCGAATCGCCGTAGCACCGAATTGCCGTTACGCAGAAAATTCGGCAAAAACGACAGTATGTGTCTTTAGACCGAAATTCGGTGTAACGGCCCATCCGGATGTACACAGAAACAAGTACTTTTAAACCAGCAAACTGCATGGTCCTTAGCACAGAAACGCCGTTACACCGAAAAGGAAAATGGGTGGAAATTCCTCTCAGAATAGCAGTGTCTGACTTGAGACCGAAATACAGAGTGTGCTTTGAAACCAAAATTCGGTGTAACGGCCCATCCGGATGGGCCGTTACACCGAATTACAGTATGTGTCTTAAGACCGAAATTCGGTGTAACGGCCCATCCGGATGGGCCGTTACACCGAATTACGGTCTAGAGACACAGACTGTGATTCGGTGTTAAGACATATACTGTTATTCGGTCTATAGTCACATACTGTAATTCAGTCTCAAGTTAGAAGTTTTTGCAGAATTTTCTGCGTAACGGCGATTCGGTGCTACGGCAATTCGGTGTAAAGACCCACACGGTCGTACTTCTTAACTGTTTGGTTATTTTCGGTGTAACGGCCTACTCGGTAGCTTTTAATTTTAGTTTCGGTGTAACGGCGTTTCTGTGCTAAGGCATTTCTGTGCAAATACCCCGACCCAAAAGCGTTGATTTTACTATGCATGTCAAAAACATTTTTCATAGGTTCCTGCAATCCAGGGGCGCCGGATTTTGAAAATTCTGAGGGGTGCTCAACTTCGTGGAGAAAGGACCAAGCACGGGTGGTTTGAGGGGCGGAGCCCCCCAACATCAGCGCCGCAGGCGAAAATGTGGAAAATCACGTTTTTAGAGTGCGTTTAGTGCGTTTTAGACAAAAATAGGGGGCTGGATGCAATACCGAAAAACTATTGTTTTTGTACCGCAAAAACTAGAAAACTACCAACAAGAGAATTGGAACACTAACGAGATAGATCATCATGTTACCAAAAAATGCAATTTTTTACAGTAAAAACTAGAAAACCGTAAAAAAAAATATGGAAGCAGCAACAAACAAAGAACCCCCGCCCCCTCACATGTTGTAGCTGACTGCAAGAAACAGTGGATATTGTTTCGTTACTTCAATTGTGATCACCATTAAAGTTGCAAAAATATTTCAAAATACAAAAACATTGTTTTAATCACTTTGATTGTTTCCAAGTGAATAATAGAAACCTTTTTTTTCTAATACCTCAAAACTTTGATAGTTATAGGCCTAACTTTTATTTTAGTCAGGATTTTTGGAGGGGTGCTGCGCACCCTTCCAAACAATCTGAGGGGTGCTTCAGCCCCTGAGCACCCACATAATCCCAAATCCAACATATTTAAGTGTTCAAATAGGCCTATGTCTGATAGGTATGCAAACTTAGCTAGCCAATCAAAATCGCGAAAACATTCTGTCGTAATTCGACTGTTTTGTAATTAAAAACAGAAGACCCTCCTGTCTTAGTTCATACAATCGAGTCAAGACTCGGCTACGGGACAGCCATCGCACTTCTGCGTGTATCAACAATGTGCGCTGGTCGGACCGGACGCCATTTTGTCACAAAGAATGCCAAATAGACGAGAGTTCAGAGCACTTGCTCTGATAAGGTTGACAACTTTAATGCTTGTTGTCAAAACTTCATTCAGCTCGGAGCACATTCGCATAGTAGCTAACATCTCTCTGTGAATGATACAACTAGGAAACGCTCAGTTGGACGCGTTGATAAGCGAGCACGTGCTATAGCTAGACCCACATTGCACATTTTTTAAAATTTTAAAATTTATGACGTTCGCGTTTCCAGTATTATTTATTATTGCCAAGGTATTTGGGTAAACCCGTGTGTAAATCTTTACTTTAAAATCCACCGCCATCTAAAGGACCTTGACTCCTTGGGAAAACTATTTAAACTCTTTGTTGACAAATAAGACTGCTTCCTCGAAAGTATTTTGATTTCTTCTAGGTGGCAGTGCATTAGAAACTTCGCGCGTCTTTTCGTTGCCATGGCAACGTTACTTTTGTTATAATGTAATTTCCATCTACACTACTTATCGGATCAAAATAAAATTAACATATTCGTGACCGGACGGACATTCTAAATGATTTGGCTATCTCAGATTTTGTCGCCGTTTAGTTTGAATAAAAAACTTTCGATTAGGCCTAACTTTAATGTAACTTTTTAACTTTTTGAACGATTTTGCCACAAAACTAATGACATTCAATCGAGAACGAAGCTTGCGGATGGTCAAAATTTCAACTCGATCCGAGCCTCCGTTCGAACGTTATCGCGAGACATACAAAAAAAAACAAACAAACAAACAAACAAACAAAAAAAAAAAAACAATGACTAATTTTTCCGGCAGAGTCAAATGGAAACGCTCGCTTCGCTCGCTTAATGAGGGTGCGTCTGAAATTGACTTTTTGCGCGAGTCTGCTTGCCGAGTCGACTCGTTAGTCGGAAGTGACGTCACGTAGTTGGTGTCCAAATGTCGCGAGTAGGCGAGTTTAGTCTGCAATGTAGCACTCGAGCGTAGTTGCCGAAAGTGCATGCTTGCAAGCCTACTTTGCCTGCTTACAAGATGTCGGGGGCTACAGAAATAATTTGTAGAACTGATTGTATTCAAATAGAGAGATATTCAGTACAATTTCTTGGTTGTATGTAGTTTGCAATACGATATTTAATTATTATTAGCAGCAATTAAATGGTGGGGAAGCTAATTTTGATTTGAAAACTTATTTTTACTTCATAACCTCAATTTTACGAGATGGTTTTTACAGGCGATTTAGTCGACTTCAAGTCGCCGATGACCAAACCTGCTAGTATGTGAGGTGTAAGCAGGCTAGCATGGAGCAGGCAAGTTGTTAGTAGGCAAGCAGGCAAAATTACATTTCAGATACACCCTGAGTAGCTTTCATGTCATTCGATGCCACCTCCTTGATCCTTGCAACTACTACTCCTGAATGTATCCCGGTTAGAATGAGAGTCGAGAATATTCTCCAAAGAATAGGTATTCTCCGAGCATGAGAATATTATTGAGAATATTCTCTGAAAGATTATGCTCGGAGCATATTTTAGCATTTTCTTCCCAGAGTCTACAATGCTAACAAATAGTCAAAACTTCAAATAGGTAGGGCCTAGGCCTATAATTTCCCACTTTTTAAAGAATGTTTATAAAAGCTATGGCCAAACTTCACTTTTTGTAGTAAGCTGTTGGGCACTGTGTGCTTTAGGCCTCTGGCTCCAATACAGCAGTAGGCCATGTTAACAGTGAATAGTCCAGTGATTTGTATATTTAATATCATAGGTAGGGCTACCCCAGTAAAAAAAATACCTAGGTGCTTATTTTTTTTTACAATAGGCCTAGGGCCTATGTATATATATATATATATATATTTCTGACTCCTGTTTCCAACTTGAGTTAGGTCAGGGGGTGGCTATAGCCACCAATTTTCGGAACTCTTGCCGCTAAGCGGGTCCAACTTCCAACCACACTTTTTTCCCAATAAAACCAATGGAAAACAACTACAAATTAGAAAGAAATGTGTAAAAATTCAATATTAACAATTTATTATTAATTAGGTACCACTTTGCAAAATTAACAATTACATAGGCGAACACAATATTACTCACAGACTAATTTCACTGTTATTAGTTGATCACGGCGGCCATTTTAGCAAAGTCTCTCCATTCTCCGACGTACCAACCAAAACACACCAAACTTACGTTTAATTCGGTCCGTTTTTGTTTGTCCTGCGGTCCCTGTCGTGTTTGTTTGTTTGTACCTCATTCTGTTCTGGGGGCCAGCCCCCCGACCCCCGCCGGGGCTCCGCCCCTGGACCCCCGTTCTATTCGACTGTTTAATTGTTTACTTAACATAACAATAACATATTTATACATTACTTATTACAATATCGCAAAAAGATTGGTACACCTACTAAGTAAATGACAATGACATAGCCGTGGCGCGTCGATCAGAGTGAGACGACGTTCATGTTCAATAATGTAAATTATTTGACATTATTCGTGTAATTCGAGAGTGTTTACTATTAATTACTCACTACTTACTTAATATTAACTTATTTCTAATTTGTAGTTGTTTTCCATTGATTTTATTGGGAAAAAAGTGTGGTTGAAAGTTGGACCCACTTAGCGGCAAGAGTGCCCAGTTTTCTAGGGCCTTTTATGAGTTGTTAACACCGGCTTGCCAGGCCTGTCATGTCCTCTTCAGGTTCACTCGCACTTCTTCCCACCAGCTCACGCCATCCACTTCTGTCTTCCCACAGTTTCCTTGCTTCGACTTCTTCCCACTTCTCACCTCTTTCCTGTATAGGCCTATCATTTCTTATTTGATCTTTCCACTTCTCTCTTGGTCTACCGACTCGTCTTTTAACTTTGTCCCCACTTTCAAATTCTGTCCTTGATTCCATTTCACTACACTGGAGAAAAAAATCCGGAATGTTTTTTTTAATTCTTTTTTTTTTGTATTTTTTTTGTCCGTCTGTTAACACGATTCCGGCTAAACCGATACTCCGATTGCGATGAAAATAATAATAATAATTTGCGTAAGGTAAGCCTACTGTTATTTCTTTTTATTTTATTTATTTATTTATTTATTTGGACAACAAATAACAATACAAAGTACAGTTAAAGTTTATAACAGTTTTTCACCGTGTAGTCCATTTTTGCTAAACATAGACAGTAGGATAGGGCCTATAGTTCTAGTTTTCTGAATTATTATTCCCTAATTTCCTATATCCGAACACAATCACCAAGCTACAAACATGAACAATTAGACTAGATTGAAACTTGTAATTCCCAAGTAGTAGCCCATTCAAAATTTACAATTCTCCAATCAGATTAAGGGAAAGTTCAAGTAACATGACGTACCTTATTACCCTACATTACAATTTCAAACACTAGATGATCTAATAATTGTGCTTGTAAAACAGTTTATTATGCAAATATGAAGTTTTTAGAATATGCTCGGAAAATGCTCGTGCTCGAGAATATTCTCCAAAAGAAAATGCTCGAGCATTTTACATCACTAATCCCAGTCATAGCAGCAGCACCGTCCGTGCATACACCCTTGCAGTACTCCCACTTCAATTCTTTTTCAGTTGTAACATACTCGTTTAAGACCCAGAACACTTCTTTACCATGTTGTCTGGCCAGGAACTTCATTCAAGTCTTCATTCAGTTCTTTGCACGTGAAATCTACATATTATTGCACATACACAATTATTTACTATGTCCGTTGATTCATCCATTTGCAGTGCATACCATTGTGAAGTTTTTACTTTTTCAATCAATTGTTCTTCGACATCTTTGGCCATAGTTATGCGTCGTAAGACTGTGTCGTTCGATATCGGTATACAACTTAAATAATTCTCTTTGCAGCAGTTTCACCCAAAACTTCACGGCATGCTTCGATCATGGCAGGCATTGCCTCGCCTATTGTAAATGTTTTTTTTGTTTTTAATATTCGTAATGATATCAGAGATGAAGCTTTAACCCTTAAAATAGGCCTAAGGCAAAAGACTGAGACCCAAAATTTTGCCCTTTTTTTAGAATTTTTTTAGATTTTTTCCTTGATTTTTTAGAAATAAAATGCTGATTTTGGATTCCAAATTGACATCAAAGTTGAAAAAAATCCAAAATGTAATTATATTTTAAAAAATTTGTTTTTTCTTGCAATTTTTTCATTTTTTCCCCGTTTTTTTTACATGTTCAAATTGAATCTTCTACAGGCAAACAAAATATCCGGGACAACCCGGAAAAGTGTGTTTTTGAGTGTTTTGTACACAATTGGATTTTTGAACCATTCCAAAAATACATTTCTAGTTTCAGAAATGGATCAGCCAAAGATAAAGAGGGAAATCGAAGACAAGTATGACATAACTGCGCCGGCTACTAAGAAAACACGGTGGGAACAACCTAACCAAACCCCAGTTTTTGTTGGAGCGGTGCGGATTAAACAAGAACCGGGAATAGCGACCATTATCAAACAGGAACCAGGACTGAATCCACCTTCTACGCCGGGAACTTCAAATGCCCAGCAGTCTCAGGGTAAGTGTATTATTATTTATTACTAGGAAACGCTCAGTTGGACGCGTTGATAAGCGAGCACGTGCTATAGCTAGACCCACATTGCACATTTTTAAAAATTTAAAAATTTAAAAATTTAAAAATTTGCGACGTTCGCAGTCTACGGGGCCATGTTTCCAATATTATTTATTATTGGTAAGGTATTTGAGTAATTGCTGGAATATCCAGAAGGCAATCATGCAAAGCACATTTCACAAATTTACGTATCCTCACACTAACATGTACGCTAATTATCTCTGCAGCAACTTTTGTATTTTCCAATCCTGACCATTTTCCATTAAATAATGCCCACCATTCCCATTTTACTAGATATAATACTAACATTTTCATACCAAAATCTAGCCACACTTTCTTTGACAAAAGCCCGACTCACGTTTGTAGTACCGTACAATATTTAATAAATTACCAGCTTCAATTAAATATTCCAACTCACTAACACTCTTTAAGCACAAATTGAAAGAATTCCTTATAAATAAAGCTTATTACTCATTTAGAGAATTCCTAGATGACCATTGGACAATTTAACGTATTATTTTCACACTTCTCTCACACCACTTTTTTTTCTCTCTTCACTTTGGCTATGATTTAAAAAATTGTAAAATGTATTCATGTAATATTATCTTATTTATTATGTATACATAGCTAATAACAAAATGCATTAGCATTGTTATTGATATTTTGTAGTATATTGTAATTACCATAATCTGTATTAATTGTACTTGTATTTTTTGTTATTATTTGTAATTTGTGTTTGTCCCATATACATGCAATGCATATATCAGTGGACTGAAATAAAGAAATAAAGAAAGAAATAAACCCGTGGGTAAACCTTTACTTTGTGGATAAAATCCACCGCCATCTAGAGGACCTTGACATCATTTCTTTGGGAAAACTATTTTATTTAACTCTTTGGTAACAAATAATACACTACTTCCTCAAAAGTATTTTGATTACTTTTAGGTGGCAGTGCATAGTGCACCTCGTGCAACTTTGCGTTGCCATGGTAACGTTACTTTGTTATAATGTAATTTCCATCTACACTACTTATCGGATCAAAATAAAATTAACATATTCGTGACCGGACGGACATTCTAAATGATGTGGCCACCTAAACTTTCGATTAACTTTAATGTAACTTTGTAACTTTTTGAACGATTTTGCCACAAAACTAATTAATCCTGTCAAATAAGATCGTATATTGACGTTTGGAGGAAAAAATTGCGATGTCGCTGAATTTTTGCAGAGACCTTCCTTAAAGGATACTTATTAACTTACTAAAACTCCCCTTCAATCGGACTGGAGCTTCGGCCGCCATATTGGAAAATGGCGGCCAAAAGGTGTTTGTTATCGAATATCTCCAAATTGGTTTGAGATAGACAAAATATCTCAATGGCAAAAATATATCCCATTTAATTCCCTACAAAACAGGTGTCTTCTATAGTTTTGGTAGGGGCAAAGGTTACGTCAGAAAATCGGGGTTTATATGTTGCTCATTGGAGTACCAGCTTATTTCCAAATTTTCACGCCCAGCATCAAACAATGCCCGGTAAATCCATAAGAAATCGATTTAAATACAAAAGGACTTTGTACGGGGTTCATGGAAGCTTCCATTAGTATTTTAAAAAATCAGGTCTGTGAAATCGAATTTTGCTTTACCCGGAATTTAAGTTTTTCCATTGTTGGCATTTCAACAGAAATGCCCTTTTTGACTGTCCATTATAAAGCACTAAATAGCATTGGAGGAAAAATTCTTCCTACGCACATTGAAATGACTCAAATAATGATCCGATTACAACCAAAGTTTAAATCCAATATGGCTGCTAATTCCTAATATCCACAAGATCAAAGTGAATTATGTAACAAAAAGAGTCTAAAAACAGCACGAAAACAGTATTCATATTGTGAATATTAGGAATTAGCAGCCATATTGGATTTAAACTTTGGTTGTAATCGGATCATTATTTGAGTCATTTCAATGTGCGTAGGAAGAATTTTTCCTCCAATGCTATTTAGTGCTTAATAATGGACAGTCAAAAAGGGCATTTCTGTTGAAATGCCAACAATGGAAAAACTTAAATTCCGGGTAAAGCAAAATTCGATTTCGCAGACCTGATTTTTTAAAATACTAATGGAAGCTTCCATGAACCCCGTACAAAAGTCCTTTTGTATTTAAATCGATTTCTTATGGATTTACCGGGCATTGTTTGATGCTGGGCGTGAAAATTTGGAAATAAGCTGGTACTCCAATGAGCAACATATAAACCCCGATTTTCTGACGAAACCTTTGCCCCAACCAAAACTATAGAGGACACCTGTTTTGTAGGGAATTAAATGGGGAATATTTTTGCCATTGAGATATTTTGTCTATCTCAAACAAATTTGGAGATTTTCAATAACAAACACTTTTTGGCCGCCATTTTCCAATATGGCGGCCGAAGCTCCAGTCCGATTGTAGGGGAGTTTTAGTATGTTGATAAGCATCCTTTAAGGAAGGTCTCTGCAAAAATTCAGCGACATCGCAATTTTTTCCTCCAAAAATTCTTATTTGACAGGATTAAATGGCATTCGATCGAGAACAAAGCTTGCGGATGGTCCAAATTTCAACTCGATCCGACCCTCCGTTCGAACGTTATGGCGAGACATACAAACAAAAAAAAACGAGTGGCAAATTTTTCCGGCAGAGTCAAATGGAAACGCTCGCTTCGCTCGCTTAATTAAGTTATTCCAGTCAAAATGATGTTATACCTGCTCCATCGGAAGTTTGCAGGTGGTGACGTCACCGGCAGGCTAGTTCTAGCCAATCAGCGGCCCCTAATTTAAAATACTGATCGCTCATTGCCCAGCCCCGCGTGCAGTGTTAGTCTAGGCCTAGGGACGTCCTTCTCACAAAACTGTGTCATGTTTGAAAATCTCATTTTGGCTATTGTATGGCGTTCTTGAGTTGATCGGGCTCCTAATGCCAACGTTGTGTGTATCATTGTAAATATTTCCCCTTTTGACTGTAATACCACATACACATAATACCACGCAAATACTACTGGGACCTAGACTGTAGAGTTGGTCCCGGGTTCGATCCCCGGTGTAGTCACTTTTTAATTTCTGTCTAAAAGTACTAACATAACAGCATCATGGTCGCCTAAAAGCCAAGGTTAAACACAATATATATATATATATATATATATACTAGGAAAACGCTAAAGTCCCGCCGCGTTGTTGGATGAGCTTTTTAAAGTTTTTAGTTTGCGTGGGATATCTTTACTTTTGCAAGTGATTTGTTTTGCTGCCTACGCATTGTAGGTGATTGTTGTCAAGTTCCTATTGTTACCTGTCAATTGGCATTATTTACTGTAAAAAACTTATATTGAAAGCTTTATTTCCATGGATTCTGGCTAAATTTTTTGATTTTTTCTTTCAAAAGGTACTACATCACCATAACCTCAATGCCCATGTATAATATGAACGTTGAAGCCCCACCCGTTTGGTCAGAATTGGCCCAAATAGCACGAAAATATCGCACAAAAAATAAAAAACTTATATTAAAAGCTCTATTTCTATGGATTCTGGCTAATTTTTTCAACTTTTTCTTTCAAAAGGTACATCACCATTACTCTTAATGCCCATGTGAAATATGAACGTTGTAGCCCCACCAGTTTGATCAGAATCGGCTCAAATAACACGAAAATATCGCACTAAAAATCGAAAAAAATCGTAAAAGTACGATATTCACAAGAAATATTTCTTCGATTGTACCCAAAAACAATACACCTCTAAGTTCAGAGATTTCGAAGGTCCCTTCCAATTTTCATCAAGATCGGATATGCCGTTTGCCTGGTAGAGAGTTAACAAACAGACAGAAAAACAAACAAAAAAAAAAAACAAAAAAAAAACAAAAAAAAAACACCCGAGCTAAATTTTTTGGGGGTCAGTGAAATTGAAGTCTTCGCTTCGCTCATCCAATGAACGTTGTAGCCCCACCCTTTTGGTCACAATTGGCCCAAATGGCAAGAAAATATCGCCCAAAAATTAAAAAAACTTATATTAAAAGCTTTATTTCTATAGATTCTGGCTAACTTTTTCAACTTTTTCTTTCAGAAAGCAATACATCACTATTACCTTAATGTCCATGTGAAATATGAACGTTGTAGCCCTACCCGTTTGGTCAGAATTGGCCCAAATGTCACGAAAATATCGCACTAAAAATCGTAAAAAAATCGTAAAAGTACGATATTCATGAGAAATATTTCTTCGATTGTACCCAAAAACAATACACCTCTAAGTTTAGAGATTTCGATGGTCCCCTTTAATTTTCATCAAGATCGGATATGCCGTTTGCCTAGTAGAGAGTTAACAAACAGACAGGAAAAAAAAAAAAACACCCGAGCTAAATTTTTTGGGGGGTCGGTGAAATTGAAGTCTTCGCTTCGCTCATCCAACTAATAGTCTTGGTAGGCTACCCAGCTTATATTGTACAGACTATTGGTTTGATCTCGAGGGTACACACCTGGCAAAGCAGGTGTTTAATTGGATGAGCAAAGCAAAGCCTTCAATTTCACTTCCTGTTTTTTTTTTTTAACTTCTGTTACCCCAAGAAAAATAGCTCGAGTGTTTTGTTTTTTGTTAGTTTTTTTGTCTGTTTGTTCGCTCTCTACCGGGCAAACGGCATATGCGATCTTGATGAAAATTGGAGGGGACCTTCGAAATCTCTGAACTTAGAGGTGTATTGTTTTTGGGTACAATCGAAGAAATATTTCTCACGAATATCGTAGGCCTACTTTTACGATTTTTTTCGATTTTTAGCGCGATATTTTCGTTACATTTGGGCCGATTCTCACCAAACGGTTGGGGGCTACAACGTTCATATTTTACATGGACATTAAGGTTATTGTGCTGTAGTACCTTTTGAAAGAAAAAGTTGAAAAAGTTAGCCAGAATCCATCGAAATAAAGGTTTTAATATGATTTTTTTTAGGTTTATAACAATTATTAGCAAGTAACTATAGAAACTTGACAACATTCGCCTACAATGCTTACAGAAAGCAAGTCTTTGGGCCTCCAGTTATTTAACATTCTAATTACCATAGCAATTAGTACTTCTTTAGGTATAAAAATGAGCCTAATTTAACAAAAATGATTTTGCAATGGAACTTGAAGAAGTAAAGAGATCCCACGCATACCAAAACTTAAAAAAAGCTCATCCATCAACGCGGCGGGACTTAGGGGTAATGTGGGTAATTGGAAACAGGGCGTAATTGGAAACGCCCTTTATAACTTCCGTATGTGAAGTTCAAATTTAAAAAAATTGTTAGATAGCATGGTCCAGACCTTTATGGAAAATGTGCAAGTAGTTGCAGCTTCTTCTGCTAGATGATATGCATGTCATACACATTGCAACCTACCTCTACACTAAAAACTTGTTTCAATTTGAAACACTTAATTTCCCCTGTTATGGTCCTTATTTTGTTTTTAAGAAATTTGTTTTCGGATGGAAATTAATAAAGACACATTAGTCAACTATATGGTACAGGTGAAATTTAGATAATTATCATAGTTTCTCCTGATAAGCAATGTTTCCAATTCCCCTATTATCTCATACTTGGGGGTAAATGGAAACATGAATTAGGTGTAATTGGAAACATACAGGGAAATTGGAAACAAAGCCAAAAGATCCATGTTAAGCTATGGACAAATTTCAGGGGTAAATGGAAACACATTTAAAAGTTTGGTTCAAAAGTAAGGTAAATTGGCAACAGTGTTTGCCTACACAGCCTTTTTACTTAGGCTTCAGATTATCATGTTTTGGAAGGAAAGATACCCTCGAAGAGATGACCACGATTCGGTATTGATAAATAATATATTTGCTGGTCCAATAAAGATAAACTTGGCACTGTGGACTTTGTCTTGGACCCACACCAAGATGCCATTGAAAATATGTGCATTTTAATTTTTTTTCCCCAAAATCACAGGAAATCCAAAAAACCGCAGCTAACGTTTCCATTTGCCCAATCGATGCATGTTTTGTTTTTGTAGGTAATTTACCAATCTGTTGATGTAGTTTTTGTAAATTTAATTTTAAGTGATGATTGTATTAATATTTAAATACAAAATACAACTTTTTTTATACAACAGCCTTATTTTCATGCTTATGATGCTTTTGAGATTTTCCGTACAATTCTGCGTTGCGACGGAAGGTTTTCTTTAAATGTACACAGAATCTACAGTTTGTATCATAATGTATTATTTTTTTTTGTGTTAGAATCACAGCTTAAAATGCTTTGTTTCCAATTACCCTACTTTAGTTTCCATATGGGTCTACGAGTTGTACCATGGCTGTTTCCATTTACCCCAATATCCGGGGTAATTGGAAACAAATTCGAGTTTTTAAAAAAAGCAATAAAAATACCATACAATATTCTTCCATGAAATTCTTGTTGGTGTCATGATTTAGTTTACACCCCAAAGCACAATTTTGCTCCTTACATTTTTTCTCTCCTATCAATACCCTAGACTACAAATAAGGTCAAAGTTTAAAAACACTAAAAGTGTTTCCAATTACCCACATTACCCCTAAGCGTTTTCCTAGTTTAAGTTATCAATATAACAAAAACTTGTAGAAATACAGCCAAACCTTACACACTCAAAAGAAATGAGATCTAAAAAAAGGGCCAAGCTCATCTACCCCTCCACATTTGCGCATTCTTAATTCATAAACGTATAGTGTCCCATAACAGCATCCTCGAAAAGCTTGGCAAAATAGAATTTGCGATTATTAATTTAAACGTAATAGTTCATCCAAGTTCTTTTTTCTAATTAATTTAAACGTAATAACATGCAAATTTTATTTTGCCAAGCTTTTCGAGGATGCTGTTATGGGACACTGTACGTTTATGAATTAAGAATGCGCAAATGTGGAAGGGTAGATGAGCTTGGCCCTTTTTTAGATCTCATTTCTTTTGAGTGTGTAAGGTTTGGCTGTATTTCTACAAGTTTTTGTTATGTGTGTGATCTCATTACTTTTTCAAGTTCCATTGCAAAATTATTTGTTAAAATATAATAATTTTATCAAAGTTGATTTAATTTCTATGGTATTAGCAATAACAATAGGATGTAAAATATCTAGACCCGGATTCATGTACATCCTGGGTATAGGTGGTATAACCATGGTATAACGACGGTATAAGGACTGGTTAAGTCTAGGCAACTCACATCCAATTGAAACTTTCCCATGCTACAACAAGCGCACAACTAATGTTATTTTATACCTTTCACTGCATCCACAACCATGTAAATCAACAGATTATCAAAAGAACATCGAAAATTTGCACAGTTTTTGTTTTTGTTTTTATATAGTGACAGGAGTTTTCCGTGAGATCATTGCAAGAAAAGAATAGGTGTATTATTTCCGTACATTTTTGTATAGCCTAGGTGGACAATCATACTATTGTTTATCTGAATTAGGCTTTTAGTAACCAAAACTAGTTATTTGTGCGGGAAGTGTGTCAGAACAAGGTTGTGCTGGCCTAGGGTTGGCTAGGCTTGTCAAACATGTAATGTAAGTATTTATTTTATCTAGTCCTATATAGCCTAATGGAACTTAAGACTTACACTGTTGTATTATAAATAATTTTCTACATCTGGGCCTAGGCCAGGGACGGTTTTTGATTTGTTTTATCTTCTTCTGTTTTGGGGAATGGTCGTGGGGCTCGAAGCCTCTCCCCTGGTAGTTTTAGTGCCTGGTGCGAAGCACCTTTAACTAAAAATCTGATGTGTGCCAGAGTTGGGCGATGGACAGCTTCCTTGCGCTGCATGGTAATTGGTGACAGGCACCGTTGATTTCGGTAAAATACCGCCGGAACTTAAAAATGGCAACAAACTTCTAGGATTTGCATCCGTGGCAGAAAAGTCCCACAAGAGACATCCAAGGAGAGTTATTTTTATCGTCACGGAGGTCTTGGTCGTGGGTCCACTACACCCACTCGACGACGACCGGCGATGAGACGTTGACGAGCCCGCAGAAGCCGTGCCTGACGACGTGGAGGCAAGAAACGAGGTCCAAGAGCTGCAATGGGGCGCGGGAATACGTCGCTTCTTTTCGGAATAATGTGGGCAAGTGCAGAAACCTGGGGATTTGGTACCGCTTCTAGAGATGCGTAAAATCTGGCAGCTTGTGCAGCAATG
The DNA here is from genome assembly GCA_024449915.1 of Sweltsa coloradensis. Lineage (NCBI taxonomy): Eukaryota > Metazoa > Arthropoda > Insecta > Plecoptera > Chloroperlidae > Sweltsa > Sweltsa coloradensis. The sequence goes on from JAMZAV010001026.1 coordinate 458,228, forward strand.
CATTGGTCGACGGTTTGCAGACCGAGGTCAGCGTGAACCTCAGACATTTATGAGAGTATAATGACAACTTTTCTCGTTTCACACATAGAAGCAAAATTTTAAATGTCCGCCATTTGTTTACGTATCGCACTTTCCCGCCTAACTCTGCTTATACCGTCAACAAGTATCGAGTAACTATAGTTACTTGTTGATTGTATGCCTAGTGTATAAGGCTTATTTTAAAACCTTTATTTGGAAGCCTTCCAGCAAACTTTTTCAACTTTTTCTTTCAAAAGAGACTATAATTACTATAACCTAAATGTCCATGTAAAATATGAACATTGTAGCCCCACCCGTCTGGTCAGAATCGCGGGCCGATTGAAACTGACGAATTAGATAGTAGTTGTAGCAGTAGTAGCAGTAGTAGCTAACATCCTTAAAGTGATTTTGAGCATGTTTCTCAAGCCATTTTTTCACCAAGAAGGAATGGTCGTACCCCAAAAAAATTTGGCATGTGTGGTCAGGTACCTAAATCCTCTCAACTTTGATAGTTTTCAAGTCCACATCACGTTACATGACGGCTGGGTAACACCTCGAAATCACCCCAACTCTGCTTGCTGTATAAGGTGCTTGAGTGTGTAGCGCGCCACGGCTTGGCTGCGGCGCCCTAATGGGCACCTAGATCAACCATATCATCCCTAATGATTGCAAATTGCAATACAGTAGGCCTATATTACAATACTATTTAAAATGGTTGTTTTGAAATTCATATTTTGATTCTCCATGATCTCAAAACCTTTAGGCCTAAGCTTTTCTTTAAAGTTTAAATAAATAAAATAAATTAGGCAATTTTGTATATAGAGTCTACTCACTCAGTCACAGAACTGATTTTCAGTGAGGGACATTTAACATTAAAACATCACTTTTATCTAGGGCGACGGTCGTCGCCCGGCAGTCAAGCGCATGCGACTGCTTAGGCGACACGAACTCCAGCCCTATATACAGCTACGAGAGTTGGGGGGTTTTCAGCTATCTGCACACGCCGCCCCGAAATAGTTACAATCTTGAAACTCGGTATATGACCTGGTATGTGGTCCATGACATACCAAAAAAAAATCAACCCGATCCGACAACTCGTTCTGTGTTAAAAAAGGCTCTCAACATCGTCAAATTCTTTCGGCTGGCTGGTGGTTGGGGTGGGTGGCTGGCTGGCTGGCTGGCTGGCTGGCTAGGAGTTCTCCGCGGAGATTAATTTAGCCTACAGAGAAAACGGTAAATCTTAGAACTATGAAACTTGGACCACACTTAGATGTACTTCAGACGCAGTGACATTTGCTTTCAAAACCAAAATCGGGTAACAGGGACCGGAGAAAATCAAAATTTGGATGATAATCAAAACGCGTAATTACCAAGGCGTGGTAATTTGTACAAACTTGAAATTAAACATGCTATTAACCATTATAAATATCTTGCGTCCAAAACACAAGGGGCTAAATTTGGGGATGACCATGGGCCCAAAAATGACAAAAAACATATCTGAACTTTAAGAAATGAATCATTCAAAGAAAATGCTACAACTGAGATGTTTCAAACGTGGAATACATTTTGATATCTCTCATTCTTTATCACTTTTGAATATGGAAAGCAAAATTGGGTAACGGGTACCGGAGAAACTCAAAATTATCAAAAGTAGGTAATTCCGTACTCTTATGAATACACCTAATACGCTATACTGAGAAAACGGTTCATCTTAGAACTTTGAAACTTGGGCCACACTCAGATGTACCTCATATAACAAAAACCGGGCAATTGGGACCGGGGAAAATCAAAATCAAAACGCGTGATTACTCAGGCGTAGTAATTTGTACAAGCTTGAAATTAAACATGCTCTTAACCAATTTAAATATCTTGCGCTTATGCTAGTGCGTTGATCTTGTTGTAGCGTATCTGCTTCCAATGCAGAAGGGCCAGGGTTCGATTCCCGCTAAAGTCAGAAGTTTTTTAACTTCTGATTTGGACTTAAGTCTATCAGTTCTTGTCTTAGGAGTTTGTAAACGGTGACTTTGGAGCCGTCCTAGCAAAATTAAAACGCGTAATTACTCAGGCGTAGTAATTTGTACAAGCTTGAAATTAAACATGCTCTTAACCATTATAAATATCTAGTGCTTATGCTAGTGCGTTGGTCTTGTTGTTAGCGTATCTGCTTCCAATGCAGAAGGGCCAGGGTTCGATTCCCGCTAAAGCCAGAAGTTTTTTAACTTCTGATTTGGACTGAAGTCTATCAGTTCTTGTCTTAGGAGTTTGTAAACGGTGACTTTGGAGCCGTCCTAGCAACGAAGCACATAATAAATTTCAGAGTTGTTCTGAATCGGCCTTGTTGATTCTGGCGTTGATCCGCGGGTGTTCGCACTGTCCATACCACTGATTGATATATTTCCTATTAAAAATATCGATCTTTGGTTGGTTATCGCTCACTCGTCGATTGCGTCGGGGCCTGCAGGGTTGGCTTGGTCGCTTTGATTTACTGTCCCCCACTGAAAATCAGTTATATAACTGAGTGGGTAGACTCTAAATAAAAATTTATTTATTTATTTATTTATTTATTTATTTATTTAAGGGGTATCTTTGGGGGGACCGTGGGCCCAAAAATGTAAAAAAACAACTTTGAACTTAACAAATTTAATCATTCACACCTTGATAGCGAACAAACAACAAAAAGATGTAATATCCAACCAAATACAAAAATTTGTAAAAAAAACGGCAGCCAAGCTCTCCTTCAAAAGTCTTCGGCTGTGAATGCTGTGAGATATAGAAGTTGAACCAAGCTTTTTATTCTTTCTCCCTAGTTTCGCTTTGAAAATAAGTAAGATCATTTCGTTGACGAGCGCCAAGCCAACGATTTTTGTGGTAAAAAAGTAAAATTTTTAAACTCGAAATCATAAAAAAATGGCTTTGCCATTGAATTTGGTTCATGGCCAAGAATTTTTTTTATGATTTCGAGTTTAAAAATTTTACTTTTTTACCACAAAAATCGTTGGCTTGGCGCTCGTCAACAGGCGAAATGATCTTACTTATTTTCAAAGCGAAACTAGGGAGAAAGAATAAAAAGCTTGGCTCAACTTCTATATCTCACAGCATTCACAGCCGAAGACTTTTGAAGGAGAGCTTGGCTGCCGTTTTTTTTACAAATTTTTGTATTTGGTTGGATATTATCCTTCCTCTAGCATTGTACAATTACTGGGTAGTGCTGCTTAGGCAAATGATATTGTGTGCAGGTGAAGGGACTTCACTTCTAAAAACAATTTATAACCTAGGTATAGATTATTACCGCAGTATTGAGACTTAGGTCGACAATTTGAATAGCAAACTACTCTTCCATTTGCTTATGACTTGGTTATAACTAGGGATGCACACGATAATCGATAATATCGATCGATTATTATTATCATTATTATTATTATTTATTCAACAAATTCCAAACTTTACAAATACCCATACATATATGTAACACACCATATACAGCACAGGTAAACCAAGAGCACATAACGTGGTAGATGACATATACACACCTATATTAGCAGAGTACAGATATTTATTAAGCAAGCTAAAAAGAGCTAGTTAGCTCCATGGCAGAATGGCTTAGCTTGCTTTCTATACAATAAAACTACAATACACTAGGTTTAAATCTAAATGAATGATTATGAAAATTCGAGATACAATAAAAACAAAATTACATTTAAATTTAGATGAATGAGATGAGAACATTGTGAGAGTCCAATCATGTCCAGTCAGAGCCAACAGAATGCTAGGTCATACTCATAAGCCAAGTTGTAAGATAGTTGCAAATACACAAGAGTTGAAAGAAAAACTAAATTGATTGAAGACAGTCAGAGTATATACATTGACAGAACTGAGAATGTGAAACAGAGTATATTAATTATTGTGCGCAATTATTGTGAGTAAATGTCTTGAAAATGAAGCTAAGATATTAAAATTTTTGATTTACGTAGATGCAACAATCTCAAACAGTTATCACCATGTTAGGAGAGCATCGGTTATTTAAAACGTGCTTTGACTAAAGTTTTGAATTTTGGGACTGATGAGGCTCTTACAGGCGCTGGTAATGTGTCGGAGACTAACTACTCTGTAAAAGAAACCACATTGATAAGCAGATGTTCTTGCAAAAGGGGGGGATAGGGTTACACCCTCGTTTCTCTGGACACTCCTATAGCGCAACTGTAGTCGCTTGAATGGACATGTGTGGACTAGATTGTTAAAGCATTTTTTTATGTACAATACATCTATTTGTTTAAAATACAATTCCAGAGATGGCAGGTTACACTGTTGTCTTCTTACTGTGGCACTTCGTTCACCCTTGCTGGTAATGATTTTACTCACTCGATTTTGTAAACATTCCAGTTTGGCTATATTGGCAGCAGTTGTAGGGTGCCATGCTGGAAGGCCATATGTAATAATAGGGCGAACGAGTGTGAGATAAGCAGTGCGAAGTACCTGCTTCTTGCAACCGTGCAAATTTCTATAAATAAAGCCAGTGAGTTTAGCCACCCTGTTTCGGATTATATTACAATGCATGTTCCACTTAAGGTCGCTACTTATATTTACACCTAAAAGCCTGGTGGAAGTTTTTATAATTTATAATTATCGATAATCAATAATGGATATCATTTCGATAATCGACAACCAAAATTTATTTTTGATTAATATTATCAAAATTATCAAATATTTGTCAATAGTGGCACGAACCAAACTATAAAGACACAGATCATCTCACGTTGTGCCATGCACTGGCTGGGCTGTGGGTGTCACACTCGAGATTTATGTTTGGAAATGTTCTATCAGTTGGTAACGGAAGCCAAACACATGACATCGAAGACAGCAAGAGGAACGTGATTGTATTGTTTTGACTTACACTTGCCACACTTGAGGTTCCACTTATAGGTCGGAACAGGCTTTGTTGGTAATATCGATATTATCGATAATATCGATTCCATAATGACATTTAACCATTTTGATTTAATCGATAATGCAAAAGTATCGATGTGCATCCCTGGTTATAACCTTTGTTCCGTGCAACGAGAAGAAGCAAGATCAAAATTATCACTGACGATATCAGACAAATAGCCTATTATGATTGAACTGTTTTAGGCATACGTGATTCAGCCCCGGTTTTGGCATACTGCCCGGGAGTCAGTACAGTGCCGCCACTGACTCTCTTCATCCCATTGAAAGCCGAGTTTCTCAACATCAAAGTCGAAAAAGATGACCGTAGTGCGCTCACCGTGACCAAAATTGACAGACAGTCTCATCTTTCGAATCAAAATAGTAGCAACCCGTCCGTACAGTGCGAGTTTTGCAGGGAAAATATTCAAAAGCAGTAAGCTCTTGAAACAACATGTTAATATAAAACACTCATGGTCGCTTGATTTCGATTGTATGTCATGCAACGTTAGCTTTCACAGTAAGGGAGCCTTAAAAACACACTCAAAAAGCTACCATTTCTGTTCTTCTGCTTGCGCCAAATCATTACCCACAAGATTTGCCCTAATAGAGCATTGTCTGAAGACGCACAATCGGCAGGGCTGGACTGGCCCGCCGGGACTCCGGGACTCCGGCACGAATCCTGGTAGGCCGCAGCCGGCCCACCTTGGCTGCGGCCTATCGCTGCTTGATAAAATATTTTCTCTATAATAATAATCATCATAACTCAGTTCCAACTATGTCGGGTTGAGTGATGGTTTTCCACCATTATCTAGGGCATGAAACTGTAGATACTAAGCTTGCCAGACTCAGTGTTTCTTCCACATCATCTAACTCCTTCCTCTCCACCAATTTACTCCACTCTCTTCTGTCCTCCCACAGCTTGACTCTTGTCACATGCTCCCACACTTCATCCCGTTTTCCAACGTCTTCTTGAATTAATCTTTCCCATTTCTCTTGGCCTTCCTACTCTTCTTTTCCCCTCCTCTGCCGCTTCAAATTCTCGTCTTGGAAGCCTATGTCTTTTTATCCTTTTCATATGTCCAAACCATCTTAGACATTCTCTCTCTAGCTTAAACCTCAATCTCTCCAGTCCCAGTTCTTTTTGATAACATTACTTCTTATCTTGTCCATCTTTGTAACTCCATTGACACTTCTTAAAAACTTCATTTCTGCTGTTTCCAACTGACTCTCTTCCTTTGTTCCCACTGCCCATGTTACTGCCCCATAAGTTAGAATAGGTACAAAATATGCCTTGTACAACAAAATTTTACATTTTTGTGGGAACAACTCTTTCCAGAGTAGCTGTCTCACCAATAGTCCTTTGCATAATGGGAATGTGGGTATAAAATTTGGGGCAAAAGTTGACCTATATCACTAGAAAGGTCTTGAAGAGACGATTCCGAATATCCTTGATAGACCAGCAGCAGCGGTAGCTTTCTACCCAAATTTCAAGGTCAAATTACCACTATTTTGATAAATTAACTTCTCATTGTTACGATTTTTTCTTTAAAATTTTAATAGATTTAAGAATCATATAAATTGTAGTAAATACTTTAAAAAAATAGTAAAATTTAATATTTGACCTTTTGTGACCCAAAATTAGGTCACAATTGCCAATTTTGTACAATATTGCATTTTCTTCTACATTTTGGTGACGTTACATGTTCACATCCATTTTTATCACATGCAATAGTATCACACACATGTATTTTTGTGTAAGATCTGATAAAAGCATGGCCAAGGTCATTGAGTCAGTCGTGGAAAGGTCAAATATGCTTGAAAATGTCGAAAATATTGAGTAAGTACTCTAAAGAAAGGAATTTTCAGTTAGATTGCTACAACAAATGTGATATTGTTCAAAATAGTAATATATCAACGTTAACCATCAAACTAGATAGTTTGAACTTGACATTTGAACTTTTATGACCCAAAACTTTGTCACAAAATTTTGAATTTAAAAAATGTTACATTTTCTCATACGTTTTGATGTACTACTTTACATTCATTTTTTTGAAATACATTAGTATCTCACACATGTCTTTTGGTGTGTGCTCTGATTATAAGCATTGCCAAGATTATTTGGTCAGTCGTGAAAATGTCAAATATGCTTGAAAAAGGTCGAAAACATCGAGTGGGTCACGAGTCATGATTCGATGTTATCACAACGGAGATTTCTTTGTGCTTTTCGGTGATTTTATAGCATTTATATTACACCGGTGTCGATATTATTTTGATGGATTTGCTGATCAAACCGAAATGTAATTCGATAATTGTAATGATGATTGTAATTTCATGATTATCTATAATTTATCTGATTCTTAAATCTCTTAAAAGAAAAAAAATTGCAACAATGAGAAATTAATTTATCAAAATAGTAATAATTTGACCTTTGACCTTGAATTTTGGGTTGAAAGCTACCGCTGCTGCTGGTCTATCATGGATATTTGGAATCGTCTCTTCAAGACCATTCTAGTGATATAGGTTAACCTTTGCCCCAAATTTTATACCCACATTCCCATTATGCAAAGGACTACAAATTGGTAAAACCCTTCTGCTTTTTGCACTCTAGATGACACTTTCCTACCCACTTTTGCATCATTTGTCAATATACTTCCCAAATATTTAAATTCTTCTTGTTCTTCTAAGACTTCTCCACGGAGTACAATATTTTCCGGTCTCTAGGCCCTTTGTCTTCTTTTGCATATGCAAACATTCACTCTTTTTCTGATTGATATATTTATTTCAAATGAAAGTTTCCATTTCGTTACCTCCCAGGCATAATACCACCATTCACCTTGTTGTAGTAGTTGCTATGTTTGTAATATGTATCACGCCGGGTCAGTTGGGGCCGGTATGTCAGTGCGAGGTATGTTGGGGCCGCGAGAATGTAAAGAAGGGTTTATCAGGGCCGGCCACTGTCACCAAGAGTGCTAACAGTAACACAGATTGGCTGATGGGGCTTTACCCCCCCCCCCCCCCCCCCCTGTTAGGCAAAGTAAAGAATTGCACATTTATATAGATTAATTGTGGTTTATTGTATGAAAATGTTACAACGTTTTCTGCACGTCAAGTGTGCTCACAGAAACAGGAAGAGAGGGGGGATACAACGGAAATGGGAAGTTACAAACAAAGAATATACATCAAGGTGGCGGTGGAATATATACCGGCAAAATTCAAAAAGACATTAGGTTATAAAACACAAATAAATGTAACACCCTCACTTAATCTAATGACTTTTAACATTTAAGGACAACACAAGTTTAGGCATTTAGACCTATTCCTTTAACGCAACTGAGTGTCTTATCTTTTGACAGAGCTTTTGTAAGTATGTCTGCTGGCATTTTTTCCCCTGCCATGTATTTTACAATTACTTCACCCTGTTCAGCCAACTCTCTAACATAATGATATTTGACTGCAACATGTTTAGTTCTATTATGAAAAACAGGGTTTTCAACAAGTTTACCAGCACTCTGGTTATCATTAAAAATTGTTACCGTCCCTAAATCCTTTTGCAATTCTGATATTAATCCTTTTATGAAAGCAATATCTTTACATGCTTCACAAATTGCAATATATTCAGCTTCGGTTGAACTAAGTGCTACAGATTTTTGTTTCTTAGCTAACCAGCTTACTGGTCCATCATTGTATGTTAAAATACAACCAGAATATGAGTGGCCGTCAATTACACAGTTTCCACGACCTGCGTCTGCATATGCAACAAGTTTACCTTCTCCTTTAGTAAAACATAAACAATAATCTAGTGTTCCCTTTAAGTATCTTAGAACACGCTTCACTGCTTGAAAATGCTTCGTTCCATGACAGTTATTAAATTGACTTAAATAACTAATTGAAAAACTTATGTCAGGTCTTGTGCACACAGAAAGATACATTAACGCACCAATTATTTGTTGGTATTCACCATTCTTTTTACCGTCAACTTCTTTCTCAAGTTTTAAGTTTGCCTCCATCGGGGATCCTACAGCCTTACAACCCTCCATACCAAATCTAGCAAGAACTTCTTCTGCATACTTTGATTGATTTAGTTTGATTGTACCAGATTTTCTATCTCTGATCACCTTCATCCCCAAACATTCCTGCAATTCTCCTAGGTCCTTCATTTTGAAGCTGTGGCTGATTTGTTTTTTGAGTTCCTCAGTTTCTGACTTGTTATTAGAGAAAATGAAAAAATCATCAACATGAAGGCCTATTACAATGAGATTGGAATCCTGCTTCCTAACATACACACATGGATCATATTTTGATTTGACAAAATTAAGTTTCAACAAGAAAAGATTAATTTTAGCATTCCATGAACGTGCCGCCTGTTTAAGGCCATATATAGCCTTCTTTAGCTTACACACTTTATTTTCATAGCCTAGCTTAAGGAATTCTTCTGGCTGTTCCATATAGATTTCCTCATTCAACTCACCATTCAAAAAAGCTGTGGTGATATCTACATGATCCATTTCGAGATCTAATTTTGCAGCTAGTCCGAACAAAATACGTATCGATGTTAATCGAATTACAGGTGCAAAGGTATCCAAGAAATCTTCACCATATTTCTGAGAAAAGCCCCTGGCAACAAGCCTTGCCTTATGGCGTACAGAGCCATCTGTGCTAACCTTTCTTTTAAAAACCCATTTACATTTGACAACATTTTTATTAGTTGGTCGGTCAACTAATTCCCAGGTTTCATTATTGGTTAAAGCATGCATTTCCTCATTCATAGCTTGTTTCCATAGATCTTTATCAGTACGCTCTAGAGCATCATTTACACATTGAGGATCTTGTTTGTTTATTACAACAAGATTATGGTTATCATTTTCAATTAAGAAAGAAAAACCTGCATATTCATAGTCTTCGTCTTTTAAAGGTTTTCTTTGTCTAGTCGGGTATCTATTTCCGAATAAAATTGGCTGCACAGGTTCCAAATCAAAACCTCTAAATTCCTCGACATCACTATTTTCCTCATGACTATCATTTGAAACATCACTAGAATTATCATTGTAAGATAATCTTTCCAAGTCATTTGCATTATCATCATCAGTCGATGGGATTGCACCCTGCTGTTGGATCTGTATGTTGGTAACAGGTTCAACTTCAGAGTTATGCTTACTGTCTGATTTTGATACTACATTTCCTGCAGCTGACTCTATGATTACAATATCACGAGCAAAAATCAAGGTTTTAGGATTGTCTGCGCGTACCAGACGATAACCCTTAGTAGTTTCGCCATACCCTACAAGGATGCATTCAACCGATTTTTTGTCGAGTTTTCTACGCTTTTCATCCGGAATATGAACTTGCGCTTTACTACCAAAAATTCGAAGGTGCAACACATCTATTTTTTCACCAGTCCAAACTTCCTCAGGAACAGCATTCTTTATTGCCGCAGTTGGACATCTATTCTTTATGTAAATAGAAGTGTTCATGGCCTCAGCCCAAAACTTCTTTTCTAAACCTGAATCAAATAGCATGCATCTAACACGCTCCATAAGAGTACGATTTGTGCGTTCCACTACTCCATTTTGTTGGGGAGTATGAGGGATAGTTTTTTGATGGACAATACCATTATTTTTTAAGTAATTTTCAAACTCATTACTGGTAAATTCCCCACCGTTATCGGTACGAATCACCTTTATAGATTTACCTGTAAGCTTCTCGGTCATTGCTTTAAACTCTACAAATTTGGAGAAAGCTTCACTTTTTTCCTTTAGCATATAACCGAAAGTTTTACGACTGTAGTCGTCTACAAATATTAGACAATATCTAGAGCCAGACCAAGAGGGTTCTTCCATGGGACCCATTATGTCACCATGAATTAGTTCAAGCAAATCTTTTGCTCTTTTCCCCCCAGACTTTGGGAACTTGGTCACAGTCTGCTTACCTTCTAAACATACTGTACATGGATCTAAACATTCATTATCAAACATTATCCCTTTTACAAGGCCTTGCTTGAGTGAGTTTAATCCCTTACGATTTAAGTGGCCTAATCGCCGATGCCATAATTCATGATCAGAAATAGGCTTACTTACTGCCAAAGCCCTCACTTGCTCTGTATTGTGTTCACTTTGATCTAATGTATAGATACCTCCTTTGAGAGTTCCAGTGAGTTCAGGTGCAACATCTAACGATATGAGATGTTCATCATACACCTTACACCCATGTTTATCAAATGTCACAACATATCCTTTTTCAGTTATTTTTGAAACAGATAAAAGATTTGTTGCCAAGTTAGGTACATGAATAACATTTTTAACAATCTTAGGAACTATTTCCTCGGAATCGGAACACTTAAAGTTCGTGAGTATGTCGCCAACACCATTTGACGATATTTTACTGTTATCGGCAACAGTAATATCCTGATTGCGAAAGTTAAAATCAGTCATCCATTCTTTATTTGGAGACATGTGACATGTTGCTCCCGAATCTAATACCCAAGATTCTTTTGACACGGAGGTCAGAAATGCTGAATCTGATAGCATAGTAGTAGGCTTATTTTTTGAAGCACCACCAATATTGCTATCACTACCGGAATTATTTTTATTCCATTTACTATTATCATTAGTCTTAGAATTAGATGTTTGATTTTTCTTTCTATTAGGACAATCAGGACGTTTATGTCCTTCTTCATTGCATTCGTAACATACTACTTTATTAACAGTACCTGTAGGATTAGGCCTAGGCCCACTATTCACATTTTTCCTCCAAGGTTTTTTCTTAGTAGTAGCACCATGAGACATCAATGCAGTCGAATTTTCATCGTGACCCTTTAGTACTCTGCGGGAACTTTCTTCAAGAAGAGCGATCTTGACTTCTTCGGAAGGCGGAGTCTTCTTTTTGTCCCGTGTCAACATCATGATGAGCGTTTCATAGGACTCGTCAACACCGTTCATGAGCACAAATGAAAGATATTTGTCCTCGATGGTCTCACCCATATCAATTAATTTTCGATGAATTGTGATGACACTGTTCACAAATTCTTCCATTGCCGAAAATTGGGACTGACGACTGTTAAATAACCGTCTAGTCAGGTCAAAAACATGACTCATACTTGACCCTTCATAAGCAGATTGTAGGCTATCCCATGCCATCTTGGATGAAGTCGCAGTTTGGACATGAACATAACAAGTGGATTGGACAGTCAGGCATATTTTGGCTAGTGCCCGTGCGTCCCTATCCTTGTTCTTGTCCGTTATAGGTTCACTGCCATCCACGAGATTCCATAGGCTCTCGAGCATTAGGCTCATTTTCATAGCAAATTTCCATGTTGAGTAATTTATTTGACCCTCTAGTTTCTCGATGGTAGGTACATGCGAAGAAACTGCTGGAAACGACATGTTTACGGTCGATTTCGCTACGAAAACTAACCTCACTTATGAATTCACAATCAAACTATCACAATTTACAAAGATAAAACGATTGTAGAACATGATATCTTACGTTAGTTTGCGTGTCTGTGCCCATAACCTGTTAGGCAAAGTAAAGAATTGCACATTTATATAGATTAATTGTGGTTTATTGTATGAAAATGTTACAACGTTTTCTGCACGTCAAGTGTGCTCACAGAAACAGGAAGAGAGGGGGGATACAACGGAAATGGGAAGTTACAAACAAAGAATATACATCAAGGTGGCGGTGGAATATATACCGGCAAAATTAAAAAAGACATTAGGTTATAAAACACAAATAAATGTAACACCCCCCACATCTCATATTTATGCACTAACAAAGATATCGGTCAATCTCCGAAGGCCTTTACATACCATGAAGACTCAATAACGTCAATAGTTGTTTTACTGAGAATTTGTTTTCGATTTCCTGTGCTTTCTCAACGATCATGTAGCCTGTTAGTACAGGGCCGTTGTGATATGACCCACGCATTCAAAAAAACAAGCAGGGACCAATCGGGATTTGTTAAGGTGGGTCTCCTAGACATCCCCAACAGAATCCCAAAAAATCCGGTTGCGGGTTATCCGCCATTTTGGAAATCAATTTTTAGATTTTTGAGTTTTGTCGAAGAACAGAAAATTAGCGATATTGAGTGAAGTATTGGACCGAACCAGCTCAAATTTGTTTTAAATTGTTTGTAAAGAAACAATTAAGGTGTTTGGTGCGCTTTTCATTGATTATCTGGCAACCTACGGCCCTTGATGCAAATTTTTACCCTCTTTGTTTTAATTATCTGAATTTGTTTTGCATATTTATCATAACAAAAACAAAACCAGTAACTTTATGAAACTTTGTTTCAAATAAAAGTTGTAGAGCATGAAAAAACACATCGATATCATATTCTTGATTGTGCCCGTAGACAATAATGGCCGAACGCTACATGACAAGCAAGACCATTGTGCGGTGAGCAGCATAAAATGTTTGCTCGCCGCGCTACCACTAGCGCAGTCCCTGGCCATAAGTCCCGTAGGAATTTCGACCTTTATAGATTTTCTCTTCTGATCCTGTTAGGGTATACCTTAAGGATAAAAAAAAATCTGGGGTAAACATCTGATATCTTGGGCCAAAGTTTTTTTACGACGCCATCTTGTTTTGGACATATGCATTTAGTACACGCAATTAATTTTAATACATTTTCTATACTTTTGACTACATTTGTAATAAATCTGACGTAATAATTAGATTCTCCAACAAATTTCCAATTAAATGATACAAATTTGGACATCCTGGGAACATTGTGGTATTTGTTATAGTGAAATACATATTATTAACAGTCCTGCGTACAGGTGCACTATTTACCTTCAATTGTGCCTTTCATGATAGACATATAAAATTTGGCACACAATACACGAAAATGTAACTGGAAAATGATTTGACTACATAGGGCAATCTCATTATTATCCCACGACATCAATGGCGGCCATTTTCCAAGATGGCCACCAAACAAATTATTTGAAATTTTGTGATAGAATGTTGAAATTTGGTATACACATAGATCATGTCATTGAAAAATGACTTTTGAATAGGCCATGTCAAACTAACTAACACAATGGCACCAATGGCGGCCATTTTTGAAGATGGCCGCCACACACATTATTACGAAACACGTAAATTTTATGACACAATCTTGTTATTGTGTACACACATAGGGCACTCCATTGAAAAATGTCGTATTTATGTGTTATATCAATACTTTTTAGAAACAATGTAGTATGGATCCGCCATCGCGTATCTTGAAATATTGTTGTGGAATTAAAAACTAGCAATAATTACTACTTATAATAAATCACTTGTTTTTTATACACACTGTAGGCAATTATTGACAAGTTTCTATGTTACAAAATATAATGTTTATGCATTCTCAATATGACAAGGGAAATGTTTATATTCCCATTTCAGTTCGTTCAATTAAATTCCCGTAAGTAAAAGGCGATAGTCCAGTAGATGACTGACATTGGTGCAGAATTTGGTAACTCAAAGTTTATCCGTTTGGGACCCACCAACATATACACAGAATTAGCTATTGACATCCTCTATACTCAATCCTATTAGCAGGCCAGCCATTAGCCCTCCACCCACTCAGCTGAAGGAGAAAGTATTTTGAACGATCTTGACGTCTTAATAACTTCCAGCCCTTGTAGAAATTTGTTTGTCAAATGGTTGCCAAGAGGTATCTAAGCAAGACCAAGGCTTGATTTTGATTGCCAAGTGGTTGCCAAAGGTAGCCACCAAAATTTCAACTCAACAATATAATATGATAGCCATGCGTTCACGATGAGGCAGTCAATGAGTTAGCAACATTTTCTCCTTGCTGGGCAAGATATCCATCAAGTGGTTGCTCACCTCACAGTTCACCTTTAAGTTAGCAAGTGATGACCAATTAGCACCAAATATAACGCCAAACCTTAGCCAAAAAAATTACATGGGTTTACTTACTGATGGAAGACACCAAGCCTACACAAAGACGTTGCCACATAGTTACCAGGCAAAAGATTACTAAAAGGTAGTGTAACTGTACAGCCCTGGACGGCCATGTTGGTCCCTATTTTTCAATTTTTGAAACCTAAAAGTTACATATTTTTCAAATTTACATAATCAATAATTTTCAAGTTCTACATAATTTTTGCATAATTTACATGTCTATGTAAATTAAGCTTGTCCTAATAGGAAAGCTAGTGGTTATGGCTAAGGTCATATGGAAATAGCCTAGGCTTGTGCGATAAGTCTAAAAGTGGCTAATGGTCAGCAATGTTATTTGCTGTACCAACGGGGTGAATTTTGTGTGTCTAAATCTGTGCAAAACGAGGTAGGCTTCAATCGGTATGCGGGCTAGCAGCCTGGATCGGCCGAGTGAAATAGTTGGTTTCACCAGTAGTCGACCAATCAGCGATCGGAACGGGGTAGATGTGGCCAGTGACAATGGTCTACGTCATCACCTAGGCCAGCAGAGCAGGGCGTTTTTGCGACGAAGCGCACGGAGTGCCTCGTCCACTGAGATTCAAGCCTTCAGACGAGCAAGTCGTTTCCAAGGAATCTTCAGAGTGCGGCCTATCAAGCAGGCGAAGCCAGGCATTTTAGGGCAATGGAACCACACGCCTCTCCACGTATAAGAGAGCGGTTTCAGGTGCTAGTTTTGCGGTTTTGATTTAGATTCAACTCTTTTAACACCATTTCGGTAAATCGGGAGTGTTTTAAGCCGCCCACCAGTATGTGGTAGCTATCATACGACCGACGCCACCGGGCAGTCGACGACACCAGCGAGACAATGGACATTCTATTTAAAAGTTCACAGTTTTCATTAGTCCGGGAGTGGCAATCTTAATGCAACTAAATGAATATCCCTGAGTTGAGGGCATTTTACACGTCGAACTATAATTTATACACCACGTGGTCCAGTCGTGGCTAGGCATCTAATCAACCAAATCATCACTTAAGTAGTACCAATTTCAATGTGAATATATCTTGCCTACCCTGTCTACATACTGAGTAAGTACATTTCTACATTTACACTTCGAGGTCCACCCAGGACGCCAAGATGGGAAGCAGGTCAATCCGCCACTGCGGAATTCGCCCTGAGGGTCCGAGGCGCCTACAGCGCGCATAAGCCACCATCGAACGTGCCAAGTAGAGGGCAACGTCCCACCCCACTTCACTACAGTATCGTAACTCAAGATAACGTTGACTACTAACTTTGGTTGATTTAGAGTAAGACTTATTGTATCAATTTATGTAATGTTCACGGTAATTTAATATTCAAATCTTTGCTTTGGATCCAAGCTTTCACACTAATTGCATCTTTCTATTCATTTGTTTGCATAACTTAGAATCATTAAAGCAACCTTTTTGATATCCGAATTAATCACTTTCAATTCATTAGGGGCATGCTAACGACCTTCAATCCCAAGTCATTTCACAACCTCAACATTTCAATTAATGCACGGCCTTCAGCTCGTCACATATTGCTGACGCATAAGCTTTGGTTTAGTCATAGTGGTAACTTTAAGAACGTGTGGACCGCCCAGCTGTTCCGAGGACGTGGGACTCCAGCGGCGAGGCTCACCACTAGCGCACTGGGTAAGGTTGGGTACGTTCCTAAACGGGGAACCGTGCTCAGCAGGTCACCGGTTCACTGTCATCACCACTTATGTCTACCATGTTTTGCTAGGATACTGTATTTCTTTGTGTTTCCCGACGTATGAGAGGCCTCCCCTGAGTTAGTTAGGAGTGTTATCTTAGGTTATTTTGCTAGCGTAGCCGGGGGAAACAGGCCTAACCCGAGAGGTCTATGCGTGCATAATTACCAATATCCGGTCGATACTTCGAAGTTTAGGATCAGGTACGTCTGTTTCCGACTATTATATTATTATTATTTATTTTAGAAATTGTACAGATTATCGAATATTAAGATGTAACCTCATAGAAAGTTAGAAAGGGCATGGGCCCCATCACAAAGTGTCTAACTTACTATGCTTAGTATACGTCTTAAAAACCACACTATAAAATACATAGAAATAAATAACAATAATACAAAATTAGATGGTAAAGGTGAACAAATGACAGTAAACAATAGCTAGTAAAGGTGAACATGATGGTATGTTACAAAATATAAAATGAGATATGAAAGGGTGAATACATACATCGTACATAAATCACTAATCGAGTGAAATTGCGAGTTTTAGGACTACAGTAGGGTAGTCAGACTGGTACGTCTCGTCGCAGGGGTAGACCAACGTAGGCTGTTTACCGCGGAGGCTTTCCGTTTCAGTGGCACCCGGTACGTGGACTTTTGTGTAGTTACCGTGGTTGCATTTCGTTTCAGTGGCGGTAAGCGCGGGGGCTTTCGTAGTCTTTACGTCTGTTACGTTTCAGTGGAGGCTGTACTTAGGACTTTTCGTTCCAGTAACTTAGAACGCGGGGGTTATTTTAGTGTTTCGTTTCAGTGACGGACCAACGTGGGGCTATTTCGTTTCAGTAGACAACGGGATACCAATTGATTGCCACGTGGATACATCGTGGCACACGGTTGGTGCCGTAAAAACTGCATTATTTCAGCTTATTTTCCTGTCCTTCAACGGGCTTGGGGTGATTCTAGGACGCAAAGAGGATACTTTCCATTTGAAACAAGTGTGTAAGTAATAGAAAAATGTGTACGTTGTTAACCAAAGATTCGTTAACTTGGCAGTCTCTAGAGTAGCTTTTCCTAGTTCAGAAAATAAAATATAAAATATATAGTTGGTGTAAAATGAAATCGCATGTCGGCAAGAGAAAAGAGTGTGCACAGTGCAATCAAGTATAATATTCAAATATTAAAGGGAGTTTTGTGTGTAAATAGAAACATAATGCAACATGAAACATGGCAGTTTCAAGTGACACCCTATTTAGGTCTTCATGAAAATTAACCATAGTTATCCAAGTGTCCAAGTGTAACGAGGTTTAGATAAACATCAAGTGTTGTCTGTTACGAAACTCAATATATAATGTATGCATTTCAAACGAGTTCTTACATTATTTAACACATAGAAATGATGCTATGCACTACTTTACTATTGTGATTATCTATATCCTGAACTTTATTAGAATTCTTTAATTTGAGATGTTTTGATGGCCATCTAGGAACTCGAAAAGCATGGTATTCTATTCATTTTCTCACGATCTTCAACATTTTTTAAAGCAATAAAACCCATGCATACTAAGTCAATTTTATGACATGAGACTATAATTTGGTCAACTTTTGGCAACCATTTAGCTGCCTTTTGGAGTATTTTTAGAAACCAATTGGTGAACTCTTGGCTGTCTTGTAAATGTTACCAAGAGGTAGTATTTTGACACAAAACGACATGTAAGCGTACTTTGGGCTTCTTTTGGCGACTATACTGGGTGAACTCGCTGGTGATCTACCAGACTATCGCCTTTTACTAACGGGAATTTAATTGAACGAATTGAAATGGGAATATAAACATTTCCCTTGTCATATTTAGAATGCATAAACATTATTTAATGTAACATAGAAACTTGTCAATAATTGCCTACAGTGTGTATGAAAAACAAGTGAATTATTATAAATAGTAATTATTGCAAGTTTTTAATTCCACAACAATATATATTAGGATACGCGATAGCGGATCCATACTGCATTGTTTCTAAAAAGTATTGATATAACACATAGGCCCTAAATAGAACATTTTTCAATGGAGTGCTCTATGTGTGTCCACAATAAAAGATTATGTCATAAAATATACGTGTTTCGTTATAATGTGTGTGGCGGCCATCTTCAAAAATGGCCGCCATTGGTGCCATTGTGTTAGTTAGTTTGACATGGCCTATACAAAAGTCATTTTTCAATGGCATGTTCTATGTGTATACCAAATTTCAACATTCTGCCACAAAATTTCAAATAATTAGTTTGGTGGCCATCATGGAAAATGGCCGCCATTGGTGTCGTGGGATAATAATGAGATTGCCCTATATAGTCAAATCATTTTCCAGTTACATTTTCGTATATGGTGTGCCAAATTTTATATGTCTATCATGAAAGGCACAATTGAAGGTAAATAGTGCACCTGTACGCAGGACTGTTAATAATATGTATTTCACTATAACAAATACCACAATGTTCCCAGGATGTCCAAATTTGTATCATTTAATTGGAAATTTATTACAGAATCCTATTATTACGTCAGATTTATTACACATGTAGTCAAAAGTATAGAAAATGTATTAAAATTAAGTGCGTGTACTAAATGCATATGTCCAAAACAAGATGGCGTCGTAAAAAAACTTTGGCCCAAGATATCAGATGTTTACCCAAGATTTTTTTATCCTTAAGGTATACCCTAACAGGATCAGAAGAGAAAATCTATAAAGGTCGAAATTCCTACGGGACTTATGGCCAGGGACTGCGCAAGTGGTAGCGCGTCGAGCAAACATTTTATGCTGCTCACCGCACAATGGTCTTGCTTGTCATGTAGCGTTCGGCCATTATTATCTACGGGCACAATCAAGAATATGATATCGATGTGTTTTTTTATGCCCTACAACTTTTATTTGGAACAAATTTTCATAAAGTTACTGGTTTTGTTTTTGTTTGGATAAATAGGCAAAACAAATTCAGATAATTTAAAAAAAGAGGGTAAAAATTTGTTTCAAGGACGGCTGGTCGCCAGAGATTCAAAGAAAGCACGCCAATCTTGTTGTTTATCACACCCCTAATTCTATGCGAAACTTTAAAAACAAATTTGAGCTATTTCGATCTAATACCTCACTCAATATTGCTAATTTTCCATTCTTCGACAAAACTCAAAAATCTGAAAATTGATTTTCAAAATGGCGGATAACCCGCAACCGGATTTTTTGGGATTCTGGTCTGGTCCTTGCTTGTTTTTTTGAATGCGTGGGTTCAGGCCATATATGAGCTAATTGCACTGTACTATGTAGGCCTTAGTGTCTATTGATACAAACTACAAATTTTCATTTTTTGAGCAGTCTACATTCAACAGTCAATCGTGGAAGGTAGGTCTCGCGTTCGCTATATTTAGTGTTACTTGCGTCTTTCAAGATAGTGGAATAAGTGGTGTTATAAGTGGATCTTGGCAAATCTTGCGCTGTCCATGTTTAGTATTAAACCAGAGTGCTACATGCGTGTTTTAGTACGTACTGTGATTTGATAAGATGAATAAGTGTAGGTCTGCATGTTTGTGTAAACTCAAAGTTACACTTGTAACACTATCACTATAGGAATTTAAACGGTTATAGTAGCCGACATGAGCTTTCTTTTGCGATGTTTTAGTAAATAAAAACGTTTTTTTTTTAAAATCACATTATCCTTTATCCACGTAATAAATGAGGATACTGAAATTTTGCCAACGAACTCGAACAATATTTACTAGCATAATAGTTGGAATTTGGGTAATATTGGGACCAACTTCTAATAGAAAATGGCCAGGGGCGGATTTAACGGGCTCTATTTTATCGAGTGTTGGAAGTGACCCAAAACAATAAAAATTGTCGTTTTATGCGGATCAAAATTAATGTATTACACTAGGAAGCTTTGCAAACGCTTTTTTTAGTCTCGTTGATGGATGAGCTTTTTTGTAAGTTTTTAGTTTGCGAGGGATCTCTTTACTTTTGCAAGTGCCTTTTGAACGCATTGTAGGTGATTGTTGTCAAGTTTCTATTGTTACTTGTTAGTGTTATTATATACCTACCTAAAAAAACTCATATTAAAACCTTTATTTCTATGGATTCTGTCAAACTTTTTCAACTTTTTCTTTAAAAAGGCAATACATCACCATTACTTCAATGTCCATGTAAAATCCATGTCAGAATCGGCCCGAATACCACGAAAATATCCCATTGAAAATCGGAAAAAATCGAAAAAGTATGATATTCATGAGAACTATTTCTATACGATACGTTGATTATAGGCTACCCAAAAACGTGGCAGGTCTAAGTTCAGAGATTTCGAAGGTCCCCTCCAATTTTCATCAAGATAGCATATGCCGTTTGCCCGGTAGACGGTAGAGGCACCCTGGCCCAGCAACAGCAGGAGGGGCAGCTTTCCTCTTGTTGCCAAGGGTCCTGGTTCGAATCCAGGGTAATTCATGGATTTTTTGTCTCCCGAGCACCAAGAGTTGGGATGGAAGCCCCCTTACTGGTTATGCTGACGGTGTGCCTCAGTATGAATGGTGTGTGAAGTAACCTTGCTGATGATGACAACATGCATGCAGAATTTACTTCTTCTGTGGCCCTACCACAGGTTTGGTTAAGTGTTGTGGTTTTGTTTGTATGTAGTTAGCTGATTTTTAGTGACCACCATCCGCCTGATGAGTCCCAGAAGGACGAAACGCGTTGTGCATTAAGGTAACAAACAACTTTAAATTAGCTGCAGTTGTTATCAGCAGGTGAAAAGTTTTGTCACCCCCAGCCCTTCAGGCTGGGTTTTTATGTTCTCTATGCTTTCCCAAACTGTCAACCCTTCTCAAATCTAAACTAAACAATCCGGTTGGCCTTTTCCAAACTAATTGTATTAATTCTGATTCTGTTTTTAGATGGAGCCAAAATTGAAGACAATCACTGTCCAAAAGACAATGAATGTTCACAAGCAACGGTGTCTAACGTGATCAGAAATAATGTGATGCTTTATCAATTGCCGGAACCAAAAGAAGTCATTGAAGAATTCCAACGTGCTCATCAAGCACCGTATCACAAATTAGAAAGAAAGTGTTATATATGTGGAGAGATAAGTCGTTATATTGAATATCATTTTGTGTATAAGCACTGTGCAACCCCATTTAGGTGTGAGGGTTGTAGTGCAATTGCAAAGTACTTCAAGCTGAGATTTCACAGGTATGATAATATGAGCGTCACAGTAGGATGTAGCTCATGCGGAGAGAGATATTGTTGTCTGGTGGAGCTACGAAACCACACTCTTGTGAATCATCCAGATCTACCTCGATTTTGCAGCATTTGTAACAAGAATATTGGCACACAAGATTGGGAAGGAAATACATCAATGCAATTTATACCTGTTGCGGATAAAAAGTGTTTCATTTGTGACAGAGTGTTTAGTACGGCCGAAGGTTTGATGGATCACAACAAATGCAAGCACCCATCTGAGGGTGTTAGCCTACTAGGAAATGTCAATAATGGCACACAAGATTGTGACAAAAAAACAGTAATGAAATTACACCCTATCAACTAGCCATTTGGCCTTTTCCAAACTAATTGAACACTCATTTGTAATAAAGTGTTCAAGAAGGCCGAAGGTTTGGCAGATCATAATAAATCAAGAAGCCCTATCAGGTGTAGGGCCCATAGGGAAAGTCAAAGTCACACATGATTGGGAAGAAAAAACAGTGATGAAATTAAACCCTATCAACTCTCATTTGTAATAAAGTGTTCAAGAAGCCAAGGTTTGGCAGATATAATAAATCCAAGAAACATGAGTTGTATACTACTGGAAATGTCATTATGACCATAAGATTGTGAGGAATGCAGCAGATGAAATTAACGGGAACATTGAATACAACCAAAATGTCTCACTTTTAATAGTGGTAATTACGTGCCAAGGTGGCAGTCATCAAAATTGTAAGCATCTATCGTGCTCTAGGTTACTAGAAATTTTGTATCTTTACAGTGCAAACAAGTGGACTGCAGTATAATGCAGGCAAGTCAATAGAAAATAATTTATCGTCGGATCTTGCTGCTTTAGTTTGTCACAAAGCAATTTTGTCATCATTATTTGTTAGCAAAAGTTGCCACTATCCAGTGGACTGTCATGGAAAAATATAATTTAAGACTATTGCATCGTCTTCGTTTGATATTCTTAGAAATCATCGAAAGGGGTTGTAAAATTGGCTGAATTAAATAGAAGCAGGATTTTTGGGGTGAGACATTTCTCCCCTGTCAGCCATTATATGCCAATTTTTGCACAATATTGTACCCTACACACTGAGCCAGATGAAATTTAATTTTAAGTAATTTTTATATTGTTTCAATAGGTCTTTGTCTTCCATCCTAATTTACAGGTACTAGTATTTTTTTAAATTGATATAGTGTTTGATTATGATACAAGCCTACAATTTGTATTATCTGCCGTACAAAACACTTCTTTCTTTGCAAAGCAAGACTATCATTCGAAAGAACACAAGAAGGAAAAAAATAAAAATTGTTCATCAAACTTATTCTAGAAAACCATTTCCCCTTCTACTAGGGGTGGAAGACAATGTTTGTCTCTTGAAATTAAATGTTACTCTCGGCTCAGTGTGAACACTATTGGTCCCAAAATTGCACGTTAGAAAGAATTGCTGATAGAAAAAATATTTGACTATTTTATAAAAGTTCCTCTCATTCAGTAAAATTTTCATCCATGTTCCTTTGCTTGTAAGTTATCTGTTCGATGACAGTAATGTTGGCGATAGGCCTATGATTTAAAATGATCTGTTGGGTGTACCAACATTTGTGATTAAATCACAAATTTTGTCCTTTTGCTTTGTGTTTGTCACCATAGGCGTGCGCAGGGGGGGGGGGGGCAGGGGGGGCCTTGGCCCCCCCATTAGGCCTAGAAATGTTATCAAATAACTAATCAAGTTTAATAGTTGATAAGAAAATTAATTAATTTGAAAAATGTCTAGGCCCTACTTATTTTTCCGAATCTTTTTGACCTGCCTACCTATTTCTCTCATTATCTCACATTCAAATAAGTTTTATAACAAAAATGCCACAAGGTATGTGTAAATAATAGCCATTCTTACTCTCAAAATGCGTCCCCCAAAAAAGTTAACCCCCCAAAAATGTCGTCTCCGGAGACTGGGGCGGCTATGCCCCAGACCCCCCCCCCACAAGCCTGATCCGCTGCCACCATTCCCCAGTCGGTATGGAAATCCTGTGGCCAAAAGCGCCCGTAGGAGGGGGGGGGGGGGGGAGGGGCAAGCGGGGAAACTCCCATGGATAAGGCACATGAATTAAAAATTTCAGTATTGATATCAATTAGTTGAATTGAAACTAAAATTTCAAAATTAAAAAAGTGTGTGGAATTTTTTTGAAGGTTTCCTTTAAAATTCCTTTTCGTTTTCTCTGTTTCGAGTATCGACTGCACAAAAATTACATAATTTTGGTATTGTATTCAGCACACTACTTTTTTCTAAAACCCACCAAACGCATTTTAAAAACCTGATTTTCAAAATTTTCGCCTGCGGCGCTGGTGTTGGGGGGACCCCCCAAACCTCCCGTGCTTGCCCAACGAAAGTACAAATTGTGAATTTTGCCTCCCTCTGCCAAAATTCCTGCGGGCGCCCATGCCTGTGGCCCCCCCATTGTATAATCTCTGCGTACGCCTATGTTTGTCACTCTCAATTTGTGTTCGATGAGGTAACGTTCTATGATGAAGGATCTGTTTGTTGTGCCAACATCATTGTCTTTATTCTTTCTATATTCAACAATGGTTATGTTTGTATTGTTATGTATTTTTTGTGTATATGTTTGACTATGTATCCAAAACAGCAGCCATTATCACTTTTTGAAGGTAAGCTAGCTGTAGGATCCTATCTCACACCACTAAAGGTATTCAAAACTAATTTCAATTGTCCAATTTGTATTTTGGTTCATTATCAGTCGTTAATAAATAAAAAGATATTGGTAAAAAGTGACTTATCTAGAATGTTCTACTATTTAGATTTTTGTTAGAAATACATATAAGTAAATAAGGGCACATTTAAGTTAATTAATTTGAGCCAGCGGTTTAGCCGAGCTCGTTTAACCGGTTCCCACTCGAACACCGAAGTTAAGCAGAATCGGGCGTGGTCATGGGTAGAGTGGGTGACCGCTCTACCCTGAAACTCACGTATACCGCTGGTTAGAGCACATGGAGGGTTCGAAAGCTAGTGTAACGGCTTCGTTCTCCTCGACGTCTGCTCGGCAGTCCGGGTTAGTGGAGGAACCTACATGACTGTCAAAGTTACACCGTCCTTTCGGATGGGACGTTAAGCCGTTGGTCCCCTTGGTACTTTTCGAAAGGAGTAGGCTACGTGCCGGTGCCGGGTTTCCCCTCCTCCCTTCTGTTCATACTTCATCCTCATCTATCACCACTCATCGTCTCGATTAGCCAAAGTGCATAAATATGAGACGTTAAGCAATATTCAATCAATCATTAAGTTAATTAGGCATTAAACCAGGGTTGCCACTTTCCAGGATTAAAAAAATTACATGGTGGCAACCCTGCCTTAAACACTATTGTCTTCACTAAGTCATTCAACATTTTGATCACACCTGGCAAAGCAGGTGTTTAAATTTTAGTAATCAATATCAATCATATCAGTTCTAATGATTGCAATACAGTAGGCCTATATTACCGGTAGTATTTAAAATGGTTATTTTGAAATTCATATTTTGATTCTCCAAGATCTCAAAACGTTGAGGCCAAAGCTTACTTTAAATAATAATAATAATCATCATAACTCAGTTCCAACTATGTCGGGTTGAGTGGTTGTTTTTCACCATTATCTAGGGCATGAAACTGTAGATACTAAGCATGCCAGACTCAGTGTTTCTTCCACATCCTCCAACTCCTTCCTCTCCACCAATTTACTCCACTCTCTTCTGTCCTCCCACAGCTTTACTCTTGCCACATGCTCCCACACTTCATCCCGTTTTCCAACGTCTTCTTGAATTAATCTTTCCCATTTCTCTCTTGGTCTTCCTACTCTTCTTTTCCCCTCCTCTGCCGCTTCAAATTCTCGTCTTGGAATCCTCTCTCTGCCCATCCTTTTCATATGTCCAAACCATCTTAGACGTTCTCTTCCTAGCTTAAACTTCAATCTCTCCAGTCCCAGTTCTTTCCTTATTTCATTACTTCTTATCTTGTCCATCTTTGTAACTCCCTCTCTTCTTCTTCTTTAAATAAATAAAATAAATTAGGTAATTTTGTATTTATAAGAGTCTAGGCCTACTCACTCAGGCACAGAACTGATTTTCAGTGATGGACATTAAACATGAAAACATCACTTTTAATTATCCTTCTAGCATTGTACAATTACTGGGTGTGCTGCCTAGGCAAATGATATTCTGTGCAGGTGAAGGGACTTTACTTCTAAAATCAATTTATAACCTAGGTATAGATTATACACCGCAGTGTTGACACGTAGGTCGACAATGTGAATGGCAAACTGCTCTTGCATTTGCTTTTGACTTGGTTATAACTAGGGATGCACACGATAATCAATAATATTGATCGATAATCAATAATGGATATTACTTCGATAATCGATAACCAAAATTTATCATCGATTATCGAAATATCAAATATTTGTCAATAGTGGCACGAACCAAACTCTAAAGACACAGATCATCTCACGTTGTGCCATGCACTGGCTGGGCTGTGGGTGTCACACTTGAGATTTATGTTTGGAAATGTTCTATCAGTTGGTAACGGAAGCCAAACACATGACATCGAAGACAGCGAGAGGAACGCGATTGTATTGTTTTGACTTACACTTGCCACACTTGAGGTTCCACTTATAGGTCGGAACAGGCTTTGTTGGTAATATCGATATTATCGATAATATCGATTCGATAATGACATAACCATTTTGATAATCGATAATGAAAAAAGTATCGATGAGCATCCCAAGTTATAACCTTTGTTTTTGTCACCATTCTTCTGTGAAGCGTGCAACATGATATTTTATCATCCGATGCAATTGAGAGATCATTTAAGTCGCTTCATCACCGCTGTTCTATGTGTAGGGGGATTTACCCCACTAGGGAGGCGTTTGTACGGCACTGGAAAAATAAATAAATAAATTGTATTTAGAGTCTACCCACTCAGTTATATAACTGATTTTCAGTGGGGGACAGTAAATCAAAGCGACCAAGCCAACCCTGTCGGCCCCGACGCAATCGACGAGTGAGCGATAACCAACGGGACATGTGGCAAACCGGACGTTTGTGTTTATTGCAATAAATAAAGCATATCTATACTTAAAGGATTTTAAATACCATACAGAAAACAATAAGCGTTGCAAAGCAAGGAGGGACTTGTTACTTTCGACTGGACTTTCACAAATGTGTTGATAACTTAAAACAAGTAGGTTCTGACTAACAAAATCATCATGAAATCACCTAACAGTAAAAAAATATTTTCCTGTCTGGTAAATTACTGGCTGTAGGTAGTGGTAAAGTGTTTAAAAAAAATAATCCACCAATATTTTATTGACTCTTTGTTCATACTGTACCAACTAGAAAGTGGAATTTATAAAAGCGGGAAAACATTGCTGGTCATCGGCATTTGTTTCTTGTAATCATTTTTTAAAATTTTAATTAATTTTGTATTTGTTGTAGTTTATGAAATTGTGTTTTGCATCTGTTGGGTGTGTCGTATTTGTTTCAAGGTTAATGGTTAGAATGCAGTAGACTGATTCCTTAATAATTATGTATCGAACTATCTACAAAAGTTGTCTGACTGAGATAAGTTTGTTATCAGTGTTATAGAATTGAATTTATTAGACGAGTGAGCGCAGCGAACGTAGTCTACAACGCAACTCGATCGGGCCTTAGTCGTGATTAATTCTGTATGTGAAATGTTAAATGTTTGTTAAATGTTAAATGTCTGTCTGTCTGGTCCCATACGGCCGAACGACCTAATAGATTGAGCCGAAATTTTAAATAGACATCCGTGAGCAGGTAACTAAGAACTGCTAACAAATGAGCGCAATCCATTTCGATTAAAACCTACAAGAAATAATAAACTGAAAAATACGCTGCCAATGTAGGCCTATAGGAATTATTTTAACGACAATGGTTTTGATTTTGAAATAATATTTTTTGTTTGTTATTTACCTGGCTGTGAAATGCCGTGTCCGATTAATCGAATGTTGGACGTCAAGGTACCCCCAAATTCCGCTCGTAGATTGAGTAAACCTTGCAATATTTTCACGTTTTTTGTACTGGCTATGTTTTCCATAGTATTGTCACAGATGATCAACTACACTGCGTTATATGCATTTCAAAACATGTATGATAACTAGGGAAATGCCAAAGTCGTTGATAGACGAGTGAGTGAGCCAAGTGTTGAATACCCGGTATCATTCCCCATACTGGGCGAGATCCAGATACTCAACACATGGGTCACTCACTCGTCTATCAACGGCTTTGGTGTTTCCATAGTTATATATCACACACATAACAAAAACTTGTAAAAATACAGCCAAACCTTACACACTCAAAAGAATCGAGATCTCTACCCTTCCACATTTGCGCATTCTTAATTCATAAACGTACAGTGTCCCATAAAGGTGGGATTTCAGTTGTGGATGTGCGCGGCGCGGCGAGGCGCAGCGAGGCGTGGATTTTTACCTTTTTCGATTTCACCTGTGGATACCCGTGGCGGTGCCATCCGCGGATTTCCCAAATATTCCTACCTTTTATTTTAATCACACAATAACTTATTACATGGGAAAAGCTATTTTTAAATTACTTTGCATAATTTAAAACATATAACATAACTTTTCCTTTTGAATCAAGTCTTTCTGTATGAAGAATCACTTCATTCGGGACAAATGTCATGGATTTAGGTTATGTTGTTCACTTCTTACACATCAGATTTCCTGAATTCCTATTGGCTGAATCCGCGGACCGTGGATATCGTCGGACAAAATATTGAATATTTTCAAAGTCACGGATCTGAATCCACCGAATCCTCGGATCGGAAATGGAGCCCGCTGATTGGCTGAAACTAGATCCGCGCCACGCCACGCCGCGCGATCCGCAACTGAAATCCCACCTTTACAGTATCCTTGAAAAGCTTGGCAAAAAAGAATTTGCAATTATTAATTTAAAGGTAATAGTTCATCCAAGTTCTTTTTTTCTAATTAATTTAAACGTTATATAATATCATGCAAATTCTATTTTGCCAAGATTTTCAAGGATGCTGTTATGGGACACTGTACGTTTATGAATTAAGAATGCAAAAATGTGGAAGGGTAGGTTAGATCTCATTTCTTTTGAGTGTGTAAGGTTTGGCTGTATTTTTACAAGTTTTTGTTATGTGTGTGATCTCTTTACTTTTT
The DNA here is from genome assembly GCA_024449915.1 of Sweltsa coloradensis. Lineage (NCBI taxonomy): Eukaryota > Metazoa > Arthropoda > Insecta > Plecoptera > Chloroperlidae > Sweltsa > Sweltsa coloradensis. The sequence goes on from JAMZAV010001026.1 coordinate 487,222, forward strand.
CAAGTTCCATTGCTAAATTATTTGTTAAAATATAATAATTTTATCAAAGTTGATTTAATTTCTATGGTATTACCAATTCAATTAACAATAGGATGTAAAATACCAAGTGGTCCAAAGACTTGCTTTTTGTAAACAATGTAGTCGATCATTGTCAAGTAATAGTTACTTGTTGATTATATTCTTGTATAAGGCTTATATTGAAACCTTTATTTGGAAGCCTTCCAGCAAACTTTTTCAACTTTTTCTTTTAAAAGACCCTATATCACAATTACCTTAATGTCCATGTAAAATATGAACGTTGTAGCCCCACCCGTTTAGTCAGAATCGCGGGCCGATTGAAACTGACGAATTAGACCGTAGTAGTAGCGGTAGTAGCTAACTTCCTTAAAGTGATTTTGAGCATGTTTCAAGCCATTTTTTCACCAAGGAGGAAAGCTCGTACCCCAACCAAATTTGGCATGTGTTGTCAGGTACTTAAATCCCCGTAATTTTGATAGTTTTTTCGCATCACGTTTCATGACGGCTGGATGACACCTCGAAATCACCTTAACTCTGCTTGTTGTATAAGGTGCTTGAGTGTGTAGCGCACCGCGGCTTGGCTGGGGCGCCCTAACGGGCACCTAGATTAAATAATTTTGTTGTATTAGTTTGTGAAATCTTGCATTGCATCTGTTGGGCTTCTGAATTTAAGGTGAATGGTTAAAATGAAGTAGTAGACTGATCGATCTAAAAATAAACATTTTTTTAAAACGGCAATTGGAAGAACAAGAAATAAAATCACGGCCAACTAACCCCAAAATTTGAGTAGGCCTATGTAATATGTTAATCAAGCATACTAGTATAATTACATTTTTGGATTGTTTTCCATAATTAACAATTACACATAGGGGAGTATTCCCGACCAATAAATTCAAGAAATATACTCTTAAAGTCGTTTTCCGGGTACTTCAGACGATAAGTATGTGAAAAAAGGGGGCTGCGCCCCAGACCCCTTTGTTTCCCGCAGAATAAGACTTCCAAAGTATGTGCACCCCCACAATAATAACTCACGAGTCGCCCCTGATTGAGACAAACAAATTAATGCCTGTATTCGTGAGTTACAATGACATTTTAATACAGAACCTAATAACTAGGAAGCTTCGGCTTTGCTGCCTACGCATTGTAGGTGATTGTTGTCAAGTTTCTATTGTTGCTTGTCAATTGTTATTATTTACCGTAAAAAACTTATATTAAAAGCTTTATTTCTATGGATTCTGGCTAACTTTTTCAACTTATTCTTTCAAAAGGTACTACATCACCATAACCTTAATGTCCATGTATAATATGAACGTTGTAGCCCCACCTGTTTGGTCAGAATTGGCCCAAATGGCACGAAAATATCGCACAAAATTTTTTAAAAAATCGTAAAAGTACGATATTTATGAGAAATATTTCTTCGATTGTACCCAAAAACAATACAGCTCTAAGTTCAGAGATTTCGAAGGTCCCCTCCAATTTTTATCAGATCGGATATGTCGTTTGCCCGGTAGAGAGCGAACAAACAGAAAAAAGAAAAAAAAGCAACACCCAAACTAAATTTTTGGGGGTCAGTGAAATTGAAGTCTTTGCTTCGCTCATCCAATAATAATAAACAATCCAATCTTTATTGACAGCTGGGCAATTAGTATGGATGACCACGGGAATCCAGTGTAGGCCTACTGATCTATACAAAGTAGGCCCTACATGTTTACTACAAAAATAAATAATTTCAGAAAATATGTGACAACAGTACAGTTCAGAAGCCTATGAAATTAATTATGACTAGGAAAACGCTAAAGTCCCGCCGCGTTGATGGATGAGCTTTTTTTAAGTTTTTAGTCTGCGTGGGATATCTTTATTTTTGCAAGTGCTGTGTTGCTTTGTTTTGCTGCCCACGCATTGTAGGTGCTTGTTGTCAAGTTTCTATTGTTTCTTGTCAATTTGTTATTATTTACCGTTAAAAACTTATATTAAAAGCTTTATTTCTATGGATTCTGACTTCCTTTGTCAACTTTTTCTTTCAAAAGGTACTTCATCACCGTAACCTTAATGTCCATGTATAATATGAACGTTAAAGCCCCACCCGTTTGGTCAGAATTGGCCCAAATGTCACGAAAATATTGCACTAAAAATCGAAAAAAATCGTAAAAGTACGATATTCATGAGAAATATTTCTTCGATTGTACCCAAAAACAATACACCTCTTAAGTTCAGAGATTTCGAAGGTCCCCTCAAATTTTCATCAAGATCGGATATGCCGTTTGCCTGGTAGAGAGTTAACAAACAGACAGAAGACAGACAGACAGAAAAAAAAACAAAAAAAAAACACCCAAGCTAAATTTTTTGGGGGTCAGTGAAATTGAAGTCTTTGCTTCGCTCATCCAATGAACATTGTTGTAAATGATGGACAAGGTGGTACCTATTTTAATTGTAATTCAGTAGGCTACATTGTAGGCAATGCCAATAGCCAACAGGCCTAGCTTGTATTCAGTCTTTCTACAATCTAGGTGCCCGTTAGGGCGCCGCAGCCAAGCCGTGGCGCGCTACACACTCGGGCACCTTACACAGCAAGCAGAGTTGGGGTGTTTTCGAGCTGTCACCCAGCCGTCATGAAACGTGATGTGAACTTGAAAACTATCACAATCGAGGGGATTTAGGTACCTGACAACACATGCCAAATTTGGTTGGTGTACAAACATTCCTTCTTGGTGAAAAAATGACTTGAAACATGCCCAAAATCACTTTTAGGATGTTATAATAATTAATAGTCTCGCACAAACTTTTTTTGCCCAAGAGGCTGCATCATTTGTTACACTTTCTCTTCTTATTTCTCTTTCTTAGGCCCAGATTAGGGTTGCTAACCGGCCGGTTTTTGACCGGCACGCCGGTTTTTGCCCCACTTGGCCGGTTGCCGGTCAGTCCCTTCGACCGGCAATAGTGTTGCCGTTTTTTTTTTACGTAAATAACCCATTATACTAAAAATATAAACAAAAAACTAAAATAAATATTTAAAAACCATCCTAATCATCGTTTCTCGAATCCCAAATCCCACTTAATTAGTAAACATTGCTCTTCTCCACTTCCCCTTGACCTAACCCGCCAACCCCCTCACCAGACAGCAAACAAGGCAGAAGGCTGGCCAAAGACTGCCACACTGCACTGCAGTCCACTGTCAATGCCGTTCATACGGGAAGTTTGTGCACGAATCCAACGATGAAATTGATTCTCCGCGAAAAAATAAAGTCCAACAAGACTTTCCTTCAAGCAGCAAGATCAACTGCTAAATACTCATTCACTATTAAGAAGTAAACTTGTTAGTTGATCATAATTCCTTTAAATCAGTTAATGCTGTTTACGTAATATTAATTTACTGCTTTGAGAATCATGATATGACAAATTGAAATTAAGACAACAAAAATTATTCGTCATTTATTTGGAATTTATTATCCTTAGGCCTAAATTACCTATAAAAATATGCCCATTGCCTACTCTAATTATGAATACTCGGCATATCAGCGGATGTAATATTATAATCTAGGCCTATTATCTCAGTGACTTTTTTTATTTTTGGTGGTTTTCCAGTTTTGACTGCACAAAAACTACATTGTTTTGGTATATCATCCAGCCCACCACTTTATTCTAAAACGCACCAAATGCAATCTAAAAAGCTGAATTTCAAAATTTTCGCCTACGGCGCTATAGTTGGGGGGCTCCGCCCCCCAAACCCCCCGTGCTTGGTCCCTTTCCCATGAATTAACATGGAAGGCCGGTTTTTCCCGTGGCCAGAGTTGGCAACCCTAGCCCAGATATTAACTGCATGATCTGATGTTGGCTTGTTTGTCCTAGTTTAGTTGAATTCCTCTCTAATTAAGGCTAAACATTTCTAGTTTCAGAAATGGATCAGCCAAAGATAAAGAGGGAAATCGAAGACAAGTATGACATAACTGCGCCGGCTACTAAGAAAACACGGTGGGAACAACCTAACCAAACCCCAGTTTTTGTTGGAGCGGTGCGGATTAAACAAGAACCGGGAATAGCGACCATTATCAAACAGGAGCCAGGACTGAATCCATCTTGCAGCACAGCTACGCCGGGAACTTCAAATGCCCAGCAGTCTCAGGGTAAGTGTATTATTTATTACTAGGAAACGCTCAGTTGGACGCGTTGATAAGCGAGCACGTGCTATAGCTAGACCCACATTGCACATTTTTTAAATTTTAAAATTTGCGACGTTCGCTGTCCACGGGGCCATGTTTCCAATATTATTTATTATTGCCAAGGTATTTGGTTAAACCCGTGGGTAAACCTTTACTTTGTGGATAAAATCCACTGCCATCTAGAGGACCTTGACATCATATCCTTGGGAAAACTATTTTAACTCTTTGGTAACAAATAATACACTGCTTCCTTGATAGTATTTTGATTACTTCTAGATGGCAGTGCATAGTGGCCAGAAACCTTGTGCGACTTTTCGTTGCCATGGTAACGTTACTTTTGTTAAAATGTAATTTCCATCTACACTACTTATCGGATCAAAATAAAATTAACATATTCGTGACTGGACGGACATTCTAAATGATTTGGCCACCTCAGATTTTGTCGCCGTTTAGTTTGAAAAAAAAACTTCCGATTAACTTTAATGTAATTTTGTAACTTTTAGAAAGATTTTGCCACAAAACTAATGGCATTCAATCCAGATCGAAGCTTGCGGATGGTCCAAATTTCAACTCGATCCGAACCTCCGTTCGAACGTTATGGCAAGACATACAAACAAACAAAAAAACAGAAAAAAAGAGGGAAAACAAAGAGAAAAAAACAAAACCAGTGGCTATTTTTTCCGGGAGAGTCAAATGGAACGCTCCCTTAACTTAATTTATTTATTTATTATTTAAGTTGTTCCAGTCAAAATGATGTTATAGATGCTCTATCGGAAGTTTGCAGGTGGTGACGTCACCGGCGAGCTAGTTCTAGCCAATCAGCGGTCCCTAATTTAAAATACTGATTGCTCATTGCCCAGCCCCACGTGCAGTGTTAGCCTAGGCCTAGGGGCGTACTTCTCACAAAACTTTGTCATGCTTGACAATCTCATTTTGTCTGTCACAAGTATGGCATTCTTGAGTTGATAGGGCTCCAAATACCAACGTTGTGTGTATCATTGTAAATATTTCCCCTTATTAACTGGTTGACCTTGATATACAAGGCCTAATTGGGCAAATACCACTGGGACCTAGACTGTAGAGTTGCTCCCGGGTTCAATCCTCGGTGTAGTCACTTTTTAATTTTTGTCTAAAGTAGGCCTACTAACATAACAGCATCATAGTCACCTACTATAAAACCAAGGTTAAACAGAATATATACCTATATATATAATAATAATAGTCTTGGTAGGCTACCCAGCTTCTCTTTATATTACAGACTATTGGTTTGATCTTTAGGGTGCACACCTGGCAAAGCAGGTGTTTAATTTTAGACCTGGCGCTCTTATTGGCCTGTTGCTCTTATTGACCATTCACTCTTTTTGAGTCGCTCATATTGGTCATTCGTTCTTTTTGGCATGTCGCTCTTATTTGCCATTCGCTCTTTTTGGAGTCGCTCTTTTGGTTAGTCGCTCTTATTTACCTGGCGACCTTATTGGTCTGTCGCTCTTATGGGCGGCGCCCTTATTGTCGCGCTCTGTTGGGCGGCGCGCTTGTTGGCGCACTCTTTTGACCGTGAGCCGGTAAAAAGTTGGTTCAATCAATCAGAAATTCCTGTGAATTGAGTTAAATTGGAATATTTGTATTGATTGCACTCATACAACAAAGGTTAGATACAAATAATGCTGTTGACATCTTTAAGTATAGGTTTGTATTTTATTTAATATTAATTTATTTGTAAATGATAGCAGTTGTAATAAAAGTATGCCCCGACTGGGGATCGAACCCAGAACCTCTGGCTTAACATGCCATAGCTCTGCCAATTGAGCTACCAAGACATAAGACACACCTTTATTAAACTGCTATTTGTTGTGACTGTTGACATCCATGATAATAATCGAACAGAAGACTGCAATGTAGCTGTCATTACTGAAAGAACTCATGGAGAAATCCAGTCACTTAGTCATTATCTCCGATGAGTTGGGTAGTATGAATATACGGTTTTTTGGGCTTATGCTTAAAAACCCGTATATTCATTAATTTATTTATTGTGTAACAGAATTACATATGGATGTAACAGAATTACGCTTGTGATTTAAATAGCTCTATAATGGGATAGGAATGAAATAAAAATGAAAACAAAAATGAAAACACAATTTCATCCGTCAGTCAATAGGCACGGCACATTTAAACATAATTTTAGTCGTTTTAACAGTGGTAGTAACAGAATTACGACATGGATGTAACAGAATTTCATACGGCTGTAACAAAATTAAGCTTGTGATTTAAATAGTTTAATTTATGTGATATGAGTGTCACAAAAATTATAACAGAACATGTCATTAGTCAGTAAATAGGTATGATATTTTTAAACATAATTTTAGTCGCTTTAACAGTGGTTTAAAATAATTCTGTTACGCCTAAAATTAAATTATAAATTCATATAAATTAGGGTATTATTTTCATGCTCCATCTTTAACATTACAAAATAAAAATAATGAAAATATAATCTTCTTTATTTCACCTTTTATAGAGAAAACGGTGCTTTTTTGTAATAGAATTAGGCCTACGAGTGTGAAACTCAATCAACATGATTCACAGAAAAAGGAGTTATAGCCTACATAGTACACTTTTAAAGCACGCCATAGTGTTGCGTTTAACAATACGAGGCATTTAGTTCTCATAATAGTCATCTTTAAATTATTACATTTTAATACATTTTTTAAAATTAGCATTTAGGGAAAGATTGTGTTAAGTAATACTAAAAAAATACACTCGTTGATAAAAACCCGCTTAAAATAGAAAATAAATTTTTGTTTGTATTGAAATTTCAGGGAAATGATGTTTATGAACATACTGTATCATTTCTATAAATGACAAACATTATTGTAAATATTTTATTTCTTTATGTCATGGTCACTTTAGTATGGAATTGCCCAACTACGGTACCGTACGGTAAGGTATGACGACGTGGCGTGGAGTCATTCTGTAGTACAGCAGTAGGGCCTACAGCAGGGTTGTTGAAGAATAAAAATATTGAAATATTAAACAAGGACAATAAACCCTTTGTAGGCCTATTTCCTTAATTATGTAAAATTGTGCCTTTATTTTATATTTATGTGTTGACATTGTTTCTTTTAAAATCATAAAAATCATTATTTTTCTATTTATGCCCTAATTTATAAACAAATATTGTTAGTACCTATTTTTATAATTATTTATATTTTATTATTTTATTTCGAAATTGCACAAATAATCGTAAATTAAGCTGTACAACTCCATAGAAAGTTAGAAAAGGGCCATAAGGCCCCAGTCACAAAGTGTCTAACTTACTATGCCTAAGTTATACCACTTAAAACCACATTATAAAATACAATAAAATAAATTAACAAATAATATAAAGGAGATAGTAAAGGGTGAACTATAGAATATAGATTGTAAATGGTGAACAAATGATGGTTAACAATAGCTGATAAAGGGTGAACAATGATGGTATGGTTCATATAGGCCTATTATAAAATAAGTTAGTAAAAGGGTGATCAAATGATGGTGAACAATTGATTATTAAGGGTGTACAATGATGGTGAAAAATAATTTGATGACTTCCAGCATGTTATAACTTGATTTTAAAATGAAAATGCGTTCTCATTAAGAAATTTTGAAATGGTTCCTAATATCTATATTGAAATATCTGGAAGTCTTCACGTCAGCCGGTAGAGTGTTCCATAACGATGCAGAACGATAGTAGTATCCATTTTGGTATGATGAAGTTCGTGCACAAGGAGGGATGATCAAAGTTCCTGGGTCATGTCTACGAGGTTTATTGTCTAGAGTGATTTATTGTCACTTGTCAAATATTTCAAGGCTTACAACACTACCACCAAGTCACAGAACTGATTTTCAGTGAGGGACATTAAACATCACTTTTAAATTATCCTTCCTCTAGCATTGTACAAGTAATGGGTAACACTGCTGAGACGATAATTATATTGTGTGGAGGTAAAGGCACTTTTACGTCTAAAATAAAATTATAATCTATAGATTATCTACCGCAGTGTCGAGACGTAGGTCGACAACTCGCATGGAAAACTGCTCTTGCATTTGCTTATGTCTTGGTTATAACCAGGGTGCGAATTAACGACTTTGCAGAGGGGGGGATGGCTTAAAATAGTATTTTCGTTGGCAAACCGGGGTCTGGGGCGAAGCCCCAGCCGCCGGAGGCAAAATTTTTTTGGGGTATTATTGCCCTTGAGATGGCCTTAGAAGCGATCTGAGGAAAATATTTGGGGGTATTATTGTTCTCGAGATGGCCTTAGAAGTGATCTGATGAAAATTTTTGGGTCATTATTGCCCTCGAGATGGTCTTAGAAGTGATCTGAGGTATTATTTTGAAAGGAATATGTGTAAATTGACGCATTATTGGATGAGCGTAGCGAGCGTAGCGAGCGAAGCGAAGATTCCATTTCACTACACTGGAGAAAAAAATCCGGAATGTTTTTTTTTTTTTTTTTCTTTTTTTCTTTCTTTCTTTCTTTCTTTCTGTCTGTTTGTTAACACGATTCCGGCTAAACCGATACTCCGATTGCGATGAAATTTTATGGAGACCTTCGAAATCTCTGAACTTAGAACTGCCACGTTTTTGAGCGCAATCGGAAAATTATTTCTCATGAAAATCGCCATTTTACGAATTTTTTCAATTTTTAAAATATTTCTTCGACTTATAACACCTACATGCTTAATTCGATTTTAATGATTTTTTCACAAAACCTTTATTTTATGAATTAAGATATTCGTGTGAAATTTGAGCGCAATCAATAAATTATTTCTCATGAAAATCGAAATTTTACATGTTTTTTCTTTTTTTAAACAAGTCTTTGACTTATAACACCTACGTGCTTTATCCTATTGTAATGAATTTTTCACAGAACCTTAATTTTATGAATTAATATATTCTTGTAAAATTTGAGCGCAATCGAATAATTATTTCTTATGAAAATCGCAATTTTACGATTTTTTCCTTTTTTAAAATTACAATTCATAAAAAAAATTAAAAAATAAAGTCAATTTTTTATTTAATTTAATTTAATTTAAAAAAACTATTTTACTTTGTAATAATTTTGTCACAGAACAACAGAAAATCCTCATAACACATGGCAGCTCAATGCACCAATTACGCTCATCCAACAACGCGGCGGGACTTAAGCGTTTTCCTAGTTTATTAATATTACGAGATAAAGTCACTTGATATGTTATGAGATGAGATGGGAATCCAGAGGTGGGGATTTAGCCATCCCCGGCAGGGATACCTTTCAGTAAAACAGAGCCAGGGATGAAATTACCAGAGGGGAGGAAATCCCCCCCATCCCCCCCGTCAATTCGCACCCTGGTTATAACCTTTGTTCCTTGCAATGAGAAGAAGCAAGATCAAAATTATCTCTACAGATATCAGACTACAGCTGAAGAGTGAAGACACATGGTTTTCGACACTATAGGCCGAGTCTAGTTGAAGAAAAGAAGAACTTGTGTGTACCAGTTGTCTGGTCATGATGATCTTATCAAATCTAGGCTAAATGGTTCTGATAAGCTTTGTTTAAAGATCATTTTTGGATGGGCATAGCAAAGCCTTCAAATTTGCTACCCTGGGAAAAAAGCTATTCAAAAACGTATTTCTGTCTTTGTTTGTGCTCTAAAGGCTGATCCGTTCTTGATGAATTTTTGTAAGGTCCTTCAAAATCTCTGAACTTAGACCTGCCACATTTTAGGGTAGGCCTACAATCGAAGAAATGTTTCTCGTAAAAATCACACTTCTAGGGCTACGAGGGATCGATATGACCTCGCTGCCCCGGCTGGCACGGCGCGGCGCGTGTTGGTTCTCGGTCTTCTATAAACATAATTGCTAGATGATTCCAGCTCCAACAAAATGTAGACCTGTGTGGATTGCAAAATAAAATATCTGAAACTGTAATAACCAAAGTGAATCTTCATTATTTTGTTCAAATTTTGCAACCAGCTGACTAGAGCTGTGGTGGTTATTCATCCCATCTCCCTCTCCTCCCATCTCCATCCTCTCTTATTTTGAAAAGTAGCCTACTTAGTGGGCCCTAAATATTTGCATATTCTGTTTAGTAGTGTCCAACCTAATAAGATTGCCTAGTGTGGAACACCAATCGCAGAAAACCTTGTTGTAGATAGACCTCACTCAGCTGCAAACTTTTGAACAGCCGTTGATCGGTTGCACACAACATTATACTTGATGTGTTTGTTGTTTTTAAAGAAACAGTAAATGTGTCCACCCATAAATACGTTTACATTGTCCCATCCTGAATGATCAATAAAACATATTTTACACTTTAGTCAGTATAATTATGATTGAACTGTTGTAGGCATACCTGATTCAGCCCCGGTTTTGGCATACTGCCCGCGAGTCAGTACAGTGCCGCCACCTATTGAATCCCATCCCATTGAAATCCGAGGAAATAAATATTTCAGACAAGTTCCATTAACTAGCCTATTACACGTCCCTCTAGCATTGCCATAAGCATCTGGTTAGTCAAACACAGATTGCAGCATTGCTCACTTCGTATCTATTTATTCGTCGAGGTCAACAGTTACTTGTTTCAATGTGAGCCGCCCGGCTAGCCACCCGATACGAGTGTAGACAGGTGTTCTGTAAAAACCCAAAGGTTCTCTTCCCCGACCCTGAGCCCCTCGGCCGCTAGCAGCTCATGACTACCGAGTTCCACTAACTGTTGCAACAGGGTGTCTACAAGACTGGAAAACCTGGAAAACCTGGAATTGTCAGGGAATTTAATAAATCTGGAAAAGTCAGGGAAAAGTCAGGGAATTTTGTATGTTTTCTGGAATTTTACAAGAAATGTAAAACAGTCAATATTTTTGGATGAGCGTAGCGAGCGTAGCGAGTGGAGCGAAGACTTCAATTTCACTGACCCCCCAAAATATTTAGCTCGGGTGTTTTTTTTTTTTTTTTTTTTTTTCCCCCGTCTGTTTGTTCGCTCGATTCCGGGCAAACGGCATATGCGATCTTGATGAAAATTGGAGGGGACCTTCGTTTTCTCTGAACTTAGAGGTGTATTGTTTTTGGGTACAATCGAAAAAATATTTCTCATGAATATCGTACTTTTACGATTTTTTTTCGATTTTTAGTGCGATATTTTCGTGACATTTGGTCCGATTTTGACCAAACGGGTGGGGCTACAACGTTCATATTTCACATGGACATTAAGGTTATGGTGATGTAGTACCTTTTGAAAGAAAAAGTTGAAAAAGTTAGCCAGAATTCATAGAAATAAAGGTTTTAATATAAGTTTTTCAATTTTTAGAGCGATATTTTCGTCCCATTCGGGCCGATTCTGACCAAACGGGTGGGGCTACAACGTTCAGATTTCACATGGACATTAAGGTTATGGTGATGTAGTACCTTTTGAAAGAAAAAGTTGAAAAAGTTAGCCAGAATCCACAGAAATAAAGGTTTTAATATGAGTTTATTGAGGTTTATAATACCAATTAACACGTAACAATAGAAACTTGACAACAATCACCTACAATGCATTCAAAAAGCACTTGCAAAGGAAAAGTGCAAACAAACGCAAAAAACGCAAACAAAAAAATTACAAAAACGCTCATCCATCAACGCGGCGGGACTTTAGCGTTTTCCTAGTAGTAATTTCATTACCTTTTTTGTTGCTGAAAATAGAAATTCTCAATTTTAAAAAACAATTCTTAGATTATTTTGTCTTGTCTGGTGTTTAAAATTCCCGCTGTAATCGACATTGGATTTATTAACAATTTTTCCTTCGTTATAATGCGCGAAAAAGCCAAATTTGCAGCCTGGAAAATATTATTTTCCGTCTGGAAAACCTGGAAAAGTCAGGGAATTTAGTAATGGAAAATTTGTAGACACCCTGTGCAAGTGGCTGGCACTGCAAGCTCCCACGGATGGGCAAAATTCCCGTTTTATCAAGTTTTCTCTCTATAAAATGCGGTGGCTATCTGTTACTATAGCATTCTACGGATAATAAATAGTACAAAAAAATTTTAAATTTTTTTTTCAGACAAGGAGACGTCTAAAACATGGTAAGAACGTAAAATTGACCACACGTTGGTTTAGTTCTGCCCAAGTTTTGAACAAACTATCAAAGATACACGCTTTTCTTTGATATCAATAGAAAGCTCTTGAAATTCTACATAAGAACGAAAGTTTTGTTATACTTTGAACAACTACAAGTAGGTTAAAACATATTGCGAATTCATAAAAGCTGCATCGCCGATTTTTGTGAACACACGCCCTTAATTGAATTGAAATAATAATACCGTAATTGAAAAATGGGTAGATATAAATAAATTGGGTTTAAATGTGAGTAAATGTAAGGTTATTTCATTTAATAGAGCAAAGAAAAAAGCGGAAATAAACTATAAGCTGTGTGGTAAAACACTAGATGTTGTTATCAATTACAAATACTTAGGAGTGTTCATAGATAACAATTTGGATTGGGGGCATCATGTGGAATATGTAAGTAAAAAGTTAATACAAGCTCTAAATTTTGTAATGAGGCAGCTACAAGGGGTTCACACAAAAATTAAGGATAAAGCATATAAATCTCTTATAAGACCAATATTGGAATATGCAAGTGCTATATGGGACCCTTATAAGGATGGTCATATCAAAGCCCTAAACAAAGTACAGAGATTAGCAGCAAGGAGAGTAACTGGGAAGGTCAAAAGGTGGAGATGGGTAACTGATTCCAAGGGAAGGAGGATAAGAACGTATGACAGTGTAAATGAAATGATAGAAGGTTTAGGATGGGATTCTTTAAAATTACGGAGAGGGAGAAACAGGCTGTGCAACCTGTTTCGTGCTGTGAATAATACAATAAATAAATAAAATTTATAAAAAGAAATAATGAAACAGGCTTTTGTTGTTGAGATATATTAGATTAGGCCTACCTACTTCGTTAAATATTGAACAGGAAAATATTTTATGACTGTCTGTAATACATCCATTTTGTTAATTCATTTTGTATATATAATCATTACCTGTTTATATAGCTATACGTTGTACATTGTTGCTTTAAGAAGACATTTTCTTAAAAGTACATGTACTACATATGTTATTATGTAATGTTATTATTCTTTATCTATTATATTTTTATTGCTTTGTATCCTACTTTAATCTTAATAATAGAGATGACGACATCCATATTTGTATCCTGTATGAATCCACGGATGGATAAAAAAAAATTGAACTTGAATTAAACATGAGCTAATACCCAATTTTGTTGTTTTCCTGTGGCTGCATTTACATATCTCATTCATTATGCATCTAGCCACCCAGTAGACATGCATCATTTCGTTACCGGCCACTCTCTGGCATATCATCATCACTTTCTTTAATCTAGAACATAAAAGCAGGGCTGTGTGGTCTGTCCTGTAGGCCTACTCTGTCATTAATTTAATCTGCATTCATCTAATGCAAAATTTCCAAATCTATAGATATGTTTTGCCAGCAGGTCATATGTATGCCATAAATAATGTGAGTTAGGTGAGTTATCATATGAATATTACTTACTTCTGATTCTGTTTTTAGATGGAGCCAAAATTGAAGACAGTCCCTGTCCAAGTGACAATGAATGTTCACAGACAACTTCAATCATGGTGTCTAACATGAAGAGAAATTTGATGCTTTATAAATTGCCGGAACAAAAAGAAGTCATTGAAGAATTCCAACGCGCTCATCAAAAACCGTATCACAAATTAGAAAGAAAGTGTCCTATATGTGGAGAGATATGTGATTATACTCGATGTCATGTTGTGTTTAAACACTGTGCCACCCCATTTAGGTGTGAAGGTTGTACCGCAAAGTTCTACTTGAAGCTGAAATTTCACAGGTATGATAATATGTGCGTTACAGTAGGATGTAGCTCATGCGGAGAGAGATATCGTTGTGTGGTGGAGCTACGAAATCACACTCTTCTGAATCATCCAGATCTACCTCGATTCTGCAGCATTTGTGAGAAGAATATTGGCACACAAGATTGGGAAGGAAATACATCGATGAAATGTATACCTCTTAGGGATAACAAGTGTTTCATTTGTGACAGAGTGTTTAGTACTGCCATAGGTTTGGAAGATCACAACAAATGCAAGCACCCATCTGAAGCTGTAGACCTACTAGGAAATGTCAATAATGGCACACAAGATTGTGAAGGGAATGCAGCGATGAAATTAACGGGAACATTGAAATACAACCAAAATGTTTCACTTGTTTGGGCTAACAAGTGTTCACTTGTAATAGTGTTAACGATAGCCAAAGGTTTGGCAGTTCATCACAAATGTAAGCACCTATCCGAGGCTCTAGGGTTTACTAGAAAATGTCCTGTATCTTTACAAGTGCAAACAAGTGTGACTGCACGGCATATAATGCAGGCAAGTTAATAGTATAAATAAATTGTAATCATCGGATCTCTTGCTGCTTGAGTTTGTCACAAAGCAATTTTGTCATCATTATTTGTTTGCAAAAGTTGCCTTTAAGAAATTAAGACTATTGCATCGTCTTCGTTTGATATTCTTAGAAATCATCGAAAGGGGTTGTAAAATTGGCTGGATTAAATAGAAGCAGGATTTTTGGGGTGAGACATACCTCCCCTGTCAGCCATTATATGCCAATTTTTGCACAATAGTGTACCCTACACACTGAGCCAGATGAAATTTAATTTTAAGTAATTTTTATATTGTTTCAATAGGTCTTTGTCTTCCATCCTAATTTATAGGTACTAGTATTTTTTTAAATCGATATAATGTTTAATTATGATATAGGCCTACAATTTGTATCATATGCTGTACAAAACACTTCTTTCTTTGCAAAGCAAGACTATCATTCGAAAGAACACAAGAAGGAAAAAATTAAAAATTGTTCATCAAACTTATTCTAGAAAACCATTTCCCCTTCTACTAGGGGTGGAAGACAATGTTTGTCTCTTGAAATTAAATGTTACTCTCGGCTCAGTGTGAACACTATTGGTCCCAAAATTGCACGTTAGAAAGAATTGCTGATAGAAAAAATATTTGACTATTTTATAATAGTTCCTCTCATTCAGTAAAATTTTCAGCCATGTTCCTTTGTCTGTAAGTTATCTGTTTGATGACGGTCATGTTGGCAATATGATTTAAAATGATCTGTTGGGTGTACCAACATTTGTGATTAAATAAATCACAAATTTTGTCCTTTTGCTTTGTGTTTGTCACTCTCAATTTTTGTTCGATGAGGTAACGTTCTATGATGAAGGATCTGTTGGTTGTGCCAACATCATGATCTTTATTCTTTCTATATTCAACAATGTTTACGTTTGTATTGTTATGTATTTTTTGTGTATATGTTTGACTATGTATCAAAAACAGCAGCCATTATCACTTTTTGAAGGTAAGCTAGCTGTAGGATCCTATCTCACACCACTATAGGTATTCAAAACTAATTTCAATTGTCAAATTTGTATTTTGGTTCATTATCAGTCGTTAATAAATAAAAAGATATTGGTAAAAAGTGACTTATCTAGAATGCTCTATTATTAAGATTTTTTTAGAAATACTTATAAGTAAATAAGGGCACATTTAAGTTAATTAGGCCTTAAACCAAGGTTGCCACTTTCCAGGATAAAAAAATTACATGGTGGCAACCCTGTCTTAAACACTATTGTCTTATTGTCAACTTTGTGATCACCTTGTGGGTGTGATTGTAATAGCATTGTACAAATAATCAAGTTACACTTAGTGGTGTACGGTGGTTCCACCATTAGTTCCTATTTCATGTTATACCTTCTTGTATTGTCATGTATACTGTATTGTTGTGTATCGGAAGTGCGTGGTGCACAATCGTAATGAGCTGTGGTTTACACGGGTATCTGAATTGTTTCATCCTAATCTTAACTGTTCACTAGTCATTGTTTGACTTTGAGAATATTCAACATGAAAATAATTGCTCAAAATAATTTATCTATAAGTATTGAAACATTACTCAATAAGCCAACTTTTGTGGGTGTTTGTGAAATTAAACTTTGATTGAACAAAATTCTAGTTAATATAATTACATTGTAGAAAGTGTATTTTGGGTATTGACACCTCCAGTCTATATTATATTTACTTTGTTTATACTAAGTTGTCTTTATAAATATTTGATTTTGGTTTGTATGGCAAGTTCTCTACAAATATTGCTGAAGTAAACAAATTTGTCTGCCAAATTGTAGGTACAAAGTCTGTGATAAACCGTAGTACCAATGTTGTATGTGATAATTATGTATCTGCTTCTAGGCCTACATACAAACAAGAACAGTTAATTTACTACTGTATTTAGTATATACGTGAGATACTGTTTTATTTTATTTTGTATATCAATTCACTCATGAATACTTAATTTATATATTTCTACTTCCTTAATGTTTGTCAATTACAGGTACGTATGTTATAGAGAACTCATTTGGTCAGAAAGCAATCTGCCTGTCATGAAGTTATATAATTTATGTAACATGAAAGTTATAGTTTTACTGTAAATGTTGTTCAATGGTTTTCATAGCAATTCCCATAAAGAAAGTAACAATTATGAATGGCATAGCATTCATAATAGCATTCCTAGAATAATTATATGAAATATTAATATTAATATTCAAATTAATAGCATTCCTATAAGTCATTCATTGTATTCATACACTGTAAAGACTTCCAACAATCATGATCATGATCATAGTGCTTTTCTTACAAATATAATGGAGCCATAGTTTTTGTATACAGACTTTTATATGGTACGTAGTCTTATTTCTAACGCCTGTTTTCACGATCGCAAGCCATGCTCATATAGTACTAGTAATATTTTTGTTCCATCAAAAGATTGCGTAATTTGTGTTGATTTGTAAATCATTAAGAATATTTGATCAGAAAATCAATCCCAGGTTTATTTTCAGGTTTGTTTGAAGGCAAGACAAAGATTTATTTTCCGTACGATGTAGACAAAATAAACAATAATTACAATAATCATACGTCATATTAAATTTCTTCGATTGGTGAAGAGTGGAAACAAAATGAGTGTGTGTTCATGTTTATTGTTATTTTATATATTCTATTTAGTTATTAACTATTTACAAATGAGATCTGTAAACTCTACAAAGACCTTGCTCACTGTACTCAAATAAAATGTTATAATGCAAATATTTAGAAATGTATACATTGGTTTAAGTACTTACTTATTTATTTATGTGAGTAGGCCAACTTGCAAGCGTGCAGAATACATGAATGTTTCTTGAAGACTCTCTCTCTCTATGCTTGAAGAAATGGCACCATTTAAACTTGGATTCCGAGAGGAGCTGGAACCAAATCCATATTTTACTACCCGATGCCGTCCCTAGCTCAAATCCTAGCTCCATTGTCCTCATCCTCTTTTTTAATTCTGAATCAAATCAAATACAGCAATAACTGATAAGCAATTGCTGTATGAAATATTGCTCTTTTGTACCTACTTTACATTGCATTGTCTTGTGTGATATTCTTAGAAGTTGTAGAAAGGTGTTGTAAAGTTGGCTGGATTAAATAGGAAGGTAGGAATTTTGGAGGTGGGACATAACTCTCCTGTCAGCCATTATTATATACAAGTGTACCCTATACACTGAGCCAGATGCAATTTATAAACATGTTTTAACTCACCGGTATCTAGAACTGATCCAATTATTTCTATTATTTCTATGTATATATATATATATATTTCTATATATTATTATATATTAATTTCTGAATTGTAGTAAATAATAACAATTAACCTACGGGAGTGTTTCCCGACTAACCAAATCGAGAAACAATTGATACAAGTTTAACACAAAAACCCAGAGACTTTGTCCAGGTATTTTTACACAAGGAGCTTTGTCCAGATACTGACTGCCTTTACAAGGGCCGGGTGGCCAGTTTATATACGATTTACTTGTTGTTCAAAATATTCCCTGTTGTGACGTTTTGTCCTATCTTCCCTGTGTTAAAGCTTGTTGTTTAAGACATATTATTCTAAAATGAGTAGGGAAGTGAAAGTTAGGTATGGTATTAACCTTGATGACAGGAATAAACTGAAATAACAATGTTTTGCAATGATGTGAAAATTAATGTTGCTTTTAGTAAAGTTAGAAAAATTTTCTATCTTGTGTTTTCCCTTTGGAAGGCTACCTGTGAAAATCAGGGAAAATCAGGGGAGTCACTGAGGAAGATGACTAATCATACGCTTTTTCTAGCCACAATATGACTGGAGATCTGGCCTGGACTCCCTGGGACCTGGAATGGGCTAGGGAGGGGTTTTCATGGGACCCCCACCGGCTCAACGGACGGGGCGATGACTGCGTTCCGCCCCCCATGGACGACACCCGGTGGGTCATCTGCCATCGAGCCACCGACTGCTTGCATGCCCTGAAACCTGGGTCCATTGTCATCCAGCGGCTGCTGCAGCATGTCCGGGAAATCAAGCAATCACACGGGACGCCCATCAGCCCCTCTCCATGCCACCCTAAGCCGTACGATAAGCTAGCCGTATAATAAATTCTAAGGTGGTTTTGAATTGGCCTTGTTGATTCTGGCGCTGTCCACGGGTGCAATCATGTCCAACTTATGACAGTTGTTTGAGCTCGTGCCAACTTTTTTTACAGTGATAAATTATGTCAGTTTAAGAATTTGCTTGATCAGCAAATCCAGCTAATTCCACATACCGTACATTCTTGGTTATTTGTCGACCCCCAATTTTCACCCAAAAGTTTGAATTTATTAAATTATATTTATAAACGTAGAGCAATATTTTAACCTGTACACTAGTCGGATATTATTTGTGTTACCTACCTATTCTTTAAGTGGAGATGGCAACGAGATGTTAGAAAATGTGTGGAAATTTGTGTGTAGGCAATACTTTCTTTCCTCTTCCTTTCCATAAATAATATTTGTTATAGCTTACATTCAGAATTCTCAAATATCTTTTTGACGTCACACACTCTTCTGTTTTATCTGTTATCCACTCACTACTGTGTCTAATCTGATCCAAAATGTCTGTATAAGAAAATTTTGTGACATGTTTAATAAAATTACTTGTTTTGCTTTATAGGATTGTGCTCGAGCCAGAACATCTGAAGACAACTACTGCAGTCCAAACAAGAATACAAGGAGGCTAACAACTTCAGGTCATCTCCTTACACCAGCGTACATACGAGGAGTACCAAAGAGGAGCGAAACTCCAGTCTTTCTAGTGATCGTAAAACTAGGAAAACGCTTAAGTCCCGCTGCGTAGTTGGATGAGCGCAATTGGTGCATTGAGTAGCCAAGTGTTATGCGGATTTTCTGTTGTTCTGTGAAAAAATCATTACTAAGTTGAAGATTTTTTTAAATTTATTTAAATTAAATTAAAAATAAACTTTAATTTTTAATTTTTTTAATTAATCGTAATTTTAAAAAAGAAAAAAATCGTAAAATTTCGATTTTCATAAGAAATAATTATTCGATTGTACTCAAATTTCAAACAAATATATTAATTCAAAAAATTAAGGTTCTGTGAAAAAATCATTACAATTGGATAAAGCATGTTGGTGTTATAAGGCAAAGAATTGATTTAAAAAAGAAAAAACCCGTAAAATTTTGATTTTCATGAGAAATAATTTTTTGATTGCGCTCAAATTTCACACGAATACCTAAATTCATAAAATTAAGGTTCTGTGAAAAAAATCATTAAAATCGGACAAAGCATGTAGGTGTTATAAATCGAAGAAATTTAAAAAAAAAAACGTAAAATTGCGATTTTCATGAGAAATAATTTTTCGATTGCGCTCAAAAACGTGGCAGTTCTAAGTTCAGAGATTTCGAAGGCCTCCATAAAATTTCATCGCAATCGGAGTATCGGTTTAGCCGGAATCGTGTAGACAAACAGACAAAAATACAAAAAGAAAAAAAAAAACGGAATTTTTTCTCCAGTGTAGTAGAATGGAATCTTCGCTTCGCTCGCTACGCTCATCCAATTACCGGTAACATTGAAATTGATCATATTACCGGTCGCGGTTGACAATGGTTGACAACATTTCATTCCTATCAGATAAATTATTGGTTTAATTTTAAAGTAGGTAATAAATGATTAAAACTGATTCAAAGATTCCTATAAAATAGGAGAAAACTTCTAAGCTTTTGTGTGTGTCAGTACTTTCTTGTCAGCATAGCTTAATGAAATTAATGTTGTATAATTGTATTTTTATAATTTTGTTGTAAAACAGTTGGTTTTTGTACTTTGGAAGCTATAGGCTTTAAGTGGAAAGACCAAATAGTGCATCGAGGTCAACCTTTAAATGGACTTCAATCAATTTGCAAAGCAGTAATTAATTTAATATTTAAATATTATTAATTTGTAGGCTACCAAGGCAACTTGGGGGAATAATGAAAATTTAAGGTCAAAGTTTGTAACAAGGTACATTGATGATTGCATATTATTGTTTCCCAATAAACTGATTTTAAAAATAAATTACATTTCCGGCACCTTTAAAGTGTACATGTAAATTATTTTATTTTTAAAATTTGTTGTGAGTCTATGGTGGTGGAGTGGTGTGTCTAGTAACAAATTAGCTAGCTACTTGTTTACAACCGACAACTGTACAACCTACAATCTGCTATAATAAACACTACATTGCGGAATTACCTAACGACAATGTACTACTTTCTGTAGTGCAATTGTCAATCAGCTTGTCATCAATTGTCTTCAATACTCTACTTAGATATTAACAGTACATAAAACAAATTTTGAGCTTATAACGTCATATTATGTATCTATCTTCAATAACAATGACACGGTAGAAAATTGGCATTATCTGTAAATCTGATGGTAAAATGATGATATAATGTGTCCATAAATTATTTTCAGCCTGTTAACATAAGATATTTTATAATGTCAATTCATATAATGTCTTCTCATGAACGATGGGAACCAAATTGTGCTACAATGGATACCGGCCCATTGTGGCATATATGGTAATGAGAAGGCTGACTACCTAGCCAAACAAGGTAGCAAAAAGCAACAAGAAAGTAAAAAACTGTCGCATAAATCTCTCAAGTCTCACCTGCATGCATCGACATGCAAAGCGGTCCGTAAAGAATGGCAAGAGAAGGGGCGGAATAAACCATGGGAAGAGTACACTAAAATGAGGCCGACTGGTAAGTGCTACAGTAGAAAAACTGAAACAGCTCAATTCCGGCTTCAAACGGGACATGACTTGCTTGGAAAGCACCTCCATAGATTTGGAATTTTGGAATCTTGTGTCTGTTGGATGTGTGGATCTGGCGAGCAAGACAGGAAACATCTTTTTCAATGCACATATATCAAGACGGAACGGGACAAAATGCCAGATGGCATGGATCGGAGGCAACAGGAGTCCTGTCTCTACTGGCTAACTAGAAAACACATGATGACATGAATAATATCAATTGTGGGCATATGAAAAGAAGAAGAGAGAAGAGATAATGTACATTGTTGCATTATTATTTTATTTTATTGAACTTAGATTATGAATCTGAAATTTAAAAATACATCAGATGACGTAATATTTTTTTATAAAGGCCGATATGTTGGATATTTTGTACATGTGTCTATCTGTATTTTGTATGTCAGGTCCCTATCGAAATGCATATTTTCTCCTACAACCCAACTCTGCATGTTGTTATTATCCGCAGTGAACGGCAAAGCAACGAAGTGTGGTCTTGTTTGGTTATTGTCCTCGCGGAATCAGCTGCCGCCTCAATCTGGCTATCTCCCTCTCGATTCTTGCTACCCTGTCCCAGCCGAACACTCTATCCCTGTCAAGTACCATTTCCATTCTGGTACGAGGAATAGTGTAGGGGGGTTGTAGGGGGCGCCACGTGTGGAAGAAGAACCGCGGCTCTTTGCGGCTGCTGGGACAGTCTGGGCAGACCCCGATCTGATTGCCAGACATGGCTGTAACAGAGAGTGTCGTGAATCATGTGTGAGCGTTGAGTTTATTTTTTTTTAAAAAAAAAATTTATTTGGATTAAGGGCGCGTCAACCGTTAGGTCATAATGCACCACTCTAGCCTAGAGGATATGCGGAGGAGGGACCCATGCTGGGGTAGGGGGAGGAAAGGGTGTTTCCCACGTTGCGGGCGTCATAGGCTTTGTCAGCCACAGCCTTCGTCATGTCATCGTATCGTAGCCGGGTGTCATCGTAGCCGGGGAGGTCGTCAAGGGAATGGGGAGGTGTCCCAGACGAAGTAATAGGCCTATACATCCTTTTTTTCAAGCTGATGTTTGCGAAGTGGACTTTTTCTCTTGAATCGTCTTGTACGATTAGTAGAGCCATGCCTTGGGCCAATTCTACACCGGGCCCAGGGGGGGGGGGGATTGCGATAGTGAATGTGCGTGTTGACGTTCTCATAGGCTTATTTAATTTTTTAAAATTGTTTAAATTCATTCATTTCATTTTTTCATCTCTCCCCCCCCCCCCCCCCACACACACACAGGACTGGTTTTGGTTGTTTAATAATTTATCACTACCACCTATTAGCCAATGATATTTTAGAATTATAAACGTGTTTTTATTGAAGCCAGCGGTTTAGCCGTAGAACACCGAAGTTAAGCAAACTCGGGCGTGGTCAGGGGTAGAGTGGGTGACCACACAGCCCTGAAACTCACGTATTCCGCTGGTTAGAGCAGATGGAGGGTTCTAGAGCTATAGTGTAACGGCTTCGTTCTCCTCGACGTCTGCTCAGCAGTCCGGGTTAGTGGAGGAACCTATATGACTGTCAAGGTTACTCCGTCCTTTCGGATGGGACGTTAAGCCGTTGGTCCCCTTGGTACTTTTTCGAAAGGAGTAGGCTACGTGCCGGTACCGGGTTTCCCCTCCTCCCTTCTGTTCATACTTGATCCTCATTTATCACCACTCATCGTCTCGAATAGCCAAAGTGCATTAATATGAGACGTTAAGCAATATCTATACAAACTAAACTTCTAAGAGCTATCTTCTTCTTTTCATATGCCCGCCGTTTCGACTTACAAGTACCTACATCATACCTTTTCTGGTTTTCCAGTAGACAGGCCACCTTTCTTCCCTTTCCTCATAATCGAGCCAGATGGAAAGGTATTTACGTCGTATTTAAGACTTGAATTGACTTGAAAATATGCAAATTTGATACCTTGATACCCTTAGGCCTATCGGTTGAAAACCCCCACCCCTATTTTAAAATTTGAAAGTAGCCTAGTCCTATTTAGTTCAACGTAGCAACTATTGACACAGCTAAGTTAACAGATAGAAAACAACGCAATAAATCTTAAAAAATAAATATGCCCCTCCTTCCCCTCCCCCCTACCTTTCGAATAAATTATGGCTTATTAAGTTTATTTTTATTTACTACAATTCAGAAATTAAAAAAGTCCGCCCCAACCGGGAATGTATAATGCGACTACAATTCCGAGCTTTAAATGTAGGCCTACCCGTCCTGATGGTCTAGTGGTTAAGACGCCTGTCTGGAATGCGGGAGATCCGTGGTTCGATTCCCCGGTTGGGGCGGACTTTTTTAATTTCTGAATTGTAGTAAATAAAAACAATTACACCCACGGGAGTGTTTCCCGACCAACCAAATCGAAAAATGATCAAGTTAAGTTTATTTGGATTAAGGGCGCGTAAACTGTTAGGTCATAATGCACTACTCTAACCTAGGAGGGGAGGAGGGGCCATGCTGGTCAAACCAGCCACGGGTAAGGGGAGGAAAGGGGGTTCTCACGTCGCGGTCGTCATTGTCTTCGTCTTTGTTCGTGGTGTCATTGTCGTCGAGGGGTCGTCAAGGGAAGGGGGCAAGGTCCCCGACGACGATTGCCAGAGCTCGCCTCTATTTTCGGGGAGTAAAATACTACCCTTCATACTAGCTGATGTTTGCGAGGTGGACTTTTTCTCTTGAATCGCCTTTTACGATTAGCAGAGCCATGCTCTGGGCCAATTCTACCCCGGGCCCAGACGGTGGTAGGACCCTAGGGGATATGGGGAGGAAAGTCCCATGCTGGTCAGAATCAGTCATCCATGGGCAGCGGGGGGGGGGGGGGGGGAAGGCGTTCTCACGTCGTGGTCGTCATCGGCTTTGTCATAGTTCGTGTTGTCATTGTCGTCGTAGACGGGGAGGGAGAGAGATCTGCGAAGACGATCGCCAGAGCTCGCCTCTAGTTTCGGGGAGTAAAAAATGCCCCTACATAATAAACTAGCTGGTGTTTGCGAGATGGACTTTATCTCTTTTCTCGCCTTTACGATTAAGCAGAGCCATGCTCTGGGACAATTTCTGCCCCGGGCCCAGAAAGGGGTCCGTATTTATTTATTTGGTCATCAACAAATCTAGTTCCATGAAGCAAGGCCCAGTTCGCACTAATCGGTTTGGCCGCGTTCCCATAACTTTGTTTTAGTCTTAAGAAATTGTTATTGGTTGTTATGGTAACAAGAAATCCGATATCCTGATTGGTTAGTAATGTTTCAGTGGCCTGTCATAATGAAGTTACTACTTTTCATTGGTCGTCGTATAAATAACAAAACGTCTGATTGGTCCGTCATAAGAATTATGGTTTTGTTATAACAATTTCTTAGGACAAAAACGTAAACAATTTAACACGTATTTCCTATCCCCTTATAACTAAACCAATTTGTGGGGAACGCGCGAAATTGTTATTGTTTTAGTCTTAAGAAATTGTTAAAACTAAACCAGAATTCTTAAGACGGACCAATCAGACGTCAATAATCCTTTCTACGACCAATCAAAAGGAGTACCTTCATTTTGACAGGCCACTAAAACCTTACCAATCAGGATATCGGATTTAACAATTTCTTGGTTGTGGGAACTGCAGACACTCAAACCAACTTGTTTTACAACGTATATGAATGAAACTCTATACAACATACAAACTTGCCATCGTACTATTCGTATAAGATAGCTCATTCGCATATGCAGTACTGTTCCATCCATTCAGATGTATAATGCAACTACAATACAGAGATTAAAATGTACCCGTCCTGATGGTCTAGTGGATAAGACGCTCACCGGGAATGTGGGAGACTCTGGTTCGAATCCCGGTTGCGAGGGACTTTTTTAATTTCTGAATTTTAGTAAATAATAGTAGTATCTATCTATGCCAGTTCGTGTTCCGAACTCTTACCTTTTGAGAATAGTTGTAACTGATATTTATCGTCTTCTACGTCGAGTTGGTGTCACCGTGACAGCAGTCGTGGCGGTGTCAGTATTGTTATGTTTGTTTGGTGTTTTCTCAATTTCTTCACTGCCATCTAACCTGGTATGCTCGTGTACTGGTTTGTCGACATTTGAGGGGGGGGGGGCAGTTGCCCCCCTGGATCCGAGCAAGCAGAAGTGCAAATTTGCCCTTATTTGATTTGAGGATTTATGATTAAACTTGTATATTTAAAATCTGCATAAAGTCGATTTCTTTACTGATGAACGTTTGTTAAATTTAATGGTTGTCAATTTTCTTCGAGATAAATTGCTTATTGTGTATTTTACCAGCAATAGTTCGTCTTGAGTTTAGAAAAGAATAATGCGAGTTTTGACCGTCACAATAAAAGGCTTGCGAAAGCGAAGATGTGAGGAGGGGTACAGTCAGATTATCTCAGTGGACAAAAAGCTAATAACCGTCCAACTCATGCTTGGAATCTGAAGCCTTTGACTAAAGGACAAAACAATGAGAGGTAAAAACTGCACAAAAAAATACATAATTTTGGTATTTATATTCAGCCCACAATTTTTTTCTAAAACTCCCCAAACGCATTCTAAAAACCTGATTTTAAACAATTTCACCTGCGGCGCTATTGTTGGGGGGAAGAGCCCCCCAACAAGTCCCTGTGCTTGCCCAACGAAATTACAAATTGTACTTTTTGCCCCCCCCCCCCTGCCAAAATTCTTGTGGGCGCCCATAGTCGTCGAGTTGAGTTGGTGGTGTTTTATATAATATAATAGTAATAATAAAATAATAATAATAATAGGCCCTAATAATAATAATAATAATAATAATAATAATAATAATAATAATAATATATATATATATAATAAATGCTTAAAATTTCGGTATTATTTTTATTTTAGCCAAGGCATTCAAAATATATATACATGTGATATAATTGAGTGAATAATAAGGATAATCAAAATTATTTACATTATTATTAGTAATGTTAAAGCATTTAGTTGGATGAGCGAAGCGAAGACTTCAATTTAACCGACCCCCAAAAAAATTTAGCCCCCGTTGTTTTTTTTTTTTTTTTTTTTTTTTTTTTTCCGTCTGTTTGTTCGCCCCCTCTACCGGGCAAACGGCATATGCGATCTGATGAAAATTTGACACGACCTTCGTTTTTTCTGAACTTAGACTTGCCACGTTTTTGGGTACAATCGAAGAAATATTTCTCATGAATATCGTACTTTTACGATTTTTTTCGATTTTTAATGCGATATTTTCGTGCCATTTGGGCCAATTCTGACCAAACGGGTGGGGCTACAACGTTCATATTTCAACATGGGCATTAAGGTAATGGTGATGTATTGCTTTCTGAAAGAAAAAGTTGAAAAAATTAGCCAGAATCGAGAGAAATAAAGCTTTTAATAGACGTTTTTTTGACTTTTGGGGCGATATTTTCGTGCCATTTGGGCCAATTCTGACCAAAAGGGGGGGGCAGCAACGTTCATATTATACAATGGACATTAAGGTTATGGTTATGTAGTACCTTTTGAAAGAAAAAGTGGAAAAATTTAGCCAGAATCCATAGAAATAAAGCTTTTGATACAAGTTTTTTACGGTAAATAATACCAATTGACAAGAAACAAAAAAATTCGACAACATTCACCTACAATGCATAGGCAGCAAAACAAAGCACTTGCAAAAGTAAAGATATCCCACGCAACTAAAAACTTAAAAAGCTCATCCATCAACGCGGCGGGAATTTTAGCGTTTTCCTAGTAATAAATAATTTCGTATTAAAACAGACACCACCGCCTACTCAGCCACATAACTGATGTTCAGTGGTGGACATTCAATTTAAAGTAGACTAAGCCAACCCTGTTGGCACCGATTCCATCGGCGAGCGAACAATGCCCTTCTAGTGACCAATATTCAGGGTAGCAAACACGGGTGAAACTAGCTGGACACGATTAGGCCTACACCCGCGAACACCGCTAGAATCAACAAGACCAATATTTTGTAACTGCCTCGTTGCTACGTTTCTAAATTCACCGTTTACAGATACACATCTTTAAGCCAAGAAATAAAGGACTTAAGTCTACTTTAAAAGTTAAAACACTTCTTCGTACAGCGGGACTCAACCCGTGCCTTCTGACTGAATTGG
The DNA here is from genome assembly GCA_024449915.1 of Sweltsa coloradensis. Classification (NCBI taxonomy): domain Eukaryota; kingdom Metazoa; phylum Arthropoda; class Insecta; order Plecoptera; family Chloroperlidae; genus Sweltsa; species Sweltsa coloradensis. Next base: position 514,768 of record JAMZAV010001026.1, read on the forward strand.
AGAACATGTAAAGTGAACTATATCTGAAGCAACAATTTAATTTGTTGGATGAGCGAAGCGAAGACTTCAATTTCACCGACCCCCCAAAACATTTAGCTCGGGTGATTTTTTATTTTTTTATTTTCGGTTTGTTCGCTCTCTACCGGGCAAACGGCATATGCGATCTTGATGAAATTTTGAGGGGACCTTCGAAATCTCTGAACTTAGAGGTGTATTGTTTTTGGGTACAATCGAAGAAATATTTCTCATGAATATCGTACTTTTACGATTTTTTTCGATTTTTAGTGCGATATTTTCGTGACATTTGGGCCGATTCTGACCAAACGGGTGGAGCTACAACGTTCATATTTCACATGGACATTGAGGTTATGGTGATGTATTGCTTTTAGAAAGAAAAAGTTGAAAAAGTTAGCCAGAATCCATAGAAATAAAGCTTTTAATATAAGTTTTTTGATTTTTGTGCGATATTTTCGTGCCATTTGGGCCGATTCTGACCAAACGGGTGGGGCTACAACGTTCATATTATACATGGACATTAAGGTTAAGGTGGTTGTAGTACCTTATGAAAGAAAAAGTTGAAAAAGTTAGCCAGAATCCATAGAAATAAAGCTTTTAATATAAGTTTTTTACGATAAATAATACCAATTGACAAGAAACAATAGAAACTTGACAACAATCACCTACAATGCGTAGGCAGCAAAACAAAGCACTTGCAAAAGTAAAGATATCCCACGCAAACTAAAAACTTAAAAAAGCTCATCCATCAACGCGGCGGGACTTTAGCGTTTTCCTAGTATTAATTAATTAATGCTATGCAATTTCATTTATTTTTTTATAACGCATCTTCATGTGTTAAAACTAGGAAAACGCCAAAGTCGTTGTTAGACGAGTGAGCGAGCCATGTGTTGACTAATCAGTAAGATTCCATTTCCGCCTACTCCCTAAGGCTTGATAGCATGGGTCTTTCCTCTTTAATTTATCATAGGCTGCAGATGCGCATTATGACCTTACAGTAGACGCGCCCTTGTAGCAACCAAACTCAAAACTATCATTTATACCTTACCGGTATATATCAATAAACTTAAATTCAAATGTTCCCGGGTAGTCAACACATGACTCGCTCACTCGTTTAACAACGACTTTGGTGTTTTCCTAGTCTAAATGTGAACTGAACTTTTTTCCAGTAAAATTAATTTTTACAACAATATGGTTTTTGCGGACTGGCGGGGCAGTGGGGGCGGGAGGAGGTTTTAGTGACATCGTTAAAGCGGGGAAGTCACACGTTTTGTGACAATAGGGTAAGGGGGTGTTATTCGTTCACAAATTGTGTGACACTAATGAACAGCCCTTAAACTACTGATAATCGAATAGCTTGTAGATCGTCGCCCCCCCCCTCGCCCCCCGCGCCCCATCACCACCATAGTCCGGCTCGAGGCTCTACCGCGCACTGCGCACGTAGTTCCCAGGACTCCCGCACAGCGGCAGTGGGCTGAGGTCTGCCTAGCCGACAGGGGCGGCCGGCTCTACCGCGCACTGCGCACGCAGTGTTCCCAGGACTCCCGCACAGCGTCAGTGTGCTGAGGTCTGCCTAGCCGACAGGGGCGGCCGGTCGAAAGGGTCTACCGCGCACTGCGCACGTATGTTCCCAGGACTCCCCGCACAGCGTCAGTGGGGCTGAGGTTCTGCCTAGCCGACAGGGGCGGCCGGCTCTACCGCGCACTGCGCACGTAGTTCCCAGGACTCCCGCACAGCGTCTAGTGCAAGGTCCTCTCGATCTCCGCCTAGCGGAGGATCGTCTAACTCTCTAGGTTATGGTCGTCGCAGCAGCGAATTAGAAGCCATGTTGGTGATTAATTCTAGAGCGGGAATGTAGTAACTAGTACTCTTTCACGCACTTTGCATAATAGTGAGTTAATTACCTAAAAAAACTGGAGGGTTCAACGACTTTCAATACCACGTTAGTAATCAGGATGAATGCCGCTAAAAACGTCATATAGTGGTTATGTTTGGACATGTCGTCGTTTTCCTTTAAAACGAGCTTTTCCCGGGAATGTTGTATTTCACGCACTTTGCATTAATGAGTTAAATATGTAAAAAATATTAAAGAAAAACTGGAGGTTGTCAACGAGGTTAAATACCAAGATTGTAATAAGGGTGAATGCCACTATAACGTTATATAGTGGTTATGTTGTACATATCGTAGTTTTCATTTAAAACTAGCATTTCTCGGCGACATAGAAAATTTTTCACACGCCACCTTGGAAAATACCGTCATTAACTAGTTTTTTATCATTATGTGTAGACACTATTATTATCATCACATGGGTTGCTGTGAGCACAATGCATGTTGGTAATAAACTAGGAAGCTTCGCAATCGCTTTTTCAGGCGCGTTGTTGGATGAGCGTAATTGTTTAAGGAGTTGTTTCACTGAAAATGTATGAAAAACCAGGATGTTGCATTATTATTGTTTGAATTGATTTTTAAGTTTACTTTTTTTTTATTGACTACATAAATTTATTTTATGCTGATATAATGCTAAAAGCATTAAATGATTTTTTTCTTGAGCGCTGTATGCTATTTTACATGGGAAAATGGCTTACCAGTACTGATATTAGGCCTAATCTAGGGCTGTATAGAGTGTTATATTCATAACAATTTTATTTAATTTTAAAGAAGCCTAGATTAACAGGTTATAAAGGCCCAGTGAATTCATGTAAAAATAAACTAACTGAACCTTTAGGCTATGTTATATTCAAATTTACAAAAAAAAAAAAATTTAAATAAACTTTTAATGCTATTATCTCAAAACTTTATTCTAGCATATTTGCTAACATTTTTTCCTACTTCTTCTACAGTTTTTAAGATAAAAGGATAATTTCTTTTTTGATATACTCACACGTCTTATTCTGAAAAATTCATTAGACACTTTTTTGATGAGATTTATAGTTTTTTTAATTAAAATACGGGAAATATAGATTTGTTACAAAAAACATACTTTTTCCAACAATGCAAGGAAAAAAATCATATTTATCAAACAAAACGATAATAATAAAATCCGTCTAGTGAATGTTAAGATGTATGTTTTTTTAATCTAAAACACATTTTACTTTAAAAAATAAATGAAAATTGTAAAAGCCTAGCATTTTTTTCAAAACGCTGTTTAAATAGTAAAATTGCAATTAAAATAAGAAATAATCGTTTGATTGCGCTCAAATTTCACACGAATATATAAATCCATAAAATCAAGGCTCTGTGAAAAAATCATTACCATCGAATAAAGCATGTAGGTTTTACAAGTCGAAGAAAATTTTAAAAATTTAAAATTAATAATAAATAATAATAATAATTGAAGAGAAATTATAACATTGACGGGATGTTTCGTCGCGTCGTGTTGGTGAATAACTTACATTATTCTTGATTTCCCGACGGGAGCGTCCTCACTGTGGAAGACATTTTCAAGGGATTGATGGGCTTTCGTTTGTTTGCCTCTGTTGCAAAGGTTCACTTCTTCTTGGAACTGCCAGGATGGCGGTGGGGCGGCTCTAGTTGTTGTTGTTGTTGTTGTTGTTGTGGTTGTTGTTGTGGTGGTGGTTGAGGTGGTTGTGGAGGTGGTGGTAGTGGTGTAGGTTGGTCTTGTGGATGAAGATGCTGTTGATGTTGATGCAAGATTTCAATGTTATAATTTCTCTTCAATTATATCGGGTCGCGAAAGCATAACTTGTGAACTAATAATAATAATAATAATAATAATAATAATAATAATAATAATAATAATAATAATAATAATATAATAATAATAATAATAATAATAATAATAATAATAATAATAAAATCGAAAAAAAAATCGTAAAATTGCGATTTTTATGAGAAAAAAATTACGAATGCGCTCAAAAACGTGGCAGTTCTAAGTTCAGAGATTTCGTAGGCCTCCATAAAATTTCATCGCAATAGAAGCATTGGTATAGCCGGATTGTGTTAACAGACAGACAAAAGTACAAAAAAAAGACAAAAGAAAAAAACACATTCCGGATTTTTTTTCTTCAGTGTAGTGACATGAAAGAAATAAATTTTTAAAATCGTAAGAAAAATTGCTCGTGGATATCCTACACATCACACTATAACAAACCCAAAGTTATCACAAAGTGTATTTAAAATTATTTCATTTTATTAATTACATTGCAACAAATTACTAGCTTCATTATTATTGGGTTGTCAATTTTTTTATCTCAAAATGCACGCGAATCTTTTCTGGCCTGTACATCGTCATTTTATGGTCAAGTTTTAGGGCGCGCTTTTAAGTAGATGTTCACTTTGCTTTTTAAAATTCCCCCTATTTCTCGTGCAAATCACCGTAATGGCTGCTATACACAGTGGAACGGGTTGCGACGACCTAACCTAGTGGCCACACGAGCGAGTTAGACGAGCCTCCGCCAGGTGGCGGAGATCTAGAGGACCTTGCGTCAGTGTGCTGAGGTCTGCCTAGCCGACAGGGGCGGCCGGCTCGAGGGGCTACCGCGCACTGCGCACGTAGTTCCCAGGACTCCCGCACGGCGTCAGTGTGCTGAGGTCTGCCTAGCCGACAGGGGCGGCCGGCTCGAGGCTCTACCGCGCACTGCGCACGTAGTTCCCAGGACTCCCGCACGGCGTCAGTGTGCTGAGGTCTGCCTAGCCGACAGGGGCTGTGTTGTGCGGGAGTAGCCTAGACGCGGGCCTAGCAGGACGAACTATCTCGAGGCGCGGGTGAGTGGAACAAGATTACTGAAGGGTTGTGACTTAATAGGGGTGAAGGTTCTCGACAAGACTTGCAGCGTACTCTTCAGACCAAGGTAAGGGTTGTCAGCACTCCGTGGGCCGGAGGGCGTCAATCTTACAAGTTACAACACAACACTGCTCCGCATATCCGTTTCATATTCGCGTTGATCGATGAGCATGTTTAAGTACGGTACATTGAGCAACCTTATTAAATACAATCCAGAAATGTAAAAAAAACAATCCGATCTGGATTTGAACCCGGGTCTTCCACTTTTAATTCCTTCATTGTATGAAATATTATTTATTTCACCTACGTGACTGTCTGTACTAAACAAATCGAAATATTTAGCAATCTTGTTACATGCTTTTTAATTTCGTTTCGTTTACTATTGTTTGTATACATTGTTTTTAAATTTATTTAAAAACTTCTATAGATAATATATTATCGACTAATATTAACAAGGCCGTAAAAACATTGCAATTTACAACTTTTGTTTTTACTGAACAACATCCACAGTCTAAAATACAATTAATTGAGGTCCCTAAAAACTCATTAGTTTTGTTGTATTGGTAGTGAACCAAGAAATGCTTCTGAAATGAAAAAAATTCTTCTCATGCAATTCTAATAATTCTTCGATGATATTTTAATAACGTGGCGTCGAAAGTGTCAACGTGCAAATAAATAACACTTGAGATTGTTTCCTTTTTTAGTTATTGTTGTATAAACATTCACTGCCAACTGAAGAAAATTGTCAATGTTTGAACTATTAAGTAACTTTGAGAAAAAGCTTCGTCTGTTTATTTAAACCCCCATTCGTTTCGTGAGGGGCAAACAAAATATTTTCAGTGCATGATCAAGGGTCTTTATTACAATAATAACTTCACAATAATTTCTGAACAGATAACTTTTAGGGATTTTACAAGAAACTTATTCTATTCATTATAGCTAATCGTCACCAAAATTTCTCAATAACATTGCCCAGGGCCCAATTCATGTCCTTCTTCAGGTGTTTAATTAGGTACCTCCTTTAGAGTTTGGATAATTTGTTAAGGGAAGTCTCCATCTGTTGCATTCGCATTAACGACGTCCGAGATTCGAACCCGCGACCTTCAGTTTCAGAGTCCCACGCCTTACGAGTGAGCCACCTCTATCGGTACAGGTGTATCCAACGAGGGAGCGAAGCAGATCGTTTGAAGAAGAATACTAAAATAAATTAATTCGCCGTTTGGTGGAGGTGCCGGGTCTTTGATGATCAAACTTTCTTGCGAGCTGACAATTCTTCCTTTAGATAAAAGAAAGTAGTAGAACATGTTTGTAGTCTATAAATAAGTGTTTATTGGACATAACACTGCTCTTTATCAATTTATTTGTGATATTTCGACTTTTATTCAAAAGTCTTTTTCAAACTGAAGGTAGACAAAGGAAAATTTACAACAATCCATATAAAAGAAGATCGCAAACAAAATAACCATTTTGTTAACTTTGTCAACCTTCAGTTTCAAAAAGACTTTTGAATAAAAGTCGAAATATCACAAATAAATATAAAGAGCAGTGTTTTGTCCATTAAACACTTATTTGAAGAATTCTCCCTTTGTTTCACAAGTAGCACCAAAAACATTCTGTACCATCCTTGAAGGGCAATGAATACAAAACCACCGTATGTCAATCAGACATCGTGTTCGGTTTTAATCGTGAGACGTGACACGCACGCACGGACGGACGGACACACGGACGGACGGACACACGGACGGACGGACAGAAAAGTGAGGTTTATAATAAGGGAGCTTCGGTCTCAAATATGGGTTACAGGATTCGCCCTTATTCTCATAAACACCTTTAGCAAGTTAAAATATGATTTTAGGACTTTCTCTATTCTTGTATTTAAAATTTATGTAATAATTCTCATCTTCATCGAAATGTTTTGTTTTTAAAAAGAATTACATTGAATTCGTTAATTCATATTTTACTAACAAATATATGTTCTACTAGTTTCTAATATATGTTATCAACCTTCACTTATCCGACAGTGTTGGCCCGAGCGATTCAAGGGCAATTGTTTATAGTACTGTACTTTATCTCAGAATCCGCCTTTTTATCGGGGAGAAACTGGGAAATTAATTCTAAAAAGCGCGACTCTGATTCGGGAGGTACCGGTTTCGAATCCCGTTGAGACCGGCAATCCCGACTGAATTTTCCCCCGAAGTTATCCTTAGTCGTTAATGCGAATTCAAGAGTCTTCTTAAACAGCTCTCGGACATCCCCTCACTATACTATACCTAGTTCATTGTATTTCTACCCTCTAGTTTCCCACGAGACAGTGATGATTTCCTGTGTGCAGTCAGGGCCTGGTCTCGTATGCTAGCATTGAGCCATGTCCTCGGTGAGTTGCCAATCACTATCTTCTCAAAACCACCCAAACCCAGAAGGGGCCCCCCCAAACCCGGGGGGCGGACGACTGGGGTTTTTATGTTTTATAAATCCTTTGGGTTCCCATGCGTCCCCGATCCAACTTTTTTACATTTGGGTAAAAAGATTTGCCCCCAGGGGTGTTTTTTTTTCCCGACTTTAAAATCCATAAGACTTGGAGTAATAATTTTATAAAATTTAAAAAATTTTTTCGTGGGAACCCGCCCGGGGTGCAATTCTCCCCCTCTTCGGGGTTAAAAAATTGGGAAATTGGGATAGGACAATTGTGAAGGGATGCTAGGGTGTTAAGGGGGACTCAATCCCTTGCTTTCGCTTAACGACTGGGGGAAAAAACCTCAAAAAAAAACCTTTAAAGTCGGGGTTTCCGGTCTCGTTTGGGATTCAAAACCCGGGAAACCTCCCGAAAATCGGGAGCGCGCGCAAAACGCCCGAGCCCCCCCCGTGAAAAGACGGGAGTAAATCATACCGATAGATTAGCCGCCCAAAAGCGCTAAATGATTCAAAAGGGTTTGGGGGTTCAAAAACCCGCGTACGGTTAGATTATTTTGGAAATTTTGGGAAAAGTGATTTGTGCAGAAAATCTTTCTAATACGAGGATTTAAAATTACTAAGGTACTAAACAACCTATTTAGCTGTCACCCATTCCCTCCCATTCGTTCCTTATACTATATTGAAATGGAGGAAAAACCATAAAAAATGATCTTTTACTGTCCCCCCAAAGGGTTGCAGACAAAACCCGTTCAAGCCACGAAAACATTTTTTTTTAAAAAAAAAAGGGGAAAATGATTTTATTTTTAACCTGCCCATCGGGTTTCGGCCAGAAAAGGGTTGGACTTTTGTCAAATCCAAATCCCCGACATTTTTGGCTCGGGCGCTAAGCGCTCGACTCTGATTCGGGAAAATCCCGGGTTCGAATCCCGTCGAGAACCCGGGAATCCGACTTTAAGGTTTTTTCCCAGGTTTTCCCCCAGTCGTTAAGGCGGGGAAGCAAAGGGGTTGAGTTTTTTAAACAAACCCCCGGGGAAAACCCCTTCCCCAATTTTCCTATCCGCACCCTAACTAGTTACCTGAAGAGGGCTAATGGGACCCCAAAAACAGGGGTTTTTTACGATAAAAAATTTTTAATTTTTTAGTTTTGCCCATTAAAATTAATGTAAAATTCACAACAAATAACAACAAGAATAAAAATAAATCCTTTGTATGAAAACTATATAATTGGAAAAAATGCTGCATATAGGCCCTGGTCCATGAATTGTAATAGAAATTTAAAAACGTGTTATAGGTTCCCCTAAGTTTACTTGTTGTAGCGCACGTGGGGGGGTGTGGGGGGGTGGGGGGGAGTGTACAGAGTAAAATGAGGGCAGCTCAGCTAAGTTTTTACTTGTTTTAGGCACGTGCAGGCTGTGGGGTTTTGGGGGGGGGGGTTTTTACAGAGTAAAAAAATAGAGAGGCCGAGCCACTAAAATTGTACTTGTTTTAGCGCACGTGCAGGCTGTGGGGGTGGGAGGGGGCGATGTACGAGTACAATAGAGAGGCCCAGCCCCAGAAGTTGTATTGGTAGCGACGTTTCAGGCTGTGGGGTTGGGAGGGGGGAGTGACAGAGACAAAAGAGAGGCCCAGCTCAGGGTAAGTTGTTTCTTTTGGGAGCGCACGTGCAGGGTGTGGGGGGGGAGGTGGGAGTGTACAGGTACAAAGAGAGGCGAGCCAGCTAAGTTTTACTTGGGGTAGGGGCCCCGTTTCAGGCCCGTGGGGTGGGGGGGCGGGTTTAAAAAAAAAGGGACAATAGAGGGGGCGAGCCCAGCTAAATTGGAAATTGGTAGCGCACCCCGGGAGGGGCTGTGGGGTGGGAGGGGGGCGAGTGTTTCAGGTACCAAAAAGAGAGGCGAGCTCAGCTAAGGTTTTACTTTTGTAGCGCACTTGCAGGGGTGTGGGGGGTGGGAGGTTGGGAGTGTCCAAAAGGGACAAAAAGAGAGGCGAGCTCAGCTAAGTTGTACTGTGAGCGCACGTGAAAGGGTGTGGGGTGGGGGGGTGGGTGGGGGTTTTACAGGTACAATAGAGAGGCGAAACTCAAACTAATTGTACTGGGGTAGCGCAAGTGCAGGCTGTGGGGGGAGGGGGGGAGTTACAGAGTACAATAGGGGGAGGGAAACTCAGCTAAAGTTTTACTTGTGTAGCGCAGGCAGGCTGGGGGTGGGGGGGTGGTGGTGTACAGAGACAATAGAGAGGCGAGCTCAGCTAATTGGGACTTTTTGTAGCGCAACCGGCAGGTGTGGGGGGGGAGGGGGTGAGTGTACAGGTACAAAGAGAGGCGAGTTTAAACCAAGTTGTCTTTTGTAGCGCACGTGCAGGCTGTGGGGTGGGGATGGGGGTGAGTTTTACAGAGTAAAAAATAGAGAGGCGGAAAACTCAGTAAATTGTCCCTTTTGGGGAGCGCACGTTTCCCGGGGTGGGGTGGGAGGGGGGGGGAGTTTACAGGTACAATAGAGAAAGGGGGAAACTAGCCCAAAATTGTACTTTTGTAGCGCACGTGGGAGGCCCGTGGGGGTGGGGGGGTGGTGAAATGTACAGGGTACAAAAGAGAGGCGGCTCACTAAGTTGTACTTGTGTTTGGGCACGTTTCAAAGGGTTTTGGGGGGGGAGGTTTGGGGAGTGTACAGAGACAATGAGGAGGCGGGGTCACTAAGTTTTTACTTGTGTAGCGCACGTGCAAAGGGTGTGGGGGGGAGGTGGCGAGTTTACAGGTACAATAAAAAAGCGAGTCAGCTAAGTTTTACTTGTGTAAACGCACGTGCAGGCGGGGGGGTGGGAGGTGGAGTGTACAGGTACAATAGAGAGCGAGCTTTAGCTTTAAATTGTACTTTTGGGGTGGGGCCCCGTGCAGGCCCTTTGGGGGGGGGAGGTGGGAGTGTACGAGTACAATAAAAGGCGAGGCTCAGCTTTAAATTGTAATGGTAGCGACGTGCAGGCTGTGGGGGGGGAGGTGGTGAGTGTAAAGAGTTTCAATAGGGAGGGGAGTCAGCAAGTTGTATTGTGTAGCGCACGTGCCCGGCTGTGGGGGGGGGGAGGTGGCGAAGGGGTACAGGTACAATAGAGAGGCGAGCTCAGCTTTAATTTTATTGTTTAGCGCCCCGTGCAGGGGTGTGGGGTGGGGGGGTGGTGAGTGGAAAAGAGTACAATAGAGAGGCGAGTCAGCTAAGTTTTTCTTGTGAGCGCACGGCAGGCTGTGGGGTGGGAGGTTTGGGAGGGAAAAGAGTACAATTTGAGAGGGGAGCCCCAGGCCCAAGTTGGACTTGTGTAGCGCACGGCAGGCTGTGGGGGGGGACGGTGGGAGGAGGTACAGAGTACAATAGAGAGGCCCAGCTCAAACCCCAAGTTGTACTTGTGTTTTTCGCAGTGCAGGGTGTGGGGGGGGAGGTGGGAGGTTTCAGAGTACAATAGAGAGGGGAGCTCAGCTAAAATTGGGACCCTTTTGGTTTAGCGCACGTTTCAGGCTGGGGGTGGGAAAGGGGGTGAGTGTACAGAGTAAAATAGAGAAAGGGGAGCTCAGCTAAGTTGTACTTGTGTAGGGGCACGGCAGGTGGGGGTGGGAGGTGGGGGGTGTTTAAAAAGTACAATAAGAGGGCCGAGCCCCCAGCTAAGTTGTAATTTTGTAGCGCACGTGCAGGCTGTGGGGGGGGAGGTGGTGAGGTACAGGACAATAAAAAAAAAGGGCGAGCTCAGCTAAGTTGTACTTGTGGGAGCGCACGTGCAAAGGGTGTGGGGGGGGGTGGGATTTTTTACAAAGTTTCAATTGAAAAGGCGAGCTCAGGGTAAGTTGTACTTGTGTAGCGCACGTGCAGGCTGTGGGGGGGAGGGTGGGGAGTGTACAGAGTACAAAAAGAGAGGCGAAACTCAGCTAAGTTGTATTTTGTAAAGGGAAAGTGGGAGGCTGGGGGTGGGGGGGGGGTGAGTTACAGATCCCAAAAGAGAGGCGAGCCAGCTAAAATTGTACTTGTGTAGCGCCCGTGCAGGCTGTGGGGTGGGAGGGGGATTTTACAAGTTTCAATAGAGAGGCGAGCTCAGCTAAGTTGTACTTTTTTGTAGCGCACGGCAGGCTGTGGGGTGGGAGGTGGTGGGGGTGTTTACAGAGTACAAAAGAGAGGCGAGCTCAGCCCAAGTTGACTGTGAGCGCACGTGCAGGCTGTGGGGTGGGAGGTGGCGAAATGAAAGAGGGACAATAGGAAGGGGCGAGCTCAGCTAAGTTTTACTTTTGTAGCGCCCCGTGCGGGCCCGTGGGGGGGGGAGGTGGTGAGTGTACAGGTAAATAGAGAGGCGAGCTCAGCTAAGGGGGGTTTCTTGGTAGCGCACGTGCAGGCTGTGGGGTGGGAGGTGGTGGGGTGACAGGTTTAAAAAAGAGAGGGGGAGCTCAGCTAAGTTGGGACTTGGTAGCGCACTGGCAGGGGTGGGGGGAGGGTGGGAGTTTTCCCAAATACAATAAGGGCGAAACTCAGCTAAATTGTACTTGTGTAGCGCAAAGTGCAGGCTGTGGGGTGGGAAAGGGGGTGAGTGTTTCAGAGGACAAAAGAGAGGCGAGGGTAGTAAGTTTTACTTTTGTAGCCCCACGTGCAGGCTTTTGGGTGGGAAGGTGGGAAATTTTACAAAAGTACAAAAAGAGAGGCGAGGTCAGCTAAGTTGTACTTGTGTAGCGCAAGTGCAGGGGTGTGGGGGTGGGAGGTTTGGGAAGTGTACAGGTACAAAAAGAAAGGGGAGCCAGCTAATTTTTTTACTTGTGTAGCGCCCGTTTCAGGTGGGGGTGGGAGGTGGCGAGTGTACAGAGTACAATAGAGAGGCGAGCCCGTAAGTTGTACTTGTGTAGCGCACGTGCAGGCGGCGGGGTGGGAGGTGGGGAGTGTACAGAGTACAATAGAGAGGCGAGCTCAGCTAAGTTGTACTTGTGTAGCGCACGTGCAGGCTGTGGGGTGGGAGGTGGTGAGTGTACAGAGTACAATAGAGAGGCGAGCTCAGAATGAGATGCTGAATTATTCAACCCAGTGTGATTATGATAATGTTCTCGTAGTCTCGTGATGGAGTAAGTTAGATTAGTAGGTGCAGAGAGAGTAGCTACACCGACACAATAGGGCACTGGTCAAACTAATCTCCCACCAGAGCGCAGAACGATCGGGGTTTGGTCACAGTTGTCTAGATGTTGATGAAATAGAAATTTTACAACATCTTGAGGGCAGTGTATTCTTGTTGTGGGATTTCCCCCAGAGTGCTGCAGTGATAGGGCAATGCCAAGCTGGTTCGCTCGGATTCTCCGCCAGGATCGCATGATCGGGGTATGGTCACAGGACTCTACATTGTGGTTCCAGTGAACTTACTCATGGCTGTGACCAAACGGATAGGGCATGGGTCAAACTAATCTCCCACCAGAGTTCAGAACTATCGACGTGGAACCACAATGTAAAGAGTCATGTTACCAAATCCCGATCATGCGATCCTGGCGGAGAATCCGGGCGAACCAGCTTAAATAAATAAATACATTGTATTTAGAGTCTACCCACTCAGTTATATAACTGATTTTCAGTGGGGGACAGTAAATCAAAGCGACCAAGCCAACCCAGTAGGCCCCGACGCAATCGACGAGTGAGCGATAACCAACCAAAGATCGATATTTTTAATAGAAAATATAGCAATCAGTGGTATGGACAGTGCAAACACCCGCGAATCAACGCCGGAATCAACAAGGCCGATTCAGAACAAATCTGAATTTATTTTGTGCTTCGTTGCTAGGACGGCTCCAAAGTTACCGTTTACAAACTCGTTAAACGAGAACTGATGGACTTAAGTCCAAATCAAAAGTTTAAAAACTTCTGACTCGATCGAACCATGGACTTCTGCATTGGAAGCAGATACGCTAACCACAAGACCAACGAGCCACACGATTGGCATGCTCATCAGGAACTGTGTGTGTGTCTATGCCTCCTAATCGATTTATCATGGACAGATATTGAGACCAGGGATTGAAATAAAAAATATTATATCGTTCGTTATAAATAAAATTAAAATAAATTCGTATTTAGAGTCTACCCACTGAGTCACACAACTCATTTCTAGTGAAGGGGGGGGGGGGTCATTAAATTTAAAGCAGACCAAGCCAACCATGTAAGCGCCGACACCATCGACGAGCAAACAATGACCATACTATAGAGACCGGCATATTTAAGTGGGAAACACCGATCAATGTAGCTGGACACGATTCAACCCACTGAAAGCGCTAGAATTGAAAAAGTTTTTTTGGAACCACCTTCATTTATTATGTGCTTCGTTGCGTTGTATTTAACACTGCCTAACCTTTTTTTTTTTTTTAAACACAAATTCGTAACAATTTATTTTTCAAAGGTTTAATTTTCATCGACCAATGGGCGGCCCAGACAGTGGTGGCTCATGGGACTCTGATGCTGGAGGTCACGGGTTCGAGTCTCGCACCCGGCAATCCTGACTGACGTTTTCTTTGAGTTACTTCAGTCAGGGGACGCTGAGCTTGGCCCAACTCAAATGCGCGCGCTCAGGTGTTGATGATTTCTGCTGAACGGTTGGTAATATCATTACCAAATTTTGCATGAATGTTAATAAAGTACTTTTATATTGATATCCGCACTTGGTTGCAAAAAATAAGCCTAAAAGATCCATTGCGAGACATATGACCAAAAATGTAAAAGAAAAATGTGAAATCCAAAACATGGATTTCAATCTGGAAATAATAACTGTTTATCTTACAATAAAACCAAATTATTATTATTTACTACAATTCAGAAAATAAAAAAGTCCGCCTCAACCGGGAATCGAACCACGGTCTAGTGGTTAAGACGCCTGTCTCGAATGCGGGAGATCCGTGGTTCGATTCCCGGCTGGGGCGGACTTTTTTAATTTCTAAATTGTAGTAAATAATAACAATTACGGGATTGTTTCCCGATTAACCAAATCGAGAAAAAAAAAATAATCTATACGCGTTCACACTGTTTTAAACGTTGATATCCAGTATGCAAATTTGGGTTAAAAAATCTGTACACTTGGAATAAATTCCCGAAGTTGACCAAAATGGAGTAAATTAACGTTCATTTTCACTAAGTTTTAATTCAAAATCAATGAATTCATTTGGAAAAACGTGTACGGGTTAGCATAGATGTAGGGCCTATTCTTTATTAACGTTAGTGTGAAATTTGATAACGGTGTTATAAACCGTTTACCCGAAAACAACAGAAAGTTTGACACCTTAGGAGGGGTTGTTTTGCACCATGGTCAGGTTTCCTACGAGAAATTTACAAATTTTAATTTTCCCGTGCTGTAAAGCATTACAACTCCATGGTTAGATCCATAAACCTTCGCTAATATATCTACCTACTATTCATACTTAGAGAATCAAACGCAATTCCAGGACCATGCTAATTAGAAGCTATCTCGAGAGTGGGAAGAGGCAGCCATGAAGGAAGTGGAGGTTGCACTCAGTTGCACTCAAGATGCACTCAGGTTGCACTCGTATGCACAGGCTGGCCTATATCCTGCTTCTAGCTTCTAATAAGCAGGGTCGAGCCTAAAGCAGCTTGGTACGACTCTAGCTGTCTAGGTCGTTAAAATGCAAATCATTGAAGGTTTATTTCATTTTAACCCGCAAATATTAAACAACTAGGGTTACATAATATAAGTATAAATAAAAATAAGATTGATCCCCTAACTTGCACCCCACTACCCATTAAACCGTTGTGAATTTCTCTGGGCTATATGGCCACGAATTTGTTTTATCACTTAAAAAATATGTTTTTTAAAATAAAAAGTAATATTTCGACCACTTTAAAGAAGATGAGGTCTTTGGTTATGCCTAATACTAAACAATTGAAACATTTTTAAATTTCTCGATTTGGATAGTCGAGAAACACTCCCATAAATGAAAATTGTTAATATTTATTACAATTGAGAAATTAAACAGGTCCATCCCGACCGGGGTTCGAACCCGGGTCTCCACATTCTAGGTAGGCGCCTTAGTCAACTAGACCACCGAGACGGTATCCTCTTAATTTCTGAGTTGTAGTTCCATTATAGATAGAATGGATGGTTCAAAGGCAACAGATTCGTTGCAGTACTGTTCCATCCTTTCAGATATATAATGAAAATACAATTAAGAAGTTAAAAGGTTATACCGTCTCGGTGGTCTAGGTGGCCAAGGCGCCTACCTGGAATGTTTGGGACCCGGGTTCGAACCCCGGTGGGGAAGGACCGGTTTAATTTCTGAATTGTATTAAATATTAACATATTTTACGGAATTCGTTTCAATTCATTTTACGAAGATTCTTAAAAACGTAGAACGTTTTTGTAAATACGTGTTATATTCTCATCAATCATTTATTTTATAATATCTTCAATAAATCGTAGTCTGAAATACCTTCCTCACTTCGAATTTGCGACTTCAATTTATCTTCCGAAAAGAAACCAGTCTGGATGTGACATCAGGTAACAGAAGACTTCACAGCTACGAAATTGAATAGTCATATCACCCCACTTGTTACACCTGATATAATACTGTCCTGATTAGGTCAGTGCAAGCATAACATTTTAAATGTTATTTATCCGTGCCCATTTCCAAACTTATGCTCAGGTTGGGGGGAGCGTCAGCTCTGTTTACTCAGGCTAATTTGGCTTTCTTAGCTGCCGGTTAAACCTGACACAACTTCTTGTTTAACTAAAATAAGTTATACCAATATTTAAAATACTATTATTGGACTGAACTCTGATACTACTAATACTAATACTAGCGTTGCTGATAGCTAGTTGCATTTTCTTCCGTCGAGATTTGAGATCGCTAATTGACAACACATCTCATTGGCTAATATTATTATTATCATCTTTTATATTATTATATTTCCACTGTGACGGAAGCGTAAAAAGTTCCATATTTTTATTTATTTCACATACCTACTACTTTATATTTTCTTTGACAAATATATCAAGTTGTACAAAAAAATATGATATACAAAACAAAATCCACAAAGCCAAAACGTGGCTTGGCTATGGGGTGTAACAGACAAACTAAAAATTATAGGAAGAAGGTGAAAATACAGAGAACGGAATATATACTCAAAATAAACACAAAAATACCATGGTTGCATGACTTATAAAATTAATTTGTGAAACCCAAGAAATTAAATAAAAAATAACAAAGAGTTATGGCGTTTTCCATTGGCCGCACTCAGGTCGCACTAGTGCGCCCTAGTCCGCACTGGATTGCCACTTGTCTTTTCATTTGTTCAGTTTTGTAATGTTATTCAAGTGGAGGTTGACAACAATGACATCTCTGCACTCGCTGAGTGCATGCCAATGGAAAACGTTATTATTTATTGTTGTGGACATTGATTCATATAAAGTTTGTTTAGTTTTCATGTTATATGGACCTCAAGTGTCAAGTGTGGTGGTTACTGGTTAGTATTCATCAGTTTGAAGTATTTCCTCTGGATTTTCCTCTTGTACGATCGATGGCGAGAGAAACGGTTTCAAGCGCTCTCTGATAGCGTTGTAAGTTATTTATTTAAATGCAACGACCCCTGCTCAGGTAGGCGGTGGTTTATTCATCTTGGCTTCACCGCCTTCTCTCATCCAGGATTCAACCAGAGGCAATCCATCTTCCAGGCATCAGTCTCGGTCTGCGCTGCTTTCTGGAAGCTGACTTATGGCGTTTTCCATTGGCCGCACTCAGGTCGCACTAGTGCGCCCTATAGTGCGCAACTGGATTGCCACTTATCTTTTCATTTGTTCAGTTTTGTAATGTTTTTCAAGTGGAGGTTGACAACAATGACATCTATGCACTCGCCGAGTGCATGCCAATGGAAAACGCCATAAGGCTTAAGAATTCACAAATTTATTATTTACAAAAATTTACCTTCTTCATAATCACCAGCACAATTACACAAAGATTATTGTAGGAGAAATGGATTTGAGCAATCTAAATGCCATGTGCTCAGATAGTGTATTGAGGCTTAAATGAAAAAAAATCAAGTGCTAAAAAATATCGGGTATTGTGTTATTGGTTGATGCTCGCATAAACTTAATGAGGGTCTAAATATGAAAAATTAGTAACTTGAACTTGGAAATCTGTGGATTCACACATCGTGGTCGTCATCGTCTTTATTATCGTTTGTGTTGTTATGGTCGTCGTCGGGGAGGTCGTCAACGGGAGGGCTCTCCGATGTCAAAAGCCAGAGCGGGGAGGTCGTCAACGGGAGGGCTCTCCGATGTCAAAAGCCAGAGCTCGCTTCTAGTTTCGGGGAGAGTATACTACTCCCTTACTTGCTACTAGGTTATGTTTGCAAGATGTACTTTATCTCTTTCCTCGCCTTTAACGATTAGCAGAGTCATGCTCTGAGCTAAATTCTACCCTGGGCCCAGATGGGTGCAGCCAAGAACGGATCTAGCCTAGACTTATGAGGGGGGGGGGGGGGGTTAGCCCTAAAATTAACTCCGTTTTTGGTTAGCTCCTCTTTTTGGATCCGGAGTCTGAAGAGGGTCATACATTGCACCCAGGGCAGGTTTCCTACGAGAAATTTAATATTTAATTCTGATAATTTCTAACCATAGCAAAATATGATTACGAATAAATGGTCCAGCTTCAGTGAGCCACAGGGTTGTGGCTTTGTAACCGTCAGCCATGGGACGTGTGCGCCCGGAGGAAGCACAGCCCCCCCCTCTCTTGGACTGTCAACCTCTCTCTCTCTCATCTCGTCAACAGTTTGACTGATTGCTCCGTCCGAAGAAACCCTCCTAGTCGGACCAAGTTAACATGATTATCCTCCCAGATAGAACCTGATCCCTAGATTCCCTAGGGAGCTTCCTTGCGCCAGGAGGACCTGTATCCAGTCACCATAATCCACCCTCATCCACCACACGCCGATCAGTCACATGTAACACGCAATCATCACACAATGGAGCAGTTCGTCTATGCGTGTGTCACGTCTCGCGATAAAAACCGAACACTAATATTGCGTAAATTTTGACATCACCCTTCAACAAGGATGATACACTAGGAAAACGCTCAGTTGGACGCGTTGATAAGCGAGCACGTGCTATACAATTTGTTGATGGTCCAAATTTCAAACTGATCTGAATCTTCGTGCAACCGCTATCATGAGCCAAAAAAGCTCCAGCTTCGTGCGACTTTTCGTTGCCATGGTAACGTTACTTTTGTTATAATGTAATTTCCATCTACACTACTTATCGGATCAAAATAAAATTAACATATTCGTGACCGGACGGACATTCTAAATGATTTGGCCACCTCAGATTTTGTCGCCGTTTAGTTTGGAAAAAAAAACTTTCGATTAACTTTAATGTAACTTTATAACTTATTGAACGATTTTGCCACAAAACTAATGGCATTCAATCGAGAACGAAGCTTGCGGATGGTCCAAATTTCAACTCGATCCGAGCCTCCGTTCGAACGTTATGGCGAGACATACAAACAAACAAACAAAAAAACAAAAACAAAAAAACAGTGACTATTTTTTACGGCAGAGTCAAATGGAAACGCTCGCTTCGCTCGCTTAATAATGTTTTGGTGACCCTGGTGGTTGGCGGTATGGGGGGGGGGGGAGGAGCCAGCCCCCAGAGTTTCAAACTGTATAACCCGGCACCTCCACCAAAATATCAGCGCATTATTTGTTATTTATTTGTATTCTTTTTTGACGATCTGTTGATAAAGTAGCTTCGCTCTATTTTAGGGTAAATCAATGTCTGTGAGTTTGTGATTAACCTTTCTACTTCAACAACCTTTTGGCAACGGTCAGAAATAATGTTTTCTAAACTATATTCTGAGCGGAAATGCGATTGAACCTCAGAATGTGTGCATGAACAAGCTAGAGAGATCAAAATAAAGAATAAACTTACGTTATTACACCAAGATGGTTCCGCCTTGCAACGCTCCTCGGTGGAGGTGCCGAGTATTAACATGTTTCAGAGTTTACGGATACCCGTGACGCCCAAGGTCACCTTAATACGCTATGTATCATCCTCATTGAAGGTCAATGTCAAGAAAAATAAACTATTGTCATGTTCGGTTTTAAGCGAGAGGTGACACAAGTGGCTAAAACACGGACAGACAAGAGAGATAGGATAGTCGCTCACTAAAAACAGTACAGATTCAAAATGTCGCCTTCTCGAAGTCACGTGATACATTCTACTAGGGGATTCCCTCAAGGTCAGCCAGGGTTGCCAACTGTCGCGCTAAGTCTCCCTGAATGTTGCCAACATGACAGGCTAAGCCCTCACTATTAATCACGCTCACACGCCTACAAGAAGCGTAATGCTGAGTACATCAGTGTACATAGATTAATGAGGCGGGTACAACCGCCGACATAATTCACTGCAACAGAACGACCAGCTCTCTTAGTTACGTATGTCAAGGCTTAAGGCTATTATATCACCCTCTAAACGATATTTTTAAAAGACAAAGACAGATGGATGAATAAAAGAAAAACTTAAATTTAACAATAAAATGTTTTAATTTTTCAAATTTCTCATTCATTCAGTTAACTTTTCAACCACTTTCTTATACCTTTAAAATATCGATTAGACAGAGATAAAATATAGCTTTGAGAGGGTTTGGGAGTCAATTGACGACGCGTATAAAAGTACACTTTACGGTAGTCCCATGAAATTCTGAATCAGTATAATATTATGTTATTGTGTTTAGTATGTTTCCATCATGTTTGGTGTAAATAGTAAATGGATACACCTTTATATATCTTTACTTAATAATTGTGAAAAGTTTGAGACATATATGAGCCAAGTTGGTAGATGATAACGAAATGCCAGGGGAAATCCATTCCCGCACCCTCTTAAGGGATGTGTGGGAGTATTGAGTGGTGAAGGAGGGGGGGGGGGGTCATATTAAGTAATAGCTTGGGTTTAATCCAGTTTGTCTATAAATTGAAACTCAAATTATCGACTCCAGTAAATTAATTTCCGTAACTTGGTTTAATTACACATTCTGTTATAAATGTGTTATGTAGAACGGTTTCTTGGCAGGGGTAGGGGGTGTAATTTGTATGTCGTGCCCTTTAGATTGGTACATTAAGTTCGCCGTGTAATATAAACGACGGGAACTCTCGGAAACTACATAAGCTATTTGCAAAACGCAAAAATAAAAACTCTGTTGAATAACATAAGTAAAATATATTGGTATTTAGAGGCTACCCACTCAGCCACAGAATTAATTTCCGGGGACGGGGGTTTTAATTTAAAAACAGACCGAGCCAACTCTGTTGGCGCCTACACCATTGACGAGAGAACAATAGCCATCCAGAGATAGGTACGGAAACGTTCTAAAATTATTTTATAAGAATCAATTATGCATTCGCTTTTTGAGTGAAGAAAATCATGAACATAGTCTGTACGTGTCTAGTATCCATCATCTTCTTATGCATGAGATACCTCTATTAGATTAGTTTTTGGGTCAAGGGCGCGTCAACCGTTAGGTCATGATGCGCCACTCTACTCTAGGGGATGTGGAGAGGACAAACCCGTGGTGGACAGATCCAGCCACAGTCAAGGGGAAGGTTTCTCGTGTAATTATTGAAAAAGTCTTTAGATTGTCTCAGGGGGGGGGGGAGGATCTCTTCTAAGGACTACCAGAGCTCGCCTCTAGTAAAATACTCCCTTACTTGCTAACTGACATTATTTTGTGAGATAGTATATGCCTCTATCCTCGCCTTTTACGATACTCCGTGCTCAATACAACCCTGGCTTAGACGGGGTGCGTTATCCGTAAGGAGTCTATCTTACAGCCTGTGCGAGCTACTAAGACACCCCCTCCCCCCGTCATACCACGTCCCCTTATCACCCCGTGATTCCAAGACTAACCCCACGGGCATAGCTATATTTACAACCACTACGACATTACGAGTTACGACTAGACTTTACGCTCGATTACGACTACAGCTTCGAGATATCGAATCGAAGTAGAGGTTTTACTACCTGCGATTTGAACGATAAATATTATGTGGCTGCAGTTTCATTCGAGATTGCGTTGCAGTTCGGTTTAAGCATCGTCGCCCGAAGGTTGGAGTAGGCCCTACCTTACAGGGCTCATACTGTAAAGCAGTGTCGTAGGTACCAGAGAGTTCGTAAACCAGGCGGACTTCGATCAATCATAACTCAACGAATCTACAGGAGATTTGTGCGCAGGTCGGACAAGTTTGGGAACTAGAGAAGTGCTTTCTAGCACACCGATAACACTAACTGGTTCTGATTTTGTTTTGACATAATCTTACTACTGAAGTTTAGTTTATTTGGCGCGTCAACTTTTAGGTCATAATGCGCCACTCTTGCCTAGGGGATGTGAGGAGGAAAGTCCCATGCTATGGTCAGAACCAGCCACGGGTGTGGGGGGGGGGGGGGTAATAGGGGATTCTCACGTCGCGGTAGCCATCGTCTTTGTCATTGTCGTCGTCGGTGAGGTCGTCAAGGAAAGGTACGACGACCACCTACTACAGCAGTAGTTAATGTCTTTAATTAGTACAAAACTTTATGCATTTGCTAATGATAAATAATAATTTATTCCTATCATATTTATAATCATGGACACAATAAAAAAGTCAACTCAGCAGGGTATCGAACTCGGGGCTCCCGATTGCTGGTCGGATGCTTTACCCCTAATCTATCGATACGGTTCTCTTAGTAGAGTTTGAATTGCTGGTGCATTCTTGATCTGATTATATCTGTACCGGAGTGTTTCCCGACCAACGAAATCGAGAAAATATACTATCATATTTATTTTTAATCAGACAAAATTGTGGGTTTATTTGCGTGTTGTCATGTTCGGTTTTCATCGTGAGACGAGACACCGACGGACGGACATAAGACAAACAAATGTCTTTGAAAATATATAACTTTCACATTTTTATTTACTGGGTTGTTTTGTAGCAAAGACCAAAATAATAGTCAAAAACTGAATACCACCGCTACAAAACAACCTGATAGGCCTAAATAAAAATGTCATCAACGGGTAGCGAGACATATTTTAAAAGTTTGAGATATACCTTTATTCAGAAAAATCTTGCCACCGCAGAATGATGAAGATGAAATGAGCAACTTTCATTTTCAATGAATCACATTATTTTCATCTAGCACGATCACGTTCAGAATGTTTTGGTGTCGCCTGTACCGCTTCGTTCCCCGCCTTGCTCTAACCACACCAAAACACGACACAATGACTGACTAGGTAAGTAGGGCTTAAAAACTTCTCCCGTCTAAATTGTAGACATTTATTAATGTCATTTGTACCAAATTAAAACCGTGAAATGTTGGAAACTGGGTCATCCGGTACTGCCATTCAACTCTAAGCTTTAAGCCGCATAAATCTTTGCTACATTTCGACTCCCGGATACAAACTGATGGACGATGCATTGCTATTTTTTGATCGACTTTAAAAAAATCACTGTCATTGGTTAATTTGATTCATGATATCTTCCAAACTTTTCATCCAATAGCACGTACCTGAATACCAATAGAAACTGCTTAAAAATCACTATTAAATGGCAAAAACACGTATCTTGCAGCTGGTAACTTTGTTCTGCCAAATTCACAATGCTACTACTTAAAAATTTGGAAAAAGTGAGATATGTGGTGTTAGAACTAGGCCAACGATATCTTACAAGAATACAATTATGTATGGTGGTAAGGTCGTTAATAAGTAAAACATTCCAGAAATACTAACTTGAGATTCACGTACATATTATTATAATTTTTCCAATCATCTATGCTCTCAGGAAATTTTTTCAGTCGGATCTTGTTCTGTTTAATGAATGAAAATTTTCCAATATCACTCTTAACAATTTATCTTTTAATTTCCAATTATGATTGGCGGTGTCATAATTCCCTGATAAACGCACTTTTTTTAAAACAAACTATTGATTTCTCCTCACCCTGGAAACCCCCTAGAATAGTTCATTAGTGTTCTTATTAAAACATTTTATTTGATAAAAACTTTAGCGTTATTTCCTTGAAACTAGAAGCGAGCTTGGCAAGTCCCGTCGGGGACCAGCCTCACCCTGTCCTTATTCCACCTCAAAATCCAATGTATCCCAATGCATCACTTGATCGTATTATACTATACTGTACAACTTTAGAACAAATACAGTTGCAAGAGTACCTAAAATAGTGAGCGAAGCTTATACATAAGCTACAGATTGTCGAACTAAAACACAAAAATAAAATCTTTTCCAGTGTCGAAATATTTTGGTGGAGGTGCCATGTGAAGTAAATCCAGTGTATAAGTTCAATCAAAAGAGGGAACAATGGCTGTTAGACATTATGCACAATTGGTGATAATTTTTGTTGTTTAACGTCTCGTAGTAATTCACTAAGAACATTCGAGACGATGAGTAGTGATTAAGGACGGTTACAAAAACATGGATTTGATGGGATTCGAGCCCGCGTCCTCGTAGGGTCATATACTTGAACCAGCGCCCTCATCGAATGTGCCACCGCGGATGACTTTAATTTACTACATACAACCGTTGAGGTCATAATGCGCCACTGTAGCCTATGGTACATAAGAAGGAATGTCCCATGCTGGTCAGAACCAGCCACGGGCAGGGTGAGGAAAGGGATGGGGGATCTCACGTCGTGGTCGTCATCCAGTGGCGTATCCAGGAATTCATAAAGAGGGGATTCCACCAATTAATTCATAGATGTACCGAAGGTTAAGTGGTGGGTCCGGGGAGCTTGCCCCCCGGGAAACCTATCTCCTTCAAGGTCATTTGGTGAAAATCTGTGCTTTTTAAAGCACCATAAATCCTATTTTGGTCAGATAGTAATTATTTGTCTTTAGTATTTCGATAAAACAGTTACTGTTTGGTTATTCTCCATTGAAACGTTAAAGTGTACTTTCACACATTGTTTTGCAAAAGGGGGGATTGTCCCCCCTCTTCCCCCCTTTAATACGCCACTGTCGTGATCGCCTTTGTCATCATTATTTTGTCGTTATCGTCGGGGAGGTCGTCAAGGGGAGGCAGATGGGTCCCCGACGGGACATGCCAGAGCTCGCTTCTGGTTTCGGGGAAATAATGCTATAGTTTTTATCAAATAAACTGTCTTTAATAAGAACACTAATGAACTATTCTAGGGTACAATTCTACAATAAGTATTATCGTTACGACTTGTTCGGCTGCCCACTACCAGTAGGGCGTTTCTTTACAGCGACTCTGATACCAAGGATCTAGTCTTAAGAAGTAAGATGGATGTGTTTGGACCAGGGAATTCCCCCCCCCCCCCCCCCGAGACTCGAACCCACGCACTCCATCATAAGCTGCAATAAATCAAAAGTAAGACATCTTCTTAGACGTATTTTCAGATGTGTCTCCTTATTGAAGGAAGTTTCGCGCAAGGCAGAGTTTACTACAGGCAGCCGGACATTCTATTATTTTGTATTAAAGTTAGTTGAATTGAATAATTTTTGTGGGAAACCTGCTCACGGTACAATTCATGCCCCTCTTCGTGTCTAACTAGGCGTTGCGGATAGGATAATTGTGAAGGGATGCCCGAGGGCTGTTTAAGAGGACTCAATCCCTTCGCATTTGCATTAAAGACTGAGGAAAACCTCGGAAAAAACCTTCAGTCAGGATTGTCGGTTTCGACGGGATTTGAACCCGGGACCTCCCGAATCATAGTCGCGCTCTTAGCGCTCGAGCCAACACTGTCGGTTAAAGTTGTTGAATGAACTGCTTTGTTGAATACTGCTTTGATTTTGAAAAAGCAAATTTTCCTTCTGGATCTCAACGTTTAAAACTAATATGGTTTAATAGAAATTTCACGAATTGATCTCATGCGAGGATTTTCCATTTTTCGACTTTCTGGGAGTACGTCTTGCAATGATTGATAAAGCTATTCTTTGTTTCGAGTTTGATTATCAATAGAATGATTCTACATTAAGTTTCCTGTGAAATTAAATTAGATGATGATATAAGCATTCAATTAGCTGCTATCATCTGAAAGCCTTGCATTTTTCTGGCGCTAGCCTCAGCGAATACTTTTAAGGTTATTTTATTTAAGGAATAATTTTATTTTTTACGACACTCGCGTAGAACTTATCACTTTAGTGTCTTGACGCACAAGTTGAAACAAGACTCTCACTGTACGTCACGTTCATAAGTAGGATTAAACTCTCCACGCAAGAGTATTAAAAAGAAAGTCCTGAAGATAGCTTCCCTTCTTTAGCTGAGCTCCTCAATTTCGCGAGTTGTTCCCTCCCTATCTGAAATATTACGTCAATAAGGAAGGGGATGTTGGAAGAGGGATGATTATAACCCGGCATTACGACAACACACCCTGGTGCGTGATGCGCTAGTTTCACACCCCATTTCATCCCTTATCTTCACCGCCCGACGCTGCTGTCTTGCGTTTTATACTCGAGACTCTGACTCGCGCACGACTGAACACGACTGAACACGAGGATACACGACACACATAATGAGACAAAACATTTAAATATTATATCGATTATAGATTCTAGCATTATATTATATTATATGAGTCATCTTGCACCCTGTCCACCACTGGGTCCCACATACTAGTCACTAGTGCACATGCTATTCATATAAGATTGACTACGAATAATACTTTAATACGATGTCATCTTACTATCTTCCCTGCCCTCAAGTTGGGCGCCAATGAAACTGATCTACGGATGTGGCACGAAGACAATGTGACATTCTAATAACAGGCAAACTCTCCTGCAATGACAGTGTCTGGAGTGATCTGGATGACTGCCAAGAGTGGCGGGGGGTGGGAAGGGTGGGGGGAGCTATCAGCCCTAATGGCCGGGTTTAGGAGTTGTTCGGGAAATTGGTCGTGTCGTTTCGGTAAATAGCTTTGTTCTTAGACTCTGGCCAATGTCTAAACTTTGGCTCTCGGCTTGAGGGAGGAAGGGGGGGCTCTTTTAACGTTGGCTGTGTCAATTATTAGTGTAGGGTAGAAAGCGGTAGGGAGGTTTTATCAGTGTGGTAACGTTTATAATGTCTCCGAGTCATAATCATCATTATTATTTATTATTGCTTTATTAAGTTCACCATAACAAGTTGAAACTACCCATCGTAAAATGCTGTGAACATGAATTAAATCTAAAATAAAATTACACACAAGAAAACACACATAATAATTTATTAACTGCAATTTAAAATACATTCATATATTTTATTTTTATATTTTACATATATTTTGGAATACGATTAATGACAAGAAAGTACCATTTAACATGTCTTCAAAGCTGCAAAGATTAAAAAAATTACTTAATAATATGAAAATGACGTCATGTTTTAATAATCAAGGGTCGGATAGACATCTACTTTTCCCCTACATTTTGGATCGATATTTTAAAGTGTAGAATAGTTGTCTAGTAACTTGTTGTGTAACTTTATTAACTTGCATTGTTCGCAAACAACAAAATAATCTGAAGGTCTCAAAGTTAAAGCTAACTTTATATCAGTGCAATTCCACTCAACCGCTAATAATGAATACGGGTTGCTATTCTTGGAGAATCCAAGTGATATTCTTCTCAATTATTCTCGAAAACTTGTACGATCTTCATGTCATCATTTCTCTCACGTTTATAACCCTATTTTTATCATCGTGGCTACAACTCTGATTGGTTCATAAAATAAAGCAATTTGCTTATATTTATTTTATTATAACAATAGTAAAACAATGTGTATCTTATACATTGATCACCACAAAGATAATAAAACTCTGTATATTCTTGTCTTATGTCTTTTTGGGCGCCTATATAATTAAGTTTGTGTTTATATATTAATATACGGTGTCAGTTTTAGTGCTATGGCGCTTATTTTATGCGCGTTTTGCAACACAATTCCCCAAACGATTTTCTAGGTTTTACGTTGTATATTATTGCATTGTATGAACAGTTGAAGAGAAAGACAATGAGTGCGTGTGGGCAAACGCACATATTCCACGAGGAAATCTATTTTATCGCACATTCAGTTTAACAGAACTGACGCAGAAGCACAAGGCAATAATAAAATATATACCATTTTTTTTACTGGTTCAAAGTATAATTTTAAAGGGAAATTCAAGTCTTAAAACCTTAAAAATTACATTTGTTGCGAGAAACATCGCCAGACAGAGTCGAAACTTCTTTGTACGGTATTTTAGGTTAGGGTTTAGTTTTGAAGGGAATTTCCGAGACCTGCTTAAGAGGACTTAAATCAAGTTTTATTCGAATCGCGTCTGAAGAAAAACCTTTGAAATATTTCAGTTAGGCTTTTTAAAAATTTTAGTTAGGCTTGTTTTTGTTGTTGCTTGCCGATGGAGGGTATCGAACCCTGGGGCTCCTGAGTTTGAGTCTCGCTCACAACGCATTGACTACCATAACTAAGGAGTCATTTTCTAAGAAAACATTATAACTTTAGATCCTAAGAGTTCATTTAAAAGTTGGCGAATTGAAAAAAGCCTTAAATAATATTTTGCAGAATTTTTTGCAGAATTTTGCAGAAAAAAATAACAAGTCCCAACTTCAAAAACAGAACAAATATATTTTAGGCACTAAAAAATGTAAAAAATAGACGGGAAATCCAGTTTTAAATTGTAATACTTAGTGTCTACTCCTGAATTCGTTGGGATAATCACATCGGTTTCCACAGAATAATAACTTTGTAAGTTAAAAGTTCCTAGTGTTTATAAGAACGCATTCCTAACAAAGTTGGATTTATGTTATGCAATAATACAAGGTTTTTAAGCATAAGTCCACTTTAAGGACATATTTATTGATTCATATCAATTGTCATAAAAGTATACCCCGACTGGGGAAAGAACCCAGAACCTCCGGCTTAACGCGCCATAGCTATTTACCATTTGAGCTATTGTTTTTTCTATATTAACTTTACAAAATTTGCCATTATTATAATACAGAAATATGAATGCAAGAACAGCTGAAAGCTGCAAGTTCCCTAAATGGAACTCTAGCCCTGGAACTTGTTACTCCAAACTGGAATCTGCGTAAATCGCGGTTTCCCCTGTTTTAAACATCCCCCTCAGTGACGTCATCAATCTTTCAGCCAATCACGTCGCAGCAGCGAGAATCTTTTATTAATCCCGCAATTACCTCGCTGTTATTAATTCAAGGTCGTGAATTGGTTGGTGTGTACGATTCCGTGAAGTACATGTCTGAAGAGCCCGGTTCAAACATGTGGTTTAGCCGAAAGGGTGTTAAAAGCAAACTAAGAACGTGATCTTACTAACTTTGGTGTGCTAAAACCGAAAAACCATGTTGCCCAAACGTCCGATGGCTCTAACCCCCCCATTCCCCCCCCCCAAAAAAAAAATCAAAAGTTTGACAATTTTATTCATTTACTCGCACTTAGAACGCGATCTTACTAACTTTAGTGTGCTTAAACCGAAAATCCATGTTTCTCAGACGTCCGATGTCTCTAACCTCCCCTTTACCCCCCCTCCCCCCAACAACGAAAGTTTGACATCCATTTTTGTTTGTACTTGAACGCGATCTGACTAACTTTGGTGTGCTAATTCCGAAAATGGATGTTGCCCAGATGTCCGATGGCTCAAACACCCCCCCCCCCTTTACCGCCTCACCCCTCCAACTACAAAATTTTGACATTAACATACATTTTTGTTCGTACTTAAATACGATTTGACTAACTTTGGTGTGCTGAAACAAAAAAAACATGTTGCCCGGACATTTGAAGAATTTAGCCCCCCACTACCCCTACCCCCGGCCCCCTTACCCCAACAAAAATTTTAAGTTTACAAACATTTGAAACTGTAAAGTTGATCTTACTTACTTCGGTGTGCTAAACCAAAAATCAATTTTTTTCCTCCTCGTTGCCTCCACCGCCTACACATCCCCGCAAAAATTTGTATGTCTAAATTTGCATGCAACTTTAAAAAAAAACAACTGTTAACGTTAATACACGAATTTGCCTTATGTTCGATGTCAGATATCACAGCCCCTGTGGCTTCATCGACATGTTGAACTTGAATGGCATCATTGCCAGTTCATTGTCAATTCCTATAATGTCTTTGTAACAGATGATGTTTCCTGTGTCGCAAAATAAATTAATTACAAGTTGCTTAGAATGCGTTTCTTGGTGGAGAGTACCGGTACAACCTAAGCCCACATGCCTAGGTGTATAAACTTCACCATTAGTTAACGCAAACACTACATCTTGAATTTTCGATCGACTTATTTTCTGAAATATATCCTCCTACTTATAGGTGAATGAATGCATGTGTTGACTGATTTTGGAATGCACTCAATGCTCTTTTACTTATTTCAAGTGACCTGTGTTTAGAAGTTTTTAGTCATCTCATGCCTCCTATCTTTGACCATTGACATTATCGGGCTGACTGAACTGCTAGTGCATGATGGACCTTTCGTTGGGATCTCGTCGTGTCATTAATTTTTGTCTCCACTCGTTTTTTTTTGGCATAAGATACCTTTCACAACCACAATCGTCACCCATTTGTTGACGGTACAAATAAATTAATATATATTTTTCATCTCGGTTTTGATTCTATTACAAAGATTTTCTTATTCTTTGAAGAACTGAGTGTATCTTTCCACGCAAAATCCTGGGACAAATAATGGTTGAATCTTGCATCGTAAGTGCAACTTACTTACTAGCCATGCCATTGCATTGTCGCCATATTTATTATTTTATTGTTCTTCTGCACTTCGCGACCAAAGAAAAGTAAACATATCAGGTTGTTTCTCAATTTATTTGAACTGGAAACAACCACGCTGAGATGGATTTGTTAATTTCCGGATTGATTTCCATATAATTTGAGGTGGTATTTTGCTTTGTCTGCCATTAGGTCTATGAAACCACAGAGTCGTACGCTCATTACAGGCTGCATTTTGGAATCATTTAATATGCTACTGCTCATACCACACGTCTGAACTTCGATTAAACTTTCATTGGGATTAATTTGCCCAAAACATACAAGCTGCGTCATCAAACTTCGATTACTCATTTTTTTTTAGCTGTTTTGGCTTTATTACACGGCTCAGAGGCTGAAGTATTATCGTTGTCACTACAGCTTCTCACAATAGAACATGGAGGAACACGACGTTTAATCGAAAGCCAATTGATATGGATTTCGTTATGCTACACCGTAGGCCTTCATAGTCGCCTAGCAGAGGAGTTACAGAAAGTGATATTGATAATTTTGCATCCCATTTTTAATTCGGAAGGAATGTTCTCATCCCAACCAAAATTGGTATGAGTTGTCAGGTACCTAAATAGCTTTGATTATGATTATGATCTGATTATTATGACGTATTTAAAGTCCATTTCACGTTTCATGGCGGCTTGGAAACACCTTAAAAACGCCAAAATCGTGTTTTTTTTCCCGAGGTACCTGAGTGTACAGCGACCTATAGCGGGCACTTAGGTAATAGGTTTTGTGAATTAAAATCTTCTAGTAGACAACCTCATTACCTACTACTTTATTGTGTGAATTTGATTGAAATAACAAATCCAATGACTATATTTTGAGTCTTTATCTAAAATTTTGCCGAATATGTGAAATCCATGACAAAACCTTCAGTAATGATTTTAATGTGTGGGTTTTGATCAAGGTACATACCAATTTGTAGCTGCGATGCGCACTACGTTCTGCAATGATTGACTTATACCTTATCAAGTATGGCCTATTTACTAAATATTTACAACAATAAGACAATCATCAAACATTATTGTGCCAATAGAAAAACGTTTAATAAATTATACTGAGAAATACAAAGTTTGACCTTCATTGACCTCTGCTGACCACAAAATTAATTTTGAACAATTGAAATATTTTTTATTTAGAATACCCTTAAATAATCTTTGATTGCATACCATGCTTACTAAGTTTTAAAAGTACATTTTTTTAAAATTAAATTTTATTACATTTTCATTTAGGGGATGATTAGACCCACTCACCATATGGGAATTTTAGGGGATTCTTTATGGGTTATTAAGTGTTTTTTTTTTAAATCCAATGATACCAAATTCGCTTCTGTTGCAATTTGTCCTATAGGTTCGGCCTCAAATTTGCGGATAGTCCCCGGACTAGTAGCGGCGAGAGTCCGAGAGTAACTATCACCAACTAGTATTAAAAATTCTCCTACAAGAAGAGTTTTTAAGTAATTTTCGATTTTTCTTTTGCACCTTATTCAACTGAGTGTACGTTAACTGCTCAGCGAGTATTAACAGCCTATCTCATCAATGCTATGTTGTACAGTGTTAAATGTTAATAAAACGCCCTACGTATCAGCTATTCTTTGTGTTTGAACTTAATTTCAAACCAGTTTAACCATTTTAGCTCAAATTTTGGACTAACCATACTCTCAGACATTTGATTTGTGACAAAAATCAATTTTCAAATAATTTTTATCTTCAAAATTACGTTCACCAACTAGGATCCCCTAAATGTCTACAAATTCGACACATTTGCCCAAAGAAATGGGATTTAAGGGTTGAAGTTTTTAAGTCACTGTTGGGCAACATTGGTTTTCGAATTCAGCGTAAAATTACCTATAAGAAAAGTCATGTTGCCCGCTTTTAACACGAAATCGGCGCACTTTCAACGATTAACATTGAAGTCCCATACCGCGTGGAACTAGGCTAGAAGAGAGAAGAATAATGTTTACATATCGTACTCGGTGCGTGCGTTTGGCGGTGTTTTTACAGTGTGCCAACTACACACCTGATCAGACAGGAAAAAAACTTACAAACGAAAATTTAAATAGTATGAGTGAAACTTCTTTCTAAGCTAAACATTGTTGTCAATGGTTGTTCAAACAATACGAAATTATTTTTATTCCCGGTATGCTCTTAAATTGAGCAAAAACAAACGACCTTGTACGAAATTTTTGGGGGGTCTAGCCCCCGAACCACCTGTGTTTGTTAAGCCCGATAAGTACCTGCTAGTGAGCCGCCACTGCATGTGTGATTTCTGTTTGAATTAGTTTGTATTTGTATTTGTATTTTTAAATCTATTGGACATGTAATGTACACAGCATTACGTTTGTCCCCGTCTGGGCCCGGGTTAGAACTCGGCCCTGAGCATGGGCCTCTGCTAATCGTACAAGGCGAGACAAGAGGCCCCCCCCCTTCCTTTTTCTTCTTTACTTCCTCGACAAGCAACGTGGGTGCCCGGTTTCTGCGCCGGGGTGTCAGCAGTCTTGAGTCGCCTGTGGCTGGATCTGTACAGCAAGGGCCTCCCCCTGTTGTGTGGGTTCATCCCACTTTTCCCCCATAGGTTAGGTCCATTATTATCATTCCTATTCTTCCCACTGAAAATTAGTTATATTATGACGGAGTGGGTAGACTCTAAATACGAACTTATTTATTTATTTTATTTTATTTATAGCCCATCGCCTCGATTAGCGCAAGCACAAGGTGAGAAGTATTAGTTGAAAGGGCATTTTGAATAACTTTTCCTGCTTGTTCGAAACTTTGCACTGTTGTCAAGCAAGGATATAGACACTTTGTGCGTGGGGGATCAAGAATATTGTGATAAGCCGGAAAGAATTTTAAAATAGAATAATATATGTTTGGACATTGTAAATTGTATCCAAAGTATCAAATTATATTTTTGGTAGAATTATCATTTAAAATTGTGTTTCTAAGGAACAACGATTAAGTTTTTATTTTTTTATATTCATTTGTAGATTCGGAATAATGTAATTCCTTTCCGTCTTAATTCTCTGGCCGTCCGTAGTGAATGACGAATGACGAAGGACGAGAGAGAGAGAGAGAGAGAGAGAGAGAGAGAGAGAGAGAGAGAGAGAGAGAGAGAGAGAGAGAGAGAGAGAGAGAGAGAGAGAGACAGTGTCCCTCAGTGGAGCGAGATACTTAGTTTCACAGCGAGACAAATAAGACGTTGATAAATAGCCGACATTAATCTCAACAAAACACGTGATAAGTAAAGAAAATTAAAATTAAAATAACGGACTTTGAGAACAAAAAGAAGACGAAACAAAATTCCCCTTTCCTTGTTGTGATGCGGGCAACTCCCCGTGCGGCTCCCGTATGATCGATCTGTCGTGGCCAGTAGGCCTAACCTGCCGGAGAAACCCCTAGCCTACCCCATCTTACCCTACACTAGAAGATCTTACTACTACCTCGAACATCGAAGAAAAGCAACCTTCAGGCGTGGTCAGGGGTAGAGTGGGTGAACGATATGTCCTGAAACTCACATATACCGCTGGTTAGAGCAGATGGAGGGTTCGAGAGCTAGTGTAACGGCTTCGTTCTCCTCGACGTCTGCTCGGCAGTCCGGGCTAGTGGAGGAACCTATATGACTGTCAAAGTTACACCGTCCTTTCGGATGGGACGTTAAGCCGTTGGTCCCCTTGGTACTTTTCGAAAGGAGTAGGCTACGTGCCGGTACCGGGTTTCCCCTCCACCCTTCTGTTCATACTTCATCCTCATCTATCACCACTCATCGTCTCGATTAGCCAAAAGTGCATAAATATGAGACGTTAAGCAATATCCAATCGATCAATCAATTACTTTTACCTCCTCTTGTAGACCAAGGATATTTATGAGTTTTTTTTATTTCTAGTGGACTTTGGACTTTTGCGGCCCGTTATTATTTTTAAATCAACTCGCTTCACATCCCACCCAAAAATATTTAATTTGACATAAAAGCTACTTTTCACCCGTTGGATTAGAGTTAGAATTAGAATAGCCTCGTTTTTATACGATTTTCAAACATACATTTTGTTTTGAAATCGGTTCAGTACTTAGTATCACGGGCCGTTCTTAGCATTGCCCCAAAGTTTAAAGTTTGTTAGGAGAAACTATAAAGTATTCTTGGTCTACAAGAGGAGAAATTACGAAGCCAGTTAATTAAGCAAATTGCTGTTCGCTCGGCCGACTGACACCACAGGTGTTTGAAATTTTGAACATTTTGAACACGAATGTGGAAATATAGGGCTCTGCAGTAACCTATTTCCAAATTCTGTTTTAAATAATATAAAAAATAAATTAATTTCACGAATTTTGATTTTGTTAAAAACTCAAAAATTGACTATATTCATGATTTTCTTCTGGCTGATTATGACATAATTTTAAAAATCTATGATCGCAGGGCTGTTCATGCTTTATTGACAACTGTACAAAGTTTCATATTCATCGGAATTGCATCTTGGCCGAGAGAATATAGCTATTTGCTAACTGCCAAATGTGTCCTATCCCCTCATAGTCCGCCCTTGTTTGCAATGCTGCCTCATCGAACCACGGGGTATTGAATCAACCTCTCTACAGATATTTAACAAAGTTATCAATATCATGGTTGCGAATAAAACTTCTTTCATTTCACCACACGATGCACTTCTTTTGTCAGTGGGGGTGTCATAAATAGAAAGATTTATTTTTTATTAAAGTACGTATTCAATGCATTTATCTAAGCTTACCCTTTGGGTTTAGATTTAAAATATTAAAAGTCATCGATGCTGTCATAACAATGAAGAAAATTATGAATTTTAAATCATGTGTCCTCCAAATAAAATCATTTACGGAGAAAATCGCGAAGTAAATATGCAAATAATATATTTAAATATATCTCATAGCTATACAAAGGTTGTTGTAGTATTTGTATTTGCGTCATGCAGAAAAGCCTACACACATGTGTAACCAAATACATAAGCAGTAGTACATTACATTACAAGTGGTATTATTAATAATCAAACGTAACGTATGCATATTCACACACCCTGTGAAATACATACGGTATTCACCGACCCATGGCACACTGACACCTCCCCCCCCGCTCCCCCCCCCCCCCACCGACGGATGCTATTGGTTAATAAGAAAGTAAATTTATAGAAAAATGTCGTACAGTCAAACTCATAAACTCCAGCGAGTTCTGCCATTTGCCTTAACTGTAGCCAAAAAACGGCGAGCTTGTGTGAAAGTATGCGGCGCGTTTGTGTGAAAGTATGCGGCGAGCTTGTGTGAAAGTATACGGCGCGTTTGTGTGAAAGTATGCGGCGAGTTAGTGTGAAAGTATGCGGTGCGTTTGTGTGAAAGTATGCGGCGAGCTTGTGTGAAAGTATACGGCGCGTTGTGTGAAAGTATGCGGCGAGCTTGTGTGAAAGTATGCGGCGAGCTTGTGTGAAAGTATGCGGCGAGCTTGTGTGAAAGTATGTGGCGAGCTTGTGTGAAAGTATGCGGCGAGCCCCCCTGAATCAGAGTATCGCGCGTGTACGCGATGGTATTTCCGCTACACTTTCATCAGGAGTGTAGTCTACGTTTAATATTATGCTCTTCGGCCGTAACTAATTTCTATTGTAGTAACTTTACTAGCATGGTTTTATTATGTATTCATAAAAAGTTATTAAGTACCAGCGATTATTTGTGTGATAAAATCCTTGAGTTAGGAATTGCAATCTGGAAATAACCGAGAAAAGAATTCAATTTAGAAAGTCCAGGGTTCGAATCCCGTTACTTGTAGAAGACTTTTAGTTTCGGATTTGTTCTTAGGTCCTTAGGAACGTGTAAACTGTGACTTTGGAGCCGTCCTAGCAATTTAGGAACATCATAAACTCCGAGGTTTTAAAAGGTTGTTCGCGAGTGGAATCGTGCCCAGCTTGTATGTCTCTAGTTGGTCATTGGTTAGTAATTTTACTTTCACATCTCTAGCAGTAAAATATAAAGAAAATACATGAAATTTACTTATAATCTTTATCTTTACACCTGAATTTGATACGATTACGAAAGCGTCAGGAAGCTGTAAAGTGACAGTAAAGCATTCCAAGTTCTGTCAGAAAAGTAACATTTTAAGATCAAACTTTCTAGTATTAGCAAGGGAACGCGTTCCTTCCCAATCTATACTTAATGATTATTCACCTACTCTATGGGCAGGACCATGAATGCCAATGTTGAGCATGTTTGGCCCTGTTTAGCCTAATACATCTTCCCAATATGTATAAGACACATATTTCGGTAGTTTGCAAATAGCTATTCGCTCGGCCAAGAAGCATCATCAAATTAACGAAGATAATAAATTTTGGAGAATTTAACAAAATCAAAATGTGTGGCTGTTGGTCTTGATGTAAGCGTATCTGCTTCCAATGCAGAAGGTCCAGGGTTCGATTCCGCAAAGTCAGAAGTTTTTTAAACTTCTGATTTGGACTTAAGTCCATCAGTTCGTGTCTTAGGAGTTTGTAAACGGTGACTTTGGAGCCGTCCTAGCAACGAAGCACAATAAATTCAGAGTTGTTCTGAATCGGCCTTGTTGATTCTGGCGTTGATCCGCGGGTGTTCGCACTGTCCATACCACTGATTGCTATAATTACTATTAAAAATATCGATCTTTGGTTGGTTATCGCTCACTCTTCGATTGCGTAGGGGTCTACAGGGTTGTCTAAGTCGATTTGGTTTATTGTCACCCTCTCAAAATCAGTTATATAACTGAGTGGGTAGACTCTAAATACAATTTATTTTTATTTGTTTATTTTTGAAACTAATTCATTTCTTTAAAAATTTGAAAATAATTTTAGAAATCTGTTAGTGTAGACATATGTTTGAAATTTCAAACACCTATGGTGTCAGTCGATCAGCCGAGCGAACAGCAATTTGCCTGAAACGCATGTCCTATACTCTCTTAACGACCATTATCTTGAAATGATTACAACAATGCAGCTAAAATAATCTTATTTATTGGAATTATGCACAATGCAATCAACCATTTACAGTTTCACATTATAAAGATAAATATTGTATAACTCTTCTTACTTTAACTTTCGCGTGTCTATATTGTGATAATGTTTCATGTTGACCTTATTATACATTATGCCTTCCTCTAATAATGTTGTCTATGTAGGTATAATTCACGTTGTTCGAGTGATGTACTTCATTATGTATCAGGACTCGGCCAAATTTATCCACTGTTTTTCTTTTTTCTTTTGGGTTCCACTAAAACCTTCGCTTCACTACAAAGTATTCCTTCCATTCCAGGAGGAAGATTCATGTTAAACCGAATTGTTCCCGTGGTTTAGCTAGTTCGGGTTGGGAATTTCAAACGTTTGTATGTGCATACTCCCCGGTCCTTTGATCATTCCTCCTGTTACAATTCCTGCAGAGGTTTGCACTTTATTGTCATCATTCTTGCGATTTCCTTGGGAAGAAACAGGCATGTATCCTCCTACCACTCCTGGAAGAAATATCTTGACTTCACCAGAATTAGCTTCACCAGGTAGAAGTCCCGCCGGAAATTGCACTTTAAACCCATTACTCCCATCACTCCCTTGGGAAGAATCAGGCATATGTCCTCCAGGCCTTCCAGGAATCTTTACTTTGATTTCTTGGTTTCCATTAATCCCTGCACGAAGTTCTCCAGAAATAAATCCTGCAGGGATATGGAGATCAAATCCGTCTTTTTCACCCTTGACAAGAGAAGAAAGAGGCACGTATCCTCCAGACATTCCAGAAATTTTAATTTTAATTTCTTTTTTACCATCATTCCCTGGATTGAACCCTGCTGGAACGGACTCCGCAGCGATATGGATATTAAATCCGTCATTCCCACCCTTTTCAATCATTTCAGGAAATATTACGTTTATTTCTTGGTTTCCATCAGTCCCTGGAAGAATTTCTCCAGGAATATACCCTGCAGGGATATTAATGTTAAATCCGTTATTCCCCCCTTTCCTTTCGCAGAATCAGGCATGTATCCTCCAGACATTCCAGGAAATTTAACGTTTATGTCTTGGTTTCTATCAGTCCCTGGAAGAATTTCTCCAGGAATATACCCTGCAGGGATATTTGGATGAGCGTAGCGAGCGTAGCGAGCGAAGCGAAGATTCCATTTCACTACACTGGAGAAAAAAATCCGGAATGTTTTTTTTTTTTTTTTTTTTTTTTTTTTTTTCTTTCTGTATTTTTGTGTGTTTGTTAACACGATTCCGGCTAAACCGATACTCCGATTGCGATGAAATTTTATGGAGACCTTCGAAATCTCTGAACTTAGAACTGCCACGTTTTTGAGCGCAATCGGGAAATTTTTTCTCATAAAAAACGCAATTTTACGATTTTTTTCGATTTTTAAAAAATTTCTTCGACTTATAACACCTACATGCTTTATCCGATTGTGATGATTTTTTTACAGAACCTTAATTTTATGAATTAAGATATTTGTGTGAAATTTGAGCGTAATCGAATAATTATTTCTTATACAAATTGCAATTTTACGATTTTTTTCTTTTTAAAAAATTACGATTAATTAAAAAAATTAAGTTAATTTTTTATTTTATTTTATTTAATTATAAAAATTAAGTTAATTTTTTATTTAATTTAATTTAATTTAAAAAAATCTTCGATTTAGTAATGATTTTTTCACAGAACAACAGAAAATCCGCGTAACACATGGCATCTCAATGCACCATATACGCTCATCCAACAACGCGGCGGGACTTAAGCGTTTTCCTAGTAATGTTAAATCCGTTATTCCCCCCCTTTCCTTTCGCAGAATCAGGCATGTATCCTCCAGACATTCCAGGAAATTTAACGTTTATGTCTTGGTTTCTATCAGTCCCTGGAGAATTTCTCCAGGAATATACCCTGCAGGGATATTAATGTTAAATCCGTTATTCCCCCCTTTCCTTTCGCAGAATCAGGCATGTATCCTCCAGACATTCCAGGAAATTTAACGTTTATTTCTCGATTTCCATCAGTCCCAGGATGGAACCCTTCTGGACTAGAGCCTGCAGGGATATTAAAGTTTAATCCGTTATTCCCATTTGTACCATCCGCTTGGAGGGAAACCGGGATTAACCCCGACGAAAATATTTTCATGCCATGCGTGTCTCCAGAACCATTACCGAATCCTCCTGACAAAAACCCAGATTGTACGTCAAACCCCCCGTCCTTACCGTTCATAGGCAGCGACATGTGAAAGTTTCCAGAACTCCTGGCTGTCGCGTTGCCTTGATTCGCTTTGGAACCTTGAAATGAGGTTTGGTTCGTATATGGGGAACTAGGATCACGGCCAGTCAGGGCTCTTCTGTCCCGGGGCCTGGCCGGGCCTTGCGCCCCACCTCCTGTCACGGCCCCGACGAGTTGTACGGCCAGCACGACGCACACGACGCACACGGCCATCTTGATGCCTTGACAGGAGTCGAATGATGACGACGACCAAACCGCGAGGTTGTATATCAAGTCGGAATCAAGGAAAGACACCGCTGCAGTCGCGTCGCGTACAATATTTGTCTTTGTTAGCGAAAACAATGTCAAGTTTTTAATTTGGATGGGCGCAGAAAATGTGCGCAACTCTGGTGTAGGGACGACCACCATGCTGGTAAGATCTGACTGTCGGTTTTGGGGAATGGTCGTAGGGCTCGAAGCTTCTCCCCTGGTATACTCTAAAGTCTATCAATCCTTAAAGTACTAAGTGACCCTTCGACGGACGCGTCGGGTATGGGTATGAGGCAGCTGCTAAGGGTTGTCGCGTGTAGTCGTAAAATAGACCATCCTAAAAGCTGAGGGTTTTCTACCTGCTGTATTCTCGTCCTGTTCTATTGTTCTATTTATTTGTTGATATTTTTTGTTCAATTGCAAGTTGTTGAAATATAAAGCGTGCGTCTTGAATTTTATGTTTTTGGACGAAATTCTACGATAAAAACTGACTGAGTTACGGATATTCTTCTATAATATATTTTTAAAATATTACATAATAATATAATAATATTTATATATTTCATTTAGTTTTGGTCGTAGACACAAGGGAAAAACGCATTTCCAAACTCGAGCTACACATTTGAACCACGTTATTAATTAATATTGGCAGTTATAAAAAAAAAATCGCTGAATAAATTATTTTCATCACAATAGATTTGAAATGGGCGAAGGCAGGTAGAAAAAAAACATGTTTGCTCCCAAGTTCGATCACGACAAAAAAGGTGGAAAGGGAAAAATGCAGACAATAGACGGGACGACCGATCCCGGTCTCGTCCGCGGATGGTCACTTTGTACCTCAAGGATGGATAGACTTTAGTCCCTGTTGCGAAGCACATAACCAGTGAGTATAGAACACAATTGTCTATTCTCAATGCTATAACTAAACATCAGATGTGTGCCAGAGTTGGGCGATGGACAGCGTCCTTGCCCTGATGGTGGTTGGTGACAGGTACCTTTGATTTCGGTTGAATACCGCCGGAGCTCGGGAATGGCAACCAACCTAGGTTTTTACATTGCATGTAATAGCAGCACCCGTGTTAGAAAAAGATCCACACGAGACATCTAAGCAGAGTTATTTTAAGCGTCACGGAGGTTTAAGTCGTCCTGCCAAAAGCAAGGAGAGAAGATTTCACGTCGCCGGCCAGAGCTCGCTTCTAGTTTCGGGGAGTAAAATGCTTCTCCGCTGAGTAACCATTAGGTATTCTTATCATTTACGTCATCTTCGTTATAGAATATTTTTAAAGTTTATTTGTATTAAGAGCGCGTCAACAGTTAGGTCATAATGCGCCACTCTAGCCTAGGGGATGTGGGGAAGAAAGTTCCATGCAAACCAGGTTCAAATTCTCTTCTACCCATTAAAAATTAATAGAAGTACGTGTATATAGCATTTTCAAGTGTCATTTTATAGCGTTTTGTAGCATCTATTTCTTGATCTTGGCTAACTTCAAAACCTTGTGTAATATGAACTTTTTTCATATTTTTAATTTAAAATTTTGACCATCAAGTTTGAATTAATACCAACTGAATAAAAATGTGTTCAAACAAATTATAGATACCATTGAAAATAAAGTAGGACTGGAAAACCTTAGTTTTATTTAAAAAAAAATGTGCTGTGTAGCACAAAACGCTATTTTCACGTACCTCTAAAAATAATCCATTAGTCAATGAGCCTTACCACAATGTCCCGGTACCGCTTAAACTATTGACAATACAACAATAAAGAGTTTATTATAATTGCCTCTCCATGGTTTACTGTCTACCTCGTTGTTCAGATCTCGAGGTTACTACGAACCTGACAAGGAAGATGACATTCGGTAAAGAAAATAAATATTTAAATTTCGAATTTATAGTCTATCCACTCAATCATATAACTGATTTTCATTGGGGGACATTAAACCGAAGCGACCAAGCCAACCCTGTAGGCCCCGACGCAAACGAAGACTTAGCGATAACCAACCAAAGATAGATATTTTTTTAAATATGAAATATAGCAAACAGTGGTATGGATAGTGCAAACACCCGCGGATCAACGCCAGAATCATCAAGGCCGATTCAGAACAATTTTAAATTTTTTCTCGATTTGTTTAATCGGGAAACACTCCCGTAAGTGTAATTGTTTTTATTTACAATTCAGAAATTAAAATAATGCAACTACAATACAGAGATTTAAATGTACTCGTCCTGATGGTCTAGTGGTTAAGACGCTCACCTGGAATGTGGGAGACCCGTGGTTCGAATCCCGGTTAGGGCGGACTTTTTTAATTTCTAAATTGTAGTAAATAATAACAACTTTAAATTTATTATGTGCCTTGTTGCTAGGACGGATCCAAAGTCACCGTTTACAAATTCCTAAGCTAAGAACTCATGGACTTAAGTCCAAATCAGAAGTTAAAAACCTTCTGACTTTAGCGGGAATCAAACCCTGGACCTTCTGCATTGGAAGCAGAGATGCTAACCACAATACCAACGAGACAAATCTTTCAGGCTCGCTCTGCATAGTTACAGACAATAACGTCACGACATTTTCCATTATCTTCTCCAAAAACAATTTAACAAAGCAATTACACATACAAGGATTTCCAATTTTATTGTACAAAATTTAATGGTATCAAATTACATTAATCATTTTGGGTAAAAAGACGTATTAAAACCACAATCTCTTGAAGTATCAACTTTCTGTGTCGACTTAATTGTGTGCCGGTTATTTATTTAATTTAAATATTAATTCTAGTTATTCAGGGCATTACTAACCAAACACACAAACACTCTTCTTGGTTAGTTCTTAGATGTTATGCTCTCCTGATCACGTGTCATTGATCGGCTCTCGTACTGGTACTTGTCAAATTTGTTTGTTGCTCAGGAGATAGAGTGGTAATGATGTCAGCTGTACTTATATGATCTGAAGAATTGTCCGCTGGTGTCGAGAGACCATCGTTAAGTAGG
Organism: Sweltsa coloradensis; assembly: GCA_024449915.1. Classification (NCBI taxonomy): domain Eukaryota; kingdom Metazoa; phylum Arthropoda; class Insecta; order Plecoptera; family Chloroperlidae; genus Sweltsa; species Sweltsa coloradensis. Next base: position 557,117 of record JAMZAV010001026.1, read on the forward strand.
TGAAAGAATGGTTTCCTCTTTACGCTGAACACATTCTTCCAATGTTCTGGGATGTCTTCATCTGGAACCACTGTGGTTTCAGCTGATGGATTATTGGTAACAGGTAAATTTGTATCATTCGATGAAATTAACCCTGGATCTTCAGGTATGTAACAGTTTACCACGCCTAGAGGAAACGTACTATTTAAATTCTCTAAATGGCCAGGTTTATCTAGGTTAGAATGAGTTTCATTTGTGTCTGCGTCGGAAGGTTCAGTTAGTAGAAGACGAAGCGTTTGATTCGTTGCCACTTCCTTGCCAGAATCCGTTGGCCAACAAAATATCTTGGATTTATTTGTTGACTGTGTTACGTGTTCTGAAGGGCTGGAAGCTGCGTTAGGCTGATTAGGCTCGACATTGATCGAGTTTGGTGTATTATTCAATTGCTCTGGGGTCACCGAAGCATCAGCGGTTTTGTGAAGGTCTTGGTAAGGTAAAAGTGGTGCGTTTGACACATTGCTTGATAACTTAGGATCCGCACCAGGCTGAGCTTGCTCAACTCCGGACGTACTAGCTACTTGGCCTGTGTCGCTAGAATCACGTGCTCGGATCAAGGATGTTAAATCGGATTGATTTTGCCCAAAATAAGGCAAATCCTTTACGTCGTAAACGAGGCCCACCTTTCCTGGGACGATTGAAATTGATTCAGTTTTATTTAGCTGGACATTTTGTATCTTCGTTGAATTGGTTGAGTTTTTCAGATTATTTAAAGGTTTCTCGTGATTATTAAGTTGGGAACATTTTAAATTCAGTTGAAATGTTGAATTTTTTGATGGGGTTGTAGTTTCATTAGCGTTGACAAGATGAAAATGTGAAGCATTCGTTGAATTTATTAACATTTCTGCAGACAAAGAACTTGTATCATCTTTAGTTAGTTTTAAACCTGGTAACTTAATTTCATTCGTTGAATTTGTGGAACTTTGTGGATCATTTGAAGAGTTAACAATTTTAATTTCTTGAATACATACCGACTCGTGTTTATTTGTTGCATTTGTAGCCTTTTCTGAAGTAATCGGAGACTGTTTAGTGTTGTTCGGTTGAGAATTCGGTAACGTCGTCTTCTGACCTGTTGTATTTGATAATTCTTCTCGAACGATTGAACCTGTTTTGAGCTCGTCTCGTGATAAGCGGGGTAAGTTCTCTACGGTTGACATATTGTTCACTGTTTGTGGAGTGAGAGGGGGTTCCGATGTCTCCCGCTTCGCTCTGGCGTGAGCGGCCGATCTGTCGACCACTACCCCAGCCAGGCAGGTGGAGGCTAGGAGCATCACGCACAACATTCGGGCCGCCATCTTGAGTAAGATCTTAGAGAACAGATGACGTCATCAAACGAGGGAGGGTTTTAGACAAGCGTCGAAGTCGCAGGGTGAACGATACCTGGGGAAGAGAAAGAGGAGTTTTCTTTTAATTGTAACGACCCCGTCTGGGCCCGGGGTAGAATTGGCCCAGAGCATGGCTCTGCTAATCGGACAAGGCAATTCAAGAGAAAAAGTCCACCTTGCAAACATGCTAGCTAGTAAGAAGGGTAGTATTTTACTTTATTTATTTATTTATTTAACGTCTATCCTATTCAGTTATAAAAACTGATTTACAAAGGAGGACAACTAAATAAATCTAATTACATAGATGCAGAAACAACAATAAACTACATTTTCGTAGATATTTGAAATAGTAGCATTACAACAACAATGCATTTAAACACAACAATTTTGGTAACAAATAAAAAAAATATATATTATATGCATTTAATGAATGAATCAAATATAAAAAAGGGTGTAGAATGAAAAGAAAAGAGAAGAAAGGGGGGGGAAAGAAAGGAAAAAAAAAAAAAAAAAAAAAAAAAAAAAGAAAAAAAGAAAGAAAGAAAAAAGAAAGAAAGAAAGAAAGAAAGAAAGAAGAAAAAAAAAACATTAAAAAAGAAAAACGAAAAGAAAAAAACTGATTTATTAGACGATCCCACTCAAACGAATATGAGGTTTGCCAAAAATCAGGAACAGCAAATCAGGGAGTAATCAATCTTTCGCGGAAGAAACCACCGAACGCGAATCTTCATTCTTGTGTTCAACCATCATTCTTGTGTTCAAATATTGATAACAATTTAGTGCAAAAGATCTTGACTCTAATATATAATTATACTAGGAAAACGCTTAAGTCCCGCCGCGTTGTTGGATGAGCGTAATTGGTGCATTGAGCTGTCATGTGTGTTATGCGAATTTTCTGTTGTTCTGTGAAAAAATCATTACTTAGTCGAAGATTTTTTTAAATTAAATTAAATTAAATTAAAAATTAACTTATTTTTTTTAATAAATCGTAATTTTTACGTAATTTTAAAAAAAGAAAAAAATCGTAAAATTGCAATTTTCATAAGAAATAATTATTCGATTGCGCTCAAATTTTACACGAGTATATTAATTCATAAAATTAAGGTTCTATAAAAAAATCATTACAATAGGATAAAGCATGTAGGTGTTATTGTCAAGAATTGTTTAAAAAAGAAAAAAAACCGTAACATTTTCGATTTTCATGAGAATAGTTTCGTTACGCTCAAATTTCACACGAAGACTTATTATTAAAAGTTAAGGTCTCTGTTACAAAATCATTGATCGGATAAGCATGTAAGTGTTATAATCGAAGAATTTTTTTAAAATCGAAAGACATCGTAAAATTGCGGTTTTTTTATAAAGAAACATTTTTCCCGATTGCGCTCAAAATCGTGGCAGTGTCTAAGTTCAGAGATTTCGAAGGCCCCATAAAATTTCCTCGGAGGGCAATCGGAGTATCGTAGCCGGAATCGTGTTAACAACACGACAAAAATACAAAAAAAAGAAAGAAAAAAAAAAAAAAAAGACATTCCGGATTTTTGTCTCCAGTGTAGTGAAATGTAAATCTTCGCTTCGCTTCGCTACGCTCCGCTACGCTCATCCAATCAATATATGAATTATTTAAATTGTTCATGTCACAAACTTGTCCCAGCATGATACAGGCCACCTAACTCAACGTTGCAAGTTTCCACCAGTGGGCGGCACCTGACAATCTAGGCAGAAAAATATCAATTGAAAATACATTGATACATCAAAATCACAGCAATAATGAACAAAACAAAGAACTAGCAAAATCATAGATAAGAACATATAAGAATAAATTTAACATTACCTAAACACAGAGACATGCCCCAACTACTTTACTCCCCGAATCTAGAGCAGACTAGCTCTGGCCATGCGTCGTCGGATTGCACCCTTCCTTGCACGACCCCCTCGACGACGATGACGACAATGAACACCACGAAGCGATGACAATGATGAGACAATGACGAACCGTGACGTGAGAACCACCCTTTCCTCCCTTACCCGTGGGCTGGTTCTGTTTACATGGGCTCCTCCCAAGGAGGTTCTACGTAGTAGAACTACTACTATGTAGAACCTCCTTGCTCCTCCTCCCCATATTCCCTAGGCTAGTGGTGCATTATGACCTAGCGGTTGACGCGCCTTAATCCAAAATAAAAATAAAACATGTAACGACAACGAGAATGACGATGATAAAAATTCAGATAAAAAAAATTTATTTGGATTAATGACGCGTTAACCGTAAGGTTATAATGTGCCACTCTAGCCTAGGGGATGCGAGAAGGAAAGTCCCAATCTGTTCAGAGCCAGCCAAGGGTAGGGGTAGCTTCTCACACCGCGGTCGTCATCGTCGGGAGGGTCCCCGATGATGATCGCCAGAGCTCGCCTCTAGTTTCGGGGAGTAATAAAGGCCTACTCCCCTACGTACTAGCTGATGTTTGCGAGATGGACTTAATCTCTTTTCTCGCCATTGATGATTATCAGAGTCACGCTCTGGGCCAAATTCTACCCCGGGCTCACACGGGCACGGGGGGGAATACTGAATAATGTTGGAATGCATCTAATCAATTACTGAACACAATCACTGTGATCATTAGAGGTGACGATTATAGATCCTTTTAGGCCTAATCATCATTTTTGGCTATCCCGTTCCGTCCGTGCGTGTGTCAGTCTGTGCGTTGTGTCACGTCCTGTGCGTGTGTCACGTCTCACACGAGAGAAACCGAACGCAGGCTCCGATTGACACGCGTCTTTTGTTGGCATTGACTTCAACAAGGAATGTGTAGGCGACACAGACTATTTTTTTAGTGATCTCAGGGTCGAGGGGGCTGGGCTACACCGTTTTTTAGAAGAGGGCGGCCACCTCCACAGGATTATGTTTTTTATGTTTCGACCAACCTTCATCATCGTTTATCATTGTACATTGTTAATCCCATGGTTATTTGGATGGGTACGCCTCACAATGGCGATTAACAACTTCGGAACCCTAACCCCACATTTCTCCCTGCCCGTGGCTGTTCTGACCTGCACGGAACTTTCCTCCCGACTGAATTGAACTGTTGACGCACCCGTAACACAACAAACTTATCCCTAAATAACATAAATTAATACGACGGTGTTGAATTGCCCTTAGGTCATTATGCACCATTTCTAGCCTATAGGGATAGGCTTGATAAGGTTTGTTTGTTTTAAAGACAAGGCGCGTCAACTAGTTAGGTCACAATGCGCCACTCTAGCCTAGGGGATAAGGGTGGTTAGAAACGCATGCTGGTAAGAACCAGAACTTGTAATTGGAGAAAAAAGGATAGTTTCTCACGTCGTGTCGTCGTCGTCGGGAGGTCGTCAAGGGAAGGAGGCGAAGTCCCCGACGACTTACGTGTTAAATCGTTTTTGGGTTTAGTGCGTAAGAAATTGTTATTGTTTAAGGGATAAGTTGTTTCGTTTAAGGGCGCGTCCCAACCCGTTTATCTCACAATGCGCCACTCTACCTAGGGTACAAGGGAATGAAAATCCTATGCTGTTAAGCACCCAGCCACAGGTAAGGGTGGAAAAGTGATGGTTCTCACGTTGTGGTCGTGGTCGTCGGAGTTCGTCAAGGGAAGGAGGCGAAGTCCCCGACGACTTAGGGGTAAGTGGGGTCACTAGGAACACTTTTAGAACTTTTCATCGTTACTTCCTGTAAAAAGTTGTAACAATTGACTTTTTTATGATTTTTTCTTTAACATTATCTTTGCACTGTGTTAGTGTAAGGAATAACTTGTGTGTCACTTTCCTAAAATCATGTACTAGAAAAAAAATCAATGTAAAAAGTGGTATTGTTCCTCTTTACCCGGCATTTTGGGTTAAATGGAACAGACAACACTGTAGCTATTTGGTGTAGGTAAACAAAATGTGGTGAAATAGGAAACAGACATATCTGATGTATGATTTCAATAAAAAAAAGAATAAGTCAAAATGTTACCACTGTGGATACTGTGTAAGAAAACAATATTCAGATATAAATTAAAATCGAAGCGGAGCGAAGGCGCTACCTTGTGTCAAAAAATATTCTTAGTTGTTTTTGTGACATAGGATTATTTAGTGTTTATTATCACCTGCAAATAAGTAGTGGAAAAATTGGAAGGGGGATGAATTTCCACTTTTTCTAGGATCAAATTTTATCAACGGTGGGAATATGGGGTATTAGGAACGCACATCATCTTATGGGAATCTTGTGAATATATGCACTGAGGTGATATTTCCAAGTGTCAGAAGAAATTTGAGGAAAAGCAGAAAATGGCCTAAATGGCAATTTTTCACAACACCTGGTCAGCCACAATGGTCAATAGAGATGGCTGGTGAAAATCGAGAAATGTTCCCAGTTTTACCCATAAATATAACCCATAGGTTAACTGTGTTGTTCCTTTTTCGTTCCCCACTTGTTCCTATCTTCCCGAACCATATGGTTCCTAATTACCCCCAAATGGAGGTGGTATGGGTAAATGGGAACAGGGCTTAAACAAGCCATGATGGACTAAGATAAGCAATGCAAACAAAATTGGAAAATCATGTTCTAGTTAGGGGGAACTTGTTATATGTCAACATAGTTTTTTTTAGTACTTCTTTGGGGGAAACCCCCATATTTTTTTCTAAAGTTTTTTTGACTGAACTTACACCACCTTGGGTAGGGTAAGGGTAGTTTTTAAAAAATCAAGAAAAACTATTAGATAAACATCAGAATGAGCTGATTTTTGATATGTTGTTTGAGAAATACAAAGGTCACTGGGAATATTTTTTTGAATTTTTTTAAATAGGTCATATGGGGTAGATTTTAAAAGGCTGTTTTCCTATTTACCCCATTTTCCATTTACCCCACTTACCCTACGTGTTAAATCGTTTTTTGCTTTAGTCGTAAAGGAAAATTGTTTTTATTGGACTTATAACACAACAAAATCCGTACTAACGACTAACGATTCGTAACTTCACTTTGAGAGGCCAATAAAATATTGCTAACCGTTGGCGCGCTCCCGAACCAAGTAAACAAACACTGATGATAATGTCGTTAACCTCACCATGCGCTGTCTGATACGCTTCTCTGTCCCATGCCGCCTCGTGTTTCGCCGGCCGGCGGAGAGTGCAATCCTAGTAGGTGTCACTCATCGTACTGTCACGCACTGCGAGGCACGACGTTTATCAGGGAGTCTTATCGTTGTGTTTATTGAAGGCACTCGCTCTGTAATCACCTTTACACTCGCGCAGCGGACAGAACGGTTGTAAACCTGCCTGTTGTTTGTTATTGTTGTCGTCGCCGCCTCTAGATAACCACCTGTGATTATTAGGGATGCAATAGATAAAATAAATTATCGTATCGACAGTGCTATATATAATAATTTTTATGGGAAGCCTGCCCAGTTGCAAATGCCTCTCTTCAGGTGTAGGTTGTTGCGGATAGGGTAAATTGTCCAGGGATGTTCGAGGGTTGTTCAAGAGGACTCCATTCCTTGCATTCGTATTAACGACTGAGAAAAAACTTTTCGGGGAAAAACCTTCGTGGTCAGGATTGCCGGTCTCGACGGGATTTGAACCCGGGCCCTCACGAATCAGAGTACGCGCTTTAGTGCTCGGTCACACCCTGTCGTAATCGAAAGTGTTACTCCATTATCAAACTAGACGATAATGTCAAATAAATTATGAAATTTGTATAACAGATTGAATGGAAATTGAATTTGTCTGTCAGATTAATTGTCTTTCAGCACTTTGTTTATAACAAACATGTCAAATGATAGAATTTTTTTATATTTATTGTATATTGGTATATTTATTTTCCCCTATTAGGTTGGCAAAAAGGGCGTATGCCCCAGCACAAGGTGTCTGTCCAGCCTCTACACCCAAACTGTTGGAATAACAAGCACTTATCAAACATAGACATAGGAATATATATAGTGAGACAGAAGAGACAATTAACAAAACCTTTAACAATTCACGATATCACAATCAGATTAAGTTAATTTTAAAAGCACTCATTATGTAGTCGAGTTAATATCTCTCTTGCAAGCAGACATTGCCAGATCTTGTATTTTAGCTGGATAGTGAACAGTTCCAAAGTTTAGCATCTCGGCAGTAGAACCCTCTTATTAGGCACTGGTTCGGTCAAATGGTGGCGTGATGACTAGGCCTGTTGACGTCCCTTGAAATCTCGAAGGTTCCAAGACCCCGATGGATGGTCGAGGTCCGACAACAGCCATTCAACATCTGTTTGAAAATCAAACGTCCCCACTATCTTCATGAGTTTTCAATTGTGGTACTGCGACATTGACATTGCATGGATAAAATAAAATAAATAAATTGTATTTAGAGTCTACCCACTAAAGGTATACAACTGATTTTCAGTGGGGGATTTTTAATCAAAGCGGCGCAAGCCCACCCTGTAGGCCCCGACGTAATCGACGAGTGAGCGATAACCACCATAAAATGATTTATCATTCACACAGGTCGTCTTTAAAGATGTGGGTAGACTTCTTTAGTAAGAACTTTTTTATTTAAGGCACGAATTAGCTGTATACCGGTTTTCACATGCCAGAAGTGTTTTATATTACGCGTTTGAACAAACAGTTTGTTCATAAAAAAAATGCCATCTATAGGCTTTACATTTTACTATCGATTACAAATGTTTTAGCTCCAAGGTCCTTGAGGTCCCTAATCACCTAGGGTCAAAACCTTAAATGTCTATTAAAGTTGTCATGAATCAAGAGTAACCTTTTAATATACAGCAATTTTTTTGCGGGACATAACCGAAACCTCACTATCGGCCATTATGTCGTTTTTGAAACAGTGAATCCTTCACATCTAGCGCAAAATTGAATTTTAGGAATCGATGTTTCTGGATATATTTTCTAAACACCATTAAGCTACTTCAAAAAAGGAAAATAAATTTGTACCTTTTTTGTCAGACGGTACAAAACTCGAAAAAATCGTATTTGTTAACATTTTGAATGGGAAGGAAGTGCTGATAATGTATTTGTTTTGTATAGTGATTTTTTAAAATGTCAAAGTTAAGGATTGATATTAAATTATCAGAAAGGTTAAACTCAATTTTTGTGCTGGTAGCCCCATTCAAAGAAAATTCCTGTCTGATAATGTCACACGCGTACCTTCTCGCATCAAACGTGCCCGGCCTTGGGGTTGATTACCCATAAACCCTCGTCTCATGTATTCAATGAACCGGCTCCAGCTTGGACTATCACAAGACTTAAGACCATCCGTAATTGATTGGTGTCTTAGTAGGACCGTGGTCGGCCCTATTATAAGGTGGCCAGTGTAAGCCTTAGCAGACCTGCCGCAATCGATACTGGCGCTACTATCGCATCGCAAACATGGCCAAATATTTTGCAGTAATCATGTTTTGTTCGGAATTATTTATTAAGTAGGGAGCCAATCCACCCCTACTTTCACACTTTCTCATCAGTTCGTCCGAATGTGTGGTGTTGTCCACGTTTTCACGATAAAAACCGAACATGACCTCCTATCGACTTACCAGACTGTAACTTATTAAATAGAAATTATCTTTACCTGAATTTATATATAACTATTATACAAAGTAGGCTTAATCTCAAATGTTACAAATATAATTTATTTCTTAATCATGGCACCCAAGGCATAGGAGCCTTCATCACTTTAGTTTTGATTAAGCAACCTAGTATAAGACACATTTTTTGTAATTAACTTAATACCTAGTTGTATAGTTTTTTTTAGATTGTAAAGATGCTAATTATATATTTTTATTTTTCTTTTAAAAAGAAGGCTGTCCTTGGAATAGCCCTGATTAAATGTAGACCGTACGTTGGTATGTATTTATCTATGGCTATACACAATTTTTGGTGTATGTTGTCCCTTAGCTAAATCAATCAAGTTATACTATTTACGCTATAAAAACTAAATTATTTAAGCAATCATTAAAAGCAGACATTTCAAGATTTTGTTTTTCATCGATAGTGATAGTTTCCAAATTTTTGGCAGCTGACAGTAGAACCCTCTTAATGTAGCCCTGTTGTCGGGCAAATGGTGGCGTGATGGACTGGCCTGGTGGCGTCTTTGAATCTCGAAGGTTCCAAGACACCCGATGGTCCGATGGTGTGGAAATGATTCTAATAAGAATTACTGACTGAACTGACTGCCTGATGACTGACTGACTGACTGAACTGCTGACTGACATGCTATTTTAGTGCTGGCATGGCCCTGCAACAAGGATATACAGAGGGTTTTTGATGAAATCGTCCACTTACCCCCAAGGATTGAAACCGGGACCTCGCTATCACGACCACACTGCTCTTATCAAACTGAGCTATGAAGACAACAGTAAATTCTGTCATATTTGTTGATGTAAGAGCCATGCCCGGCCAGAGGTCCTGGGTTCCAATCCTCGGTGGGGATATTATTTTAATTTATGTGTATACTATGGTGCGCGGCATCAACAGTGATGAAAGTTGTACCCCTACGTCGGTAATAACAAGATGATATACTTTTCAGAAAGCTTACTTCAAATACCATACATAAGCGTATCCGAGAAAAATCCCTCTTGTTTCTACATGCCGTTTTTGGCGCTTTGAAGCGCGTCGCGACGCTTCCGCACGGCGCTTTCACCCTTTTGGTCCTACTTTCACCAAACCAAACTCGGTACCTTGTTTTCGAAAGAAGAATATCCCTTTTATAGTGAAAACTCACAATTACCCATTAGAATATATTTATTTAAATCGTATTTTAAAATCGGTCTTGAAAGGGGAACGCAAAAATGTGACTTTTTATCAACGTTACTTGGATATTTCAATGCATTTACGAGAACATTTGAAAACATATTTTGGTTTATCATCCTTGAAACATGCTTTCAATTGTGTTATAATAGTACAATGCATACAGATAGTTTTTTATACGAAATTAACTGAGATTATAAATACATCACCCAAATGCTATCAATAATATTTTATAATAATCTATTATATAATTTTAAAAATGTAAAAAATTTATTATGGTAAACTGCGTCGTCCATTGAGTTTTGGACTTTATAAAACATTCTTACCTGTTCGAGCCTCGGCACGCCGGTCGTCATGGCAACCAGAAGTACAGTGCCTGTCACATAGGGTAACATAGCCGTGCAGAGTACAGTGGCTCGCATCGGGACGAAGCTCGTTAGCCAGCTTTGAAACCAGAGAGGCGAAACTTTCTGAAACAATCATTAGGGTGAGAATTCTAAAAAACTCTTCGACTTTCCACAAACATTCTGGTAATTCGTGTAGCAGCGGTTCACATGTCTGCTTTTAGTAGAAGAAAGTGAAAAAACCGATGTTGTGCATAGATTTTTTTGGGAGTATGAATTTGGATTCAGTAAGATAAGGGCTCGTCAACCGTTAGGTCATATGCGCCACCTCGATAGGGCCATGTTGGTTCAAACAGTCACGGTATAATGGCAAGAAAAGGGGGGGGGGGGGGGGGGTTCTCACGTCGCGTCGTCATCGGGCGTCGGAAGTATGATTCATTACATTAATTGCATTCAACATATCATTTTTGAATTTTTTACCGAAATTGTGTGTTTGAACTTTTAATGCGTTGTAAATATTACTATTTCCAATATTTCGTTAACGTAGTTCATTGTTGTGTCTGCATCTACTGTAATTAGATTTATTTCGTTGTTCTCCTTTGTAAATCAGTTTTGAACTGAATACGCTATAGACGTTAAATAAAGAATAAAATATTAGCAATAAAAGCCCTGTGGCGATAGTATCAAGTAGAGGGAGTGCAGCTTCTTAATAAACATATTTTCGAAGTAAGACTACGGACCTATTTAATAAAAATTCCTTCTTCCAGCTTTTAATCTCGTTTGTTGCTGAAGTGCCAATATAAAGAGAAATTTAAAATTAAATTTGTATTATTCCAATTCCAACTAAGGTGGAGGTGCCCGGGTACAGAAAGGTTAACCGTCCCCTGACTCGGTCCTTAGGCCCGGTATTTTCAATGTCCCAGTTAAAGGTGGAATAAATTTATGTGCCAGTTTAAGTCGGATTAGGTTGTATTTCCACTGCCAGTTAGCTTATCTGGAAGTTCATTGGTGGCTCCTAACTGGCAAGTAAACTAACTGGTATGATGAGGTGCTTTAAACTTTTAACTGACAGATACATGTGTTGTATAAAGATGGGGCGGCTGGGAGAGTTTAAGGTTATGTTGGTTCAGTTGATGTCGTTGAGGCTTTTTAAATTTCTGATGAAGAAGAAGACTGTAAATTTTATTAACTTTATTGAACGCAGAAGGCGTAATGGATCTCGCCAACGAATCGATAATTTTTACTATTGGGATGACAGATTTTTGTATGGGGTTTTTGCATATCATAACACAGTGGCCCAACGAAGTGAATAATAATAACCTTTGTAACCTTCCTGACAACAACAACAGGCTTCAATCACTAGGTATGGCTAGGCCCTACATACATGCCCATTAATTTACCTAGACTTGACATAAACCTATTTCCTAGTCCCACATGAGGCCTAGGCCCCAGTCCCAGTTGGCTACTAATGGTCTATCCCCTAGGCCTAGGCCAACATCTAGGCCTAGACATACTATAGTTTCACACGTAGCTAAAGGCCTAGCACTGGGTCCAAGTAGTATATTTAAGTAATAAGGTCCTGGCGTAAGGCCCCCGTCCTACTTTGTAGCTTGGCTAGGCCCTAATGCCACATAAGGCCTTGCTAGTGGTTGTAATATTAAAGTCTTTAATGTTTGGTAATCTTGTACCTGCAAATTGTACCCATTAACACATTGTGCGCCCCTGGCGGTAGTCAATCTAAATAAAGTTTACACATTGAAACACAACATGTGTTAACGAAGTAGGGATTAATTTCGTTAGAAAATTAATTTGCAATCATCGGTGAATATGGACAAAGTTAGATCCGCCAGCGCGTGAATTTCGACGGTAATGTATCTGTAAACTTAAAAACTTAGACAAGCTTTTGATATTACTTATTGGCAATTGCATCGAAATATCTAAGGAAGAATGAGGATGTCAGTGCGCTTTGTTCTTGCACGTGGCTGGCAAGGAAGCTGTTGATAAATTCAGCACTTTTGAGTTGCGCATCTGAAGCCGACAAGAATGAATTGAAAGTAATACTTGAAAGATTTACTAATATGGCACTCCTCGAAAAAATTTACTGTACAACATCTCCTTCTTAACTTTAGAACGTCATAACTTCTTTCATGAAAACATGTCCCGGTGAGTCAATTGATCAGTGGGTTACCGATTTGAAACTGAAAATGCTTCATGTGAGTTGGAGAGCTCAGGGACAGTCCTGATAAAAAGAACAAAATTGTGTGTGGTGTTCAGTATATGCGAGTAAAAAACCAGGTTGTTAGAAGTTAACAACTGACATTGGAAAAAGCAATCACTTTATGTTCAAAGTGCTGAACGGTCGAAGCAAGAGATTCAAGCTTGGTGCCGAGGTCGAGCATCCACAGGCCTAGGCCTAGGGCCTAGCTTGTGGATGAAGTGAAGAAAACACATGGAGGAAAGAAAACCAAGTCTTGAGAAGGAGATATATTCCAAATCACGCCAGAGCGCATGGAACGCCCTGGATTCATTGTGCAAGAGGTGTGGACGGAATCATCCTCCCAAGACCCTGCCCAGCATTTGACGGAAGTGTTTCAAGTGTCAAGGGATGAACCACTTTGGCTAATTTTTTTGCACAGATTAAGTAACAGTTCTGCTGGTACAGGTATGTCTAAACCTAGACCCCGAAGAGAGTGAATGTGCAGAATATCAGCTCGAAAATGAAGGCCTTAGACTCAGTGTTAGTGATTGGAAATCTGACGTGGCCACACTCACTTCTAAAGATGAGTGGTATGAAAATTTTAACATAAATGGTAAAAATGTGTCGTTAAAAGTGACACTGGTGCACAACAAATGTTTATGGCATTATCCACATTTTAGTGTTATGGATTTTGCACAGAATCAAGTTTTGTAAAGTAGGTTAAGTTGACCACATATACAGGTGACCTAGTACCTATGATATGGGACTAGTACTATTCCTGTAAGTACAAAGGCACGGAATTCATTTAAAGTTTATGATTGTAACAAACAGTTGTGCCAATTGTAGGCCTAAAGGCTTGTAAAGAATCTTGTGCTGATCAAAGTAATTCTGTAGGTCTAAACCTAAGTGAGAAGCCTAGTGTACAAATTTTGTCAGAATACCAGATGTTATTCGAAGGTTGAGGGTGTCTAAGGGTGAATTTCGCATACATTTAAGAAAATGCAACACCAGTGTTTACTGCACCCAGGAAAATACCTGTAATTTTCCGTGACAAGCTAGCTAAGGAACTGGAACGTATGGAGAAGTTTAGAAAGTTATTGAGAAATCAGTGAACCAACAGAATGGGTCAACCCATTGGTTCTGATAAGTAAAAAAGATAATTCCAACTTAGAGTTTGTTTTAGATCCAAGGGATTTAAACCAAGTTAACAAGCGGGTCACACTATCACTTCCCACGATTGAGATGTATCGACTAAATTAAATGTAGCGAAAGTATTTTTCTGTACCGATGCCATTCAGGATTTTGGATATAAAGCTGGGATCACGAAAGCATAGGTTATGTACGTTTAACAGTCCACAAGGCAGGTATGCCTTTAAAGAAGAGGTTCCGATATGGTATTTGTTGTGCCCCTGAGGATTATCATCGTATAGTTAGAAATATTTGAAGGGAAGAAGGTGTCGAGACTTATATCGATGATTTTCTAGTCCTGGGGACGTACAAAGCAGGAACATGATGACCGACTCAGACGGGTATTAGAAGGTTTTCGTGGCAAAGGTTAAGTTAAACAGGGCTAAATGTACAATTTGTCCTAGAAAGCGGCCTTACGTGGTCATGAAAATGACTAGTGAGGTTTAAAAATCGGATGAAAAATAAAGTCAAGGCTGTTAGGGAGATGCCCAGTTCTACATGTAAGAAGGATTTAGGAGAGATTTATTGGTATGGTTCATACTACTAAGATTTGTGGATGATATTCAAACACAATAGCACGCTCTGCGTCGTTGACTAGAAAAGTATGTAGAATTGGACTTGGAATGCAACATATGAAGCAATCTCAGAAAGTTAAAGATAATGGTTGTACAGGCTCTGTACTTATGTAATTTGATGCAAATCTACCACTTACCTTATCAGTAACTCTTCTCAGAATGGGGTAGGGGCTGTACTTATGCAGAACAATGGACCGATAGCATTTGCATAAAAGCATTGTACAGATACACAACGCCGTGGGCAAATATTGAAAAGGAGCTTAACGCTATTGTATTCGGTTGTGAAGGTTTTCACCAGTATGATCTACGGTAGAGAGTGAATGTAGAAACTGACCATAGCCATTGGAATATTGTTTAAAAACCTTTATCCGCGTTCCATGCGTCTCACGCATGATGTTTGCGAATTCAATAAGTATGATTTAATTTGTTAGTTCAACCAGGCAAAGAAAGCATGTAGCTGATGCATTTTCTCGAGGCATTTCTTTAATGATACAGATGTAGATGAAGTTTAAGAACAAGAGGTTCAGTATCAAGTGATTCCTATTTCTTAGTAATGTCTCAGTATCACCAGATAAATTGCATGAAACTTAAAAGGTAAACAGAACACGATGATGTTGTTCACTCTAAACTTAAACAATTGTTTTTAGAGGATGGCCTACTAAAATCGATGAAGTAGAAGAAAGTTTCTTAAGCGATACTGGAACTATAGGTAAATGATTGTTAAGAACGTGATTATTGTTAAAAATGATCTCATCATAGTACCAGTACTATGAGAAAAGAAATGCTTAAGTCATACTGATGGGCATTTCGGGATAAAGATGTAAAGAACGGTCTAGGGATGCATTGTTTCTGGCCGAATATGTCAAGGATATTGAAAACCTTGTCAACAACTGTTTCTATATTCAAAATATCGTAACAATAATGTAAAGCAACCTTTGTTACCCCATGAGGTTGCCACACCATCCCATGGGCAAAAGGTTGGATCGGAT
This sequence comes from Sweltsa coloradensis, assembly GCA_024449915.1. NCBI lineage: Eukaryota > Metazoa > Arthropoda > Insecta > Plecoptera > Chloroperlidae > Sweltsa > Sweltsa coloradensis. The sequence continues at coordinate 572,518 of JAMZAV010001026.1, forward strand.
TTTGTTTGAATTTCAAACAAAAAAGTATGTATTGAGTTTTGTCGATTACCATTCCAAAATACATAGAAATAGCTCAACTCTCTGATACAAAAAGCCTACAGTAATTGAAAACTTGACAGCGATTTTTTTTCGCCGCCATGGGATCCTTTGTACCTTGTTACAGACTGTCCCACAGTATTCGTAGTTTAGAATTCAGGAAATTTGCTCAGGATTGGGGATTTCAACATGTAACGCAGTTCCCCTCTGTATGCTCAATCAACCGGTTGTTCTGAACGTTGCTGTACAAAACATAACAGAATACTTTACAAATCTTTGTTGATGGAAGTGATCCACATTTAGGATTGCTTACATACAGAAACACTGGCAGTGGAGCCCTTAGGCTCGCCAGCCAACGGCTAATGGTCGTGATTAAAACAAGGTTACCCGTCAAGACAGATTTGTTAAAAACGGCCAATTTAATCGATAATGTAAAGGAAAAAGCTAGCAATGAAAATTACTTTCAAAAGTTTATTATGATCAGACGGCTAGACAGTTAAAACAATTACAAACTGGAGAGTTTTGATCCGAATGATGAAGGGTAATGATGGGTACCGGCCAAGGTTCTTAGGGAGAGTGATTGCCACGATCTTATGATATTAGTGGAACCTGAAGGTCATGTCTATCGAAGAATCGGCAGTTTACTTAATCAGTCGGAAGGTTGTAGACACGGCTGACTGGCAACCTAGACCTAATTGTGATTGGGTTGAACCAGTAGAAAAGCCATTGAAAATTTGGAAACTCCTCTGTAGCATCACACCCTACTGTTGCTCATCTCAAACTAATATCTACCACACGGTGAAGTCGATCAAAACATGGACGTTTGCTAATCCAAGCTCGTTGATGACTGACTATGGTGTAGATGTAAGATAATCACTTAATCCTATTGTCAAATCATTATTGTCAATTTTGTTAACATATAATAAAATGGGTTCTAGGCTACTTATATCTGTTCTGAAAAACATTATTAATCTGAAACATTTTCTCATAGGCTAATATTTTTTGTAAGCTAATTAATGTGTTTGTGTAAAATCTGTTTAATTGAGTGTCTTATTTGTAGTGAGATTACATACAAGACAGTGTGCAAACTTGAACATTTTGGAATGAAGGGAGGATGTTTATATTATTCTTTAATGTTGGTATCTTGTAACCTGAAATTGGTAACCATGAACGCATTATGTAGCGCCCCTGGCGGTAGTCAATCTAAATAAAGTTTACACATTGAAACACAACAGCTAGGGTAGCCTACAGTCAAAGGTACAGTAAAATTATTAGATTTCAGCGTTGCCAGGGTTTCTTTTTTACCTACTCTAGGCCTACCTACCACACTGTTTAGATCTGATTCTAGGGTCTAAAACTTCATAACCATGTTTTAGATACGTTTTTTTATTACAGCATGCTTATTTTTCTAAATAATTTCATTCTTGCCAATGAGTTGCTTTGTATGAAAATTTTTATGGATAAAAAAAACACTCTTGATGTCCTTTTCGATTCTTTGTCCATTGTAATTAATTCATAAAATTGGTAATTTGGGAGTAGCCTAGCCCTAGACCTTGATAACTGTCACGAGACAAAAGTAAAACACGGTAAACATAACCTATATTGCGTTTTTCACAGCCTTTTACTGGCAAATTCTATTCAAAACCAGGTCCTACTAGATACCTACCACATAAGTAGTGTTGGGACCCTGTTCAAAACCACACATTACCCGGCTGTAAAATAGGATCTGAAGCACTTGAACCAATCAAGCTCGGGGGAGGTCCTCAGTAGCTGACTGCCAGTAAAATGTAAATTGAAATAACACAAATGTTAACTGGCAGTTATAAGTGGTTGGTTAATTTAAACTGCCAAGTATTTAGTAGCCACATTAACTGGAGATTGAATACCGGGCCCTTAAAAAAACCCGTCCTGTATTGTATAACGTATGTATATGTATGTGTAAGGACATTGTCAACGCAAACAAGCAGTTCATAGGAGATAATGTTATGTTTTTTATCGTGACTAGTGACCGCACACAGACGGACGGCAAACAGAATTAGCTTTATTCACTAATATAGTTTAGTTAACACATAGAAGTATTCGTCACATTTTGACTCAAGGATGGTGTCTGGATTTGACCAGTTTTTAATGAATTTCTGTTTCTTTCGGTATCCACTCTGAATAGTTGTTGAAGCTTCCTTACGTAAAATACAAAGTTCACATTATATACCTCCAATCCGTGTAGACACACTCGCAAAACCGAAGTAGATCATAGTTTGTTGTGGACAGGAAATTCTTTTTCCCCTAACAATATTTTGAATAACTATCCTTTCTAGTTTGATTTTCTATGGAGTTTAATTCATGAGTAGTTCTCCTAATTTCTGAAAACTACTTTCTCTGGAAGGAATTCATGGGTACAAATTAAACAAGCAACATGGCTGCTGAAATATCAACGTATTTACTACGCCGTAATTAATATTTACTGTTTTGTCACTAAGAAATCCATGTAGCTAGCATTTATATTCGTAGTAATTGTTGTAGTGGCTGGCCACACATTTCATTTTCCTTCCATCCACCTCCACCAACTCATAGAATAGAATTTAGATCACAAACATAACAATCTCTCCGCTTAATTTCTCTTCGTACGTGAGTGGTTCAATGGGATATACTTGTATCGCCACCACGTGATATACTTTATTAATATTTGCCAAGAGTAATTTTAACACATTTTGAAAGCGCAATATTACGTAATTTCCCGTGACTTTTTGATACCAATAGCCGGGCCTATTTTATTTGACGGATGATAAATATAGCGATGCCGTAGCTGAAAATTACAATTCCTCTACCCCACTGGTCTAATAAGTTACCCCGTAACGTACATTCCTCTAGCGAGTAATGTCCCTACTCTGTAGTGGATTTCTAAAACACGGTTTGTTTTGCGTTCTGTTGGCGAACCTCGTCGCCACGGGCCCAATGTATTTGTGGAAGCCGTCAAGCTGGGCCCAGGATGCAACCAAACGGAATGAAATTATCCACGTGACCACCGCCTTGTTTTATTGTACTGCAGCTACCAACAGCAGGCGGAAAAGTTAAATTGCTTTCTTACGGCGTGGGGTACAATTTCAACTATTTTAACAAACAAATAGAGGACGTTTATGGTTTTTAGAAAAGCAGTGTGTTTCGAACGAATTTCAACACATCTGAATAACCCCCATTTTTTTTTTTTTTTTTTTTTGGATAAAATAAAAAGGCGACTCTGATTCGGGAGGTCCCTGGTTCGAATCCCGTCGAGATCGGAAATCATGACTGAAGTTTTTTTCCTGAGTTTTTTTTCAGTTAATGCGAATGCCCGGGATTGATTCCCTTAAACAGCCCTCGGACATCCCTTCACAACTGCCCCAAGGAGATTGAGCGGGAGCGGGAGTGGGAGTGGGAGTGGGAGTGGGAAGTGGGAGTGGGAGTGGGAGTGGGAGTGGGGATTGGGATGGGACGGGCAGCGGGAGTGGGAAGTGGGAGTGTAGAGTGAGAGTGAGAGTGAAGTGAGAGTGAGAGTGGGAAGTGGGAGTGGAGTGGGAGTGGGAGTGGGAGTGGGAGTGGGGATGGGACGGGAGCGGGAGCGGGAGCGGGAGCGGGAGTTGAGAGTGAGAGTGAGGTGAGATCCGGGAGCGGGAGCGGAGCGGGCGCGGAGTGGAGTGGGAGTGGGAGTGGGGGAATGGGAGTGGGAGTGGGAGTGGGAGTGGGAGTGGTAGTGGGAGTGGGAGTGGTGACCAGTGGGAGTGGAGTGGGAGTGGGAGAGGGATAGGGAGAGGGATTGGGATTGGGAGTGGGAGGGGAGTGGGAGTGGGAGTGGGAGTGGGAGGGGGTGGAGTGGGAGTGGTAGTGGGAGAGTGAGAGGAAAGGAGCAGAGAAGACGATATTTATAATTGAGCAGAGTGATGATGGATCGGTGAAGACCTTCTTTAAAAAATAATCGACTCTGAATGTCGAACGAAGCCATTCGTCCACCTGTTTCTCTGCCGTGCTCCGAGTAACGGCCACTGAGAAGTAGTATTCGGGCCCGTTCCCCTCACTAAGCTCTTCCAGAGCGCCGGACTAGCGACCCGCAGGTATATTGGAAATTGCGAGGGTATTTCCGTGGGACAGGAGCCTCGAACTCCGGGAATCCTATCTCGTTTCCCTCGGGATAGGATTGTAATATCCACTCCGGGATGAAATCTGAATCGCGGATCTTCCTCCTCTTTCTGTCTGGTTACACGGGAAGGGCTGGGACGTGGGAGTCGCCCTTCAGACCCACTTCCTCATAGACATGTGCAGGCTACCGGCGTCACTAATAGTGGAGTTCAGAGTAGTCGCTCATTTAAAATTATAACATTCAGAATTTTTGAAAGTGAAGTTTTAAAATGACTAGGTGTCAACAAAGTGGCTATGTTGTACTTTAAATACAATTCCCACTGGAAAATCATTTGTTCTTTTTATTTGAATTTTATTCATCGATAACCTGCCCATGTTCCCCCCCCCCCCCTTGGAATATAGGTATTTTTTCTAGTTTTACAAGGTAGTGTTAATGAACGGAATGTCCCTAGGCTGTTAGAGGACAATCCCTTCATTCGTATTATTTAGTCAGGATTGCCATGGCGGATATTGAACCCGCGACCCTCCTTCATCAGTCTCGCGCGTCATGCTTTTAGCTACATCTGCCGGTTAGTTAGGGTTAGATTTGTTTGTTTCAATTAATTTAAATGCGTCGTAAGTTTTTAAAAAAAGGTCATAAGGACAAATCTATATATAAAATCATCCCAATGCGAATGAAAATGATAAGATTGATTGATTGAATGAATGAATGAATGAATGAATGAGTGGAACATGAAAACAACATATAGCCATGCAATGACCTAAACGAACTATTTTTATTTAACATTTAAACAGTTTGAATTTTTTATTTATGTTCACCAGTTTGATTGGAATTAGTGACCTAATCTGATTTGGAGACTTGAGAAAGGGTACGCATTTATACTTGCTCACAACGACAAAGAATGCAGATTCTTGGTAGTGGTGGTGGTAAATGAATGCGCGGTAAATGGAATGTCGCCTTTTGTATATGAAAGAGAATTCAATATCGTTTACCAACGCAAGCAAAATTATCTGTGCTAGATCACAGAGTTCTCAGTGTGCAGATCCACGCTGAGCTACGTGAATAGAGTTTTTTATGTTGGGAAAACAATTTCGAGCCACCCTGCAATTCTTTCGTTGGACCACTATAGCACTTGAATGAGAGTGTTTTTATTATTTATTATTTTAATAATTGAATAGTTTCTTCTTCCTTAATTGAAGTGAAAATATATGTTTAGACAGTGAAATCTGAAAGTATGAAATATAATATGAGAAAAAACCATACACATGGTAATGAAAAATAAGATAAAAATTAATACAGGAAATAAATAGAATACAACAAATACTAATTGTAGGAAATTGCAAAAAATTAACCTGCCACCATTAATTTGTCTCATTGTTTGTAGATCAATACATGTTTCATTAGGTATGTTGATTTAAAAAATGACAGGAAAAATACAAAAATACAAAATGAAATATTCAAATGTAAGAATCCTCTACAAATAAACCTACCATTTTGTCTCTCATTGTTAGTAGATTAATACCTGTTTCAATAGGATATGTTGATTTTGAAAATTATTCTGTGATGTTTTAAATACAACTGTATTTCTGCTGGGTTGGCGTTTGAAAACACTTACCACTTCGTAGAGAACTCGTTCGCGCCCTGTCCATCCCTCAGCCGTGCTTTACATTTTTTTGGGATCAAGTCAAGCAAAACATTGACATTTTGGCCACATAAAACCCAACTTTTAGAGTTTTTGTTGACAGATTTTAACTTCATTTAAAAAATATTTCTTAGGGATAACCTGCCAGGGTGCAATGCGTGCCCTCTTTGTCTAACTATGTAAATTGGGAGTAAGGGCAATTGTGAGGGATGTCCGAGGGCTGTTAAGTGGCCTCAATCCCTTGTCATTTGCATCATCGGGACTGAGGAAACCTTCAGTCAGAATTTGCCGGTTCCGACGGGATTCGAACCCAGGAACATCCAAATCATCTAGTCCGTTTAACGCTCGAGCCAACACTGTCAATTGAATTAAAAGCTTAATCAAGAACAATGTTTTTTTTAGTAAAAACGATTTTTCGATACACTTTTGCAGTTGCTTAAATGCTCATGTTATATCTTTGTTATTGCGTGCGGTCCTAAAAATGTTTTACTTGTCAATTCTCGGAGAAAGTCCGACTTCCATGTTAGCACCATTAGTACCAAATTTGTGCATTTTTATATAGAGTCCAGATTATTTTTCTGCTGTACTTCAACCCCAATATTCATTTTTAGAAGACCGGGACCAAAGCCATTTGTTCGCCACTTAATTTAGCTATCGCGGCCATCTTTAAAGATGGCGCCGAAGTGTAATAAGACTACCTCATTTCGAAGGATTCTTGGCATGTGAAACCTTTTTTCCATTAAATCGACCATGGGAACTCAAATATGGCATCATAATAGAATTTTTGTGAATTTCCGAGGCAGTGAATTGCAATTTTTCAAATTTTAGCCAATTTTGTTACGAAATTTCAACTGGTTTCTACGCCATAGCCGGTGACTGGTAGAACATCATAGAGGCACACTTTTTTTAGGCGTGTCTAGACACCCCACAATAGTCAGTTTTAGACCGGGACCCCATTCGACTCTTAATCCATTTACTTATGCGTCCATGTTTTAAGAATGCGTCTATAGTGTTTAAGGCTACCACATTTTGACGTAATCTTGGCATGTGCACCCATTTTTTAGTATTAAATCGACCATCATAAACTCCAAATTATGGCGTAGAATTAGTAAAACTTGGATTTTGATGCTGTGAATGTCCATTCAAATTTTACACATTTTTAAGGCTTTTTGTTAAAAAATTTATTACTATATATTCCTACATAGCCGAATTGACTGGAAGGGGTAATAACATGAAATAGAGATGAAATTTTTTTATGCGTGTACGTCAACCCCAATGAGTCACTATTAACCGGGACCCCATTTGTCTCGCCACTAATTTAGCTTATGGGCGGCCATCTTTAAGATGCGCAATGTCAAATAAAAGACTACCTCATGTTCGAAGCAATCCTGGGCAGGGTGGCACCACTTTTCCATTAATCGACATGGTGAACTCAAATATGCATCAGAATAGAATTTTCGTAAATTTCAGGGGGGCCCCCGTTTAAAATTGCAATTTTACACATTTTATAAGGCAATTTTTTGTCTAAATTTCCTTATTTCCTACGACAGCCGAGTTGACTGTAATAACAGGTATAGAGACCTATATTTTTTTATGCGTGGTACTAGACACCCCAATAGTCAGTTTTGAGGCCGGAGCCTATTCGACTCTCATCCATTTACCTATGGCGCCACTTTAAAGATGGAACAGTGATATTTTCAACAAAATTGCCTAAAAATGTGTGGAAACGTTGCCAATTTTCGGCCTCAAAATCCACGGAATAATAACTTGACTGTCATATTTGACTTTCCAATGGTCCGATTTAAATTGGAAAAAGTGGTGGCCACATGCAAAAACTTCTGTCCAAAATGTGAAGTCTTATTACACTATATGACGCCATCTTTAAGAGGACGCCTAAGTAAATTGATTAAGAGTCGAATGGGGTCCCGGTCCTAAACTGACTATTGGGGTGTCTAGTACACGCATAAAAAAATGTAGTCTCTATGCATGTTCTTTCAGTCAACTCGGCTGTCGTAGAAACCAGTGAAATTTCCGTACAAATTGGCTTAAAAATTTGTATAAATTTGCAATTTTAATGGCCTCGGAAATTCACAAAATTCTCATTCTGATGCATATTTGAGTTCCTCATGGGCGATTTAATGAAAAAGTGGTTGCACATGCCAAGATATCCTTCGAAATTGGAATCATATTACACTTTGGCGCCATCTTTCATCATTTATTTATTTTTTACGTGAAAAGACAACATTGTAATTATTATGGACAATTGTAAGTAGCATTATAGCCTAAATAAAGTAAATAAATGAACAATAATAAACTACAAGCTTAGGAACCGTTTCAACTATAACATTTCCAGCTTTCTTGGACACATGAATATTTTACTCCCGGGGGTAGTAGAAATAAAATTATTTAAATCTTCATCCGAATTGAACAATTGTTTTTATCAAAGTTCGCCATCAAATTCCAACTCGCAATCTCTCGTGGTTTGGCCCGTGATTAGGGGGAAATTCTTCTCCCTGAAAACTAATGGCGCGCTCTTGGGTCTCGGTCGGGAACTTTTCCCCTTCCCTTTTGACTACCTCCCGACGGCGACGGCGACGAAGAGTGTGGAGGAAATTCATGGGAAGAGAGGACCAGGACAAACTGCTAAAATGAGCTATATAAAAAGTGATGTAATTCAAAATAATCAAGATCAGTTTTTTTCGCCGGGAATCAGAGAATTACAACAAATTGACTAGCAGATGTAAAGGGGTCAAAGATATGTCATAGCTTTAAATTACAAAAATATTCGTGAATGGATATAACATTTGTAATATGTGGGAGAGTCTGATGTGAAAATACAAATTGTAATTAATTATGTGACAGTAGCAATATAGCTAAATACTGTAAACCATCAAATTAAATGATTATACAATTTTGATTAGATTTGTTTGGAGTGTGGAGTTGATGGAATTTATTGTTTTAAAGATTCACAATTTATAACTTCCATATTAATGTTAGGGGACTTTTAATTAGCATTACATCAGCTTTGAACCTCAACTTAGTCACTCTGACGATTGTTAAATAGTATACATATTTAGATGTGCTTCAATTCATCAGGAAACACATGAGCAATTTAGTATATCATTGCGATACGTTCAATCGTAGTGACCATGAAGTGCTGAGTCTCCCCTAGAGTCCCGTTGTGTCTGCGTATTTGTACTTTCTCGAGTACGTCCCCAAGCTATCAATGAGAGCACGGCAGTCTCAATCTTTTCCGTCCTACAGGCACGATGTAGGCGGCGTGTAGCCTTCCTTACCTCGTGCACAGAGGTCCCCACCCTTGGAGGTAAGGAAGACAACCAAATCTGTGTGTCCCCCCCTCATAGAAGCCTCATGTAGAGCACAGTAACCCGCAGAGTCCTGTGTGTTTGATGTATCCCGCCTACTTTCTCCGAGTCCGTCCCCAGGCTATCAATGAGAGCGCGGGCGCCTTCATTCTACCTTTTAGACAGGGCAATAATCAACGGTATGCTCCACCATTACCTCGTGCCAGATGGTTTCCCGCCCTTGAGGATAAGCACACTCACTATCTCTGGTTGGTCCACTACACAGCCACATGTATAGCGCAGTCACCTCAGAGTCCGGTGTGTTGATGTATTCAGCTACTTTCCTCCCAGTCCCGTCCCCAGGCTATCAATGGAACGCGGGCAGCCCTCCATGTTACCCTCGCCACAGGGCAAAAATAAAAAAATAATGTGTGGTGCGACCACCCTCACCTCGGGGGGGCCCAGATGTTTCCGCCCTGGTAATAAGCCAAATACTAACTCTGAGTGTCCCTCTTAGAAGCCACATGAATAGCGCCATCACCCCTAGAGCCGGTGTGGTTGATTATTCTAACTTTCTCTAAGTCTGCCCCCAGGCTATCAAATGAGAGCGCCATGCAGCCTCTTTCGCATCGCACCCCCCTCTACAGGCAGCAAACAACGGTGTGGGCCTATATTAACCTTCGTGTCCAGATGTTCCCACCCTTGGAGATGACAGACCACTAACTCTGAGTGTCCCCAATAAGATCCTCATGTAAGCGAGTAGCCCCTAGAGTCCGGTGTGTTGATGTATCTACTTCATCCAAGTCCGTCCCAGGCTATCAATGTAGCGCAAGCAGCTCCATGTTGACCCTCTCCACAGGCATAAAAACGGTGTGCGACCATACCCTCACCTGTGCCCATATGTTAACCCACCCTTGGAGATAAGCATGTCCACTAACTCTACGTGTCCCCCGTAGAAGCCTTATGTAAAGCCGCAGTCACGCCTCATAGTTCTGTGTTTTGGATGTACTCAGCTATTTCCTCCGAGTCCGGTCGTCCAGGATATCAATGAAGAGCGCGAGCATCCTCCACCTACCGCGGTAGACGTAACATGCAACGGTGTGTTCTTGTAATCTAATCACCTAAATAGATTCCTCCACCCTTCTTATCAGCAATTGCATCACTTACGTATATCTCATTCTCATTGGTTATTTGAGTTTGAATTTTTAGTTCTGTTTCGTCTTTTGTTCACTATAATATCAGCTTGGTGATCATAACTGTGGTTTCCTGTTCACCTATCATATCTGTCTGATAATAGGCAGATTTCTCTTCGACTACGACTCCCTTTGAACATTCGGTGTACGGGATCCAACAAGTTCTCACAGCCCGTTTCCCTCGACTCGCGGTGTATGGGAATGAGCGGACGTCGTTATCATCACTTTCATTCACGTATCCCTTGACAGCTTCTGTCGTCACCCTTGAAGCCTCAATGAGAGTTTAACCAACACAAGCTGCCCCCAAACACTGCTTCATGCAATGGGGTGCTGTTCCGCTCATCACGCAGATAGTGTGAGGTTTTTCATGTGATCGGAAGAGATAAATGACGTTAGCCTGACCATAAGCTGCGCCTGATGTACGAGTGTAGATCATTCTATCTCGCAATCATTCCAACTTCCATTCTAGTTGGTAATGTTATAGTTTTCCTGGCAAGTTAATTTTCTGAATCATAAGATGAAGAGTAGTGATGGCAGTAATATTTCCAGAGTATCCCATGAACGCGTGTTCATTGCGTAGTCAATCGCAGTCCACTCGAGAACCTTGTCTTTTCTGTTTACGTCAGCTCCCTGCTCTAACAGGCGGCTAACTAGCTGTTCTCTCTCCAAGGGTTTACCGCCAGGTTTGGATGGCTTTAGTGGGTCGAAGCCCCAGGGATGAAAGCCAGTTGTAACGCAGGAACCGTTGGGCAACTAGATCAGTACATTCTATGTCTACTGGGGTTCTTACTTGGTACGTTGTTGTGACGATTGCTGTGAGAAACACGCTCTGCTTTGCCAGTATAAGATCAAGAATTTTCTGACTATTTTAAATTCCTCTGTGTACAAGGTATCTAGCGTAAGAAATCACGATTTGCTTTCATGTTTTCCTCATCGGAAAACCATGCGCAGCGAATACTCAACCGAAAGTCCGGTGTACAAATATTGCCTTTAGGGTCCGAAATGCCATCACATTCCAGTTTTAGAACGACCTTCCTGTATTTTTCGCTGCAACGATTTCGTTCGTTTTGAAATCTTATTGCCTTGGTGCAATCTTTGAAATTCACGGTCCTTCGAGTAGAATAACAAGTGCTGCATGCATATACTCTTGTAAATAGGTTACTAAGTTCTTTGTAATCTAGGTTATCGTTTCCCGGGATTTTTCCTTTTTGAATATATTTCTAGACTTTTTTTTAAGGAATTGCTCAAATAAAGTTAGCAGGTCAAGTTTATCAGTAAAGTTGTTGACGTGTTCGGGTTATTGTAATTTCCCTGCCAGATCCTGCATGTAAAGGAATTCCTAAGAATGTGTTTCCCTTGTCCCTTCAAGGCGTTCATCAACTTATCTTAAAAGGTTCTTTAATAATTACATCCTGGTATTCTTTTGATACGTTTTTGTTCTTGTTGTCTGTTGTATGTACTTCTTTGTTCCAAAAGTTAGGAAAAAATCTCTCACATTTCTGTTGTAGTAAATGGAAGAAAATGAAATGCTACTGTTCGACAAATGGTGATTCTAGCCTCGTACTCATCGAGTGTCTATGGTAATCATGATGTTCTGTAACTTTGGTGTTCAAAGTTTTAGTGATCAGACTCAAACAATTTCTGTGTATTTGGGCGATTTCCATCAAAGCCGTCTAAAAATACACAGCGTTACCTCTTTCTCAATGCTGTGTTGGAACAGATCCTGTTTCGTTTGTCGACCAGTTTAATCAAAACCAGCAGCTGACAGCTAAGAACTCTATCCCGTCCTTTACACGATTTCAACAAAAAACTCATGTGTTGGCTGAGATTGACTCTTTACGACCCAGCATATTAGGGTCATCTTCTTGGTCTCATTAGAAATGTGGGTAACAATGTGTCTTTTCCCCATTCCCGGTGGTGCTTCGACCAATATATTTTACTTTTAAGTCCTTTGGCTAGTTTCGGTCAATTGGAGCCGTCATTCTCGATCAATAATGCTCTTGATGTGATCAATGTTGCCGTTATTTTTTATTCCATCTCAGGTTCCCATTCAACATCTCCATTCATGAACATTCTTGTTCGCTGCACAACACTTTGGCAACACTTCAGGACTTCCCGACTCCAGCACCAGATAGCGGGATTTGTGTTTAGTGTAATCTTCTACCTTACCGCATCTCCTCAGAAAGGAATTAATTTCTCAAATCCAGTTCTGTATATTACAACAATGAATACCTCATCTTCGCTGGTGTCCCTGCTTTAGAGCATTTTGATTCAAAATATCACACCTCTCCAGAGAGCGGGGGACGTATTAATCGGACCGTATATTTGGCCACAGTGCCCAGCTCTATAACCTCGGTCCGGGACTTTCTTCATGAAGACATCGTTCCAAACACCAGGCACCAATCGAACTCCTCCCCTTAGAATCCCCTAATTTAATAGACTCTCCCCTGGACTTAACATTCCTCTCTTTTGATGATTCTTTATGTGTTTACACTTTAGCTTGTGTCCAATATGAAAGTGTCTCGTATTGTATTAAACCCATCAAGATTCTTCATTTCCAAGTGAATTGTCTCCTCAGCAGCTACTACAATGATCTTCTTTCTCATTCGCAGCATTATACTTCTTCAAATGTTGGTACAAAGTTTTTCTTAACTCGTCTCTCATCTTCTCTTTCTCTTTCTCCATTCTTCTCTACTTCCCTTGAGTGGACTCACTAATGATAACAAGACTGTGTGTGTTTCCGTTTATCCAAGCTGTACATCACAGCCTGAGGGGTGTTTGCAGCCAGGAATTTTTAGGCTCATAATATGTATCTTCCATAACTTTCTGCAGCGACTGACGAGTTTCGTACAACAGAGTTGCACAACACAACTCTGAGGAACTATATTAAATGATCCTTATTAATTGCATCTGTAAATAGTTTTGTATTAAGAAACCTAAGTCGAGGCAAAAATCGTTTTTTCTCTCAAAGAGAACAATGCAATTCACAGTTTTCAATTGCTTCTCGTAAATCCTTGCTGTCTTGGTTAAGAATTATTCACTTGTGACTCCACCAGTGGTTTGAAGCTATCTTCATGAAGGGTAAATGAGATCAACCTCATTTTTAGTTTTACCAGGACACGCACGGCAATAGTGTTCTTCCTTGATAATGTCATTCAACTGGGGGGAAAAAAACCCTTTCATTGGCTTGACCGAGTACGGCAGTTAGTAAACTTTAAGAATCTTTGGACTTCGGAAGGTGTAGATTTCCTTCCTCGAGAGAAGGGATGTCCACTGTCGACACTAATTGAGAAAATCAATTCCCTTTCTTTTTCCAATCCTGAGTTCATTAGGCCTAAATCGTGAAGTTCGCAAGGGGTTGCATTTCGGTAATTGATGGCCTGGACTAGCGGGTCGTGAACGTACAGGACCGCTCGTAGTTTTCCCCCTGAGTCAGGACGGGCTCGGCCGACTAACAGATTTGCAGACAAAGTTCTTTCATCGCTCAGAGCGACCTCGTATCTCTTTGTGAGTCTGGGCGTTCGTATATATCACAAACTGCTGTTTTCGATATCCCTTCAATAGAATGGACTTTTTGTGTTACATGCATCTTTTTATTTCTTGGTAAGATTGAAAATACTTTTTTAACAAAAAGTCCTATTTTTTTATGGTAATTGTGAATTTGTTTGAATGTTAATACTTCTGACCGCTTGTGTTTAACTGAATAAAAATATTCTTCACCTTGTTGGGATCGTCCTTGGTCCGAGTAGGTTAATGCAGATATCGTCCAGTGCCCCCAGCCCCCCCTCCGACGTTGGAAATCGAGACGGAAGTAGGAGATAGTCTCGCAGTTCTTGAGACACAGAATATCAAGCCGCCATCTTGATTTCATAAAGCTCGCCATCATGTCTGAACCGAACTCTTCGTCTTCTCGTATGGTCTCTATGCGTTGGCGAGGCGGCCACCTGGAAACCAGAACACATTATTGCACATTACACGTGCTTATGTAGATTTACTTTATGATTGAATCTGCATCTGTCTGCGTCTGTCCTGTCTGTCTGTTCTGTCTGTCTGTCTGTCTGTCTGTCTGTCTGTCTGTCCTGTCTTTCTGTCTGTCGTCTGTTGTCTGTCTTGTCTGTCTGTCTGTCTGTCTCGTCTGTCTGTCTGTCTGTCTGTTCTGTCGGTATGTCTGTCTGTCTGCCTGTATTTCTGTCTGTCTGCCTGCCTGCCTGCCTTCAGTCTAGTAACTAATCATTGAACCCCCTGGTTTGTGTCAGCTCGTGTGGGTAGAAGTGTCCCAGCCAGGCTTCCAATCTGTCTTTGTAGCTTCCTTGAGAAACATAATATGGAATATAAATTTTTTAATAATATTTCGTAGGATCCTGCCCAGGGTGTATGCACATCCTTCTGCAGATGGTCTGCATATTGTAGAACCTCAAAAAACTTCAGTCAGGATTGCTAGTCACGAACGGATTTGACCCTAGATCTTCCGAAGCAGAGTCGCGCGCTTTAGGCCGCTCGACCAACACTGTTGGTTGTCAATAATGATATACCGTAACTAAAGTAACATTTGAGTCCTGCTGTAAGTCCCTCCCAAGTCCCCTCACGTCATGCAACAAGTGATCCCTGTTACGTCCGTCCCTCTTTGGCGCGTGTCACCGTCTCACGGAGAGAACCGAACGTTCCTCCTATAAACTAATGTGATTTTTGTGCGACCGCCCTTCAACAAACAACAAATAGGCTGCAGAATAGGTTGTGACCCTGGTGGTGGTGGGGGGGGGGGGGCGATGCTAGCGCCTCATAATGTAGCGTGTTTGTATGAGCTGAGGTAATCACTTATCTCTTTTCTCGCCATTGATGATTATCAGAGTCACGCTCTGGGCCAAATTCTACCCCGGGCTCACACGGGGCAGGGGGGGGGGATAATGAATATGGTGGATGCATCTTATCAATTAGGTGTACTGAACACAATCACTGTGATCATTAGAGGTGACGATTAGAGATCCTTTTAGGCCTAAGCATCATTTTTGCTATCCGTCCGTCTGTGCGTGTGTCACGTCTCACACGATAGAAACCGAACACGGCTTCGATTGACACGCGTGTTTTGTTTGGCATTGTCCTTCAAGAAGGATGGTTGGCTACACAGACTATTTTAGTGACCTCAGGGTCGAGGGGGCTGGGCTAACAGTTTTAGAAAGGAGGGCGGCACCTCCACCAAGGATTTATGTTTGATTGTTCGACAAACCTTCATCATCGTTATCATTGTACATTGTTAAAAATCCCATGTTATTTAGATGGGGTAGGCCTCATGATGGCGACCACAGCTTCGGAACCCCAACCCCACATTTCCCCCCCTACCCGTGGCTGGTTCTGACCTGCACGGAACTTTCCTCCCGACTGAATCGAACTGTTGACGCGCGCTTAAACCAAACAAACGTATCCCTAAATAACAATAACAATTAATACGACGGTGTTGAAATTGGCCCTTAGGTCATTATGCACCATTCTAGCCTATAGGGGATAGGCTTGATAGGTTTGTTTGGTTTAATGGCGCGTCAACAGTTAGGTCAGAATGCGCCACTCTAGCCTAGGGGATAAGGGAAGGAAAATCCCATGCTCGTAAGAACCAGACACTTGTAAGTGGAGGAAAAGGATGGTTCTCACGTCGTGGTCGTGGTCGTCGGGGAGTTCGTCAAGGGAAGGAGGCGAAGTCCCCGACGACTTACGTGTTAAATCGTTTTTGGTTTAGTCGTAAGAAATTGTTATTGTTATAAGGGGATAAGTTTGTTTCGTTTAAGGGCGCGTCAACCGTTATGTCACAATGCGCCACTCTAGCCTAGGGGATAAGGGAAGGAAAATCCCATGCTGGTAAGCACCAGACACTGTTAAGGGGAGGAAAAGGGAATGGTTCTCACGTTGTGGTCGTCGTCGTCGGGGAGGTCGTCAAGGGAAGGAGGCGAAGTCCCCGACGACTTAGGGGTAAGTGGGGTAAATAGGAACACTTTTAGAACTTTTCATCTTTGACTTCCTGTAAAAAGTTGTACAATTGACTTTTTTATGATTTTTTTCTTGTACATTATTCTTTGCACTGTTGTTAGTGTAAGGAATAACTTGTGTGTCATTTTCCCAAAATCATGTACAGAAAAAAAATCAAATGTAAAAAGTGGTATTGTTCCTATTTACCCCGTCATTTTGGGGTAAATGGGAACACACAACACTGTAGCTTATTGGTGTGAGGTAAAACAAAATGGGGTAAATAGGAACAGACATATCTGATGTATGATTTCAATAAAAAAAAAATTAAGTCAAAATGTTAAAAACTGTGGATGCTGTGTAAGAAAACAATATCAGATTATAAATTAAAATCGAAGCGGAGCGAAGCGCTACATTTGTGTCAAAAAAATATTCTTAGTTGTTTTTGTGACAATAGGATTAGTTTAGTGTTTATTATCAACCTTGCAAATAAGTAAGTGGAAAAATTGGGAAGGGGGGATGAATTTAACTTTTCTAATCAAATTTTATCAACGGTGGGAATATGGGGTAATTAGGAACGCACATCAATCTTATGGGAATCTTGTGAATATAATGCACTGAGGTGATATTTTCCCAAGTGTCAGAAGAAATTGAGGAAAAAGCAGAAAAATGGCCTAAATGGCAATTTTCACAACACCTGGTCAACCACAATGGTCAAATAGAGATGGCTGTGAAAATCGAGAAATGTTCCCATTTACCCCATAAATATAACCCATAGGTTAACTGTGTTGTTCCTTTTTACCCCACTTGTTCCTAATTACCCCGAACCAGTGTTCCTAATTACCCCCAAATGGAGGTGGTATGGGGTAAATGGGAACAGGGGCTTAACAGCCATGATGGACTAAGATAAGCAAATGCAAACAAATTGTAAAATCATGTTCATAGTTAGGGGGAACTTTTTATATGTCAAAATATTTTTTTAGGGTACTCTTTGGACATATTTTTTTTTCTAAAGTTTTTTTGACTGAAACTTACATCAACTTTTAAGTGTAGGGTAGTTTTTAAAAAATCAGAAAACTATTAAATTAACATCAGAATGAGCTGATTTTTTGATATGTTGTTGAGAAAATAAAAAGGTCACATGGAATATTTTTTGAATTTTTTTAAATAGGTCATATGGGGTAGATTTTAGGGCTGTTCCTATTTACCCCATGTTCCCATTTACCTCACTTACCCCTACGTGTTAAATCGTTTTTGGTTTAGTCTTAAGAAATTATTATTGAACTTATAACAACAACAAAATCCTTACGACCTTCACTTTGAGAGGCCAATAAAATATTGCTAACCGTTTTACGCGCCCCGCAACCAAGTAAACAAACACTGATGATAATGTCGTTACCTCAACCATGCGCTGTCTACACCTTCTCTGGTCCATGCAGCCTCGTGTTTCTCGCCGGCGAGAGGTCCATCTTAGTAGGTGTCACTCATCGTACTGTACCACTGCGAGGCACGACGTTATCAGGCGAGTCTTATCGTTGTGTTTATTGAAGGCAATCGCTCTGTAATCAACTTTACAACTCGCGCAGCGGACACGGTTGTAAACACGGCCTGTTGTTTGTTATTGTTGTCGTCGCCGCCATCTAGATAACAACTGTGATTATTAGGGATGCAAAACGATAAAATAAAAATTATCGATAATCGAAAGTGCTATATAATAAGAATTTTTATGGGAAGCCTGCCCAGGTTGCAATTAATGCCTCTCTTCAGGTGTAGGTTTGTTGCGGATAGGGTAATTGTCCAGGGATGTTCGAGGGTTGTTCAAGAGGACTCAATTCCTTGCATTCGTATTAACGACTGAGGAAAACTTCGGAAATAACCATCGGTCAGGATTGCCGGTCTCGACGGGATTTGAACCCGGGACCTCACGAATCAGAGTAACGCGCTTAGCGCTCGAGCCAACCCTGTCGGTAATCGAAAGTGTTACTCCATTATCAAACGATAATGTCAAAATAAATTATGCAAATGTGTACAACAGATTGAGATGGAAGATTGAATTTTGTCTGTCAGATTAATTGTCTTTCAGCACTTTGTTTGATCACAAACATGTCAAATGATAGAATGTTTTTATTATTTATTGTATATTGAATATTTATTTTCCACTATTAGGTTGACAGAAAAGGGCAGTATGCCCCAAGCCATACCCCAAGCTAAAGGTGTCTGCCAGCCTCTACACAACAAACTGTGGGAATAAACAAGCACTTATAAAACATAGAACGTAGAAATATAATAGTGAGACAGAAGAGACAAATTAACGAAACCTTAACAATTCACGATATCAAAATCAGATTAAGTTAATTTAAGCACTCATTATGTAGTCGAGTTAATAGCTCTCTTGCAAGCAGACATTGCCAGATCTTGTATTTTATCGGATAGTGAACAGTTCCAAAGTTTAGCAGCTCGCCAGTAGAACCCTCTTATGTAGGCACTGGTTCAGGCAAATGGTGGCGTGATGGACTGGGCCTGGTGGCGTCTTGAATCTCGCAGGTTCCAAGACACCCGATGGAATGGGTCGAGGTCCACACAGCCAGTCAACATCTTTTTGAAAATCAAAACGTCCACTTGCTTCATGAGTTGTTCAATGGTGGTAAGGCGACATTGACATTGACATGATAAAAATAAATAAATAAATTGTATTTAGAGTCTACCCACTCAGTTATATAACTGATTTTCAGTGGGGGACTTTAAATCAAAGCGGCCAAGCCAACCCTGTAAGCCCCGACGTAATCGACGAGTGAGCGATAACCAAACCATAAAATGATTTCATTCACACAAGGTCGTCTTTAAAATGTGGGTAGACTCTTTAGTAAGAATTTATTTATTTAAGGCACGAATAGCTGTGATCCGGTTTCACATGGCACGAAGTGTTTTATATTACGCGTTGGAACAAAAGTTTGTTCATAAAAAAAATGCAATTCGATAGGCTTTACATTTTACTATCGATTATCAAATGTTTTAGCTCCAAGGTCCTTTAGAACCTAATCAACCTAGGGTCAAAACCTTAAATGTCTATTAAAGTTGGCATGAATCAAAGAGTACCTTTACTAATAACAGCAATTTTTTTGCGGGACATAACCAACCTCACTATCGGCCATTATGTCGTTTTTGACAACAGTGAATCCTTCACATCTAGTGCAAAATTGAATTTT
This sequence comes from Sweltsa coloradensis, assembly GCA_024449915.1. Classification (NCBI taxonomy): domain Eukaryota; kingdom Metazoa; phylum Arthropoda; class Insecta; order Plecoptera; family Chloroperlidae; genus Sweltsa; species Sweltsa coloradensis. The sequence continues at coordinate 591,963 of JAMZAV010001026.1, forward strand.
AGGAATCGATTTTCTGGATATATTTTCTAAACACCATTAGCTTCAAATAAGGAAAAATAAATTTCTGAATAACAGCTGTTGTACCTTTTTTGTCAGACGGTACAAAACTCGAAAAAATCGTATTTGTACATTTTGAAGGGAAGGAAGTGCTGATAATGTATTGTTTTATTGATTTTTAAAATGTCAAAGTTAAGGATTGATATAAAATTATCAGAAAGGTTAAACTCAACTTTTGTGCTGGTAGCCCCTTCAAAGAAAATATCCTGTCTGATAATGTCCCCGCGTACCTTCTCGCATCACACGTGCCGGCCTTGGGGTTTATTACCCCTAAACCCCTCGGCTCTGTATTCAATGAACCCGGCTCAGCTTGGGACTATCAACAAGACTTAAGACATCCGTAATTGATTGGTGTTCTTTAGTAGGCCGTGAGTCGGCCCTAATTATAAGGTGGCAGTGTAAGCCTAGCAGACCTGCCGCAATCGATACTGGCGCTACTATCGCATCGACAAACATGGGCCAAAGTATTTGCAGTAATCATGTTTGTTCGGAATTATTTAAATAGTAGGGAGCGAAGCCCCCCCTACTTTCACAACTTTTCTCTCAGTTCGTCCGTATGTGTGTGTGTCACGTTTCACGATAAAAACCGAACATGACCTCCTAGCGACCTACCAGACCTGTAACTTATTAAATAGAAATTATTTGTACCTTGAATTTATATGTAACTATTATACAAAGTAGGCTTAATCTCAAATATATAAAATATAAATTTATTTCTTAATCATGGCACCCAAGCATAGGTAGCCTTCATCACTTTAGTTATGAATTATAAGCAACCTAGTATAGACACATTTTTGTAAATTAACTTATACCTAGTTGTATAGTTTTTTATTAGATTGTAAGATGTAATATATATTTTATTTTGTCTTTTAAAAAAGAGACTGTCTTGAAATAGCCTAATTAAATGTATACCGGTACGTGTATGTATTTATCTATGGCTATACACAATTTTTGGTGTATGTGTCAAATCAAATTTACTAATTTACGCTATAAAAAACTAAATTATTTAAGCAATTATTGAAAGCAGACATTTCAAGATTTTGTATTTCATCGGATAGTGAATAGTTCCAAAGTTTGGCAGCTCGGCAGTAGAACCCTCTTATGTAGGCGCTGGTTCGGGCAAATGGTGCAGGCGTGATGGTCTGGGCCTGGTGACGTCTTGAATCTCGCAGGTTCCAAGACACCCGATGGTCCGATGGTGGTGGATGATTCTATAAGAATTACTGACTGACTGACTGACTGACTGACTGACTGACTGACTGACTGACTGACTGACATGTTATTTTGGGGCTGGCATTGCCCTGCAACAAGGATAATACAGAGGGTTTTTGATGAAATCGTCACTTAATCCCCCAAGGGGATTGAACCGGGACCTCAGCTGTTCGGCAGATGCTCTTTCAACCGAGCTATGACGACAACAGTTTCAATTCCGTCTATGTGTTGATGTAAGAGCCATGCCCGGCCAGCAGAGGCCCCGGGTTCAATCCTCGGTGGAGGTATTATTTTAATTTATGTGTATAATATGGTGCAGCGGCAATCAGCAAGTTATGAAAGTTGGACCCCTACCGTCGGTAGAACAAGATGATATACTTTTCAGAAAGCTTACTTCAAAATACATACGATAAGCCGTATCCGAGAAAAATCCATCTTGTCTACATGCCGTTTTGGCGCTTTGAGCGCGTCGCGACGCTTCCGCACGGCGCTTCACCCTTTTGGTCCTAATTTCCAAACCAAACTCGGTACCATTGTTTCGAAGAAGAATATCCCTTTATAGTGAAAACTCACAATTACCCATTAGAAATATATTTATTTAAATCGGTATTTAAATCGGTCTTGAACGCAAAAATGTGACTTTTTATCAACTTTACTTGGATATTCAATGCCAATTTACGAGAACATTTGAAAACATATTGTTGGTTTATCAGTCTTGAAAACATGCTGTTACAATTGTGTTATAATAGTACAATGCACAGATAGTTATACGAAATAACTGAGATGTATAAATACATACCCAGAAATGCTATCAATAATGATTTATAATAATATATTATAATAATTTTAAAAAATGTAAAAAATGTATTATGGTAAAATGCGTCGTCATGAGTTTGGACTTTATAACATTCTTAGCCTGTTCGAGCCTCGGCACGCGGTCGTCATGGCAACCAGAGTACAGTGCTGTCACAAGGAACATAGCCGTGCAGAGTACAGTGCTCGTCATAGGGAAGAAAGCTCGTTAGGCCAGCTTTGAAACCAGAGAGGCGAAACTTTCTGAAACATCATTAGGGAGAATTCTAAAAAACTCTTCACTTTCCACAGAACATTCTGGGAATTCGTACAGCGGTTCACATGTCTGCTTTTAGTAGAAGAAAGTGAAGAAAACCGATGTTGGTGCATAGATTTTTTGGGAGTATGAATTTGGATTCAGTAAGATAAAGGGCTCGTCAACCGTTAGGTCATAATGCGCCACTCGGATAGGGGCCATGTTGGTCAGAACCGTCACGGGTATATGGCGAGAAAAAGGGGGGGGGGGGGGGTTCTCACGTCGCGGTCGTCATCGTCGTCGGAAGTATGATTCATTCATTAATTGCATTCAACAATATCATTTTTGAATTTGTTACCGAAATTGTTGTGTTTTAACTTTTAATGCGTTGTAATATTACTATTTCAAATATTTACTTTAACGTAGTTCATTGTTGTGTCTGCATCTATGTAATTAGATTTATTTCGTTGTCCTCCTTTGTAAATCAGTTTTTGAACTGAATAGGATAGACGTTAAATAAAGAAATAAAATATAGAAATAAAAGCACCTGTGCGATAGTATCAAGTAGAGGGAGTGCAGCTTCTTAATAAACATATTTTCGAAGTAGAATACACAAATTTAATAAAAATTCCTTTCTTTCAGCTTTTAAATCTCGTTGTTGCTGGAAGTGCCAAATATAAAGAGAAATTTAAAATTAAATTATGTATTATTCCAATCCAACTAATGGTGGAGGTGCCGGGTACAGAAAGGTTAACCGTCCCCCTGACTCGCTCTTAGGCCCGGTATTTCAATGTCCAGTTAAAGTGGCAAGTAAATTTATGTGCCAGTTAAGTCGGATTAGGTGTATTTCCACTGCCAGTTAGCTTATCTGGAAGTTAAATTGGGTCCTAACTGGCAAGTAAACTAACTGGTAGATGAGGTGCTGGTTAAACTTTAACTGACAGATAAATGTGTGTATAAAGATGGCGGCTGGTAGAGTTTAAGGTTATGTTGGTTCAGTTGATGTAGTTGAGGCTTTTTAAATTTCCTGATGAAGAAGAAGACTGTAAATTTTATTAACTTTATTGAACGGCCAAGAAGGCGTAATGGATCTCGCCAACGAATCGATAATTTTACCTATTGGGATGACAGATTTTTGTATGGGGTTTTGCATATCATAACACAGTGGCCCAACGAAGTGTATAATAGTACCTTGTAACCTTCTGACAACAACAGACAGGCTTCAATCACTAGGTAGGCCTAGGCCTACATACATGCCCATTAATTGACCTAGACTTGACATAAACCTATTTCCTAGTCCCACATGAGGCCTAGGCCCCAGTCCCAGTTGGCCTACTAGGTCTATCCCCTAGGCCTAGGCCAACATCTAGGCCTAGACTATACTATAGTTTCACACGTAGCTAAAGGCCTAGCCTGGGTCCAAGTAGTATATTAAGTAATAAGGTCTAGGCGTAGGCCCCAGTCCTACTTTGTAGCTTGGCCTAGGCCCTAATGCCACATAAGGCTTGCTAGTGTTGTATATTAGTCTTTAATGTTGGTAATCTTGTAACCTGAAATTGTAACCATGAACACATATGTAGCGCCCCTGGCGGTAGTCAATCTAAATAAAGTTACACATTGAAACACAACATGGTGTTACGAAGTGGGATTAATTTCGTTAGAAAATTAATTTGCAATCATCGGTGAATATGGACAAGTTAGATCCGCCAGCGCCGTTGAATTTCGACGGTAATGTATCTGTAAACTGGAAAAACTTCAGACAAGCTTTTGATATTTACTTAATTGCATCGAAATATCATAAGGAAGATGAGGATGTCAAGTGCGCTTTGTTCTTGCACGTGGCTGGCAAGGAAGCTGTTGATAAATTCAACACTTTTGAGTTCGCATCTGAAGCCGACAAGAAGAAATGGAAAGTAATACTTGAAAAATTTACTGAATATTGCACTCCTCGAAAAAATTTAACTGTACAACATCTCCCTTCTTAACTGTAGAACGTCATAACTTCTTCATGAGAAATCAGGTCCCAGGTGAGTCAATTGATCAGTGGGTTACCGATTTGAAACTGAAAAGTGCTTCATGTGAGTTTGGAGAGCTCAGGGACAGTCTGATAAAAGACAAAATTGTGTGTGGTGTTCAGGATATGCGAGTAAAAACAAGGTTGTTAGAAGTTAAAAACTGACATTGGAAAAAGCAATCACTTCATGTCAAAGTGCTGAACGGTCGAAGCAAGAGATTCAAGCTTTGGGGACCGAGGTCGAGCATGCCACAGGCCTAGGCCTAGGCCTAGCTGTGGATGAAGTGAAGAAAACCACATGGAGAAGAAAACGCAGTCTGGAGAAGGAGATAGATCCAAATCAACGCCGAGCGATGGACGCCCTGGATTCATTTGCAAGAGGTGTGGACGGAATCATCCTCCCAAGACCTGCCCAGCATTTGGACGGAAGTGTTTCAAGTGTCAAGGGATGAACCACTTTGGCAAGTTTTGCAGATTAAGTAACAGTTCTGCTGGTACAGGTATGTCTAAACCTAGACCCACGAAGAGAGTGAATGTGCATGAAGTAGCAGCTGACGAAAATGAAGGCCTAGACTCAGTGTTAGTGATTGGAAATCTGACAGTGGACACACTCACTTCTAAAGATGAGTGGTATGAAAATTTTAACATAAATGGTAAAAATGTGTCGTTAAAAGTGGACACTGGTGCACAAGCAAATGTTATGGCATTATCCACATTTGTAGGGTTAGGATTTGCACAGAATCAAGTTTGTAAAGTAGGGTTAAGTTGACCACATATACAGGTGACCTAGTACCTATGATAGGGGAAAGTACTATTCCATGTAAGTACAAAGGCAAGGAAATTCATTTAAAGTTTATGATTGTAGACAAACAAGTTGTGCCAATTGTAGGCCTAAAGGCTTGTAAAGATCTTGTGCTGATCAAAGTAGATTCTGTAGGTCTAAACCTAAGTGAGAAGCCTAGTGTACAAATTTTGTCAGAATACCAGATGTATTCGAAGGGTTAGGGTGTCTAGAGGGTGAATTTCGCATACATTTAAAGGAAAATGCAACACCAGTGGTACATGCACCCAGGAAAGTACCTGTAATGTTACGTGACAAGCTAGCTAAGGAACTGGAACGTATGGAGAAGTTAGAAGTTATTGAGAAAATCAGTGAACCAACAGAATGGGTCAACCCATTGGTTCTGATAAGTAAAAAAGATAATTCACTTAGAGTTTGTTTAGATCCAAGGGATTTAAACAAGTTATCAAGCGGTCACACTATCAACTTCCCACGATTGAAGAGGTATCGACTAAATTAAATGGAGCAAAGTATTTTTCTGTACTCGATGCCAATTCAGGATTTTGGATGATAAAGCTGGATCACGAAAGCAGTAGGTTATGTACGTTTAACAGTCCACAAGGCAGGTATGCCTTTAAGAGGTTACCATATGGTATTTGTTGTGCCCCTGAGGCATTTCATCGTATAGTTAAGGAAATATTTGAAGGGATAGAAGGTGTCGAGACTTATATCGATGATTTTCTAGTCTGGGGACGTACAAAGCAGGAACATGATGACCGACTCAGACGGGTATTAGACAGGGTTCGTGCAAAAGGGTTAAAGTTAACAGGGCTAAATGTAAAATTGGCCTAGAAAGCGTGGCCTTACGTAGGTCATGAAATGACTAGTGAAGGTTTAAAAATCGATGAAAATAAAGTCAAGGCTGTTAGGGAGATGCCCAGTCCTACATGTAAGAAGGATTTAGAGAGATTTATTGGTATGGTTAATTACCTACTAAGTTTGTGGATGGATATTCAAACACAATAGCACCTCTGCGTCAGTTGACTAGAAAAGATGTAGATTGGACTTGGAATGCAACATATGAAGCAATCTATCAGAAAGTTAAAGATATGGTTGTACAGGCTCCTGTACTTAGGTATTTTGATGCAAATCAACCACTTACCTTATCAGTACTCTTCTCAGAATGGGGTAGGGGCTGTAGGCCTACTTATGCAGAACAATGGACCGATAGCATTTGCATCAAAAGCATTGACAGATACACAACGCCGTTGGGCAAATATTGAGAAGGAGCTTAATGCTATTGTATTCGGTTGTGAAAGGTTTCACCAGTATGTCTACGGTAAGAGAGTGAATGTAGAAACTGACCATAAGCATTGGAAATATTGTTTAAAAAACCTTTATCCGAAGTTCCATGCGTCTGCAACGCATGATGTTGCGAATTCAAAAGTATGATTTAATTGTTAGTTACAAACCAGGCAAAGAAATGCATGTAGCTGATGCATTGTCTCGAGCATTTCTTAATGATACAGATGTAGATGAAAGTTTAGAACAAGAGGTTCAGTATCAAGTGAATGCTATGTTCTTAAGTAATGTCTCAGTATCACCAGATATAATTGCATGAACTTAAAAGGGAAACAGAACACGATGATGTGTTATCTAAACTTAAACAATTGTTTTTAGAGGATGGCCTACTAAAATCGATGAAGTAGAAGAGTGTCTTAAGCCATACTGGAACTATAGGGAAATGATTGTTGAAGAACAGGGATTATTGTTTAAAAATGATCTCATCATAGTACCAAGTACTATGAGAAAAGAAATGCTTAAAGTCATACATGATGGGCATTTCGGGATAGAAAGATGTAAAGAACGTGCTAGGGATGCATTGTTCTGGCCGAATATGTCAAAGGATATTGAAAACCTTGTCAACAACTGTTCTATATGTCAAAAATATCGTAACAATAATGTAAAGCAACCTTTGTTACCCCATGAGGTGCCAGACCATCCATGGCAAAAGGTTGGATCGGATTTGTTTGAATTTCAAACAAAAAAGTATGTATTAGTTGTCGATTACCATTCAAAATACATAGAAATAGCTCAACTCTCTGATACAAAAAGCTCTACAGTAATTGAAAACTTGAAAGCGATTTTTTTCGCGCCATGGGATTCCTTGTACGCTTGTTACAGACAATGCCCACAGTATTCTAGTTTAGAATTCAGGAAATTTGCTCAGGATTGGGGATTTCAACATGTAACCAGTTCCCCTCTGTATGCTCAATCAAACGGTTGTTCTGAACGTGCTGTACAAAACAGTAAAGAGAATACTTAAAAAATCTTTTGTTGATGGAAGTGATCCACATTTAGGATTGCTTACATACAGAAACACTGGCAGTGGAGCCTTAGGCTCGCCAGCACAACGGCTAATGGGTCGTAGATTAAAAACAAGGTTACCCGTCAAGACAGATTTGTTAAAAACCCAATTTAATCGATAATGTAAAGGAAAGCTAGCAATGAAAAATGTACTTTCAAAAGTTTATTATGATCAGACGGCTAGACAGTTAAAACAATTAAAAACTGGAGATTTGATCCGAATGAGGAAGGGTAATGAATGGGTACCGGCCAAGGTGATTAGGGAGAGTGAATTGCCACGATCTTATGAGATAGTGAACCCTGAAGGTCAGGTCTATCGCAGAAATCGTAGCATTTACTTAATCAGTCGGAAGGTGTAGACAAGGCTGACTGGCAACCTAGACCTAATTGTGATTGGGTTGAACCAGTAGAAAAGCCATTAGAAAATTTGGAAACTCCTTCTGTAGCATCACCAACACCATCTGTTGCTCAATCTCAAACTAATCTAACCACACGTGAAGTCAGATCAAAACATGGACGTTTGATATCCAAGCTCGTTGATGACTGACTATGTGTAGATGTAGATAAATCATTAATCCTATTGTCAATCATTTATTGTCAATTTTGTAACATGATAATAACATTGGTTTAGGCTACTTATAATCTGTTCTGAAAAAACATTATTAATCTGAAACATTTCTCATAGGCTATATTTTTTGTAAGCAATTATGTGTTTGTGTAAAATCTGTTTAATTGAGTGTCTTATTTTGTAGATGAGATTACATACAAGACAGTGTGCAAACTTGAACATTTTGGAAGAAGGGAGATGTTGTATATTAGTCTTTAATGTTGGTAATCTTGTAACCTGAAATTGTAACCATGACACATATGTAGCGCCCCTGGCGGTAGTCAATCTAAATAAAGTTTACACATTGAAACACAACAGCTAGGGTAGCCTACAGTCAAAGGTACAGTAAAATTAATTAGATTTCAAGCTTTGCCAGGGTTTCTTTATTTACCTACTCTAGGCCTACCTACCTCACTGTTTAGATCTGATTCTAGGGTCTAAACTTCATAACATGTTTTAGATACGTTTTTTTATTACAGCAGGCTATTTTTCTAAATAACTTCATTCTTCCAAGAGTTGATTTGTATGAAAATTTTATGGATGAAAAAACACTCTTGATGTCTTTTCGATTCTTTGTCCATTGTAATTAATAATAATTGGTAATTTGGGAGTAGCCTAGCCTAGACCTTGATAACTGTCACGAGACGAAAAGTAAACACGGTAAACATAACCTATATTCGTTTCACAGCCTTGTAATGGCAATTCTATTCAAAACCAGGTCCACTAGATACCTAACAGCATAAGTATCTAGTGGACCCTGTTCAAAACCACACATTTACCCGGCTGTAAAATAGGATCTGAAGCACTTGAACCAATCACAGCTCGGGGGAGGTCCTCAGTAGCTGACTGCCAAGTAAAATGTAATTGAAATACACAAAATGTTAACTGGCAGTTATAAGTGGTTGTTAAATTTAACTGCCAAGTAGTTAGTAGCCACATTAACTGGAGATTGAAATACCGGGCCTTAAAAAAACCCGTCTGTATTGTATACGTATGTATATGTATGTGTAAGGACATTGTCAACCAACAAAGCAGTTCAATAGGAGATAATGTTAGGTTTTATCGTGTCAAGTGACACGCACACAGACGGACGGACAAACAGAAAAGTGAAGCTTTATTCCCTAATATAGTTTAGTTAACACATAGTAGTATTCGTCTTTTGACTCAAGGATGTTGTCTGGATTTAACCAGTTTTAATGAATATTCTGTTTCTTTCGGTATCCACTCTGAATATTTGTTGAAGCTTCTTACGTAAAATACAAAAGTTCACATTATATACCTTACAATCGTGTATACACACTCGCAAACCGAAGTAGATCATAGTTTGTTGTGGACAGGGAACTTCTTTTTCCCCTAACAATATTTTGAATAACTATCCTTTCTAGTTTGATTTTCTATGGAGTTAATTCAATGAGTAGTCTCCTAATTCCTGAAAACTACTTTCTCTGGAAGGAGATCATGGGTGACAAATTAAACAAAAGCTACATGGCTGCTGAAATATCAACGTATTTACTACGCCGTAATTAATATTTACGTTTGTCACTAAGAAATCCATGTTAGCTGGCATTTATATTCGTTAGTATTGTGTTGTAGTGGCTGGCCACACATTTCCCTTCCTTCCACCTCCACCAACTCAGAGAATAGATTTAATCAAACAAACATAACAATTTCTCCCCCTTAATTTCTCTTCGTACGTGAGTGTTCATGGGATAATACTTGTATCGCCACCCACAGTGATATTACTGTATTAATATTTAGCCAAGAGTAATTTTAACACATTTTGAAGCGCAATATTACGTAATTCCACGTGACTTTTGATACAAATAGCCGGGCCTATTTTATTTGACGGATTATAAATATAGCGATGCGTAGCTGAAAATTAACAATTCCTCTGCCCCACTGTCTAATAAGTTACCCCGTAACGTACATTCCTCTTAGCGGAGTAATGTCCCTACTCTGTAGTGTACTAAAACACGGGTTTGTTTGCGTTCTGTTGGCGGAACCTCGTCGCACGCAATGTATTGTGGGAAGCGTCAAGCTGGGCCAGGAATGCCAACCAAACGGAATGAAATTATCACGTGACCACCGCCTTGTTTATTGTACTGCACTACCAACAGCAAAGCGGAAAAGTTAAATTGCTTCCACGGCGTGGGGAACAATTTCAACTATTTTAACAAACAAATAGAGGACGTTTATGGTTTTAGAAAAGCAGTGTGTTCGAACGAATTTCAACACATCTTTATAACATTTTGGATAAAATAAAGAGCGACTCTGATTCGGGAGGTCCCGGGTTCGAATCCCGTCGAGATCGGAAATCATGACTGAAGTTTTTTCCTGAAGTTTTTTTCAGTTAATGCGAATGCAAGGGATTGAGTCCGCTTAAACAGCCCTCGGACATCCCTTCACAACTGCCCCAAGGGAGATTGAGCGGGAGATGGAGCGGGAGTGGGAGTGGGAGTGGGAGTGGGAGTGGGAGTGGGAGTGGGAGTGGGAGTGGGAGTGGGAGTGGGAGTGGGAGTGAGAGTGAGAGTGGGAGTGGGAGTGAGAGTGAGAGTGAGAGTGAGAGTGAGAGTGAGAGTGAGAGTGAGAGTGAGAGTGGGAGAGTGGGAGTGGGAGTGGGAGCGGGAGCGGGAGCGGGAGCGGGAGCGGGAGTGGGAGTGGGAGTGGGAGAGTGAGAGGAAAGGAGCAGGAGAAGACGATATTATAATGATGCAGAGTGATGATGAGATCGGTGAAACTTCTTTATCGACTCTGATGTCGATCAAAGCCAGTTCGTCACCTGTTTCTCTAGGCCGCGCTCCGAGTAACGGCCTCTGGAAAGTAGTATTCGGGCACCGTTCCCCTCACTAAGCCTCTCCCGGAGCGCCGGACGAGCGACCCGCAGAGTATATTGGAATTGGAGGGGGTATTTCCTGGGACGGCCTCGAACTCCGGGAATCCTATCTCGTTCCCTCGGGACAGATTTAAATCAACTCCGGGATGAAATCTGAATCGCATCTTCCTCCTCTTTCTGGCTGGATTACACGGGAAGGGCTGGACGAGGGAGGGTCGCCCTTCAAGGACCCACGTCTCATAGACATGTGCAGGCTACCGGCGTCACTAATAGTGGAGTTCAGAGTAGTCGCTCATTTAAAATTATAAACATTCAGAATATTTTGAAAGTGAAGTTTTAAAATGACGTAGGTGTCAACAAAGTGGGCTATGTGCTACTTTAAATAAAATTCCCGCACTGAAAATCAGTTATGATTTCATTTTATTTGAATTTATTCATCGAAACTTGCCCATGTCCCCCCCCCCCTTGGAATAAAGGTATTTTTCTAGTTAGGGTAGTGTTATGAACGGAATGTCCTAAGGCTGTTTAAGTGGACAATCCATTTCATTCGTATTTTTAGTCAGGATTGCCAGTGGCGCGAATCGAACCCGAGACCTCCTTCATCAGTCTCGCGCGTCATGCTTTAGCTACATCTGCCGGTTAATTTAGGGCTAGATTTTGTATGTTTTTATTATTTCAATGCGTCGTAAGGTTTTTAGAATAGATCATAAGGACCAATCGAATAAAAAAAATCCAAAATGCGAATTAAAAGATTGATTGATTGAATGAATGAATGAATGAATGAATGAATTGAACATTGAAAACACCTATAGCATGCAATGACCTAACGAACTATTTATTTAACATTTTAAACAGTTTTGATTGTTTATTTGTTCACAGTTTGATTGAAAATTAGTGACCTAATCTGGATTTGGAGACTTGAGAAAGGGTACGCAGTTATACTTGCTCCAACGAAAGAATGCAGATGCTTGGTAGTGGTGGTGGTAGTGTGAATGCGCGGTAAATGGAATGTCGCCTTTGTGTATGAAAGAGAAAAATCTTTTACCAACGCAAGGAAAAATTATATGTGCTAGATCACAGAGTTCCTCCGTGTGCAAGATCCACGCTGAGCTAGCGTGAATGTTATGTTGGGAAAACAATTTCGAGCCACCTACATTCTTTCGTTGGGATCACTATAGCACTTGATGAGAGTGTTTTATTATTTATTATTTTAATAATTGAATAGTTTCTTCTTCCGTTTATTGGAAGTGAAAATATATGTGTAGACAGTGAAATCTGAAAGTATGAAATATAATATGAAGAAAAACATACACATGTAATGAAAAATAAGATAAAAATTATACAGGAAAATAAATAGAATACAAAACAAAATATTTAATTGTAGGAAATTGCAAAAAATGAACCTGCCACCATTAGATTTGTCTAATTGTTTGTAGATTAATACATGTTTAATTAGGATATGTTGATTTTGAAAATTATTCTGTTGATGTTTTACAACTGTATTTCTGCTGGGTTGGCGTTGAAAACACTTACCACTTCGTAGAGGAACTCGTTCGCGCCCTGTCCATCCTCACCGTGCTTTACAATTTTTTTGGGATCAAGTCAAGCAAAACATTGACATTTTTGGCCACATAAAACCCAACTTTTAAAGTTTTTTTGACAGATTTAACTTCATTTAAAAAATATTTCTTGGGAAACCTGCCCAGGGTGCAATGCATGCCACTCTTTGTCTAACTAGGTATATTGCAGTAAGGGCAATTGTGAAGGGATGTCCGAGGGCTGTTTAAGAGGCCTCAATCCCTTGTCATTTGCATCATCGACTGAGGAAAACCTTCATTCAGGATTGCTGGTTACGACGGGATTCGAACCCAGGACATCCCAAATCAGTCTAGCGTTTAACGCTCGAGCCAACACTGTCAATTGATTAAAAAGCATTAATCAAGAACAATGTTTTTTTAGTAAAAACAGATTTTCGATACACATTTTGCAGTTGCTTAAATGCTCATGTTATATCTTTGTTATTGCGTGCGGTCCTAAAAATGTTTTACTTTGTCATTCTCGTGAGAAAGTCCGACTTCCATGTTACACCATTAGTACCAATTGTGCATTTTTATATAGAGGTCCAGATTTTTTTATGCGTGTACTTCAACCCCAAATAGTCACTATTAGACCGGGACCCCATTTGTCTCGCCACTAATTTAGCTATGGTGGCCATATTTAAAGATGGCGCCAAAGTGTAATAAGACTACCTCATTTTGAAGCAATCTTGGCATGTGGAACCATTTTTCCATTAAATCGACCATGGGGAACTCAAATATGGCATCATAATTAGAATTTTGTGAATTTCGAGGCAGTAAATTGCAAATTTTTCAAATTTTAAGCCAATTTTGTTACGAAATTTCACTGGTTTCTACGATAGCCGAGTTGACTGGTAGAACATGCATAGAGACCACATTTTTTTTATGCGTGTACTAGACACCCCAATAGTCAGTTTTAGACCGGGACCCCATTCGACTCTTAATCCATTTACTTATGGCGTCCATCTTTAAAGAAGGCGTCTATAGTGTAAATAAGGCTACCACATTTTGACGGAATCTTGGCATGTGGCACCATTTTTAGTATTAAATCGACCATCATAAACTCAAATATGGCAGTAGAATTAGTAAAACTTGGATTTTGATGCTGTGAATTCAAATTTTACACATTTTAAGGCATTTTTGTTAAAAATATTACTATATCCTACAATAGTCGAATTGACTGTAATAACATGAATAGAGATGAAATTTTTTTATGCGTGTACTTCAACCCCAAATAGTCACTATTAGACCGGGACCCCATTTGTCTCGCCACTAATTTAGCTATGGCGGCCATCTTTAAAGATGGCGCCAAAGTGTAATAAGACTACCTCATTTCGAAGCAATCTTGGCATGTGGCACCACTTTTCCCATTAAATCGACCATGGGGAACTCAAATATGGCATCAGAATTAGAATTTCGTAAATTTCGAGGCCGTAAATTGCAAATTTTACACATTTTAAGGCAATTTTTTTTCTAAATTTCACTGATTTCTACGACAGCCGAGTTGACTGTAATAACATGTATAGAGACCATATTTTTTTATGCGTGTACTAGACACCCCAATAGTCAGTTTTAGGCCGGGAGCCTATTCGACTCTCAATCCATTTACCTATGGCGGCCATCTTTAAAGATGGAACAGTGATATTTTCTAACAAAATTGCCTAAAAATGTGTAAAACTTGCAATTTTCGGCCTCAAAATCCACGGAATAATAACTTAACTGTCATATTTGACTTCCCAATGGTCGATTTAATTGGAAAAAGTGGTGCCACATGCAAAACTTCTGTCAAAATGTGGAAGTCTTATTACACTATAGACGCCATCTTTAAAGATGGACGCCATAAGTAAATGGATTAAGAGTCGAATGGGGTCCCGGTCTAAAACTGACTATTGGGGTGTCTAGTACACGCATAAAAAAAATGTGGTCTCTATGCATGTTCTTTCAGTCAACTCGGCTGTCGTAGAAACCAGTGAAATTTCGTAACAAAATTGGCTTAAAATTTGTAAAATTTGCAATTTACTGCCTCGAAATTCACAAAATTCTCATTCTGATGCAATATTTGAGTTCCTCATGGTCGATTTAATGAAAAAAGTGGTTGCACATGCCAAGATTCCTTCGAAATGTGGAAATCATATTACACTTTGGCGCCATCTTTCATCATTTATTTATTTTTACGTGAAAAGACAAAATTGTAAATTATTATGTTACAATTGTATAGTAGCATCATAGCTAAATAAAGTAAATAAATGAACAATAATAAAGGCTACAAAGCTTAGGAACTGTTTCAAACTATACATTTTCACAGCTTTCTTGGACACATGAATATTTTACTCCTGGGTAGGTAGAATAAAATTATTTAAATCTTCATCCAATTGAACATGTTTATCAAAGTTCGCCATCAAATTCCAACTCGCAATCTTCTCGTGGTTTGGCCCGTGATAAGGGGAATTCTTCTCCCTGAAACTAATGGCGAGCTCTGGGTCGTCGTCGGGGAACTTTCCCCTTCCCTTTGACTACCTCCCCGACGGCGACGGCGACGAAGAGTGTGGAGGAAATTCGTGGAAGAGAGACCAGGCAAACTGCTAAAAATATATGTATATAAAAGTGGATGTAATCAAAATAATACCAAAGATCAGTTTTTTATGCCGGGATCAGAGAATACAACAAATTGACAGCAGATGTAAAGAGGTCAAGATGTGTACATAGCTTTAAATTAAAATATCGAGAATGGATAATTAACAATAGAGAACAATTTGTAATATTATGTGTGTGAGTCTATGTGAAAATACAAAATTGTAAATTATTATGTGACAGTAGCAATATAGCTAAAAACAGTAAACAAATTAAATGGAATGAAAACACAATTTGGATAGAGTTTGTTTGGAGTGGATGGAAGTGTATTGTTTTGATGGATCACAATTTATAACTTCCCTAGTAATGTTAGAGGAATTTTAATTAGCATTACATCGCTGTGAACCTCAACTTAGCACTCTGACGTTATTGTTAAATAGTATGACATATTTAGATTGTGCTGCAATCATCAGGAAACACATTGAGCAATTTTAGTATATCATTGCGATACGTTCTAATCGTAGTGAACCATGAAAGTGCGGAGTCTCCCTTAGAGTCCGGTGTGTCGACGTATTTTACTTTCTCCGAGTACTTCCCCAAGCTATCAATGAGAGCACGGGCAGTCTCAATCTTATTCCGTCTACAGGCACGATGTAGCGGCGTGTGGCCTTCCTTACCTCGAGCCCAGATGTCCCCACCCTTGGAGGTAAGGAAGACAACCAACTCTGTGTGTCCCTCATAAGAAGCCTCATGTAGAGCACAGTAACCCTCAGAGTCCGGTGTGTTGATGTATCCAGCTACTTTCTCCGAGTCCGTCCCCAGGCTATCAATGAGAACGCGGGCAGCCTTCATTCTACCTTTTAGACAGGCAATAATCAACGGTATGCGTCCACCCTTACCTCGTGCCCAGATGTTCCCGCCCTTGGAGATGAGCAAGCCCACTATCTCTGATTGTCCACTACAACAAGCCACATGTATAGCGCAGTCACCCTCAGAGTCCGGTGTGTTGATGTATTCAGCTACTTTCTCCCAGTCCGTCCCCAGGCTATCAATGAGAACGCGGGCAGCCTCCATGCTACCCTCTCCACAGGCATAAAATAATGGTGTGCGCCCACCCTCACCTCGTGCCCAGATGTTCCCGCCCTTGGAGATAAGCAAACTCACTAACTCTGAGTGTCCCTCATTAGAAGCCACATGAATAGCGCCATCACCCCTAGAATCCGGTGTGTTGATGTATTCTACTTTCTCTAAGTCTGCCCCCAGGCTATCAATGAGAGCGCATGCAGCCTCTGTCGCACCCCCTCTACAGGCAGCAAACAACGGTGTGCGGCTATAGTCACCTCGTGTCCAGATGTTACCGCCCTTGGAGATGAGCCAGACCACTAACTCTGAGTGTCCCCAATAAGAAGCCTCATGTAGAGCGCAGTAGCCCCTAGAGTCCGGTGTGTTGATGTATTCTACTTCCTCGGAGTCTGTCCCCAGGCTATCAATGAGAGCGCGAGCAGCCTCCATGTTACCCTCTCCACAGGCATAAAATAACGGTGTGCGACCATCCTCACCTCGTGCCCAGATGTTCCCGCCCTTGGAGATGAGCCAGACCACTAACTCTACGTGTCCCCCGTAAGAAGCCTTATGTAAAGCGCAGTCACCCTCATAGTTCTGTGTTTTGATGTACTCAGCTAGTTTCTCCGAGTCCGTCTCCAGGCTGTCAATGAGAGCGCGAGCAGCCTCCACCCTACCCGCTAGACCGGTAACATGCAACGGTGTGTTCTTGTATCTATCACCTAAATAGATATCTCCACCATTCTTAATCAGCAATTGCATCACTTCGTATATCTCATTCTCATTGGTATTTGAGTTTGATTTTAGTTCTGTTTCGTCTTTTTTCACTATAATATCAGCTTGGTGATCATAAAGTGGTTCCTGTTCACTATCATATCTGTCTGATAATAGGCCGAGTTCTCTTCGACTACGATTCCCTATGAACATTCGGTGTACGGGATCCAACATGTTCTCACAGCCCAGTTCCCTCGACATCGCGGTGTAGTGAAGAGCGGACCGTCCGCTATCATCACTTTCATTCACGTATCTCTTGACAGCTTCTTCGTCACCCTTGAAGCTCTCAATGAGAGTTTCAACAACACAAAGCTGCCCCCAAAAACATGCTTCATGCAATGGGGAGCTGTTCCACTCATCACGCACATAGTTGAGGTGTTTTTCATGTGATCGGAAGAGTTGAATGACGTTAGCCTGACCATAAGCTGCAGCCTGATGTACGAGTGTAGATCTTCTATCTCGCCAATCCATTCCAACTACAATTCTAATTTGGTATGTTATAGTTTCTGGCAAGGTAATTTCTGAATCATATAGATGAAAGTAGTGATGCAGTAATATTTCCAGAGCATCCCATGATTGTGTGTTCATTGCGTAGTCTATCGCACTCCACTCGAGAACCTTGTCTTTACTGTTTACCTTAGCTCCCTGCTCTAGCAGATAGCTAATTAGCTGTTCTCTATCCAAGGGTTTACCACCAGGTTTGATGGCTTTATTGTCGAAGACCAGGGATGAGGCCAGTTGTAATGCAGACCGGCCAGCTAGATCAGTACATTCTATGTCCACTGGTTCATCACTTGGTACGTTATTTTTAACGACTGCCGTGAGAAACACGCTCTGCTTTGCAAGTATAAGATCGAAGAATTTTCTGACTATTTTAAATTCCTCTGTGTACAAGTATCTACGTAAGAAATCACGATTTGCTTTCATGTTTTCCTCATCGGAAAACCATAGCGCAGCGAAATACTCACCGAAAGTCCGGTGTACAAATATTGCCTTTAGGTCCGAAAATGCATCAACAATTCCAGTTTTATAACGACCTTCCTGTATTTTCGCTGCAAACGATTCGTTCGTTGTGGAAATCTTATTTGCCTTGTGCAATCTTTGAAATTCACGGTCTTCGAGTAGAAGAACAAGTGCTGCATGCATATACATCTTGTAAATAGGTTTACTAAGTTCTTTGTAATCAAGGTTATCGTTCCCGGGATTTTCCTTCTTGAAATATATTTCTAACTTTTTTTTAAGGAATTGCTCAAATAAAGTTAGCAGGTCAAGTTTAGTCAGGTAAAGTTGTTGACGTGTTCGGATTATGTATTTCTGCCAGCATCCTGGCATGTAAAGGAATTCCTAAGAATGTGTTTTCCCTTGTCACTCAAGGCGTTCGACAACTTATCTAAAAGTTCTTTAATATATTCATCCTGGTATTCTTTTGATACGTTTTGTTCTTCGTTGTCTGTTGTATGTACTTCTTTGTTCCAAAAGTTAAGGAAAAAATCTCTCACATTCTGTGTAGTAAATGGAAGAAAATGAAATGCTACTGTCGACAAATGTGATTCTAGCCTCGTTCTCATCGAGTGTCTAGTGGTAATCATGATGTTCTGTACTTTGGTGTTCAAAAGTTCAGTGATCAGACTCAAACAATTGTCTGTGTATCTGGGGGCGATTTCATCAAAGCCGTCTAAAAATACAACAGCGTTACCTTCTGTCTCAATGCTGTGTTGGAACAGATCCTGTTCGTTTGTCGACAGTTTATCAAACCAGCAGCTGACGCTAAGAACTCTATCCCGTCTTTACACGATTTCAACAACTCATGTGTTGGCTGAGATTGACTCTTACGACCCACATATTAGGGTCATCTTTCTTGGTCTCATTTGCAATGTGGGTAACAAATGTGCTTTTCCCCATTCCCGGTGGTGCTTCAATCAATATCACTCTACTTTTAAAGTCTTTGGCTAGTTTCGGATCAATTGGAGCCGTCATTGCTCGATCAATAATGCTCTTGATGTGATCAATGTTGCCGTTAGTTTTATTCCATCTCAGGTTCCCGTCCAACATCTCCAATTCATGAACATTCTTGCTCTCTGCACACACTTTGGCGACATCTTCAGGACTTCCTGACCCCAGCACCAGATAGCGGGATTTGTGTTTAGTGTAATCTTCTACCTTACCGACTATTTCCCCAGAAGGAATTAATTTCTGCAAATCCAGTTCTGTAATATTACGAACAATGAAGACCTCATCCATGCTGGTGTCTTGCTTCAGAGCATTTTGATTCAAAATATCACACCTCTCCAGAGAACGAGGGACGTAGTAATACGGAACCGTATCTTTGGCCACAGTGCCAAGCTCTATAACCTCGGGTCCGAGGACTTTCTGCATGAAGTCATCGTTCCAAACACCAGGCACCAAATCAACTCCTCCCCTTAGGAGATCCCCTAATTTAATAGACTCTCCCTGGAACTTAACATTCCTCTCTTTGATATTCTTTATGTGTTTACACTTTAGCTGTGTCAACAGGAAAGTGTCTCGTATTGTATTAAACCCATCAAGTCTCTTCAGTTCCAAAGTGAATTTGTCATCCTCAGCAGCTACGACAATGATCTTCTTTCTACATTCGACAGCATTATACTTCTTCAAATGTTGGTACAAAGTGTTTCTTAACTCTTCTCTCATCTTCTCTTTCTCTTCTCCATTCTTCTCTACATTCCCTTGAGTGGACTCACTAATGATAACCAGACATTGTGTGTTCCTGTTACTCCAAGCTGACATCACAGCCTGAGGTGTTTGCAACAAGGAATTCAGACTCAGCAATATGTATCTTCCATTAACTTTCTGCAACGACTGGACGAGTTTCGTACAACAGAGTTTCACACACAACTCTGAAGGAACTATATGTAATAAATGATCCTTATTAATTGCGTCTGTAAATAGATTTGTATTAAGGAAACCCAAGTCGAGGCAAAAATCTTTTTCTCTCGAAAGAGAACAATGCAATTCACAGTTTTCAATTGCTTCTCGTAGAATCTTGCTGTCTTGGTTAAGAATTATATCACTATGACTCCACCAATGGTTGAAGCTATCTTCATAGAAGGGGTAAATGAGATCAACCTCAGTTTTAGTTTTACCAGGACACGCACGCAATAGTTCTTCCTTGATAATGTCATTCAACTGACTTTCAATTGCTTGACCCGAGTACACAGTTAGTAACTTTAAGAAATCTTTGACTTCGGAAGGTGTAGCTTTCACTTCCTCGAGAGAAGGGATGTCACTGTCGACACTAATTGAGAAAATCAATTCCCTTTCTTTTTCCAATCCTGAGTTCATTAGGCCTAAATCGTGAAGTTCGCAAGGGTTGCATTTCGTAAATTGAATGCCTGGACTAGCGGTCGTGAACGTAGCAGGACCGCTGGTAGTTTCCCCACTGAGGTCAGACGGGCTTAGACGTCTAACAGATTGCAGCAAAGTTCTTTCATCGCTCAGGCGACCTCGTATCTCTTTGTGAGTCTGGGCGTTCGTATATATCACAAAACTGCTGTTTTCGATATCCCCTTCAAATAGAAGTGACTTTTTGTTTAACATGCATCTTTTTATTTCTTGGTAAGATTGAAAATACTTTTTTAACAAAAAGTCACTCTTTTTATTAATTGTGAATTTGTTTGATGTTAATACTTCTGACCGCTTGTGTTTCAACTGAATAAAAATTTGCTTCACCTTGTTGGGATCGTCCTTGGTCGAGTAGGTTACTGCAATATCGTCCAGTGCCCCCGCCCCCTCCACGTTGGAAGCGAGACGGAAGTAGGAGATAGTCTCGCAGTTCTTGAGACGCAGGAATATCAAGGCCGCCATCTTGATTTCATAAAGCTCGCCCATCATGTCTGACCGACTCTTCGTCTTCTCGTAAGTCTCTACTGCTGGTGGCGAGGCGGCCACACTAGAACCAGAACACATTATTGCACATTACACGTGCTTATGTAGATTTACTTTATGATTGAATCTGCATCTGTCTGTGTCTGTCTGTCTGTCTGTCTGTCTGTCTGTCTGTCTGTCTGTCTGTCTGTCTGTCTGTCTGTCTGTCTGTCTGTCTGTCTGTCTGTCTGTCTGTCTGTCTGTCTGTCTGTCTGTCTGTCTGTCTGTCTGTCTGTCTGCTGTCTGTCTGTCTGTCTGTCTGCCTGCCTGCCTGACTGTCAGTCTAGTAACTAATCATTGAACCCACCTGGTTTGTGTCAGCTCGTGTGTAGAAATGTCACCGCCAGGACTTCCATCTGTCTTTGTAGCTTCCTAGAAACATAATATGGAATATCAATTTTTTATAATATTTCGTAGGAATCCTGCCCAGGGTGTAATGCACATCCCTCTGCAGATGTCATGTATATTCGAGAACTTCAGAAAAAACTTCAGTTAGGATTGTTGGTCACGACGGGATTTGAACCCAGGACCTTCCGAATCAGAGTCGCGCGCTTAGCGCTAGAGCCAACACTGTTGGTTTCAATAATGATATAAACTAAAGTAAAATTTGAGTCCTGCTGTTAGTCCCTCCAAGTCCCCTCACGTCATGCAACAAGTCATCCCTGTTACGTCCGTCCCTCAGTGCGCGTGTCACGTCTCACGATATAAACCGGACGTACCTCCTATAAACATGTGGTTTTGTGCACTGCCCTTCAACAAACAACAAATAGTCTGCAGAATAGTTTTGGTGACCCTGGTGGTTAGGGTAGGGGGCGATGCTAGCGCCTCATAATGTAGCGTGTTTGTATGACTGAGGTGAATCAATGATTTTTGAAAATTATTACATAACTAGATTTAAATCAAAAAAAAATATATATAAATTTTTAACTTTTCAATAATTATATTTATCCTTATGTATTATTACATAATTTCCTTTTTTCAAGTTAATTTAATATGATGTTTGGATTATTTTTAGCTCTAAGTTGCACATTTAACTTGTGTGATTATCATAGTATCTTAATATATTTCAATATTGTTCTGTAATTCTGTAATGCCATGATGTGTTGTACTTGTAATGATGAAGTGGTTGGATGGAAGAGAAAGCCTAACAGGCCTTTATCCCGCCATCAATTAAGACGACAATCAATCAATCAATGTTAATAAACTCGGCATCTCCGCCCACTAAGTTAAACTTTCAACAAGCGTCGTATTGTAGGTAATGGTAAGCTGCGCTTGTTATGTTCGTTGGGTACTCCAGACTGAGCGTGTTGTTACTTGTTTGTGTAAATTAATAATGACGATTCGAAACGAAAGAAGCATGTGATAATGTGTAATCCTTTTGTATCAAATACGCTCATCCATCAACGCTTCTACGAAGGGGCCTAGCCAGGCGAACACTGCGTGGCTGAAATAATAGATACTCACAAGCTCTCGTCGAACTGTGCTGGTTTCTCCCTTGTCGTCTGGTGGGCCCTTCTTGTCGTCTGGTGGGCCCTTCTTGTCGTCTGGTGGGCCCAGATTGCCGTCTGGTGGCTCCTGCTTGTCGTCTGGTGGGCCCAGCTTGTCGTCTGGTGGGCCCTTCTTGTTGTCTGGTGGGCCTAGCTTGTCACCTTGTGGTCCCAGCTTGTCCCCTAGTGGACCCTTCTTGTCGGATGGTTGGCCCAGCTTGCCGTCTGATGGGCCCTTCTTGTTGTCTGATGGCCCCTCCATCTTGTTATCAGCCTCCATTATCACAAAATGGTCTTTGCTGGTATCACTGCACTGGAATATAAATTTAATACATCATTATCAGAGGCAGGTATTTGGGGCGAGAAAAAAGTAAATTTTCGTTTTTATTTTTCCCAAAAGCGGTGAATTGGTGGTGAAAATAATTCAACATTTAGTTGAAAGCTCTATCTATCTCCCCCCCTAACATTTTTGAAAATTTGGGGCGTGGGACATTGTAAAAGAATTGCAGATTACAATAAAAAGTAGTTATGAGAATTCAGAGACTGGTATTTCTGGTGGAAATTATTTGCATCTATGGTTCTGTTCTTTGTTCTTTACTTACAATTTTGTTATTACTCGTTTTATTTTTTTAATTTATTTTTGATGCATTCTAATCCTTTTGATTTTTTTAAACATGTATTAAATAAATAAATAAAATCGTATTTAGTGTCTACCCACTCAGTCATATAACTGATTTTCAGCGGGGGACATTAAACTAAAGCGACCAAGTCAACCCTGTAGGCTCCGACGCAATCAACGAGTGAGCGATAACCAACCAAAGATCGATATTATTTAATAGGAAATATAGTAATCAGTGGTGTGGACAATGCGAACACCCGCGGATCAACGCCAGAATCAACAAGGCAGATACAGAACAACTTTGAATTTATTATGTGCCTCGTTGCTAGAACGGATGTACTTAAGTCCAAATCAGAAGTTAAAAAACTTCTGCCTAGAGCGGGAATCGAACCCTGGACCTTCTTCACTGGAATCAGAGACCCTAACCACAAGACCAACGAGTCATACATTTCATTTCCCACTTTTAAAATACATTTCAAACATGTTTTCCTAGATATTGTCTTCATGGATATTACTGTTGTAACTTGTAATTGTGTGTCTCTTAGCGGTTAATTGCATTTTATTGTTATTTTAGCTCGTGTGTTACATGTTAGGTGTCGGGTTCGAGTCCCAGCAACCAACATTCTTGACTGAAACTTTTTGCGGTTTTTTCAGTAGTAGTTAAAATACCTAAAAATCTGACATAACAATAAAATAACTAGATGGCGAAATCTTACGCACGCCAAGCTTATGTAGGTATATTTATACATTTGCGCATTCTTAATACATAATTCACTCTCATGTCTCTTCAAGTTCCATTAAAAATCTATTGTTAAATCGGATAATTTTTATAATGTAGCTTTGATTGCTATGGTATTACCAATTAATAATACAAGTATGGAAATGAACTAACACTCTCCCAACCCTTGGTTTTCATTCACATTGTAGACGATTATTAACTGTGTAAAAACCTTGATTTAAATTCCAAACTTTTTCCTTTAAAAGTACGTGTAATAGCTGTAATGTTTAATTTACAACAAAATATAATTAAAAGGTGACGTTTTAGCCCCATCCGTTCGGTTAGAATCGTCGCAATTGAAAGTAAAAAATTATATATAGGAGGTAGAGTTACTAATGTCTAGGAAGTGATTTCGAGTGTGTTTCGTTCGACAGGTCGACAAAAACAAAATGGAATAACAAAGTACAAAACACTAAAAATCTTAGAAAAAGTTAGTAATTTGAAACAATTGTTTAAAATAACTTAATTTTGACCAATTTAATTCGACACTGAAACTACTGAAATTGTTTTATGCAATCAATTTTTTGAGGGCACGTATATAGGCATTTTTTAAGAACATTCTTCAGAATGTTTCTGAGCGAAAAAAAAAACCATGACTGGTGGGCTAATCAGCACACAATAGTGATTAAATTTGAGAATATTTGATAAAATCCCTAGTATGGTAAGATTTACATTATGGTGATATTTTTTTAGGGAAGGCTCCTTCACTCCAAATATGGTCACGGGTGTACGTAAATAAATATTTTCAATTCTATTAGGCCCAAAATTGTCCTCTCTTGTGGCGGTGCTGCTGCTGCATGAAGCTAGTACCCCACAGTTATTTTTCAATATATCCAAAGTATTGACGCACTACTTGTGAGTTGTGTGACTATAGTGACATTCGGGCCTTCAAAGTCCAACTCGCTACCTTCCCGTGGTTTGGCCTGTGAGTAGTAGTATATTCCCCAAAACTAAGGGCGAGCTCTGGCCGGTTGGGGTGCGTGTTGCAAAGAGAGCTCTCGCGCAAATTTTTATCACAACTTTCTTCATTCACACAGCCTTACACATAGTATTTTCTTCTTTCACTTTTTTCGTCTCCATACTTGCCGGCCCTCTCTGCAACGAGCACTCCTCCGTTCCCACCCAGTTTAACCCATCCTATCCAACATCCTCACTCCTTCCCGTTAACCCCCCGCGTCGTCCCTTACGTTCCTCCCATTGGAAAGAAGAAAACATGGTGGTAATCCACAATATGGAAAAAGAAAATTTGGAAGATTCCAATACAATTGACATGGGCACTGATAACTCTACTGTTGAGTGCCCTAAAACAACATTAACTAACTAACTAACTATAGTGACATTCGAAAACACTAATTATTGATCACTAAAATTGTGTGATTTTTTTAATTAGTGCTCTTTTGTGGGGGGGGGGGGGGGGCACATACCTGTTCAGCGGCCGATCTCACTATCTCGGAGCCTTGGTAGTTGGTCTTTACATGATCACAGTCACACTCGCAGACCTCACAGACACTCGAAGACTAGTGCGCTTTTAATACTTATACACTCTATGCTAGAACAGCTGCTTATCGCCGATCCTACTGGCTCGGTCCCTACTGTCACTCTCACACCTCGAACACTTGTGCGCCAAGCCACTTGCTGTAGTCGCGTGCTAGTTACGGCCTGCCTCGAGGCTAGCGGCATGACGACGTCAGGACTGGGTTTAGCCAAGGCCGTCTCCATATCCTTGCTCTCGGTCTAGGACCGTACGGGACCGCAGAGATAACAGCTGATTATCGTCTCGGGTTAGAGGTTCACAGAGTTTCCCTTTATTGGGCAGTGGGATAATTATTTCCCATCACTTTTCAAAATCTACACAATGAAATCTGTCACTTTTTCATACTTTAAACCCGAGTAAAAAGTTGCATTGTTTTGGTAGAAGTTTTCCATAGTTATTCTAATGATTTCTTTTCGTTTTTCTTTTTTAATGTTTTTCTTTTTTTTCTTTTTTTTCTTTCCTTTTTTCCTTTCTTTTATTTTCTTTTCATTCTCCACCCTTTTTTATATTTGATTCATTCATTAAATGCATATAATATCATTTTTATTTGTTACCAAAATTGTTGTGTTTAATGCATTGTTGTTGTAATGCTACTATTTTAAATATTTACGAAAATTTAATGAATTGTTGTTTCTGCATCTATGTAATAAGATTTATTTAGTTGTCCTCATTTGTAAATCAGTTTTTATAACTGAATAGGATAGATGTTAAATAAAT
Source organism: Sweltsa coloradensis (assembly GCA_024449915.1). Lineage (NCBI taxonomy): Eukaryota > Metazoa > Arthropoda > Insecta > Plecoptera > Chloroperlidae > Sweltsa > Sweltsa coloradensis. The sequence goes on from JAMZAV010001026.1 coordinate 617,904, forward strand.
AATAAATGAATAAAAATAAATAAATAAATTAGAAGGATTTTTGGAATGGTTAAAACACCAATTGTGTATAAAACACTCAAAAACACACATTTCCGGGATGTCCCGGATATGTTGTTTGTCTGTAGTAAATTCAACCCCACAAATACAAAAATCCGAAGAAAAAAAAAACGGCATCCAAGCTCTCCTTCCAAAGTCTTCGGCTGTGAATGCTGTGAGATATAGAAGTTGAGCCAAGCATTTCATTCTTTCTCCCTAGTTTCGCATTGAAAAGAAGTAAGATCATTTCGCCTGTTGACGAGCGCCAAGCCAACCAACCATTTTCGTGGTAAAAAAAAGTAAAAATTTTAAACTCAAAATCATAAAAAAAAATTAATTGGTCATTATATTTGGTACGAGAACTCTAAAAAGTCAATGGCCAATAATCTTTTTATGATTTTTTTTTGATTTTGAGTTTAAAATTTTTACTTTTTTACCACGAAAACGGTTGGCTTGGCGCTCGTCAACAGCCGAAATGATCTTACTTCTTTTCAATGCGAAACTAGGGAGAAAGAATGAAATGCTTGGCTCAACTTCTATATCTCACAGCAATCACAATGTTGTGGTGACAAAAAGATTTTTTATATTTAAATGCTTGTTAAAAGCATATTATGAAGTTGCTATCATCATCGTCATCATCATCGTCGATGCTGTCATCAGTCCCTTCCTCCGAATCATCTTCAGCTTCCCCAGAAGCTATTATATTTTGTTTGTCTATTATAATTTAAACTAGGAAAACGCTTAAGTCCCGCCGCGTTGTTGGATGAGCGTAATTGGTGCATTGAGCTGCCATGTGTTACGCGGATTTTCTGTTGTTCTGTGCAAAAATCATTACTTAGTCGAAGATTTTTTTTTTAATTAAATTAAATTAAATAAAAATTAATTTAATTTTTTTAATTCATCGTAATTTAAAAAAAAAAAAAAAATCGTAAAATTGCAATTTTCATAAGAAATAATTATTCGATTGCGCTCAAATTTAACACGAGTACATTAAATCATGAAATTAAGGTTCTGTGAAAAAATCATTACAATAGGAAAGCATGTAGGTGTTATAAGTCAAAGAATTGTTTTAAAAAAGAAAAAAAAAACGTAAAATTTCGATTTTCATGAGAATAAATTTTTCGATTACGCTCAAATTTCACACGAATATCTTAATTCATAAAATTAAGGTTCTGTGAAAAAATCATTACAATCGGATAAAGCATGTAGGTGTTAGAGGTCGAAGAAATTTTTTTAAATCGAAAAAAATCGTAAAATTTGGTTTTTTTATAAGAAAAAATTTCCCGATTGCGCTCAAAAACGTGGCAGTTCTAAGTTCAGAGATTTCGAAGACCTCCATAAAATTTCATCGCAATCGGAGTATCGGTTTAGCCGGAATCGTGTTAACAGACACACAAAAATACAAAAAAAAGAAAGAAAAAAAACATTCCGGATTTTTTTCTCCAGTGTAGTGAAATGGAATCTTCGCTTCGCTCGCTACGCTCGCTTCGATTACGCTCAAATTTCACACGAATATCTTAATTCATAAAATTAAGGTTCTGTGAAAAAATCATTACAATCGGATAAAGCATGTAGGTGTTAGAGGTCGAAGAAATTTTTTTTAAATCGAAAAAAATCGTAAAATTGCGTTTTTTATAAGAAAAAATTTCCCGATTGCGCTCAAAAACGTGGCAGTTCTAAGTTCAGAGATTTCGAAGACCTCCATAAAATTTCATCGCAATCGGAGTATCGGTTTAGCCGGAATCGTGTTAACAGACACACAAAAATACAAAAAAAAGAAAGAAAAAAAAACATTCCGGATTTTTTTCTCCAGTGTAGTGAAATGGAATCTTCGCTTCGCTCGCTACGCTCATCCAAAAAAATTCAATAAATAATAATTAGAATAAAATATTACCCAATTCAAACATTTTTAATTGATAAAAATAAAAATAATTTAAGTTGCAATTGTTCGGTCGATTGCCCGGTCATTTCGATTTCGATTTAAGTCCATCAGGTCGTGTCTTAGGAGTTTGTAAACGGTGACTTTGGAGCCGTCCTAGCAACGAAGCACATAATAAATTCAGAGTTGTTCTGAATCGGCCTTGTTGATTCTGGCGTTGATCCGCGGGTGTTCGCACTGTCCATACCACTGATTGCTATATTTCCTATTAAAAATATCGATCTTTGGTTGGTTATCGCTCACTCGTCGATTGCGTCGGGGCCTACAGGGTAGGCTTAGTCGCCTTGATTTACTGTCCCCCACTGAAAATCAGTTATATAACTGAGTGGGTAGACTTTAAATACAATTTATTTATTTATTATTTATTTTATTTATAAATTGACATTGTGCGTTGTGTTGTGTGATTGTGTGTTTCTACACTTCTAACTTTCTACTTCTTTTATGTCAACTTTCTGACTTAAGGTCTATGTCCAATTCTTGGTCCGAATTAGAAAATGGACCTAGCAATCGAAGTGTACACTCGTTTTGGTCCAGTTTAGGCCCGGTTCAAAATGGCTGACAATGAGCGAAACATCATAGCTGTAATGTCCATTTAAATTCCATAAAAAGTCCCCCACTGAAAATCAGTTATATAACTGAGTGGGTAGACTCTAAATACAATTTAAAATTTATTTATTTTTGTTAATGCTTGTTCTGGTCACAGATCGAAGGTGTGATGGAAGCCATAGCCCAACTGTCCACAATCCTCTTATGCTTCTCAGAGTCCCATCACCTATCTCTATCTCTCTCTCTCTTGTGTGTTCCAGCTAGCCATGACGCGGACGCAGTGAGAGCGAGCGAGAGAGGAGACGACGGAGCTGAATAATGGGCAAGGGAGACAAGAAGCCTGGCCCGCCTCGCACTGAAGGTGAGTGACTGATTAGCCCTCCCTTAGTAATTAGTCACCAGGTCAGAATTAATTAGCCAATCAATAACCAGGATCGTCCGGTGATGCGAATAAAATCCGCTCGCAGCGCCACCGCCGCGTTAATTTTCCGCAATCATATTCTATAGGAGGCAGTGGTCGTATTGAATTTCTCGGATCGACGATTATTAGAAGGCTGTGGTTTCGAACGAACGTTCGGAAATTGAATCGGTTGTTTGTCGGTTTACCAAGGAATGTGTTTATGCGAACATGGCTAGAATCGTGCTTGATTTGAGAATATTTGTAAAATACGAACTGTTGAAGCATTCACTAAGTATTCTGTTAGATGGTGTGTAAATCGTTGACCAGCAAGTAGCCTTGTGCTACCAAAGACCCATGGCCACGGTGCTACAATATCGACGGCTTCATGAACGTGACTTTTTGGTCGTTTAATGGGCGCCTAGTGAATGAGCTAAGAGCCAGAGGTTAGGCTCTTGGTACGCTGATGTGATAGGCTGTTTGATGAGATCTGATTGGCTATAATTCTTCAGCTGACAGTAATGCTCCACAGCATGGTGGTATATATCTTTAGGTGATTTCACTTGCGTATCCAGCAATGCTATTTTTGTAGTCGTTTAATGCACGCAGTTCAGATGGATGCCGCCAGGATCGCGACGTGACAGGTGGTAAACATTTCGTATAGATGGCGGTGTGCATACACTTTATTGAAGGCCGTGCATTCAGATCGGTAGGCGGAACGTTCGAATTTTCGAATTCGAGCCGTCCATAGATATCTATGGAGCCGTCTGATTGGTCTTCAAGGCCGCCATCTTGTAAGTTCTACGTCACGTGACTACCTCCGGACACGTCGCGCATTCTGTCGGCGACCGTCTGCACCGCGTGCATTAAGCGACCACAGAATTCTGGCAGTGAAATCACCTAAAGATAATATACCACCATGCTCCACAGTATTGCTCCACAGCCTACCAAGGTCTGCTTGTTTTGATAAGCACCGCCATTTATACGAAAAGATTACCCAAAGACCTCAGATCAAAACCTGTGTAAGGTCTTTGAGTGGACCATTAGATATAAACTGGATCATGATAAAAGCGGCGGTATGGCCACTAGACCGAGACGCCGGCGTCTGTATCATCGCAATAACTAGGAAAACGCTTAAGTCCCGCCGCGTTGTTGGATGAGCGTAATTGGTGAATTGAGCTGCCATGTGTTTTGCGGATTTTCTGTTGTTCTGTGAAAAAATCAGAACTTTGTTGAAATTTTTTTAAAATTAAATCAAATTAAATAAAAAATTAACTTTTTTTTAAATTAATCGTAATCGAAGAATTTTTTAAAAATCGAAAAAAAAACGTAAAATTGCGATTTTCATGAGAAATAATTTTTCAATTGCGCTCAAAAACGTGGCAGTTCTTAGTTCAGAGATTTCAAAGGCCTCCATAAAATTTCATCGCAATCGGAGCATCGGTTTAGCCGGAATCGTGTAAACAGACAGACAAAAATACAGAAAGAAAGAGAAAAAAAAAAAAAAACATTCCGGATTTTTTTCTCCAGTGTAGTGAAATGGAATCTTCGCTTCGCTCATCCAATAAAGGTGGTTTTATACGTATAGATCGGTTTCGGTGGTCGGCCCGCATTAAAACATACGACTCCCTGCCTATCGTTTATGAGATGATGTCAGCGTCGGCAGGCCGTTGCCGACTCTCGGCAAGAGATGGCCAATATTCATTCTTTTCATCACTCGGTAGGATTCAACCAATGAGGAGCGGTCACGTGACACGAAAGGTTTGGCGCGCTTTTGTGCGTGCTTGCTTTTGAGGTTTCATTACTTTCAACCGACGTTTCCTATTGGTCGGTTACCGATTAGGCCTACGCCCACATCAGTTAGTACTTAAACCTTCTCCCTGCCGATTACCGATACTCATTGTTTTTACTGACTGCCGACAACCGACTACCTTATTTACATATAAACCCACCTTAACATTGCGCCTTGCACGCGTGAAGTCATCAAGATAATATGTAGTCGATTGTGCACTACAGGGTCTCTTTGAATTGACTTTTGTCTAAGGTCATACGACGTCCACTTTATTCCATAAACCAATTTCGAAACTTCCTCGCCCCACACCAAAAAGCTGAGTCTGGTCGCAATCTTGTAGTGTTCCAATAACTCCACCGCCCCCTCGTCACTGCGCTGCTAACAAGGCGGCGGTGAGTTCCATGCAGCGAGCCCCGCCTCCCTGGGGAATCCCTTACTTGACCAACTAGCCCCGTCACAGCCTGCTAGAGCTGAACTTTACGCGGTGCACGATGACGTTAGGACGGTATCTAGGGGGCTGTGGATTCTAATCGAGTTTCGTGAAGATGGACGTGGAAATGGCAACAGTGTAGAGAGCCGTCTTGTGAAGTTTGCTAAGTACACGATGATGGTAGCTTGACAACCCTGGAAAAGAGTCACTTTAAAGAATAGCCGATTTGAACAGTATCTTGATACATCCATAAAATCATTCAATTATTTGTTTACAGTCGGCGTCATCAACATAATTGCTTCAGTCTTTAACGCAGCCAGTACTCCGTTTTTCTAAGCTTGAAATAAAAATAAATTATCTAATACTTTTTTAATATATGCTGATATTACTCATTCCCTTTTAGTGTAAGTGTACCCTCTAAAATATGTTTAACATAAAATAATAGTTGTGCACTAGTTACTAATACATTATTAATTACCGATACATAATAACACATATTGATTCACCATATTCATCCATCTCTTCAATACATCTGCTTATATATTATTTATAAGTAACTTATGAATGATTATGATATTTACACATGTTTAATAGTTTAAAATCGGATGTTTTCATATACGCAACTATTCCAATGGGTGATAAGAAAACTATTCGTACTTAGATTGGCATAGAGGGTAACTGAAAGCAACAAAAACGATTGGATTTAGGTGAAAATATTGAACTGATTGAAATGCAGGCCGTGTATATGAACCGTAATTGAAAGGTCTTGGTTAAATCAGAAGAAAATGTAAAAGAATGTAAATGAGAACGATTTTATAGAGAACTTTAAACGAAGAACGCAAACTGAATCTAAAGAAGGTTGAAAGTTTCGCAGAGAAGAATATCTTCATGGTTCTGTTGTGTCACAGCGGGATATACGTCGTCAGTCAATCAATCAATCAATCAATCAATCAATCATTCAATCAATCAATCAATCAACTGTCTTGGATTGAGCCGAGCCGAGTTTAGAATCGAGTTTAAGAAGTGTTCAGAGAGAAAATACTGCTGTGAAGAACACAATGGTCAAGCCAAGATAGACAGGAAAGGCTCAATGTTGTGAAGTCAATGAAATAAAGTTCTGAACCAATGAAAGAATACAAAACATCTCTACTGAACACAACGACGATATTGATAAGTTATCTTTGAATAACAATTTTTTTTAATTGCACGCGGGCTAGTCTTTAAAAGTTGGCATACTTACAATATTAAGTGGGAACGGTCTGTCTGATAGAATTTGGTCTAGAGCATGGCTCTGGTGAACGCGCACAAGGAAAGAAAGATGCAATACCATATCGCAAATAACAGGTAGTAAGTAGGGGAGCATTTAATTCTCTGAAACTAGAGGCGAGCTCTTGCAGTCGTCGTAGGGAAACCCGTCCCCTCCCTGACGACGACGACAATGACAGTTAAAACGACGACTTTGACGATGACAATCACGTACATGTGCCCGTGGCATGGGTCTTTCCTCCCCATATCCTCTACCAGTGACGTATTTGACGCGCCCTAAAACAAAATCAAATTTAATCACAACATTCAAAATGTGATACATGGCGTAAACAATTCCGTCTTTCAGCCCTAAATATCTAACAATACCACTACACAAAAAGCTGGCTTTTTTAATAAATCCCGCGCAGACAATTTACATATTTGTTAACTTGCAGTCATATTATATTATTTTCTTTACAAGTCTTAAAGAACAGTTTTGTACATTCTTTGTACAGCTCGCGTTCCACCCTCTGGGGCGGACTACTTGAGCCAAACTGCCACCTAAGATTATAAGAACAAAGACCTAGGTGACAAAGCCCCCCCCCCCCTCAGGTAACCCCACTTCATTCTAAAACGACCAACTCGAGCGACCCTTTAATTAAAACCGGTTTCCTCGGATATTACATTTTAAAAGTAAATAATTCACAATGTCACCCTCACCCACCGCCTTGGAATATTTCGGTTGAAAAGTAAATATTCAGATTGCACCGCCTTCTTGATTAAACTTCTCAAAGAATCTTCCCATCTGTGCTCGGAGTTCATCCGAGTCGTTGAACTTTGCCTGAGGTGAGTTCCGTTCCGTTTTGTGAGAAATTAAAACAATCAATGCCGGTTGGTGTTGGGGAAACTAGGTTGCGGGAAGTTTCGGGACATGATTGTGAGGGTAGGGGATGTTTCGTATTGGAATACAATACTAAGGGTCAGCGTCGCTTGTGTGTGCTTGGTTGACATGGACTCAGTCCAACCAAGGAGGTATGAATAATGTAAGGAGACAGCATGTCGCCGTCAAAACCATAGCCACTTTGAACGACAATGGTGGTGCGCGAAAGCCTCGAACCCAAAGCAAGGTCGTCGTTATTATTAAAGCTCATTGTCAAAGCTATGAACATTCCAAAACAAACAAAAAGGCAGCACATCAACAAAAATTAAATTTCAATCTTTATTATTCATTCTCATATTGATACAAGAGTTTTATCAATGTTTCAAGTATAATATCAGCTGTTTCAGTGCCGTCGATGGTAGTCGCCATATTGGTCAGCACCAACGAGAAGAAGTAAATACTGCGAAAAACTCTATGTTTTAGTAGCCGCCATATTGGTCAGCACCAACGAGAAGCAGCAAATACTGCGAAAAACTCGATCAGAGACGTTCAAAACGGCCACGTTCATTTGTACAGCCACAGATAGCGCATGCTGTCTCCTTACATTATTCATACCTCCTTGAGTCCAACGAAACAATCAGAATTAAGCTTGGATTAACGCAGAGAAGTTGGAAACAAAATCAACAATCCAGGGGAAAATAATTAGTCTAGTGTGTTCCCTTGCCATTTCGATCATTTAAATATTTAAATGAGTAGATAAATCAGTTGACAGTGTTCGAAATAAGGTACGATCGGGTTTTGTAGACTTTCAGAAAACTGGTTTGGATTCAGTTTGTTACTAGGAAGCTTCGCAAACGCTTTTTCAGGCGAGTTGTTGGATGAGCGTAATTGGTGCATTGAGCTGCCATGTGTTATGCAGATGGTATTTAAATTGGTTTCGTTTTCCCATTGCTATGGCCTACACGCTTGGCAATATTGTTTTTACGACGACGACATGAGGATCAGGGGCGCACATTACACTACACACCACATTACAATCGAATAAAGCATGAAGGTGTTATTAGTCGAAGAATTTTTTTACGTTAAAAGCGTAAAATTGCGATTTTCATGAGAAATAATTTTTAGGTTGCGCTCAAAAACGTGGCAGTTCTAAGTTTAGAGATTTCGAAGGCCTACAGAAAATTTAATCGCAATTGGAGTATAGGTTTAGCCGGAATCGTATTATCAAACACAAAAATAGCCTACAAACAGAAAGAAAAAGAAAAACGTTCCGGATTTTTTTCTCCAGTGTAGTAGAATGGAATCTTCCCTTCGCTCGCTACGCTCATCAAATATCTCATTATTGGTTCAGGTTTGGGTTTATTTATTTATATGTATTTTATATATTTATTTAACGTCTTTCCCATTAGTTATAAAAAAAAATGATTTACAAAGGACAACAACTTTATCAAACTTTCAAAATAACATAAATGCAGACACAAAAATGAACTTGAGTAAAGTAAATTTGAAATTGTAATATTACATCAACAATGTATGATATAAAACACAAAAATTTTGACAGCAAATTCAAATAGGATATTAAGTGAAATTAATTAATGACCCAAATAAAAATAGGAAAAAGAAAACATGAAAGGGGGAAAAAGAAAGAAAAGGGTTCGGGATCGGGATCCCAGCAAACAGAACAGTGCGGGCAACTTGCGGGGCCCATACGGGCAATGTGGGCAGTGCGGGCTATTTGCGGATTACGGGCATCTTGGTAATTGCCCTCATGTTGCCGTTAGGGCGGTTTATGGGCACGTTGAAATTTGCTCGTAAAATTTAAATCCATCTTACCCGTATCTTGCCCTAAGGGCGAGATACAGGCAAGATGCGGGCATCATGGTTGCGGGCGGGGATTACGGGCAAGTCTCCATCTCGCCCTAAGGGCAAGATGAAGCAAGATGCGGGCATCATGGTTGCGGGTGGATTACGGGCAAGTCTCCATCTCGCCCTAATGGCAAGATGAAGAAAGATGCGGGCATCATGTTTGAGGATGGAATCTGCTCCAAGAACACTGCAAAGTGGACTCAAAAGAATTGTAGTTAGATGAATTTACACTGGTTTTACAACTGTTTGTTTGTTTGTCCGGTCCCTTACGGCCCTACGACCAAATAGTTTGAGCTAAAATTTTAAACAGACATCCGTGACCAGGTAACTGAGAACTGCTAACAAAATGAGAAAAATCCGTTACCATTTAACCTACAAGAAATTAATGATAAATTAAAAAATATAATGGAAATTTGTAGTTTTTTATTTAATTTAACGACAAGGGTTTTGTTTTTGAAGAAGTCATTGTTATCGAATGATTTTTGTCAGGCCGTGATTGTATTCAGTGACCAAAATGTATCGAATCTTGCACGCTCAAGGTTCCCCTAAATTTCGCTGAGAGATTGAGTAAACCTTGCAATCTTTGGTCGTATTTCATACTGCCCATGTTTTCGTAGTATAGTATGCATTCAAAACATGTTTTATAATTTTTAAATACGATCCAGAAATTAGAAAATCTTTCCCGACGGAGGGTTTGAACCTAGGTCTTCTACATTTCGGGTATAAAGGGCACCTTCGCCAACTAGACTAGGAAAACGCCAAAGTCGTTGTTAGACGAGTGAGCGGAATCATGTGTTGATGAGTATCCGGGACATTTGCATTTAAGTTTGATAATAATTATAAAGCTATAATTAATAGGGTTTTGAGGGTCAACTGTTAGGCCATACTGCACCACTCTATAGCCTATGATAGGCATGGAGAGGCCCTAGGTAGGGGAAGAAAGGGAATGTTACCGGTACTCAACACATGGCTCACTCACTCGTCTAACAACGAGTTAGTCATTTTCCTAATAGTTAATAATATTGTAATAATTGTATTAATATGAGCAGATTGTAAGCTTATTCACACAAGGTATAGTTATATACTGATTTAAGTCTATTATGAAGGATTTATGACACTTCCATTATATTACACAATATTATGTATTAGCACTACATTATGTACAATTACATTCATATTATAATTATTTCTTAGCAAATCCTCACGCATTCTCTCCGAAATTGTATACACTTTTTTTTAAGTTTCACATTAAGAAGTCTCACCTACTATACAGAATTAATTTTGGTCAGTGCTTGTTTGGATTGTACAATCCAATAAGCCTATTTTTGTTCTTGTTAAATGTTCATGTAGATTTTTAAGTCTATTTAAAAAAAAACATTTTATCTGCTGAATGTCATGTCTTCACTTATTACCAATATAATACCAATATAATTATAATTACCAATAATATTTACCAATATAATATTACCAATTATAATATTACCAATATAATACCAATATAATCAAGGTTATTCTCTACATTACGATTAGTATTTGAGTATGTTTCATTTCAGTTTATTTGTTGAAGCCTATTAATGAAACAAATAATGAAAGTATCTAAGTTTAAATATTAATTTTTAGTTAAAAAATCATGAACCATAAGTTAAAGAAACAAAATAAAACAAAACACAAAACAAATTATACCGAAAACGCAAGTAGCGTCTGCAGTGCTACGTTCCGCAATACACGCACATGGGCTAAAGACGCTCATAAGCCAGCTAACGCGCCCAGCTATCTCACAGGTGCAGTGTCCGAATGGTGAAACGCGTCCGGAAGTGGAGGGAGGTGTCTCGTGTTCGAGTCCGGGTCTTGGCGATAAAATTATACTACTGATGTTCTGTCTATATAATTGTACTTGTTCTCTCCTTATCGATCTCTAATATGAAATTAGTTAAACCCCTTAAAAGTGATTATTTTTTAATTTTGTTATTCTTATTTTCGTTCGTGGGTTACTTGCGTGTATACTAGATGGCGTAGCGTACGTGGACTTGCATGTACGGGCAGGATGAGCCACAATGCGGGCTTGCCAGTATGGGCAGGATGAGCTACAATGCGGGCTTGCCAGTATGGGCAGCATGAGCTACAATGCGGGCTTGCCCGTTACGGGCAGGATGCGGGCGGGGGTAACATATTTTTAAGGCGCCCTCATGGCATGCCCGTACGGGGCCCGTACGGGCAACTTGCGGGCAGGGATTGTGGGCATTATGCGGGCAAGATGATTTCTGTTTGCTGGGATGGTATCCCTGCTAATAAAGCACTTTAGAAACTATACAGACGCGTGTGCGTGTGCGTGTGCGTGTGCGTGTGCGTGTGCGTGTGCCAACCACAGACTCCTCATTAGCATTCAAAAGACAAGAACCTAGCTATTCGCTTCTCTTTATAGGCCTACTTCACCCACGGACTTAGCTGATAACTCGACTGGATTCTAATTAGTGCGGAGAAATGTGACGTCATATTCCACTGCCTTCCTGAGTGCTCTTCACGAAACCAGAGCCTTCTCGATCAACAGGAATCTCAACTCGACAAGAGATTGTATTCGAATGTTTCGACTGACTAATTTGCTTTCGATAATTTGATTGATGTCTCTATGAATTCATCCCTAGGCTTTCATCTCGTACAAACGTTACTTACGGGAAGTGGATTTAGTATTCAAGCAATTACGCGCAATGTTATTAACTTGCAGATTACCTCGTTCAATAAACATTCATTATAGCTACAAAGATAAATGAGACTCTAAAACAACTCTAAAAGCTTATGGAATATTAAACGGAATTTCTCAAAATGTACAACGGTGCGTCGCGCTATAGGGATTAGGATCAAAGCTGTGTTCGTTTGCTAAAGAGGGGATAGAGCAATGCCAAGCTGGTTCGCCCGGATTCTCCGCCAGGATCGCATGATCGGGGTTAGGTCACAGGACTCTTTACATTGAGATTCCAGTGGAACTTACACACATGGCGGTGACCAAACGTCGATCGTTCTGCACTCTGGTGGGAGATTAGTTTGACCATTGCCCTATTGTTGCAATTCAACTTTTTGGTATTCCTCAATTCAAACATCGATTTCGGAACAGGTCTAGATTTCGCATACCGGTACTTCGCAAGGTTTTTTGTATGAGTTTTAATTTTTCACGTTAGGCTACATTATATTCTATAAACAATTTATTTATTTTGTTTGGATATCATTCTAAGACAAACGTTACTATCAAGGTATAGGCATGTAAGAATATCGAAGCATTATTTCATCGGTTCAAGCGACGCATTCGCATTTTGACATGATTTTAGGATTTCAGATTACGGGAGTCGAATCGGCGACCAATTGCTAACCAGATAGTTGCGTTCTCTTAGTTGCTCTTGATGAACTTAAACAAAGTAACTTTAAATACAAAATGTTATAAAATCATAGAACATCATCACTTATATTTTTCCTGGGTTTGAGTCCCGGTCAAACTGTTTAAATTTCTGAATTGTGTTCGAAGTTTTTTAAAGTAACTAAGTACGTATTAAGTTGTATCCATTACAATTTGCCATAAAAACTGCGACATTCTTCAATTTACAACCACTCTGTAAGTTTGTATAATGCCGCGCTAGAGTTTAATCCCCCCACTTGGAAACTCGAGAGAAAATGTTACGACCTAAGTTTAAAAGTATGTAAAGTGCGACCTAAACAGGCGACTTCGGTAAGAGTAGTAAAATAACTGAACAGCCCACTAGATACATGGGATAAATTTACGATGTCGTTACAGAGAATAAGAAGTCTAGTCCGGGAACTATAAAGAGAAAAGTTATTCTCAGTATATTATCGACATAAAAATGTAATTACATAGATTTGCCACTGATATTCTCCCGACGTCTATGAGATGGCGACTGCAGGATATTGAATTAAAGTTTTAGTTCACATTTTCCACTTTTCGAGCCGAGTCCTATTTTTTGGCATAGCTTTTTATTGTTTGTTCTTTATCTGCATCATTATAATTTTCTTCTTCTTCTTCTTCTTCTTCTCCTCCTTCTTCTTCTTCTTCTTCTTCTTCTTCTTCTTCTTCTTCTTCTTCTTCTTCTTCTTCTTCTTCTTCTTCTTCTTCTCTTCTTCTTCTTCTTCTTCTTCTTCTTCTTCTTCTTCTTCTTCTTCTTCTTCTTCTTAACTCTAGTTCCACGTGTAAAAGCCACAGAACGCCCCCCCTCGCAAATAGCCACGTGTCCTTTGTATTCAGCCATGTATTTGTTGGGGTTGTCTAAATTGTCTCTTTTAATAAACTAGGAAAACGCTTAAGTCCCGCCGCGTTGCTGGATGAGCGTATATGGTGCATTAAGATGCCATGTGTTACGCGGATTTTCTGTTGTTCTGTGAAAAAATCATTACTTAGTCGAAGATTTTTTTTAATTAAATTAAATAAAATAAAAAATTAACTTAATTTTTATAATAAAATTAAATAAAATAAAAAATTAACTTAATTGTTTTAATTAATCGTAATTTTTTTAAAAGAAAAAAATCGTAAAATTGCAATTTGCATAAGAAATAATTATTCGATTGCGCTCAAATTTAACACGAATATATTAATTCATAATATTAAGGTTCTGTGAAAAAATCATTACAATAGGATAAAGCATGTAGGTGTTATAAGTCGAAGAAATTTTTTAAAAATCGAAAAAAAATCGTAAAATTGCGTTTTTTATGAGAAAAAATTTCCCGATTGCGCTCAAAAACGTGGCAGTTCTAAGTTCAGAGATTTCGAAGGTCTCCATAAAATTTCATTGCAATCGGAGTATCGGTTTAGCCGGAATCGTGTTAACAAACACACAAAAATACAGAAAGAAAAAAAAAACATTCCGGATTTTTTTCTCCAGTGTAGTGAAATGGAATCTTCGCTTCGCTCGCTACGCTCATCCAAATACACCCAAATATGAGGGGAAACAAGTCATTGAACCACGCCCAAGGCATGTTTTTGTTTATACCTCTAAACGGGTACCCAAAGTGATACGAATCTTTTTTAGACTTAGTTTCAAATGACGTGCGTTACATTCCTTGTGATTAGTGCGAATAACAACTGTGGTGTGAATTACACTTTTGTTCGATGGTTAGTGCGAATAACACAACTGAGTGAATAACACTTCTGTTCGATGATTAGTGCGAATAACAAAACTGTGTGAATAACACTTCTGTTCGATGATTAGTGCGAATAACACAACTGTGTGAATAACACTTCTGTTCTTCAAACCAGAATGATAATTGACACCACACACACGCGTATACTCATCGCCCGCCTGTGATTGGCCGCGTAACTGAATCCCACCGCCTGCTCATAAATTAACTGACGACACCGTTTTAATTATCTTCCGTAGAGAGAGAACGGAGGCTTAGAAGGCCGCGGGGCTCGGAGTACTCGAAGGCGGTGCGATTGTCTTTTGTTTTCGTTTCGGATTACGCGCGCGCTTTCTTAATTAGTGATGGAGGAGTGTGCATTCGCTGCGCAAGCAGAGACAGAAAGCACGAGTGAAATATCTTCTAAACCATGTTGAGTTTTCATTATTTTGTAGAGCTTTTTAAAGAAGAGTTTTGAAAAATTGTCAGAGGCATGCTAGGCCCAGTTCACACAGTCGTCGTAAGGAATTGGAATTATTATTTGATTTGATTTTAATAAAATTCAGACTGAGTAAAATAGCTAAATCCTTAGAGTGTGTGTTTAAATGTGAATGACTGAATATTTCTGTGGGTAGTATGTGTTTTAATTGTTTAGAAATTTTGTATGAATGAATTTTAATGAATTTTAATTAAAATTAAAATTTTATATGGATTGAAGTCTTGGCTGTGGATTGTGTGTTATGCTTGCGTTGTAATCCTCTTGGGAGTGATAAAGCGTCCTCTTTAATTACACAAACACCATTTCAGTATCGTATATTTCTAGATTACCGCCCAATTATTTTTATCAGTCTCCTCTAGCCTCTGACGCAGTCGTGTATCTAAAAACAACTAAGCTTAATAATAACCTATCGGTGTTGGCTGCAGCGAAAAGCACGATACCATGATGACAATACAATAGTTTTGTTTCCATAGAATAAAGGGGTATTCACCCACTAAACTCAAAAAATATATTTCATTCAGGCTAGCTTGTAATGAATTTAGAAACTAACAGAAACATTATTGGGTGCACCGTGACCCGAATAAAATCCTTATTTTTCAAGCTAGGTCCTATCGGCAAAAATCTCCAATAAGAAATAACTTGGGGACGATCTTTATGCCCAGTGACCTTGGAGGATTTTGATCCAAAAAATATTGGCCATTATTGACTTACTCGTCAGCTATTTCTGTAAATCATCTATAATTTGTTTTGTAATTTGGGCAAGTGGTTCGGTCAAAATATGCTGATTACCAAGAAAGGGTGTGATTTTAGAATGCATATTTTTCCGTGTTTGAGTGTATATTTGTGCACAATTTCAAGACACGATGTTATAAAGGGCCATTTTAGATAAGTCTGGTGCTCTAGTATCTATGTGGAACAGAAAAAGCCGGTAAAAGCCGATTTAAGAAATTTCCCAAAACGCCAATTTTCGCAAATTTCTGGATTAAAAATTGGAAAAATTCGTGTAAAATCGCAGTTACAAAATTAATTTTTTAAACGGTCATTTGAGTGCAGTATTTTGCTATATGTTATGTGGAAAAAAAATGAGGGTAATAGCCCCTTTAAATTATTCACTGCAAACTGCCTTAGCCCTTGTCATGCATGGGTTTGTTAAACATTATTAAATAAAACACAATAAAACCTAAACAATATACAAAATTCAACAATAATATAACTATACACTAATTCTTAATATCATAACATGTTTGAATTTTAGGTTTTATATTTGAATTTAATCTTTCTCATATTACTGGTTAAAATTTATGTAACGGAATTTATGATTTCTAATAATGTTTTAGACGTTGTGGAAAATTGCAATTTGAACATTTTGAACAAACCGTTAAATTTGCTATGTACAAAATAAACGTTTAATATTTTAATACTTTACCTACCTTTTCTTTCTTCATATGTTGTATTTTTAGCAGGGTATTCTGTACTTTTTCCTCGAAGTCTCTCATAACTTGTTCAACTATAATCTCTACTCCGTATTTTCATTATACATTTTAATAACCCAACCTCTGTTGTTATTTTTAAAAAAAACTATACATTACTTCATTACGCGAGATATGAGACATTCTCTTATTAAAGAACTTGTTTAAAACCTTTTAAGGAAAATATGAAGAGTAACGAGGCACTAGTTATGTGTACAATGCAGAGATAACCTGGGCGAGGGTAGAACTTGGCATCAGCTCTTTTTTCTCCTAGAAACTAAAGGCGAGCTCTGGCATTCGTCGTCGTGAACCCCTCCCCCAACACACACAACGATGACAAAAACTTACCTTCCCTTCTCCCCTGTGGCTTGATCTGTCCAGCACGGGCCTGTCCTTCCCACGTCCCCTAGGCTAGAGTGACGCATCGTGATCTATAATGGTTGACGTGCCCCTAAAAAGTTAAAGTTTGATTACTCCCTGATTTGCTGTTCCTGATTTTACGCAAACCTCATGTTCGTTTGAGTGATATCGTCTAAAAATAAGTTTTTTCTTTTCGTTTTTCTTTCTTCTTCTTCTTCTTCTTCTTCTTCTTTTTAAATTTTTATTTCACCTCTTTTTTATATTTGATTCATTAATTGCATTTAATATCCTTTCTGAATTTATTATCAACATTGTTGTGTCTCTTAGGGCATTGTTGTTGTAATATTGATATTTCAATATTTTCTAAACTGTAGTTCATTGTTGTGTCAGCATCTAAGTAATTAGATTTTTTTAGTTGTCCTCCTTTGTAAATCAGTTTTTTTTAAATGAATTGGATAAACGTTAAATAAATAAATAAATAAACGAAATAAACTGAACTGTATAAACTAACCAAGATGTCCTATGAGATAAGGTCCGGTTGACATGCGTTGTTTGTTCACATTGCGCTTCAACAAGATGACGATACAGAATGTGTTCGTTGTTGGTTTCAGTTATATTTAACTAGACCGTACCATACGTGGATGTAATGAGGCAAGTTCACGTAATGTAGGGACAGAAGCTACTTTATCATCGACTGTCGAAAAAGATACACTTAAAAACTCGTCTAATATAATGTACAGAATGTTTTGGTGGAGGTGCCGGGTCCAAAAGGTCCCGGATTCGAATCCTATCGAGACCGGCAATCCTGACTGAAGGTTTTTCCGAGGTTTTGCTCAGTTGTTAATGCGAATGCAAGGGATTGAGTCCTTTTAAACAGCCCTCGGACATCCCTTTACAATTGTCCTATAGTTCACCTGAAGAGGGTTTTTCATCGTATAACAGGTTTAATCCCCAAGGTAAAGATATTATCCTTGTTGCGTGGCAATGTCGAGGTCATGTTCGGTTTTTATCTAGAGACGTAGGAGACGCCCGAGCCCGCACTTGTGCTGCTCTCTTGCTGTGTGTACCACTGCCTTCTAGATGTTGCTCGTGGCTCCTCGTTGTGCCACGAGCAACATCTAGGAGGCAGTGGTGTGTACTATCCACATTGGTAATTATCAATTAAGGATCTTGATAACATAACGTTTCTCGAAACTTAATCAAGAATTAACCGCGGTAATTTTCTGTCTTGTTAACAGAACATTGATCATTTATAAATTAATTTTCTGTGTATACCAGGTTAGCTCTCTTGGCAGCTTCAATGTTTGCCGAGTTAGTAATACATCTTGTTCGTATGTACACTCGAGATGAAGAGGGGGGGTAGAGAGAGAGAGAGAGAGAGAGAGAGAGAGGAGAGAGAGAGAGAGAGAGAGGAGAGATTGAGGGGTGGGAGTGAGAGATAGAAGGATAAAGAGCGTTAAAGTAAGACGAGGAGATGGAGAATGAGAGGGGTGACAAGAAAAGGAAGAGATAACAGGAGAGAGAAAGGGAGGTTAAGGGAAAGGTGAGGGAAAACAGGAGAGATGGGGATGGGGTTATAGAGGAGGAAGGGAGGTAGAGAATGAGAGAGAGGGAATAATCCGTCGAGTTTTCTTTCTTTCTAGGGTGTTTATCAGGATGGAGAATGTCTCTTTGAACACGGCAGTAATTTCTTCCTCGGTTGCCTCGTACAATGTACACGCCCAGCCCAATTTCCAACCTAGAGCTAACACACCGTAACAGCCGAGGCCGCTTGTTCAAAGCCCCCATTAGGGACTGCGGGTGTGTAGTGCACACTGTACAATATCAATTGGGAGTCCGTTTCATTGATCGGTTCATTAACTGTGGTGATGATTCAGTCCTGGGGTGCCTAGTTCGCATCCCGCCACCTCACTGGAGGGCGGCTTCTCTTGCCTGTGTGACCGACTCTGATTCAGGAGGTCCAGGGGTCAATCCCGTCGAGACCGGCAATCCTGATGAAGGTTTTACCTGAGGTTTTCCTCAGTCGTTAATGCGAATGCAAGGGATTGAGTCCTCTTAAACAGTCCTCGGATATTCCTTCAAAAGTGTCCTATCCGCAACATACCTAATTAGAAGAGGGGCACATTGCACCCTATAACAGGTTTAATTCCTGTGTGAATGAGTAGTAGAGTAGGGAATCTGCCTAGGTAAAAGCTGCGAGGATGGTGGTGAGAGAATAACCGAGGTCGACCTTAAAGAGAGCCAAGTGACTTAAGGAGAAACTTTCAGTCAGAATTTCTTGTGGCGGGATTCGAATCCGTGACCTTCAGAATCAGAGTCTCACACCTAGCACCTAGTGATAGTCAGGGGGGACAAGCTCTCCCTAGGCAGTCCCCCCCCCCTAACTTTCAACCCTTGTGCAAGACGCTCTTCTCTCTCTCTTTCTCTCTCTCTCTCTCTCTCTCTATCTCTCTCTCTCTCTCACTCATCTCACTCACCCCCCTCTCTCTCACTCTCTCTCTCTCTCTCTCTCTCTCTCTCTCTCTCTCTCTCTCTCTCTCTCTCTCTCTCTCTCTCTCTCACACGATAGCCCCTGCAAGCACCTCGTGTCCGGCTTAAGTACGTCTGGGCGGTGGGGTTACTGTTATTACCACAGCTAAAGGTGCACTAAAGGGTCTGATACTCCAACAAGACACTTGCTGAGGTGACGAGGTATTGAGATTGCGACGACGTCTGGACGCCATTTTGTTGTAAATTTACAAAATACATAAGATCAAATAATTTTTTGGATGAGCGTAGCGAGCGAAGCGAAGATTCCATTTCACTACACTGGAGAAAAAAATCCGGAATGTTTTTTTTTTTTTCCTTTTTGTATTTTTGTGTGTCTGTTAGCACGATTCCGGCTAAACCGATAATCCGATTGCAATGAAATTTTATGGAGACCTTCGAAATCTCTGAACGAAGAACTGCCACGTTTTTGAGAGCAATCGAAAAATTATTTCTGAGGAAAATCGCAATTTTACGATTTTTTTCGATTTTTTGAAAATTTCTTCGACTTATAACACCTACATGCTTTGTCGGATTTTAATGATTTTTTCACAGAACCTTAATTTTATGAATTTAGGTACTCATGTGAAATTTGAGCGCGATCGAAAAATTATTTCTCAAGAAAATCGAAAGTTTACGGGTTTTTTCTTCTTGTTTAAACAATTCTTTGACTTATAACACCTACATGCTTTATCCGATTGTAATGATTTTTTCACAGAATCTTAATTTTATGAATTAATATATTCGTATGAAATTTGAGCACCATCGAATAATTATTTCTTATGAAAATCAAAATTTTACGATTTTTTTCTTTTTTAAACGACGATTAATTTAAAAAATTAAAAATAAGAGTTTATTTTTTATTTTATTTAAATTAATTTTTAAAAAAATCTTCAATTAAGTAATGATTTTTTCACAGAACAACAGAAAATCCGCATAAATCTTGGCAACTCAATGCACCAATTACGCTTAACGCCGCTTTATCTTCTGTAATTAATAAGATCCAGGTCCTCTAATTACGCTCATCCAACAACGCGGCGGGACTTAAGCGTTTTCCTAGTTTAAATGTATCGTAGGAATCCTACCTACCCAGGTTGTAATTAATTTAACTAGGAAAACGCTTAAGTCCCGCCGCGTTGTTGGATGAGCGTAATTGGTGCATTGAGCTGCCATGTGTTATGCGGATTTTCTGTTGTTCTGTGAAAAAATCATTACTAAGTTGAAGATTTTTTTTAAATTAAATTAAATTAAATGAAAAATTAACCTAAATTTTAATTTTTTTTAATTAATTGTAATTTAAAAAAAGGAAAAAATCGTAATATTGAAATTTTCATAAGAAATAATTATTCAATTGCGCACAAATTTTACACAAATATATGAATTTATAAAATTAAGGTTCTGTGAAAAAATTATTACAATAGGATAAAGCATATAGGTGTTATAAGTCAAAGAATTGTTTTAAAAAAGAAAAAAAACGTAAAATTTCGATTTTCATGAGAAATAGTTTTTTGATTGCGCTTAAATTTCACACGAATACATAAATTCATAAAATTAAAGTTCTGTGAAAACATCATTAAAATCGGACAAAGCATGTAGGTGTTATAAGCTGAAGAAATTTTTTAAAAATCGAAAAAAATCGTAAAATTGCGATTTTCATGAGAAATAATTTTTCGATTGCGCTCAAAAACGTGGCAGTTCTTCGTTCAGAGATTTCGAAGGCCTCCATAAAATTTCATCGCAATTGGAGTATCGGTTTAGCCGGAATCGTGTTAACAGACACACAAAAATACAGAAAAAAGAATAAAAAACATTCCGGAATGTTTTCTCCAGTTTGGTGAAATGGAATCTTCGCTCCGCTCGCTACGCTCATCCAATTAATTTGTTTTACCTGCCCATAGGGCATGGAGGCTAATGTGGGGCACGTTTGGCCCTCTGTAGCCTATTACAAGTGATCACAGAGTTACAAATTCAAATATTTGTTCACCAAATGAACATAACGTTTGTTGAGTTAGTCATTCATGTGTCTAAAAGGAATGTCCGAGGACTGTTTTAAAGGAATCAATTATATTCATTCACATTAATGACTAAGGAAAACCTAGGAAAAATTTTCAGTCAGGATTACCGTTGTCGACTGGAATCGAATCCGGGACCGGGATAATTCAGTAAATTCGTTGGTAGGAAAAATGAGACAGGATAACATTCTCCATTAAAATCTCGACTCGATTAAATTTTATCAACCACTGAAGTTTATTACAAGAAATATAAAATTACTCGGGTATAACAAACATCAAATAATCTTATTGTTATTAAAAATAATGTATTGCGAAATTACTATTGTAAATTGCGATGCAAGGCGTTTAATAAATTCAACAGAACTTGTAAGAAGAAAATAGTAAAACCATTTCGGTTCAAATTAAACATTTTTAAATAAAGTGCTTTTTATAATTAAACTACACAATAACTTAATCCTAACAAATATCATCTAATATAAAAATTAAATCGTAATATACATTATATTAAGATTTAATAAGATGCAAATAATTATTTTAATACTAGTGGTAAAGCTTGTATCTTAGGTATTCGTATCGTGGAAGCCACGTCGGAGAACGTGTTTATAATTACAATTATAATAATAGAAGTTGGATGATGACGTCACAGCATTGACATATTAATACCAACCGTAAGTCTACGGTTACTGCTCTGTATCTGTATTTGTGTTCATACGTTGGTACGTTGGAATTACTTGCAGGAAAATCAACACATTTTGGTTCTTTTTTCACCCTCCGATTGGCAGCTAAAATCGTTGTTTCTCGTACGTAACCCTTTTTTTCATTTAAGTCAAAGTTACTACCTCAAATTTCATTGAAAAATGTTAACTTTTGTCGATGTATTTATATTATTGACTTTCGCTAAAGTAGAGCAACAATAAGAAAACAAGTACGCATTTTTTTGAGTATGCACATGCAACCAAATATGTCTATTTGTTCGAAGGAAAAATGTAGACGTCTTTTAAAAAGTACGAACGAACATTTTCGTCTAGATTTGTGATGTTCTCGTAACAAATTATTTGATTGTGATTTGGAACTTTGTCCAGTCGTACCAACTTTTGAGCTACCTATCGCCAGACGAGGACATAAATCATGTTAAACATCGTACCAACCTAAACCTTTGGTGCAACCTGGGCGTGTACGAGAACATCACCTCAGAGTCTCGAACTCCGTGAAGTGCAAATCATTACGAGATATGTATATTTACAAGTTACAAAAGTTGTGGTTGAATCCATTAACAAACTTCCAACGCTGCATAATGTCACCGACCGTTCCGTATTAAAGCAGAAACTAACAAGGCTAGAGCCCAGGGCGCCAACAATTTAGGGGGAGCGGAGGGTCTAAGCATCTCATATCCACCAAGAGATACATGTTAAAATAGTCAGATGAAGCGAAGAAACTCGCAAACGTCAACACTTCGTGCAAAGAATCACCGATCTTTTGATAACGATTCTCTGACCAAACGAGCATGTGTTCCATAAGTTTCTTCCCTATACTTTCTGCACAGGTTGAAACTCTCGACTCCACGTGATATAACATCGTTTCGTTTATGCTGGACCCTAAACCTGTCCGAATTCGTTATGGACAGAATCTCGTGTAAGATTCCCCCGCCCTTACGGTGTTAGCATGAGCAGCATCAAATTTAAACACTGACCCTAAAGGGTTGACCCGAAATCTGGTTGGTCATTTGTGCGAGGGGGGGGGGGATATTTTACCGTCATGCAACGGGAAGAAATGAGATAATAATTTTTCTATGTAAAGTTTAAGAGGATTCGCCAAGTGAGAGTGTACTTTTACTTAAGAGACTAGATTTCTGACTTGTCGCTAAGCAGTTACAAGTTGTTATATTTTATTAAAAACGATGAGATTGCTTTTGACATTCACCCTCGTTAAAATATAGTATATCGTACCTCAAAAGTCAAAACCATAAAAACTACATGGTAAGAAATAATACCAATACGTATTTTTGTATCGAAAGATTTCGATTTAATGGCTAAACGTAGAAGTAAAATTAACATTTGCGTTAATAATTTAGACCGCTGGATTTTGTACGAAAATATACTCAAACTAATTCGAAGTATTAATAAAATAAACTACCAAACTTCTTGATCCTCGAGCTGAATCTGTAAGTTTTAAGAACACGTTCCCCTCAAATGACGCAGTTATTTCTTTAGATCTTTGAGTGTCGCTTTCAAGTCTTAACTTTGATGCCGTTCTGTCGAAATGTTATGCGTATTTTAGTGTTCGTCAACTGCCAAATCATAATCTTGATCGCTTGCACCCGCATCATCGAATCCTCTTAAGGTGGTTTTAGCTCGGGGCATGGAGGTGACTTATCGAGAGCGTTTCATTACGAGCGAATTGAAACGAAGGGGGAGATATCGGGCTCTATGACGTCATTCCGGGACGTGACGTCACTCGAAACTCGTTCGCTTCTCGCTCTCGATATCGCGATAACCCTCGTGCCGACCGAACATCAGTCGTGTTTCAAATACATTTTTCCTTTATTGAATTGCCTTACAGTTAATACTTTTGACCACGTGGAACGCAAAAGTCGTATCGGTATGACAGCGCTGTCCGTGAGCCAACATAGCAGAAATTAAGGGGCTCAACAATCCAAAAAGTACAATTTTCGGAAACTGTTTAGGGTGAATAATAATAAATAATGATAATCTTCTACTAGGGCTGCCCATTATATCCTTGATTGACATTATGTACATTGAATGCTTCCTGGCTAAACGAATAGCTACTTGGAAAATTCCTAGAGTGTCCTATTCTCGCATAACTAGGATTTAGTGTTAAGTGAGAGCTAATAACGTATATAAATCGAAAGCAATAATATCAAACTAACTTGTAAATCATAATTGTTTTGCCTAGTTCAGGTCGGGTTATAAAAGCTCTCAGCTTGTTGTTTGTATGCGCGAAGTCGTACTTCAGCCGCGGGATTTAAAACGTCAAGCGGTGCTACAAGTGTGAAGCCTTTAGACTGCTGGACTTAGGTGTTTACTCACAAATACTTAAGTTCTTTAAGCCGTGGTTTAAGCGTTAACCAATTGGATTAGCAGAACGGACAGGTGTAGAAACTTATCCGCCTTCCGAGATGCAATGTTGGCATTTATCGTATTCATTATCACTATGTTTGCTTCAAATTTGGCGCCAAAAATTTTAACACTTGTTTGTAAATTAAACTCGGCGTGGAATCTGAAACGAAAATAGTTTCAACAAAGCGTTCTGTATCGTCTCGATTAGTGCAACGTGAACTGAAGCCTAACATTGATGAATCAAAGATGCGTCAAAAGAAAGATCGTACTTTGTTATATGCCAAGAAGATAGATCCAGCCTAGACGGGTTTAGTTACGGTGGAGTATATCGAGATTTATCCCTCGTCTTCGTACAGAAAGCCATTAAGATCTATTCCCGGAGTAAATATTTAATGGAGCACCGTTTTTACATCAATTTTATGTATACTGTCGATGGCTTTATAGACAGTTTGATTGCCAATTTTGAAATAGCTCCTGGCGTCCCATGAATCTAAAGACTGAATAGACCTATCGATTCTCATGCATTATAAGTCAGTAAGTAGTTGTATGCAATGAGTCAGGGAGAAAAAAACTTAAATATTAATCAGGTTAACAGGATTTAGTCAATATGGTCGACAACACAGTCATAGATCGTACAACCTTAGTTGATCTTCAACGACCAATTTAAAGTAGTATCATATGTTTAATAATTAACCTTAGCTAAGCAATATTTGCCACCCATTCAGTCGTTTAATTTGCATTTTAAATTAAACAATGTCAGCAATTTGTAAAAGCTTCACCTTGCAATTCAATAAACCAGTCTTAAATCTAGTGCTAACCTCTATAGATTCCACTTTATTGCCTCTACCTTGTACGGGTTTGCATCGGGGTAACACATTTAGCCACGTGAATTGCTGCATCTGCATGGTTTTAGAATATCGAGGGTTTTACTAGTGATTGTACATCGTACTAAATGCTAATTAGACTTTGGTGTTGCAATGCTGAATATCGACAGCTATCCAATACTCCCTAAATCTTTGCTCGTAACAACGTATCTACCTGTTGCAAGTTAAGGAATTTCAAACAAGTTGAGCAGAGTTTACCCATTCATGGTCAGCTCTTGCCAGGTGGCGTTGGGTTTGGGTCTGGCCTTGGAATCACACACAATGACGTGATACAATTTTCCATAGCTGTGCCCAGTGAAAAAGCTACTTGCTGCCTGTTGATGATAGTTAACTTTATACAGCACCGATTGTGTATACACAAACCAATTAAATTCGATCCTAGTAGTGTATGACTGTCTTTGAAGTGCCCCAATATGGCATTTTCCGGATCCATAAATTAATTGTTAACCGCGTCTGGACCTGGGGTAGATTTGGCCCTAGGCATTCTTCTGTCGCTCGTAAAGGACGTTAAAAGAGGCAAAATTCCCCTCGCAAACATTAGATATAGTCCTCGGGAGAGTATTTTACCCCCTTGCGTATTGCTCGCTCTGTCCAACACGTATATCCTTATAATGGTGCCGCGCTTCATGACCTAACAGTTGGTGCGCTCTTAAACTAAATAATCTAAAAGAACATTTTTAGCAAAGACAATATTTTCGTTTAGTTTCGTTGACATAAGATGGCAGAACTACGGACTCGAAGAATCAAATTCAAGCATCTTAAACGTTTATAATATGTTTAGGTGGCAGTGGCTTTCTACGGTAGCCAAGGTTGTGTGCGCGGGCTGCAAGGTTTGCACAACTGTGCGAAGTGTAGCAAAGTGTGTTGTGATGTTGGTACTAAAGCTAGTCCTCTTCTTCTTCTTGTTGAGTTCTGGGTACGTTGTAGAAGTTAGCGGTTGCCTGGACGGCGGCCAGCGTCATCTCTCTGCTGCAAGGGTTCGTGTCCCAGAATGCACCATGACAACCGAGCGTCTCGAAACATCTGTACCTGTGAGAGAGAAAGAGAGAGAGAAACATTATTACCATGGCAACTAGGAAATATATCGAAACGTGCATATCTTGAAGTGCGAGGTGCGTTATTGGTGAATAGTTTTACGACCTATCACATTCAAACATATACCCCGAGTGCATTTGTTGCAGAATTAAAGGGATACTTGAGAGAGTAAAATAAGATGAAAAAGATTTTATTGGAAAATTTATTTTACCGTTGCGATTGATGAGTGAGAGACTGTGTGGAGAATATCAAATTGTGCAACTCGATGCAACGCCATACGACATACTGTTTTAATGTATACAATGTGTCGCTATAGCTGATGCAAATATTAACATTTCGGCTATGCAAAATATTACTTTTGGCATCACGACTACAGAGATACAAATGTATCTACGCCACTGTGGACCGCGCCATTACGTGTGTGCGCCTCCGGCCCGAGTTCATTCTGTTTTAAGGCTGAGTGTCGCCCGTACACGGACAAAACACACGCCACGGTACATATTGTTTGTTTCTGGTCATTTATCAATTGTTACACACGTTTAAGATATGTCATTACCTCGAGAATTTTCTGCTCTTTCTCGTGAACAATGTAGTTTTTGCGTACAACGTATAATTTTGTTTTAAAAGTGCAAAACTTTTTCTTTCTTAAACAAAACGCGTCCTCAAAGTTTTTACACAAAAAAACAAATTATACGCTGTATGCAAAAACAACAATGTTCCTTAAAAAGAGCAGAAACTAGGCCAACCCCATAGAGAAATAACCGGGGCCAACCCTATATCAGACAGTCTTACAAGAAAAAGTATCTGTTTTAAGCAAGAACATCTTAAAGCTACGTCAGAGGGGTGAAATAAGTTAGCTTTGACGTCATACGTACCGTATCTCCGAGGAAGTGGGCTTGCAGCAGGAGATGATGGCCCAGACGCACTTGGAGGGTCCGCTAGGTTTGGATGCCGTCTCCAATTCTGTGATAACGTTCTCTTCTATCGGGTTTATCGGGTCACGGTCGGTCGTGCCTGATCACAGAAGAAACATTGTCAGCATTCGAAGAAAGATTCGTGTTTCGCTAACGTAACATTAATACCGTAAACAAAATAATAATGGAAATATGAAGATGTGAGAGTTAATCTTGATGTGCAAATATTGATAAGAGTATAGTTATCATAGGACTATCCCGATATAATGAACACGAAATATTTTTATGGAATGCATTGCCAAGTGAAGAAATATCCCCAAAAGCAATTTATTTCAAGTTTCGGGTGTCATCGGTTTATTATTTGTTGACATCGTAAACTTAGCTGCGCCTGTAGTATCTTAATGTGTGATAAATTTCTCAAGATAACCAATATTGGGAATAATTTGGCACTCTTCAGTTCTCTTCGGTTGGATAATTAATATTTTATTGAGATTGTGCCTTGTACTATACTAGCAAAGCTACCCTACACCAGTTTAACTCGGAGCCAAGACAGAAAGCCACTGCTCTCCTTCATAATTAATCTTACTCGCTTACTAGAAACTCAAACCACAAAAAGGTAGCGAGCTAGACATTAATTGGTCATTAGGTACAAATTGCCAAAAACTGTTACCGACAAATTGTAAAGAACTTATTTATGAACACAAAATTTATTTTTTATTGGTGTGGTCTGTTTCCACTTGAATTGACTCGGATTAGGAACTAGGTGTTTGGACCATCAACAATAATTCAAGGTTCTGAATACACTCAAATTACAATATGTACCATAATAAACTGATGGATTTGTCAAAAGAAAAATGCAGCAAAACGATTCAACAACATTCTCAAATTTGAGGTATTGAGACAGCCTCAGATCACATGCACAGTCGTATCGAATTAAACGTTAGGCATTTAAGTATTTGAGTATCCACAGCGAAATGACCCTCAAAATACATGTACGTATGTATGTTGAAGCAAAGCTGTTGAAAATACTTGTGGTAACTTTTTCATCATATTAGCTTTCCAAAGAACTCTGATGTCATATCTAGAGACTTACCCGAGTTCCAATTCCTGTTGTTCCCCTCGACCGGAACCACCGTCCTCCCGGAGTTCCGCTCACTTCCGATACCATTGTTTGTCGTCTCTAGCCTCTCCTCGGGTCTGGACCCACTCAAGAAGGCATCTCCGTTACCGGTCCATCGCTGTTGCTCAGGGTACTGTCGTTGAGTTCGCTCGTGTCCGTTGCCGAAGTTGTTTGTTCCGCCGGCGACTCCCTCGTATTCAGTTCTACGCAGACGGTTCCTCGACGGCTGTTGATTTCGGCGGTTATTGTTCATAACGGGGGTCTCTTCAGTAAGGGGGAATGTTTTGTAGCCAACAGCTACGTCCGGGAATGAATCTTGATTTCGGATAGGTTGTCGGTTTTGTTGGTTACGGTTCAACTGTTGCTGTTCTTCGGTGATTCTGCGATTTCCAGATTGGGAAGAACCTCCCTTTACGCCTTGGCGATTTGGTTGGCGATTCTGATTCGGCTGGACTCGTTCAGGGTTTGGTGTTGTTGGTCTCGTTCTCCTGCCGACAATTGACGCATACGTCTCGGTCGGTCGAACAGGCGGCTCGGCGACCACCGGGCGGAAAACGTTAGGCCTTGGTCGTTGCACTTCAAAATCGGTCGGTCGAACAGGTGCTTCTTCCACTGGATTGAAGACATTGGGCCTCGGTCTTTGGGCTTCAAAGCCGGTCTGTCTTACAGGTGTTTCTTCCACTGGATTGAAGACATTGGGTCGAACAGGCTGCTCAACGTTCACCGGACGGAAAACGCTAGGTCTTGGCCTTGGCCACCAGTCGGTCTAACAGGCGCCTCCTCCACTGGATTGAACACATTGGGCCTCGGCCTCTGCGCTTCAAACTCGGTCGGTCTAACAGGCGCCTCCTCTACGGGATTGAACACACTGGGCCTCGGCCTCTGCCAGCTGGTCTTCCTCGGCGGAGCCTCCGTGGCCGGTATCAGATTCTCCGAGGGAGGGTCGGTGTCGACGACCTGGCCGGCTTGTTGGTAGAAGGTCATGTTGTAGAAGACGGGGTTGTTCGTGTCGGGGAACCAGATGTTACTCGAGTCCCAGCACGAAGACGCGTGGAACAGCGCCAGCAGCAACAGCGCAATGTACCTCGATGATGTCGTTGTAGAAGCCATTTCTGAAACAAGACACCCCCAATTAGACCATGGTTTCAACTTAAAGATCAGTGGTGTAGCATGAGTTCTATCTTAATGGTTATTCTGGAGAGTTTCTTCTTCTTGAAGCAAATTAACCTTAACACCATTGTTCACTGATATCTCTACTACAACGTATTATCATTAAGTATACTTTTATAGATTCAATTATACGAGATTTTTTTGTTCATAATTGACTAATGTTGTCTGAATGAGACAAGAAATTATCAAACACCTTTAAGTAATTGACTAGACTTTCCTTTACAACATAAAATTAATCTCCGTTACTTTATAAACTATAATCAACAGCTAGTCGCAAGTTCAATTTCATACACACCCTTATTTACACATTAGTGTTCCCTCTCTTCCCTCAGCCAGTCCTTAATCTGTTCCTGAGTTTGCACATTTATTTGAAGACAAAACGCCTATTATCAAAGGTGTTTTTTAAAAGAAGTCACTTTACTATCATGTAATATTCCTAACCCAGCATGCTCATAGCAAGATCGTTTGTTCGTTAAATAATCCTTCAGCCCCCAGCGATTCTGGGAAACTTTTCAACTATGACAATAATTGCTTATAAAATGTTAACGAATACCCCCTTCGTTTCAAACAACGCAAACTCTATAACTTTCCAGAAAGTTTGAAAGTGTTTCCGCAAAGTTTTATAATGAGCATATTTTAACGAAATTGTTGCGTTTTAATTTACTAATCAACAGGTGTGTGTATCAATAACAACAACAAGTACTTGAACTCATTAGAAGACTTAAATATAACTTTGAAAGATATTGACGAGGTGCTATCATCAGAAGTTTCACGGGGCGTTATCGTTCTACAATATAATTTGCCAGTATTTTCAACAGAGACGCGTGAACACATCTTTAAAAAAGATAACACCTAATTTTTTCAGTCAGAAATAAGTTGAAATTTTTAAGCATTCGAGGCTGTGAATTTGTAATTAAGTAATTTGTATTGTAATAATTTATACACACAACTGTGAGAGTATGGTGGGTTGGATTTTTTTCGATGTTTCAGGTTTTGGATAAGTTTGGACATGTGCTAATATTTTTCTTATTGACTAGGCCCATCGAAAGGTTATTGTTTATTGTGTACACCATCGATCATAAGTTAATCAAGGGGTCTGGAAGATACCTACCGTTATCGACCACACTCGTGAATATTCGGTTCGTTCTGGCATCGCTATATTCACAGCGCTATTACTCTCTGACGTCATCTAACAGACTGTGAGGAAACATGGCGGCCCTATTTTACTTTAGCATTTGGCCTATTGGGACTTTTAAATTCTGTGCCTAGGGCGAAGTTAATACTAACACAAGGTTTGTATACTATATTATTGGATATGAACAGAGAATCTGGTTGTGCAATGTGCATGACGTAGGGCTAGGCCTACGTCACAACACGAGACCCAGCCCATGCATCTACCATTCATAATAATATCATCGTCTGCACCACGATTACTGTATTGTTTTCTCAAATTACATTCTAAATCTCCTATCATGTTTGTACAATACCTTAATCAATACCAATCCCCCATTTAATCCCATCCATTCCATTCACCGAACATCTACATGAAATCACAAAACAAAATGGCGGCTCCAAACGTCCACATTTCAATATTCCCACCGTACCTTGTCCATTGTTCCGTACACATCCCCTGGCCTAATCCTCTAAGTCCGTACACCGTCGCTTTGATGAACCAAACCTACAATTCCAAATGCGATAAATCGTTAAATCTACTCCCATAGCGAAGCTCTATCCAATTAACACGGGCGGGAACTAATTAACATTATTGCTTCGTTCTCACTTATTTTCAAGGTTTATTACATTTATGTAACGGTATCTGGGTTTTAATGAATTAGTGATGCAATCATGGGGAAGATGGATGTACTAACGTGCGAATGCCGATAACTGATGTACACGCGTGTTTACTTGACCTGACTTTTATGTGCGTGTGCTGAACGATTGCTTTCAATGCCGCCACTTTGATTTGTTTCACGATATTTTTAATATTTAATTACGGTCATGTTTAATTAGAATTAGAATAAATCTTTGTAAGCAGGCGTTCAATAAAACATACCAGATGGAAAGTAATGATTGGGCAGCAGTATTATAACCAAGGCAGTTATCTTGCCTATCTTCTTATCTTTTCGATGACTTTTATATAGGTCTATTAATAAAATATATACTGTTATACTAATAATATACTCTTTTGAGTAGTTAAAGATATGTTTTCAGAAACATTTAAATCTTTGACATTTCGTTGAATAAAGCAGAGATTTGGGAACGTCAAATTAATTATTTTAAATTTTTTTTCAAAACTTAACTGTGCCTTAACCGCAGGTTTGAAATTTAATAGCACACTCACATAGAACTGTCTTATTTAAGCAATACGCAGATAAATTAAACCATGTTTATATTAACACTGTGTTTTAAATTTGTCTCTATTTGTTTAGGACAAGAGACACTTATTAAATTATTTAATATAATTATATGTTTCTTAAAAAAATCCATGGTGTGTTATCTGGCATTGATTTTGGATTGATTTTAAATATCTCTTTTACTTTCTGGATTAAGTTCTTTATAAATGAGATTCTAGTCTGCAACACGTTATTGTACTGGAAACATGCATGTGCGTTTTCTAATTCCTTGCAAACCTAAAACATTATTAGCCGTGCTCATTTTCTATAAACGGAAACTTTCCTTTACAAATTAGCATCTCGTGGCAAAACGCACAGCCTTCTCAACACGCCACTTGGCGTCTAGCGCGGCAACACCGCATAATTCACAAGGCGGTGATTCATCGTTGCCATATTTCACGCGGCGTGGCCTAGACAAAATGGCGGCGGTCGGGCGACAAGTTTTCTCATTGTTTTCTCACCATAAAGAAGACGTTTCGGTCGACGTTTCTCATGTTAATGTTTCGTTTAGGAACGAGGGTGCTTCACGTGTGAGGTCACGCACGAGAAGGCGGTGGACTCATAATAAACCGCCTTCTATAGCCTGATATACGGTGACTGCGAGAGCCTAGCCAGCAGTTTAACTTCGTACAGAATACCACCAGTAAATATCAAGTCGGTAGTTATCCGTCTTTTAAACGATTTACATCATGCTGAAGACACGTGCTATATATTTTACAAGTTAAGTTCACAAATTCAAAGCCTGGGTTACATACGAATATAACAATCACTACAATGGTCACCTACAGCGACGCATAGGAACATCAGTGCGATCTAGCGGATAACGGAGGCAGCTTCTCATGTGCGATTGTTCTAGTTATCAACACAGACACCAGCAGCACTGTAGCTAGAAAATACAGCTGCCTCCTAGATTAGCACCTTCTTGTTAACACTACATACTTGACTAGTGGTGCTGACAGTGGCAATATTTATGAGATTGTTGACATACAAATTATAAAAACTATTGTACGTCAAAAAACAACTTATTTGCTTTAGTTATCACGGATGTTACATCACAAACATTTATACTTCCATTATGACTTCAAATTTACAGTTCAGATTCTCAAGGCACAACCTGAACTCATGAACTTCTTAAAACTGAGTCACAATCTAATTTCTCATAACATCAGGCTGCCAACTTCCAACAAAAAATATTTCACTTTTTTAAACAAAAACTATATAATTGTCATGTCAAATGCGGACTGATTGTCATTTTATAAAAACCATTGTTGATTTCGCAAAATTTCGAGTGTTTTCTTTCAAATGGAAAAAAAAATTGTTTATTAATTTTGTAATTGTTTTTTAATTAGTGTCTGTCATTAGTAGTTCAAATGGATAGATATTCCTCTCGATCTTCGGTAACACTCGGCTTCTCCGGAAGTCCCCGAAGCAGCTCATGTTCGAGTTATCCTTGGGGGAGATTTACTGCTAAACCTCCGCCTGTTTGTTATACAAAGCCGTGTGAGAATGGAAACAGGTCTGCAATAGCCTTGATTGTGCATGTGAATATCTCTTGCTCGAAGATATATTTAACTCATCTTGTTTGTAAGGTAGACCGACAACACTTCTCATCTCATTGACAGAGATTTTAATTTCGCAAAGCTTTCGGAAATTATAAAATTAATTATTATTAATTTTAATCTTAGATTCTTATCTAGAGGACAATTGAAAGTATTTCCTGAATTTTTCACCTTTAATATTGACATGATGAGCCGATTTGAGTTGACAGAAAACAGCACTAGAATCATTGCAAAGACGATTCAACGACGACATGAGAGCTCTCCTACCCTTGTGCCTGTGGCTGGATCTGTCCATAAAGTAGCGCATTATGACCTAACGCATCCTTAAAATTCAAACACATTTGATATATATATTTCGATTTCCATGCTAAGTATTTACTATTGTTCCGCCTTGCTCATCTGCTATGGAAGTGTTTATACTTTCCTGCTTGGTTCAATGTTTGAAACGAAGTAGTTGCTTAGAGGTTGTGCTAAAAGGTTTTGCTAAATATAAAATGTGAGGTGTGCGATTCCTTTCAAAACCTCATTTAATAGAAGCATACTTCACACTCTCAGTCCTGTCCCCTCTACTATGCTATATTTACTATTGTTCCGCCTTGCTCATCTGCTATGGAAGGGTTTATACTTTCTGCTTGGTTCAATGTTTGAAACGAAGTAGTTGCTTAGAGTTCTGCTAAAAAGGTTTGCTAAATATAAATGTGAGGTGTGCGACTCCTTTCAAAACCTATTTAGACACAGAGCATACTTCACACTCCCAGTCCGTCCCCTCTACTATGCTAAGTATTTACTATTGTTTCGCCTTGCTCATCTGCTATGGACGTTTTTATACTTTCCTGCTTGGTTCAATGTTTGAAACGAAGAAGTTGCTTAGAGTTTCTGCTAAAAGGTTTTGCTAAATATAAAATGTGAGGTGTGCGACTCCTTTCAAACCTCATTTAGACACGAAGCATACTTCACACTCCCAGTTCTGTCCCCTCTACTTGCTAAGTATTACTATTGTTTCGCCTTGCTCATCTGCTATGGAAGTGTTTATACTTTCTCTGCTTGGTTCAATGTTTGAAACGAGAAGTTGCTTAGAGGTTCTGCTAAAAGGTTTGCTAAATATAAAATGTGAGGTGTGCGACTCCTTTCAAACCTCATTTAGACCAGAAGCATACTTCACACTCCCAGTTCTGTCCCCTCTACTATGCTAAGTATTTACTATTGTTTTCGCCTTGCTCATCTGCTATGGAAGTGTTTATACTTTCCTGCTTGGTTCAATGTTTTGAAACGAAGTAGTTTGCTTAGAGTTCTGCTAAAGGTTTTGCTTAATATAAAATGTGAGGTGTGCGACTCCTTTCAAACCTCATTTATAGACACAGAAGCATACTTCACACTCCCAGTGCTGTCCCCTCTACTATGCTAAGTATTTACTATTGTTCCGCCTTGCTCATCTGCTATGGACGTTTTTATACTTTCCTGCTTGGTTCAATGTTTGAAACGAAGAAGTTGCTTAGAGTTTCTGCTAAAAGGTTTTGCTAAATATAAAATGTGAGGTGTGCGACTCCTTTCAAAACCTCATTTAATAGAAGCATACTTCACACTCTCAGTCCTGTCCCCTCTAAGGCCTGGTGTGAAGTATGCTTTGAGAGCTATCTTTGCTTTGAAGGGGTTTTTAATGAGGAGGGCAAACCACTCACCCTAATATTAATACTAGGAAACGCTTAAGTCCCGCCGCGTTGTTGGATGAGCGTAATTGGTGCACTAAGTTGCCATGTGTTACGCGGATTTTTACTGTTGTTCTGTGAAAAAATCATTAATTAGTCGAAGATTTTTTTTTAAATAAATGAAATTAAATAAAAAATTAACTTTATTTTTTTAATTAATCGTAATTTTTAAAAAAGAAAAAATCGTAAAAAAGAAATTTTCATAAGAAATAGTTATTCGATTGCGCTCAAATTTTACAACGAATATCTAAAAATTCATAAAATAAAGCATGTAGGATTATAAGTCGAAGAATATTTAAAAAATCATTACATGGATAAAGCATGTAGGAGTTATAAGTCGAAGAAATGTTTTAAAATTGGAAAAAAATCGTAAAATTGCGTTTTTTATGAGAAAAAATTTCCCGATTGCGCTCAAAAACGTGGCAGTTCTAAGTTCAGAGATTTCGAAGGCCTCCATAAAATTTCATCACAATCGGAGTATCGGTTTAGCCGGAATCGTGTTAACAGACACACAAAAATACAAAAAAAAAAGAAAGAAAAAAAAAACATTCCGGATTTTTTTCTCCAGTGTAGTGAAATGGAATCTTCGCTACGCTCATCCAATAACTTATAACCGACCGAGCTGTGGCTCATGTGAAACGCGTGACACTCTGATTCAGGAGGTCTCGGGTTCGATAATCGAAATAAATTCTTTTCTTATCTGCTCAAGCTCGTACATGGTACAATCGATTTATTTTTATTTTTATTAATTTTCTTTCTTTCTTTCTTTCTTTCTTTCTTTCTTTCTTTCTTTCTTATTCAGTAATACAAACTCGTTTACAAAGGAGAACAATTCTAAATAACACGAATACGCTTATTTTCGTTGACGTTGTCCTTCAACAAGGATGATACAGAATGTTTTTGGTGACCCAACACTCATGGACGACTCAAGATACTAAAGTTATTAATGTTAGAGAGGAATAAATAAATAATTGAATTTAACAACGCGTGCAAATTAAAAGTGTAGAACCAACAGAATAGAAAGATGAACGTCTTTATTGTCCAGGCGGGATTATGGCCAGCCAGGCCTTTTCTTTCATCCAACCTTTATACTAAATACATTCTTAACAGATTTATAATTAATTGTTATAATCACTTTTATAAGAAAATATTAGAAGAAATTAAAACTATTTTTTTAAATTGCATAGATATAAATTTTACACAATCATACGTCTAATTCATACCATAATAATTAATAATACAAATCAATAATACAGACAGACAGTAATACAGAGAAAAAAGAAAAAAAACTTTGAAAATTGTGACCAGGCACCTCCACCAAAACAAATCAACTCACGGCGAATTTAGAATCTAGCCTCCTGGCCATTGCGTTAAACGACTTTCGGAAAAATAGTCAAAATAGTCAAAAGTCGCAATTTGAAAACAAGTGTTTTCACTATTGCCCCATGTAAAAAATCTCCAGGTAATTTTGGTTTAAATATCATATTTTAAGTATATTTGCAGTGATTCCACTAAGGCCTAGCCCGCCAATCATCTTCTCCCCCCCCCCTATCCTTGAGGCGTGACCTCGGATCTCACGTGCACCAACACAACAACACGAGAACAAAGGCCTATCCCACTAAACGTCTCGCGTCTTGAGATCACGAACCAATTATTATAAGATCGAGTTAATTATTCATATTGTTCTGTTGATAGCCGCGTGAAACAATCGTACGAGGATCCACATGCAAATATCAGCCAAGGTCGACCTTAATATCTCCTCGTTTAGTTTACATTCAAGAACCATAATGATGATTAATGATCCATACTCTAATTCAATGCAAATTGGGTATTTATTTCATTAAGGTTTTTTCGTTAGTTGATGCGTTTCGTTGTTGTTAATAATAAAAAATCTTTTGACATTTCACTTGTAAAGGAATATTTCATAAGAATTACCTTTAACAGTGAAAAGTACAATGATTTGAATTTTTTACGATAATGTTTTGTTATGTACAAAAAGTCTTGAACCATGAACTGTAAAATATTTTGATGCCTTGATGTAGAAAAATGTGCCAAAAATGCCCAAGTTGACTGTTTAATATACGTCGATTGAACATGAAAATAAATAACACAACAAGGAAAAAGAAACCGCCCATCTCGCAAACATCAACTGGTAAATAGGGGCGTATATAACTCTCCGAAACTAGAGGCTAGTGGTCTGGCGGTGTTCGTCGAGGACCTCTTCCATTTCCATTGACGATCTCCCCGACGATGACGACGACAACACGAACAATGACAAAGAAAATGACGACCACGACGTGAAATCTTCTACCCATGGCTGGTTCTGACCAGCATAGGATTTTCCTCTCCATCCTTAAGGCTAGAGTGGCGCATTTTGACCTAACGGTTGACGCACCCTTAACCCAAATAAACTAAAAGTCCCATTCAATTGTTCTGATTGTTGTTTTTTCTGCTATTCGGAGAATTCGTGATAATTTACAGTATTACGTACGGACGGACTTAACACAAGGGTTGGGCTGTCTTCAGTAGATCGCGCTAGAAATGTCTCAGTCTGTAAGATTGAAACATCTG
The DNA here is from genome assembly GCA_024449915.1 of Sweltsa coloradensis. Taxonomy (NCBI): domain Eukaryota; kingdom Metazoa; phylum Arthropoda; class Insecta; order Plecoptera; family Chloroperlidae; genus Sweltsa; species Sweltsa coloradensis. The sequence continues at coordinate 655,445 of JAMZAV010001026.1, forward strand.
TTAAATTCAACCCGAACGTCTGCGATTCACGGCCTATAAAATACTCCTGTGTCGGCTTATGAGATCATAAATTTAACTTTCTCTAAGCTCTTTGCTCTGCGGTTCACATTTCAAGATTGCGATTTATATAATACTTGCCACGAAAGACAAACTAACTTTATCAAGGTATTATCTAATACTGCCCGACGTTATTGTTTTTCATTTTGCGATGTGTACCGCAATGCGACTTTTTAGGTAAACTTGAATTTATTTACTATTTTCTTCCAGTCTCTTAAGAGGGCTCTTCCCTCTATACGCTCGCCCTAGCAACTTATTTTATTTTCAATTTCTCGTGGGAAGCCATGCCCAGGGTGCGATGCACCCTAACTAGGAATATTATAGTTCCGACATATGCGAAGCGATGCCAGAGGGATGTTTACGAGAATTCGATCTCTTGTATTAAAACTCTGCACGGTCTCAACGGGATTTGAACCCGGGACCTCCCGAATCAGAGTCGCGTGCTTAAGAGCGTGCACCACCTGCGTTTTAGGCATTTTGCTGTTTGCTCGGCTGAATGACACCACAGTTGTTAGAAATTTCGAACATATCTCACGAAAGTGGAAATAAAGGTTTCTATGGTAACACATTCCTATAATTTGTTTTGAAATAATTTATAAAGAATAAATTAGATTTCACGAATTTCAATTTTGTTCAAAAGTCCAAAATTGACTATATTCGTGAATTTTTTCTGGCTGATCAAGACAAAATTTTGAAAATCTATGACTGTAAGAACGTCCATGTTTGCCTTATTGACATGTTTGCAAGTTTGTATATACGTAGGATGCTTCTTGGCCGAGCGAACCGCTATTTACTAACTGCCAAAAGGGTGGTAAACCCTCTTACGGTATCAACATATATGTAAAGTAAATCAATGTCTACCCGAGCGCACATATTATACACTTGCAGTCGCACAGCTGACTGTAATTTTCCTCTCTAGTAGTCTAGTCTACCCTAACTGTCGCCTACGAAGTCTTTCTTCACCACCCTCATTGTTATAACCGAGCTCTTTCCTATAGAACAATATATCTCGGCTTATTCAACAGTCTCCAATGCAGCCAACCTAGTAATATTCTAAATTAAACTTCTGTGGTGTGGTTGGCTTCCTGCAGCAAATTATCTCCGTAGTCATTCTTCAAAGTTCGCTTTCAACAGAGGGATGAAAATAATAATTAGATGCAAATTCCTGTTAATAAATTGTTTGCTGGTATACAGTCTCCCGGCTCGTGGATTTATGACACAGGGAGTTGCGAAACTTGCTCACGGTACAGGGTGGGTAAGAAGATGTGTTTATTCTCTTTGCTTTCAACCCCTAGAGAATGGTTAGTGTTATAAAAAATACTATAAATAATACTTCAAAACGGAAACTTTCGCGTCCAGTTATATTTGTATATATTGCTGTGTTGCTTATTTTAGCTAGGGTTAATTGTCTTAATTGATGTTTATTTATTTATTTATTTATTTATATATTTAACGTCTATCCTATTCAGTTATAAAAACTGATTTACAAAGGAGGACAACTAAATAAATCTAATTACATAGATGCAGACACAACATTGAACTACATTTAAGTAAATATTTGAAATAGTAATATTACAACAACAATGCGTTAAAACACAACAATTTTGGTAACAAATGAAAAGGATATTAATGCAATTAATTAATGAATCAAATATTAAAAAGTGATGGAAGAAAAAAGAAAAAATATACATATATATTTTGAAACTTTATATGAAATTTCGTATTTTTGTAATAGTAATCCACAAAGCTTGGGCTGAAACATCTAACTAAAGTAAATAAGTAATCGGTGCGACGAAATGACCGGACCAAATAATTTTTATTAAAAACCTAATATTGTTATTATTCTATAATTTTTTACGCAACTTACAGCAACAGTAAGTACAATGATCAATACAAACACGGCAACGGTATAACTTACTCGCAGCAGGGAGAAAAGCTTACTGTTATTACATAATGTTAATATAAAATAAAATATATATTTGGTGGAGGCGCCGGGTTAAAACCTCCCTTCTTTGGGTAAATCTAGCCTGACTCCCAAGGTCACACAACATTATGTATCGTCCGTTTTGAATGGAAAAAGAAGCATGCCAGTTGGAGGTCTGTTCGGTATTAATCGTGAGACGTGGCACACGTACTGGTAAACGGACGAACAGGCTAGTGTTGTATAAATACTAGGAAAACGCTTAAGTCCCGCCGCGTTGTTGGATGAGCGTATATGGTGCATTGAGCTGCCATGTGTTACGCGGATTTTCTGTTGTTCTGTGAAAAATTCATTACTTAGTCGAAGATTTTTTTTAATTTAATTAAATTAAATAAAAAATTAACTTAATTTTTTTAATTAAACTAAATAAAATAAAAAATTAACTTAATTTTTTAATTAATCGTAATTTTTAAAAAGAAAAAAATCGTAAAATTGCAATTTTCATAAGAAATAATTATTCGATTGCGCTCAAATTTAACACGAATATATTAATTCATGAAATGAAGGTTCTGTAAAAAAATCATTACAATAGGATAAAGCATGTAGGTGTTATAAGTCGAAGAAATTTTTTAAAAATCGAAAAAAATCGTAAAATTGCGTTTTTTATGAGAAAAAATTTCCCGATTACGCTCAAAAACGTGGCAGTTCTAAGTTCAGAGATTTCGAAGGCCTCCATAAAATTTCATCGCAATCGGAGTATCGGTTTAGCCGGAATCGTGTTAACAAACACACAAAAATACAAAAAAAAAAAAGAAAAAAAAAACATTCCGGATTTTTTTCTCCAGTGTAGTGAAATGGAATCTTCGCTTCGCTCGCTACGCTCGCTACGCTCATCCAACAAGGGAGTTTTGTCCATAATAATAAGATGTTTACGCATAAGAACAGAGGAGTACAATCGTGGTTTGTTTCCTTCTTTCTTGTCATTTATGAATTCCGATAGAGGTAGCTCACGAACTTCACTCGTGATTGTTAGTTCAAGGAAGGGTAGGGGTGTACCAATAAAGGGAGCGAACCCACTATGTTAATACATGAACAATGAAAAAATAAACTAAAATAATATGTTTCTTTGTATTGTTCCAATATCGTTGATGGTTGAGGTTCCGGGTATTTCTATGACAACTTTGGGTGACGCTTATCCTGCCCCTTGCCCACTAGGGTCACCAAAATTATTTCGACAACGCCAACAAACAATATCAGTTCTGGTATGTGAGTGTGATTGAGTGAGTAGACTAAATACGAATTGATTATTATTTTATTTAAAACGCATGCCAATGTAAAGTCATGATGGTTTTCATCGACACACGCTCAGTTGGACAGATGAACCGACAGAAAAGTGACGCTCATATGAGATCCCTCCTTGTTAACATTAATTGTGTTTATTTATATATATAATTGAGCGAGCGAAGCGAGCGTCTCCACTTGACTCTTATGGCTCGAATGTCTGTTTTTTTTTTTGTTTGTTTGTTTGTTTGTTTGTTTTTTTTTCTGTTACTGCTTCGATACAGGTCGCACCGTTTCTCTGATCGACCTGAAATTTTTACACATGTACATACCACCTAGGCGGGTTGCTGTATAGTTTTTGAACAAAATCCGATCGTTGGTTATAAAAAATAAAAAATAAAATGAAATAAAAAATAAAAATGTTCCGATCGTTATGAAATTTTGCAGGGTCAATAAGTACAGCATTCTCTCCTATTTTCAAATTTTCAGCTAAATCGGTTAAGACCTTAAAGACTTATTGGTAATCATAATTCGAAAAATGATGTTAAAAAATGAAGGAGGCAGTGAAGATACAAAGATACACTTTAGAAGGCATGACGTGAATTAGTACAATGCAAAGATGTTGGAATAGTATAAAGTGTACAATGTCAATATCCAGTTAGGCCTACAGCTTGTGGGTGGGCCTTATGGGAATGTCGTACTCGGGTCATGTTGCACGTACCGGTGCTCGCTCAACAACGCGTCCAACTGAGCGTTTTCCTAGTGTAATACATTTAATATGCACTTTATTATCATTACAGCTGATTACCCCTGATCAAACGAGAATAACTTCTAGTATTCTTGAACAAGTAAACTTTTATAAATACGAAAGTTGAAGAGAAGGTAATTTGATCAAAAAGGTAAATATTTCGACTAAACACTTCTTTTTTTCAATTGTAAAAAATCATTTGTTTTGGTTTTGGTTTTGGTTTTGGTTAAACATTTAGTTTGACAAAAGCTCTTGAAAAGAATTGAAATATTAGAACAGTGTTGAGTCCAAATATTTTCCGCTTTTTAAAGTAAGCAATTCTTTTCACACTTCTGTACTTATGTACTGTAAACACGCACACTTAGCTTTCGTCTATAACCTGAAGTTCGGTTGGTGTAGACGGTGAAAGTGAAACTTTGCAAGTAGTTTGTTCTCGCAAGATGGCGTCCGAATCGCTTGTTGATAGTCTCGCCGACTGATCGCCTCTAAGTATAGGTTAACTCTGCCAGTCGCTACTCTCAGTCACATTCACAGGAATAGAATGTCAGAAAGAATTTCCAGACAGTTGGAATATTTTATGCACGCGAGTCGCGAGAACGTCGCTTTGATTTACTGTCCCCCACTGAAAATCAGTTATATAACTGATTGGGTAGACTCTAAACACAATTTATTTATTTATTTATTTATTTTATTTATTTAATTTTTTTATTTATGAATTTATTTATTTATTTATTTATTTTTTTTTTTTATTTTTATTTATTTATACGTGAAAGAATATTATAAAGCATTCACTATGTTCGTTTTTATATTTTTATCCGGACAACAGATGTTTTGTTACGCATTTATATTAAATTATTCTATTAATTTAGAAAGTAAATAAAAAACAACTCACAATATCCAAGACACAATCACACATGCTAACAATTATAGGCCTACACCAAGTAGGTTCCAAAGTCTTTCCAAAGTTAATCGTACTGAATGTTTTCGGTGACTTTGTGGGTCAGGGGAGCGGGGCTAGTCCACCATAAATATTTAAATAATCTATCTATCTATATTTATTTATTTATTATTTATTTTGTTATTTATTTTCCCACATTTTGTAGGCTTAGGAAGGTTGGCAAAAAAGGGTAGTATGCCTCGAGCACAAGGTGTCTGCCAGCCTCTAAGTGAATAAACAAACACTTATAATTTATAATACATAGAAGAATCAAATTAACAAAATACTAACAATTCATAATAGAGTAAAGTTGAGTTGACAATTACATGGCAACACCTTGAATGTCCACTGATAGGCAGAAGTTCCAAATGTCGCCTCCACCATAAGTCAAGGGTGGAACAAGCTACGAACTATGTATTCACACAATTTATACACGATAAATACAATAGCCTTAACTTAACTTAACCACCTCTGGACGATAATTTGAAAGTCGAAGAAACATGTCTGAAAAGTTTGCGAATGAAAGAAGGCCTTTAAAATAACAGAAAAAAAATTGTGAATTTTTTTGGGCGGGACATAACCTCACTTTTGGAAATTATATTTAGATTTTTGGACAAAAGTGTAATATACAAGACTAGTTCAAAATTAAATTTTGAGAATCGGTTTTCTGGACATACTTTCTAAACACCTTTAGCTATAACTTGACTATAGCTAAAATAGTTTTCTGAAAATAACAGTTGGTGTACGAATTTTTTTGTCAAACGGTACAAAACTAAAGGTGTTTAGAAACTATGTCCAGAAAACCGATTCTCAAAATTTAATTTTGAACTAGTCTTGTATATTACCCTTTTGTCCAAAAATCTAATTATAATTTCCAAAAGTGAGGTTATTTAAAGGCCTTCTTTCTTTCAGCAAACTTTTCTGACATGTTTCTTCGACTTTCAAATTATCGGCCAGAGGCGGTACAATAGCCTTCGAACAACAACGAGTTTTGAAATCTGGGATGAAACAGATCTTGTCTTCTACGATATTTCAAGTAGCTTTGCTCCCATGTTGGGTAGTTCCATACCTATGCTTGTTTTAATTTATAACTTTCTAGTCATAATATATTCATTTCATAGGTTTGTTTTGACAGCTGTCTATTCTTTCCCGTACACGACATATTTCTTGTCAAAGCCCCACATCAATTACTCAGTCTACGTTTCTCATGTTTCCATAAAACTTCCCTCTCAATTATAATATTCTCCTGAAGTTATAAGTTATATCCCTCCATCCTCGAAATGTCTAACTACACTATCTCATTAAACTCTCCAGAAGTTTCTTAAAGTACAACCTCGTTTGTCATTTGTATCTGTCTGTGCAATAGACGACAAAATAATACATTTAAAGTGAAACAATAGATAACGGAAATAATTAGCATAATTAATTAAATCGCGTGGTAGACAGCGGGAAAAGCAATCAACAATACAAAACCAACAAACTATCTCACAACAACATTATCCATGAATCGGCTTATATTTAAAAACTTTATTGTAATGATGAAGATTTCTATTGCGGAACGTGTCATATTAATGCACTAAGGCTTTTGACTATAGATGACGAAGGAGGATGATTAAAAAAAAACATGCATTATGCGGGATTCAAACCAAAGTCCTCGTTTAGATCCATATAGGAAATATAGATACACAATGGCCATACGCTTCGGATCTGACCCTAATAGTATGTGCCACCGCGGACGGCAAATTATATTTTTATAAATTACAATTCTATACAATTTTTTTTTTTTTGAGCGAGCGAAGCGAGCGTCTCCACTTGACTCTTATGGCTCGAATGTCTGTTTTTTTTTGTTTGTTTGTTTGTTTGTTTTTTCTGTTACTGCTTCGATACAGGTCGCACAGTTTCTCTGATCGGCCTGAAATTTTTCACACATGTACATACCATCTAGGCGGGTTGCTGTATAGTTTTTGAACAAAATCCGATCGTTGGTTATAAAAAAAAAAAAAAAAAATGTTCCGATCGTTATGAAATTTTGCAGGGTTAATAAGTACAACATTCTCTCCTATTTTTTAAATTTTCAGCTAAATCGGTCAAGACCTTAAAGACTTATTGGTATGTAACATTATGGGAATGTCGTACTTGGGTCGTTGTTGCACGTACCGGTGCTCGCTCAACAACGCGACGGGACTTTAGCGTTTTCCTAGTTTTAATGTATGCACCACTTTTCTGTCCGTCCGTCTGTGCGTGTGTCACGTCTCACGATAAAAACCGAACATGACCTCCGATTGACTTGCGTTTTTCGTTTAAATTGTCTTTTAAAGAATTTAAAATGTTTTGGTGACCTTAGGGTCAGAGGGTGGGGCAACCAACGTCAAAAAGACCAATTCCAATCAACCTGACACCTACTTCAAGGGATGTGAAAGCAAAATATATTGTTTATGTGGGGGGGGGGGGGGGGGGGAATTACAACAACTCATTAACCCGGAAACGTGTATTATAAAACCAATCAACAAAACTTTAACCTGGGTTACTTACTTTTATTCGCAATATTTCGGAGACCTCGTCTCCTTCCTCAAGCAACAGCATGGACGTTGCTTGAGGAAGGAGACGAAGTGTCCGAAATATTGTGAATAAAAGTAAGAAACCCAGGTTTTATTTTAAGGTTCAGTTGAGTGGTTTTATTATGCATTGTTTATGATTGTATGCCAACCCATGTTTGTTTAAAAACAATTGTTTGATAAGAATTACAAGAAAATCCAGGACTACTTTCTGCTATATGTTACAAAAAAAAATTGCTGAATTAAAAAATAAAAATAAAGTAATATTAAATTAAATACAGAGTTTCATCATAACTATACAAAACCTACGTAAGACTATGCGGAAGTCATCATTACACGCGTGCGCTCTTATTATTGTGAATGGCCTGGCAACAATGTCAACAACACTACGGCTTCATTCACAACTACAACAATCCTTGAGATCAGCCTAGTTACAACGTGCTATTCGCCTGGCCGCGGTCTGCGGTTAGCGCGCTAATGAGGAGCCATCCCACTTACATTATTACTACGGCTGTATTAGGAATACAGGGAAACTGTGCGTGCGGGTTTTCTAGGTTGCTATTTCTCGTTTCTCCGATATCATTGAATTGCGTCGTAAAATGTAATGGTGCTTTTTTCCTCTGGTACGAGCGACTTTTTGGTAGTTTTTAGGGTTAAATGTGTTCACTTAGAAAGAAATAACTTTCAGTAGAGAGAGGAATGTGTACGACTCTAACTATCACTACCCCCCCCCCTCGCCCCGCCCCCTACCCCCGCTTACACGCACGACTCTAATTCAGGAGGTCGTCATCAGCAGTCCTGACTGAAAGGTTGAACGAAGGCTTTCCTCTCATAAATCTAAACGCGTACACTCAAGTAAAGTGTCTACAGTATACAAAATTTTTCTCGTAGGAAACCTGCAAAGAGTGCAATGAACTCTTCAGGTGTCTTTCTAGAAATATCATCATCAGGACAATTTAAATAAATTCATTCATTCGTATTTAGAGTCTACCCACTTGGTTACAGAACTGATTTTGAGTTAAGTGGGGAGACGTTGTGAAGGGAATACCCGAGGGAATCCCTTGCATTCTCATTCTCATTCTCGACTAAAGAAAACCTCAAAGGGTACTTGTTCATTAACGGGACCCTCCTAAAAGTGAAAAGTGTAGGTAAGTGCATGAAGTGCGTTGCTGTGGTCAGCTAGGCCTCTCCCCCCAACCCCACTAACCTACTTTCCTTTCGGGGGAGTCCCTATATGAACAAGTACCCCTCTAAGCAACTTTCAGTCAGTATTGCTGGACTTGACGGGATTCGAACCCGGGACCTACGAGCTCCCCCCGCCCCCCTCAGGTTCCCACGGCGCCAGCTCATTAGCGGCTAGCCGATATAGGAAGCCGCGGTCTACGCTCTCGCCACTTCCAAACACTCGCTGATTAGGCCCAAGGTCACGTGATCCGCGGAGCGTGACGAGAAACCTCAGCGACGCCGGGCGGTCTACGGCGCAGTTGGAACAGAATCTTCACTGGCCAACTCATGCCCAAACAATTCCACTGTTCGCTCGGCCGACTGACACAGGTGTTTGAAATGTTTTAACACATGTCACGAATGTGGAAATATAGGGCTCTGCAGTAACACATTTCCAAATTTTGTTTTAAAATAATTTATAAAAAATAAATTACTTTTCACGAATTTTGAAAAATTGACTAGATACGCTTTATTGACAAATTTACAAAGTTTCATATATACGTCGAATGCATCTTGGTCGAGCGGATAGCTATTTGCTAACTGCCAAATGTGTCCCATTCCGCGTCTGGGCTTGATTGGCAGTTCTAGTCCAAACCATACAAAACATTTGTTGTAGCTAACCGACAGTGGTGGCCGAGCGTAAAGCGCTATAGACTCTGATTCAGGAGGTCCCGGGTTCAAATCCCGTCGAGACCGGCAATCCTGACTGAAGTTTCTTACCTAGGTTTTCCTCGGTCAATGTGAATGCAAAGGATAGAGTCCTCTTAACTCTTTATAGGTTAGTGGTTCACATAGCTACCACTTTCTTTCAAAATCTACACAATTAAATCTGTTAGTTTTTCGTACTTTACACCCGGACAAAAAGCTGCTTTTTTTTTGTTCTGAATTGGTAGCATTTTTCCTGGCTAAATTCTAATGATTAGAACGATTTTTATAATTGATCATAATTCGAATTGTGTATAAAAACACAAAAATACACAAATTTCCGGGATGTCCCGGATATTTTGTTTGCCTGTAGTAGATTTTCTTTGAACATGCAAAAAAATTGCAAAAAGAAATGAAAAATTGCAAAAAGTCTAATTTTTGAAAATATACTCAAATTTTGGATTTTTTTAAAACTTTGGTTGCAATTTGGATTTCAAAATCAGCATTTTTGCCTAAAATATCAAGTAAAAAAATAAGAATAAATCTAAAATTCATTAAAAAATCACAAATTTCAAATTGTTAAGGTAAAAAGAAAAATTATGGATAAAAAGTTTGCCCTAAAAAGGGTTTTAAACAGCTCTCGGACATCCTCACAAGTGTCCTATCCGCAACATACCTATAGTTATAGGGGCATTGAATTGCACCCTGGGCAGGCTTCCCACAAAAATTATTTTAATTATTAAGCTGTATAGCTTAATCCTCTTCTCTTCCTCCTCAAAGAAAAATTTGGTTTTTTGCTTTCCAGAAAGTTCTTACATGTGCATCACTTTTCTGTCTGTCCGTCTGTGCGTGTGACACGTCTCACGATGAAAACTGAACCACGTCCAATTGATATGCGATTGATTTTTCGCATTGCCCTTCAACAAGGATGATATATAATGTTTTTGGTGACCCTGGGGGTCAGACCCCCAGAAAGTTTGAAAATTTATGACCCGGCGCCTCCACCATTTTCGATTTTGCGAATATTTCTAAATTTAAGTCCTAAGTCGTTCCCCGGTACCTCCTCCAAAAGCTAAGCTTCCTATTTTGCTTGTATTACAATAATAAATCTTCTGTTTACGAAATTTCGAATAATTCGTAATGATTTAGCAATTTTTACCGCCTAATAACTCACAGCAGAACTTCGTTGAATAGTTGGTACCAACCTTACAAAGACATTTCACTAATGCGTAGTGAGTGCCAACATCTGAGCAGAACAGAACGCCCTAGTGTGTTCACAAAGAAGGAGAATGCTCACTTGTTGAATGTTTGCCCACCAGAGCGCGCGTCGGCAGCTCAGGATGACATCATCTTAACGCCACTTGTTGAGGGGGTAATTATCTCTATGAAATGTTTGCTATGCGCTGAACATGCAGGAAAAAACGTTGGTAATTAGGGGAGGAAAATCAAGAGGGGTTGAATCTTGAGTTGAAATGTGAAGGGGTGCGCTCTTTGCAGTTCTCCTCCACCCTAGCTCAAATCCTAGTCTTAAATCTGTCTGTCTTATCTTATGAACGACAGCCTTATTAAACCACGTTGTATTAGTATAAAACTCTCTACATTATGATTGCTTTACTTGATTTAATTGGGTATTTCCATTATGAATAATTGTTAATATTTTGTTTATTTGTTTCTTCTATGTTTTATAGTTGTTTGTTTATTCACAAAATTTGTTGTGTGGAGGTTGGCAGACACCTTGTGCTTGGGGCTTACAAAGCCTAAAAGAGGGGAAATGAAATAAATAAAATATAAGTTAAATATATAAATAATTGTTACTTAGTTCGTTAGTATGTGTTGTTTTAGGGCACTCAAAGTAGCTCGTAATCACTAGAACTAATGACCCCCCCCCCCTCACAACTTTTTTTTTTTTTTTTTTTTTACAAAAATCGTATATTTAAACAAACACAATTTGCGTAATGTTTCTTTTGCAAAATTATGTATTTTTATTATGTAGCCTATCCTATTTATCTTCTTTATAGAGCATTATCAATAACTGAATATGATATACATTCAATAAATAAATGTTCAAACTAATAAACATGTATAAACGTCACGTTTTTCAGTTTACCCCTTGTCAACATTACACATATTGAGTCTTGTGGAAATATATTCGGAGTAAAACACATGTTCGATAAGAAAACACGTGTTAGTCGCGAGTGTAATAAACCTCTTATCTCTCACTGTTCTGTTTAGTTTAGCTGCGTCAACAACAACATGAGATTGTCAGTCACGTTGCCACCTTCACGCCACAGCAGTCAGATTATCTTATGTAACTGCACCGGATGTGACACAGGCGGACAGAATCAGCTTCCGGTCATCAAGTTCATCTATATTGTGTTTGTTTGTCAAGTTGAACAAACACGAATCTAATACTGAAAGATTCAACTAAATTCGCCAATTTCTGTCATTATTGCTGGGATGGTTGGCTGAACAATGCACATAGCAGAATGTTTTTTTTTAAGAGTCAAATAATTTAAAATTTGTCCAATACAGCTCTACGTTATTGTTGTGTTGCACAATGCACAATGCATCACTGTTATTTTTTCCCCTTTTTCATTGTAAAAACACATATAATCTTTCAAATACACCTGTTTTCAACACAAGTCATGTCAGGGGGAGGCTCAGTGGCGTATCCAAGGGGAGGGAGAGGGGGGACAACCCCCCCCCCCACTTTGCTAAAACAGTGTAAAGGTGCACTTTAACGTTGCAATGATGGTTTTATGGCAATACTAAAGGCAAATACCATCTGACCAATAGAGGATTTTAGTAGATACGGTAGAAAGTTTGTTATTGTGATGCTTTAAAACGGTCAGATTTTCATAAAAATGATCTTGAAGGAGAAAGAGAACTAGCCTCCCCGGACCCCCACTTAGTATTCGGTACATCTTTGAATTAATTGTTTCACCCCCCCCCCCTTATGAATTCCTGTATTTCCTGGATACCCCACTGGGCTAGCCACCTTTTTCTTGGCCACACAGAGTTTATTAACAACGGCTTTCCAGGCCTGTCATGTCCCCTTCTCCTTACATGTCTTCTTCTATCTCTTCTTCTCTCTTGCTCCTACCCACCAGTTCACACCATCTCCTTCTGTCCTCCCACATTCTCCCTCCTTCTACTCTTCCCAACACTTCTTTCTATCTTCTACATAACTTCTCACTTGATCCTGCCACTTCTCCCTTGGTCTACCAACTCTTCTAATATTCATATCTCCCATTTCAAATTCTTCTCACATGTCCATTACCAACCTTTCTCTTCAAATTTCGAACAAAAGCTTTCAAAAAAACATAAATATTCGTATGTAGAGTCTACCCACTCATTCACATAACCCTATATCGGCGGTGTACCAAACATCAAAGATGAAATTTAGCCAACCATGGAGTTCAAACTTCGAATACTGATTGCTAATTGGCTCTTCGGCGCCACCAGTCGTCACTTACATCCCTACCAGACCTAGCCAATATTGAATATATCTACCTAATGATCATGTGCATGCTATTGTATTGTGTGTATTTGCATGTGTTCGCGTGCGACGACAAACCGTCATCTATACATTGTTGAGCAGATAGCGTTCTAGCTTCCGTTTCCTTGTTTCGTGTCGTCTATTATATCCTTGTACCTAGCTAGATTATCTTTCTAAGAGGCTTTGTCTCTTTGTCAATAGCTATGTAAGGTCACGTGTTATCATATTATTAGTGATTCAGTGAGCACTTCATTGATAGGCACAACTGTCTTGCGTGTGAGGGGTTTGAGGGGTTTGAGGGGAGGGAGGAATGTCGCGTGTTACACTGCGATGTGAACAACTCTTTTTACACGACATTCGATCCGTTATTTAACCCATTCACGTATTATAGGGGAGAGGGTTAAGTTTCCAGCAATAAACGTTGTGTGATTTCAACGTCTCTATTAATGCACTGAGGCTATTCGAGACGATGAGTTTTAACCCACGTCCTCGTAGAGCCATAATAATAATAATAATAATAATAATAATAATAATAATAATAATAATAATAATAATTAATAATAATAAGTTGTCTTTATTTCTCAAGGAAAAGGGCGAATGTTAAGCCTGAGGCTTCTCTTACAATTTACCTTTTTCTAAAATTAGTTCTAAAACTTAATACTAATACGAACTAATCTAAACAATCTAAACAATGCTACTTTGTCTTTATCATTCATTCGAAATGTTGTAATTTCACAAACTCATAGGCCTAATTCATAATTATTTATATAGTTATATATCATAGTTATCTACAAATAGTACATTGTTAAGATTTAATTACTTATGATCTATACACATGAAATAGTTTCAGTTGAGTTAGCTAGATTTAGTTTAATTATGCTATATTGAACTTGGTGATTACTCTCATAATAAACATATTCTAAGCCTTCTCACTATCGCTGGTCTGGCTATAACAAGAGCTGTTTGGCGGCATCTAATTTTGAATGGCTTAACATTTTTTATCCAACATTTTTGCTTTTAGTTTAATTTTGAACTGATTGTAGTTGAGAGATTTGTCAATTCCTACATTGTTATAAGTATGAACGGCATTGTGGGTGAACGACTTCTCAAATAGTGCTGTGGAGTGTGTGTGAATTGACAATTGCTCAATGTTTCGTAGGCTGTGCGAGTGTGTCATTTTCCTGATCGGAAGTTTGTCTTTTAGATATTTTGGAAGACCTGATGTGTGAATTTTATGTGTCAGACAGGCTAAGTGAAGGGCTCTACGACTTGCCATGTTAAGTACACCGACTTCCGAGTATTTATGTGAGATATGATCATATTTTCTCATTTGTAGTGCAAAACGCATGCATGCATTTTGTGCTCTCTGTATGCGTTTACTTTGGATACTGTCTAAACAAGGCCCATATATGACATCCGCGTAATTGAATTTTGATAAAATAAGTGCTTCGACCAACATTAATTTTGTCTCTTGGGTTAAAATTTTTGAGAATTTGTAAAGATGTTTTAGCTTTGAGAATGTATGCTGAATAAGTTTAGTAGTATGTTGGGTAAATTTTAGTTCTGTGTCTATATTGAGTCCAAGATTTTTCGCGAGTTCCGTGGTTGGCAGAATATCATTGTCTAGATTGATATTGGGTGGATTTTGTTTTAACCTACCACGCCCACTACTCGTGCCAAAATGCTTATAAAAGTTTTGCTCGAGTTCAATTGGAGTGCGTGATTCTTCGATGAGCTGTTTATGTAGCTAAGGTCAGCATTATTTTCAGTTCTGCATCCTGAACGTGGTGAGGGTCATAGCTTAGGTAGAGTTGAGAGTCATCTGCGTAATAGTGCACGTTACAAATTGTATATGTTTCATGAGATCTGACGTATAGATTGTAAATAGCTGAGGGCTCAATACGCTTCAGACCAGCGCCCTAATCGTTTGTGACACCGTGGTCGACATCGAACCCACGTCCTCGTAGAGCCATACGCTCCGGACCAGCGCCCTAATCGTATGTGCCACCGCGGACGACATCGAACCCACGTCCTCGTAGAGCCATACACTTCGGACCAGCGCCCTAATCGTATGTGCCACCGTGGACGACATCGAACCCACGTCCTCGTAGAGCCATACGCTTCGGACCAGCGACCTAATCGTTTGTGCCACCGTGGACGACATCGAACCCACGTCCTCGTAGAGCCATACGCTTCGGACCAGCGCCCTAATCGTATGTGCCACCGTGGACGACATCGAACCCACGTCCTCGTAGAGCCATACGCTTCGGACCAGCGCCCTAATCATGTGTGCCACCGCGGACGACATCGAACCCACGTCCTCGTAGAGCCATACGCTTCGGACCAGCGCCCTAATCGTATGAGCCACCGCGGACGACATCGAACCCACGTCCTCGTAGAGCCATACGCTTTGGACCAGCGCCCTAATCGTATGTGCCACCGTGGACAGATTTCAATGTGCGTGCAATGACAAGATAGTGTGGAAAACAACACGAGTACGAGAATGCCTTAAATAGGGAGCAAAGTTAGTTAACCAACAGATTGTTAAAGAAGGACAGTTAATCCGCATAGAGTGATGGTTACTTTTGGTGCAGGTGCCGGGTTTGAAAATATTCCCGTTTTGAGTGACGCTAGCCCCCCCCCCCCCCCGTCTCTGTGAACAAACATTCTGTAGATGTCATGTTCGGTTCTTACCGTGAGACGTGACTCACGCACAGACGGTGGACATAAAAGTGATGTTTAAATGAAAGCTTCGCTCCCTAACAACCGTGTATTCAAATGACTGATGCCGTCCGCGGTGGCAAATGCTCTTAGAGCGCTGGTCCGAAGTGTATGGCACTACTTGGACGCAGGTTCGAGTCCCGCATAAGGCACAGGTTTCATAGTAGTTGTCCTTCACCCTCAACTATCACCATACTCATCGTCTCGGATATTACATTAATAGAGACTTTAAAAACAAAAACGAAATCAATCAAGAGACTTGTGCGAGAATCCAACCAACACTGGTACGGTCGAATGAAGGCAATTATATCATAGCGCTGGTGGCCCAGAGCTGTGCTGAGCGTGCCAGCTGTGATCAATACTAGCCGTCTATTCTATTCCGTGGAGGTGGCGTGTGAACCGTCGCCGGTACCTCCACCGGCCGGCGCACAGGACCTCGTGGCCGGTAATACCACCAGGCAACGGCGTACAGGACCTCGAGGTCGGTAATACCACCAGACAGGGTATCCAATGAGGATTTTTAAACTAGCACTGGTGCAGGAGTACAAATCGGAACTACTCATTTTACCACTCCCATCATTCTTTCAATATCTGTGGACGTGTCGAGTACGAGATTTGTTTTAATTTCTGGGACCTTGCCTCGCCTCCTAACCCTTAGATTACCAAAAAAATTATGTATCAAGAGAATTGTCTCCAAAGAAAAACATGTCATTCGGAAGTCATATTTTTATTGTCACACACGCAAAGACGGACAGACAGATATGTATGAATATAATAACTGTGATAAACTGTATAGTTTCCGTAGCAATATGGATTCAACTTGACTCTGTCCAGGACTCGAACCTAGTTCTTCTGGCTCTTAAAGGACAAACTAATGTTAGTGATTCTCTGCGTACGAATGGAGGAGTAGCCACCTTGTTGTATGTCCGAACATCTCTTGTATCTCCTCACGTATTAAAACAATGTAGCACAGCGCGATATGCAGGAATGTTACAGCTACCGCGTGGCTTACAAATGATCCTCTTTGTGCGCGCTTCCAGAGAGCTTCTGAAGGAATAATTCCAGCTCTTTCATTCGCTCACCTTGCTCATTTTCACTACCGCTTTTGTCAGTGATCAAATTATTACTAAGTCTCACTTGTGTGAACATTGTATGGTGTTAAGAAGCTCATTTCTGGGTCTAAAATTGAAATTAAATTTTAACTCTCTCGTGGGAAGTCTGTTCAGGTTAAAATACTTGCCCCTTAGTATGTATAATGGAGTAAGGACAATTGTGAAGGGATGTCCACCGAGGAAAACCTTACTCAGGATTATCGTTGGCGGGATTCTCACCCTGGACCTCCCGATTTAGAGTCTCGCCTTTACGCTTGAGCTACGTCTTTCGGTGAGACTAAAATTGAATGAAAAAAAACGACCATAACAATTATAAGATAGTTGATAACAATTCTAAGTAATTAATCTGAATTCTTGTTCTTTGGAATGGTTTGATTGATTTTCTTTAATGTTGTTTTTTTTTCTGTGTATATGGTGATAAGAATTCTAGATAGCCGCTTATGTGAGATGCTTATGGGGACTCTCTATTTCATAATAATAATACTCACTCATTTACATGAGAAAATAAGTGTATACGCCCTGAGAAATTATCGTGACGTTTGTTCCTTCTCGTGACCCTACTTAATTGACTCCTCCTTGCCTTCTGTCTGTTGAGGCGATATGTCTCCCGTGTAGTTGCATTTCACCCCGGTAGGAGCGACTGTGTGTGTAATATAAAGAAGAGTGGGTGACTTCAAAGAGGGCTAAACTAACCGCTTCAACAAGGAGAGTTCGAAGACAAACCTTGATGAAATCATCCCCCTTTGTTTCCAGGGATGTTATGAAAGAGACAAGAGTTTTACTTGCAGGAGAGAGGGTGAGACAGGTAGGTAGACAGACAGACAAATAGACCAAAAAAACAAAGGGATAAACAAACAAATAGCAGGCAGACAGGGGCAAATATGCAGACGGTAAAGTAGTTTTTATAAATTTCAGAATTATATTGTGTATTTATATGAGAAGAGTGGGAAGACCTCGAGATAGGTGGCAAGATCAAGTACAGGCAGATGTGGAGGAGAGAGGAGAGGATTGGGAAGTGGTTGAAGAGAGAGAAAGATGGTGGGAGGACAGGAAAAAGTGGAGAGAGTTGGTGTTACGACAAGAAGATGAGGAAGAAGATGAGGTGCCGAGCTTGGCAGGCCGGTGCTGATTCGGTGATGCCCAAGATTTAGGTGGAAACACCCCTTTACCCAATTAAACGATGTTGGAACAAAGTGTAGTGATATATATATATATATATTGACGAATAGAGAATTGAATTGAATTTCTATACTTCTTGGTAAATTTATGAACAGATATAAACAAAATTTAAATAAAAAATTAAAAAGAATGTATACTGGTTAAACCAAACATATTTCAATCTCAGTCTTGTGACTAAAACGTGCCACAAACGTCGTCTTCTAACTATCGGTGACTTCAGAACCGTAATAAAACCTTCTGCATATTATATGTTGTAAACTTATTCCAGGATGCAGGTTATATTTGTTCGTCTCCGGTTGACCTTTAACCGGGCGGGAAAACCAGGTGATTGGCTCGGCTCAGCGCTAGCGCGAGGACGTACAGGGCCCACGTTAAGAGATTCTTGTCGCGTATTTTGCGAGAAAGTCAAGTGCCAAGACTCGGCAATACCAAAGACTTTATGAAGTAAACTGTACAGGTTCACTTCCAGAAACAAGTACGTATCAGATTGATATTAAATTTTGTACAGAATATGTTAGGGATGGTTGCACACATTTTTAAACTACATTTTATTTTTTTAATTTTGTGCAGTGCCTATAGAAGAGATACAATCTATATTTTTTATCTTGTGTGTCATTAAAGTTTAGATGACATGTGATAGCTGCAAATTAAACTCAAATATTGCGATTTCTGTTTTTGCACCGATCGGTATAGATATTAGATTATTGTGAGCCCTTCTGAAAGCCGCGTCGCGTGCATTCACACGCGCATCCACGCCTCGAACCCTCATCACACGCGCATCCACGCCTCGAACCCTCTTCACACGCGCATCCACGCCTCGAACCCTCATCACACGCGCATCCACGCCTCGAACCCTCATCACCACGCGCATCCACGCCTCGAACCCTCGTCACACGCGCATCCACGCCTCGAACCCTCGTCATCACGGAATGTGAGCGGAAACGAATCTGATTTCGATATATTTCGGTTGACTTCTTTCATACGCAGCGCGAGCAATATTTCAACATGCCGTGATATTTGTAAATACATCGTTTCGGATTCCCGCGCTTAAATTCTCATTCCAGCATTAAACCAATCAGTCTCACTCTAGATTTATGTTTTGCTTTATATACGATTCTGTCGTCGTCTGCGGGTGGATTGTGCCCACCTATTTGAATGATGTTTCCTTTTTAAATTACCGGTCTCTAATTGGTCGGTGTACGTGCATATATGGCGTCGGCATCGACAGTGTTTATTTCCTTTTTGTTTACATAATTATTTTAATAATTTACTTTTTAAAATTCATTTTTATTCACAAAAGTAATTTTTTATTCACCACGGATCAACAGGATAACCTGCAACCACGGTTTGACATGGTATTCAATTATAATCGTTTGTTAGCTGTGTAAAGTTGGCAACAACAAATCGAAGGCTTTCAGCGCGATTGACTTCGTCTGAACGGAAACGGATGTAAGATCGTTTACCGAACAATCGCGTAACAATCTTTGTTGGTAGACGACGACTTTTTGTCGACACGACATTGATACAAAATGAGGTGTGAATTTTATCACAAACAAATTTCACAGCAGTTTATTTTCAGGAAAGATTTAGTAGTAGGTTGATTTAAAACAAGTTCGGTATGAGAATTAAAGAAATAAACGAAGACTGAACAATAAAACAATAATAATTATATTGAACGAATATTACAAATATTAAAACGATCGTTCCAAAACACGAGGGAATTCTTAGTTGAAAATTCGGATATCCCTTAAAAATGTCATCAGACCGGAGTAGCCTTTTTGACCGGTAGAGAGCGAACAACCATGGACACGAAATATATCATAGGCCAACAAAACAGCGGAGCTTTTTTCTCGGGTATTGAGTAAAATCTGTGCAACGCTCATCATATATTATTTATTTTTATTATTAATATAATGTTGTGTTTGATTCAGTAGTAAGTTATTGTTGTTTTATGGCACTCAACAATAGAGTTATCAGTGAACATCATTTGATTGATTGATCTTTTGATTGACCTATAGTTGACGACCACTGCTAAGAATAATGGATCTTTGATACACCGGCTTCATTGACTAGTATTCCAGTTATCATGTTAATAAGCTGTATCTTCTACTTCAACATTATCACTATCATACTTTTATAAGAGAAAATGTTATGTTATTATTTTATAAATTAGACGAGTGAGCGCAGCGAACGTAGTCTACAACGCTACTCGATCGGGCCTTGGTCGTGATTAATTCTGTATGTTAAATGTTAAATGTCTGTCTGTCCAGTCCCATACGGCCGAACGGCCAAATAGACTGAGCTGAAATTTTAAACAGACATCCGGGACCAGGTAACTGAGAAACTGCTAACAAAATGAGCACAATCTGTTGCAATTTAAACCTGCAAGAAATAAAAAACTGAAAAATACGTTTGAAATGTATAGGAATTATTTTAACGACAATGGTTTTCATTTTGAAATAATATTTTTTTGTTTGCTATTTAACTGGCTGTGAAATGCCGTGCCCATGCAAGGTCTGTCGAATGTTGCACGCCAAGGTACCCCCAAATTCCGCTCGTAGATTGAGTAAACCTTGCAATATTTTTGACGTATTTCGTACTGGCTATGTTTTCCGTAGTATTGTCACAGATGATGGACTACACTGCGTTATATACATTTCAAAACATGTTAAATAATTTAAAAATACAATCCAGAAATTACAAAATCTTTCCCGACTATTGAACCCACGTCTCCCCACATTTCGGCTATAAGGCGCTTTAGCCAACTCGACTAGGGAAACGCCAAGTCGTTGTTAGACGAGTGAGAGAGTCATGTGTTGAGTACGCGGGAACATTTGCATTTAAGTTTGATTATAATATTCGTATAAATAATAGGTACCTATTTAAGTTTAGGTCATAGTTTAAGCCATAATGCTCCACTGTAGCCTATGATAGGCTAGGGAGGCCTAAGGTAGGGGGAAGAAAAGGAATGTTACCGGGTACTCACACATGGCTCTCGCACCTCGTCTAACAACGACTTTGGCGTTTTTCCTAGTGTTAAGATGGGAAGGATCACTGCCACAATAGATGGGCCACAATAGGCCTGCTTCCCTGTTTCATTCTGTAAGTTTTGTATCATGTGTACAAATTACAGAGGAAAAAAAATATATTTCAATCAATGCATAGAAACCAATAAAGACAGTCAAGACTGTGATTCGGGCGGTCCCGGGTTCAAACCCCGTCGAGACCAGCAATCCTGACTGAAGTTTTTTTCCGAGGTTTTCCTCAGTCGTTAATGCGAATGCAATAGATTGAGTCCTCTTAATAAGCTCTCGGACATCCCTTCACAAATGTCCTATCCGCAAATAAAGTTAAACATTTGAAGAGGGGCATTTTATTGTGCCCTTGGCAGGTGTCCCACGAGAAATATAAAAAAATTATATCCATGTAGAAATGTGAATAAAAGTAAGGTGATGTCTCTCCTCCAAAAATCAACATGTGTATTTCTATTGTTTTCCGGCTATTAACTTTACAATGCGAATATCGGGTGTGAAATCGTTCCGCCAAGTCTGTAATTACTTCACGGTACTAAGTCACAATCAATGTCGAAGGTGTGATGCCTTGAGCGACTCAAGAGTCGACTTCCTGTCTTGTTTGATCGAGACGAATCACCGTCAAGCTATAAGGAATACACCACCTACCTTTGTATGCAAATAACTTCAAAGAACCTACTGTTCATTCGAAATTAACTCGAAGTGATTCCAATTCAGCTCATTTAGGTTGAGTTATTTACTCTCTGAGTTCCTTATATGGCAACGAGTTCGTATTCTATTGATAGATTTGGCTGAGCAATAGGAAGTTCACTTCCCCACATTACGACACGGGAAATCTGACTGAAGATTTTCCTCAGTCATGAGACGATGCTTCGAATCTGTCTAATCTTTCCTGTTTTTACCACAATAGTTGCAACATGAAATAGTAAAAATTACATAATAAGAGTGTATCGCTCTGATGTAAGACAATCTTAAAAGTGCATTTCACGTTTATCTATGCGACCAGTTAGAGGAAAAAGAAAATGGTAGTTTCATACGCACCGATTCCAAATACAAATAAATCAAACGAAACGACTGTTTCAGAGACAGTTGACTGATTATTCTAAGTCTAGATCGCAGTCTAAATGCGAATATTAAAATTCATTACAAGATATCATCACAAAATAATGTTGATATTTTCTTAATTGCGTTCAATACTTGTTACTTCTACAGCAAAATAGTTATTATCATTTCATTTTTTAATTATTGTATTGTTAATATCGGTTATTAATGGCTTGCCATGTTGAATATCACTGAAGTTAAGCATCATCGGAACTTGAGTGGGTGACCACTTGGGAACACCACGTGCAGTTACGGGGGTGAAGCATATTCAGAAGTGTGCCCCTGTTTGAAAACGATGTTGCATTGTCACCCTTACGCTCTGCGGAGAACAATTTTCATATTAACATGTTTCTGGTGTAGGATATATAAAAAAACAAAAACAATGTATGACAGAAAGTATAATGGTGAATATTGGATGAGCGTAGCGAGCGAAGCGAAGATTCCATTCACTACACTGAGGAAAAAATCCGGAATGTTTTTTTTTCCCTTTTTCCTGTATTTTTGTGTATTTGTCAACACGATTCCTGCTAAACCGATACTCCACATTGCGATGAAATTTTATGGAGGCCTTCGAAATCTCTGAACTTAGAACTGCCACGTTTTTGAGCGCAACCAAAAAATTATTTCTCATAAAAATAGTAATTTTACGATTTGTTTTAATTTTAAAAAAATTTCTTCGACTTATAACATCGACATGCTTTATCCGATTGTAATTATTTTTTCACAGAACCTTAATTTTATGAATTAATATATTCGTGTGAAATTTGAGTGTAATCGAAAAATTATTTCTCATGAAATCGCAATTTTACGCTTTTTTCGTTTAAAAAAAATTACGCTCATTCAACAAACGCGGTTTAAGTTGGTGAATATGATCTCTGCTCTAACATTTGAAGTTTAAAACCAACCTCTATAAATAAAAGTTATTAGATAACGTTTTTAACTGGTGCTCTTATCTACGGGCTTTGAACTTGACCTTGTCTTCCTCACTCTAGATGTAGCTCAAGCTTAAAGCATGAGACTCTGATTCGGGAGGTCCCGGGTTCAAATCCCGTCAAGACGTCAATCCCGACTGAAAGTTGTGTCCAAAATTATTTTCGGTCATTAATTTTGAACATGTTTTCTTATACAGCGCTTCATTCACTTCACAACAGTTGTGAAATAAAGACGATCATATAGTCTCTACAAAATACCCAGTTAGAAGAGGGACAAACAATTTTCTCAATATTTTCAAGGGCTTTTTAGGACTCGATCCCAGAATTTTTTTTTTTTACTGTGGAGAACCTTGGACATAACTTTTCAGGATTGCCTGTGCTAGTTGGACTCGACTGGTGACCTCTCAAATTAGTCGTGCGTGTATCTCAAGAAGTACATCACTAGAAGATACTGTTAGATAATATCTGTAGAAACTTTGATGTAACAGATAGATATTTAATTCAATTTCATTTTTAACTTCAAAATTTAATTAGTTTTCCGACCACCTAATATGTTAATTTTTTTGCGGTTTTCAATGTAAAACTTCTGTCTCTCTCGAGAGTTTCCTAGATTAAAACACAAACTTGTATTTTTGTCTTTAGTTTCATTATTAAATATATTATACAGAACACGTTTTACAACTGTGTATTAATTTAAAACAATTATTTTTACACCGAATGCTGCATAATATGTTTAATATGTAAATGTGTTTGATCAGTACAGAGTTTGAAGGAGATAGTTCGCTCCCGTGCAAGTTTCAGAGTTCTGGTTATGTAGTTGAATGCAGTAGTTACGACTAGATATTGTAATTAGGCGACGTAATTTATTACGGTCTTGTGTTGTGCATGTTAATATTTACTCAGTTCCAAGAAAATGGAATTAAAAGCGGTGTCTAGTGTGTTTTAAAGTTTTCTTTAGTAGATAAAAATTAAATAAAAAAAACTTTTACAAATATACCTGTGGTAATGTATTTATTAATAAATTAGTTTGTTTTCAATGTAAATAATGAAATCATTTAGATTGAAATTTGCTCCGAACATTACAGTTATGTCCCTAGAATGCGTTGATTATCAGTTATAGTCCTCGTTTGTAAATCAGTTTTGGATAACTCAAGAGGATAGGTGTTAAATAAATAAATAAACAAACATTAAAGAATTACAATAAAATCTACTAATTTAAATTCGGCAATTATTAACAAATGGCGCCTCTGGTAGTGAGTGGTGCAAATGCTGTGCACAGTGTAATGCTGTGTACTAGGGATAATTCATAGTTTGGTATTTTCGGGTTTAAATAATTGTGATGGTATAATGTCCATCAGCTGTTTACGATGACTCAATTCCTTGTATTCGCATTAACGAGTGAAGAAAATCATGGAAACGACTTTCAGCCAGGATTGCCGGAGGCAGGATTCAAACCCAAGACGTTTACATGTATACATGAGAGCTTACTCTGTCAGTTGTTAAATACAACTTGTTATACAAGAATGAACCATTGTGTCGCATCTATGACAAATCTTGGAAATAATTAGTTGAACATAATTACTCCGGTGCAATTTACGAACGTAATGTTTTGCATGTAAATGGTCTACTTCTTGAAAATCCGTTGGTATTTAAATCCAAGAACTTTATTATGAAGTATGACTACCTATCTTGAAATTGCAACTTCTTGCACTGTATACATTGTATGTAATAGTTTGTTTTGAACCTTGGACATATTGTAATTATTGCAATCATATCTCGTATGCAAATGAATCTCTAAAAAATTCTCTTCTCTCGGAAGTCGTAAAAACGAAGCGACGGCACACACGCTAATATCGTGCAAGTATCCGTCAGGGCGTACAGTTGTGATGGCAGTTATGCAACTGTTGCACACATCATGACGAGTATTGTACCGCGGGAACGGAAGTCGAAGAGTTATTCTTGTTTATAGAGTAGAAGAGATTTCAAGGTTTTCATTCATATTCAAGTGTTTTGTCTTGTGCGGGAATCAAGAACGCTGCGACTTGAGGTAAAGGTACGACCTGAGTTTAACCATGAAAGAGAGTTCGAATACAAAGATTTTATGGTAAGGGCGCGTCAACCGTTAGGTCATTATACGCCAGACTAGTCTAGGTAGTGTAGAGTCCTGGAGAGATGCGGCCACAGACAGGGGAAGGTTTCTTACGTGGTCGTGGTCGTGGTCGTGGTCGTGGTCGTGGTCGTGGTCGTGGTCGTGGTCGTGGTCGTGGTCGTGGGTAGGGATTCCCGACGACAACTGCCAGAGCTCGTCTCTAGTTTCGTGAAGTAAAATACTCCCCTACTAGCTGATGTTTGCGACGTGGACTCTTCGCCTTGTACGATAAGCAGACCCATGCAAATTATACCCCGGGCCCAGACGGGAGGAATCCAATACCACGTTTTCTCTTGTCTTACATTCTCTTGCATGGATACTGACAGATGTGGCTCAGGAGTAGCGCACGAGACTGATTCCAGAGGTATTGGGTTCGAATCCCAACACCGGCAATCCTTACTGAACGTATTCCCAAGGTTTTCTTCAGACGTTTATGCGAATGCAAGGGCTCGAATTGTCTTGTTCAGTATTAAGACTTTCCCTTCACAATTCCCTATACAAAAAATACCTACTTGCATTGCACCCTGGACAGGTTTCACAAGATAAATTTAAGTGGTGAGTGTCATATTAGCCATCATTAACTTAGATTATATTTATATAACTTAATCTTATGTTATTTAAACCGCCAGTGTTGGCTCGGGCGCTAAGCGCTCGACTCTGATTCGGGAGGTCCCGGGTTCGAATCCCGTCGAGACCGGCAATCCAGACTGAAGGTTTTTTCCGAGGTTTTCCTCAGTCGTTAAGGCGAATGCAAAGGATTGAGTCCTCTTAAATAGCCCTCGGACATCCCTTCACAATTTCCTAGTTCACCTGAAGAGGGGCTAATTGCACCATATAACAAGTTTCCCACGATAAAAATTTAAAAATTTAATGTTATTTAAACAAAGAATCCTTAAAAATTGTATCAATTATTATAATAATATTATTTTTGTTTAAACTACAAAGAATTGTGTTCTAACCGTGAGACCGAACATGTCCTAGAAGTTTATTTTATTATTGTGAATCCTTGCAAGTTGCATCATATCTTGAATGCAAAACGATGAGCTAAACTGGTTTAATTGTTGATAAACATCTTTGTCCGAGGGCAGCTTGTTTTGCGTTTACTTCTACTGGTTTATTATTATCCAGACTAATTGGATCCTACAGAATAATGCATAACAATAAGACGTTTAACATGTTAGGCATTTTAATAATTGCAGATTCTTTTTAAATATCCACTTTTTGCATTGGCGATTTTGTTGCAATATTTTTATTCATGCCAACTATATCTTAGTGGAAAAATTCTACCTTTGAAGGTCGAAATAATGGTAATACGAGAGACAAAATAATGCACACTTACACAATATCGTATCAATCGTATGATACAATTGTATGAATTGAGTAACTTATGATAATGATCGGAAATACGCGTATTAATTGCTTATAGATTTGTCAAAACATTGTTAAAACAGCTTGTATTTTAAATAGTAGCAATGCGTTTTTTTCTTTTTATATGTATATAATAACTTAATAATTGTTGAAGTAACCATATTCTATCATCAGTAACCAAAAAAGACCTTCCCAAAATAAGTTTTAAAATGTTTTGTTTGACTTAGGATTGTAACTAGGAAATATGTACAACGATGAAGTAAGAACTATCGACAATCAAAAGGTAATCAAACAATAATTTTGGTAAAAAAATTAAGCAAACTTTTCCGACAGAGACGTGTTCAAGATTATAGGCGTCTCAAACAGTACACATCTGAATATTTTCGTTCAGAAATAGTTTGACATCTTTGAGCCTATGTGATTGCGAAATGTCACTATTAATTTACAATTATTCACACAAGACGCGAATGCAATATGACTAAGGCGGTCCGCGTAAATGTTTCAAATTTATGTTGTAACGCGTTTTTGAATTTTTTCCCCTTTGTAAAAATGCAATTCGATAACATTTTTCCTAACGATTATCGAAAAGTTATTGAATATCGATACTCTTCTCTCAAAAGAAATTAAAAATAGGCTACACAAATGGCAATATTTCTATGGTAAATCAGCTGTCTTCTACGAGTTTATCAAACGTTGAGAGTATCAGACAATATTTAAAAACATACATTACATCACAGTTTGACCAGACCAACATGTGTGGAGTCTGGCTCCATCAGATATCTCCCCCTGTAGTAATATTGTCGCGAGATAGAGGGTTCTGTATACACATGTTGTGTGTGATGCCCTCTCTATTGTCACTCTGGCTGTGTTGCCTAGCTGTTCAGTTGGGGACACATGATGTACATGATGCTAGGGGCTGAGTTCGGCCCAGTAGTGTAGGAACCGGGGGGGGGGGGGGGGATAATATTTAACCTCAAGTTCATGTTTTGAGTTTTTAGATGCTGTAAAACAGCGTTTAAAGAGTCCGAGTGCAGAAAATTTAGTTAACGTTTTTGAGCAATTAATTTAAGTTATTTCAAAACTGTCTCTATTAATTGTGCATAACATACTTTTATACACATGATGGTTTAGTTGTGCGATAAAATTGATATTTCAAAATAACTGAAGTGTATATCATTGTCCTTTGAGTTGCCATTTTTCAGTTATAACATGACGAAATAACCGAAGTATAGTGAAAAAAAATCCTACGCGCCTGTCGAAGCTGGTACCGGACAAACTTAGAATCATCATTCTACTACACACTTACTTACTGTCACTTAGTACACTTAGAAGATACGTTTAGTTACAATTGAGGAAGAGATTCACTGTTGTCAGTAACTTTTTGTGATTGTGCATTTGTGCTGCATCCGAACTTTATCGGTCTTGTTCTTTTGACTGCACTTCACAAAAAAAATGTGAAACATAATT
This sequence comes from Sweltsa coloradensis, assembly GCA_024449915.1. Lineage (NCBI taxonomy): Eukaryota > Metazoa > Arthropoda > Insecta > Plecoptera > Chloroperlidae > Sweltsa > Sweltsa coloradensis. Next base: position 683,373 of record JAMZAV010001026.1, read on the forward strand.
TAAATTTATAACTAATTAGTGCTATCACGATTCACTAGACCACATAAGTTGCGCACATGACGTTCATTTTAAGCAGATCCGTTGCAAACCTATACACATTTGAAAAATAATAATTTTACATATTTAACGCATTGCACTTGTCAGTCAATTTTTCAATGTAACGTATAAAAAAAGTATCAAATCGCAAATTTTAATTTTAGAGATTTTTAGAGAAGTAAAATTTTGTCACATTGTAACTTTGTATTAACCCTTTTTTTTATGAGAGTTGTACACATTAAATTTACATAGGAAATAATATAATTTATATGAAGGGTCAAAAAAAAAGTTTGACAATCATTGTACAAAAGCTAAATTTATAACGAAAGATAACTTATGTCGAAATAAAATTCCTTGGTGTTTCGATCTGAAGGGTTCACCACACGTACACCTACCTTTGTTTTTCACGGCTTGTCCTGTAATATCACAGCAGTAGATGAAGAAGTCTCGCAACTCCCGGTCTTGCTATGGATGGAAGGCACTCTGAGGTTTGTAGCTGCTAATAGTCAGACAAGCTGGTGTAGACTGAAGCTTCTGCTGGAGGCCGCGGCTTATAACCCTGACGTGAGAGCGGACACGCCCCCCCCCCCCCCCCCCCCCCCCTCCTACAAGAGCACGCTTCTCCGGGGACCCGCGCTCCAAACCCGGGGCTGGGTCTATCTTGTGTTCGACTTTGAGTGGGCACTCAAGTATATTAAAAAGGGGCTAAAAAAACCCCAAAAATTATTTTTTACCACGTGATCTATAGCACAATACTACACTAAAATGACCGTTTAAAAAATATATCTTGTAACTGTGATTTAACACGAATTTTTTAATTTTTTGATCCAGAAATTTGCGAAAATTGGTGTTTTGGGAAATTTCTTAAATCGGCTTTAACCTGCTTCTTTTTTGGTCCACATAGATACTAGAGCATAGTACCAATCTAAAATGCCCCTTTATAACATCGTGTCTTGAAACTGTGCCCAAATATACCCTCAAACACGCCAAAATATGCATTCCAAAATCACACCCCATCTTGGTAATCAGCATATTTTGACCGAACTACTTGCCCAAATTACAAAACAAAATAAAGAGAATTTACAGAAAAGGCTGTAGAGTACGTCAATAATGGTCAATATTTTTTTTTTATGAAAATCCTCCAAGGTCACGGGGCATAAAGATCGTCCCCATGTTATTTCTTATGGAAGATTTTTGCCGATGGGACCTAGCTCTAAAAATGTCATGTTTGACAATTTTTTGGGAGGTCATGGTGGCCCCAACAACTTTTCTGTTAATTGCTAAATTCGTTACTAATTAGTCTGAATGAAATATATTTTTTGAGTCTAGCGGTTAAATACCCCTTTAAGTACTTGTATCATTTATACTAACGTGTAGTTACTCTTCCTCTAGAAAATCAAAGATGCTTCAGATTTCAGTAATAGGATTAAAGATTGTTTTAATTAAAATTTATGTTTTAGTCCTATTTACCCCTTACTTTGATACTTCAACATTGTGTTGCAACACTAATTTTATCCTATGATAATAGCTTATTTTTATTTAGTTGTAATGAAGGGAATCAGACATAACTTGCAATGGGGCTAAGCCTTCTCTGATTCTCTTTAACTATTTAATTTAACTCTTTCCATATTGGTGTGAGATAGGATCCAACAGCTTGCCTTCAATATGTGATGGTGACTGCTGAATTTCTTGATGAATAAAGACAAATATATATAAAACACAGAAAAAACACGAGACTTTTTACACTAGGTCAACATAACCGTACTCCATCCATTTTTATTTTTTTATTTTTTTATTTCTTTCTTTCTTTTCTTTCTTTCTTTCTTTCTTTCTGTCTGTCTGTCTTTTTTGTTTTTTGTTCAGAAACACATCGATTAATTAATTAATAATTGCGTTACGAGAATGGCAGAAAAGTGCATACCAGGCAAATATGTTTTTGGAAACTCTACAGAGTGTTGTCCTATATTTTACGATAAAAACAAGATTTGTTCAGGTCTATGGGAATTTTTTTTTTAAATTTCGTTATTGGTTTAAAAATCTATTTTTGGTACCAGAACTAAAAATAACTTTTTAAACCAATAACGAAATGCATATTATATTAAATTTTTTGACACACCTACAGCCGTAGACCATGAACAAATCTTGTTTTCAGCGAATAATATACTGTAGAGTTTTCAACAATATATTTGCCTGGTACATTAGCACTAAACTCTATGTCACGTATATCTCTACTCATAACATATCTTCAACTAGACGTTAACAGTGTCATACATTGTAATGTCTGCATCTCCGAGCTACGCGAAGAAGTCGGGACGCGTGTTCGAAGACGCATAAAACGCATTTACACCGACCCGCGTAGTTTAAAAGCCCATCCAGGTCGTTAGCCTAGACCATAATAATATACGTGCGGTAAATATGAATCTGGTTGGTATCATTTCTTTCGAATGCGCCACCGCAGTTCGCTCAATGAGAACATACACGTTTTATGGAGGAACGCGTTCCTTTACCATAGCAAGGAACGTGTAGCTTACATAGGAACTATTTTGAGGGAATTCTGGAACGACTTTAAGTCTTATTTGTAACCAAATATTAAATTTAAAAATAGCTCGAGTCTGTCACTTGGAACCATGAAAAAAAGGGTTGAGCAAAAAGCCAAAACGATGAAGTTCACTAAGTTTTTTGGGCTGTAGTGATCCAGTCAAGATTCCGTCTTCTTTTGAGATTTTACTGTATCCTATACACATTAAGGACTGAAACGAAACCGCTTCTTGCAAGTTGTTAATTGAGAAATGGGAACTTAAATTGGGCCCTTTTTCGTAACAAAGTAACTTCATTTTAGAAAGTTACTTATTTGAGCGAACTTGTCAAAGACACAAGCAGCATACAAATTTTGACAGGGATATTTTTGTAAGCTTACGTCTTTAACCTAATGAGTAAAATAATTTTCTTGTTTTCAAGCAATATTTCTTTCTTTTCTGTTCACCAATCTTACATATCCAGACGAAAAACATGTTTGCGTCCTTTGTAAAAATATAATTATATACAAAATATATTAATAAAAGCCTATACTGAGTTGCTTTTATAAAATGTAGCCTATGTTTGTGAGATCAACACATTTTGAAAACTTTTTACAGTTCTTCTTTCATTTAGCCAACTATCGTTATTATTAAATAATATAAACCTCACAATGTCATGTACTTTATGGAAATAAATCCGCCAAGTTCAAAGATACATTGACAGTTTGTCCCTCTTGTTCGTCGGTGTTCTCAGTGTCGAGATGCTCTATATCGATCTGGACAGGAGGCCCCTTGAGAAATGTGCCCCCCCCCCCCGAGATACATTGACAGTTTGTCCCTCTTGTTCGTCGGTGTTCTCAGTGTCGAGTTGCTCTATATCGATCTGGACAGGAGGCCCCTTGAGAAATGTGCCCCCCCCCCCCCCGAGCGTCGGAGAGAATCTCTTATAGGACAAACTCCATGTAGAGCAGAGACGGGCCAGGATTTATACGCCAAGATTCCACAAGAGGAAACAAGATACAAGACGAAATTACTCGCTCTTATTTTAATTTACAGTCAATTATACAGAATATGTTTGAGAGGAAATTTAAGACGTTTGCAGGGGTTTTGTTTTTACATCCTCTCACGATTTGTATCTCTTGAAATTTATATACTGCTTATAATTGAAACCTAAAAACACATAATCTATGTTTCCTTAAATCTGAGCAGTAAATTTTACTACTTCTGGAAGATTAATTAATCATAAAATATCATTAATTTTTTGAATAATGATGAACTGTGAAAAAGAAAACAGTTTTTCATGGCCTATAAGACCCGTAACATAATAATATCATCAATTTACGAGTTTACTGTTTATTGGCACACTGGTGATATCTAATTTGGTATATATTTTTAAAAATATTATATTTTAATATTTTAAATTTTTAAATAACGAATTGTTTTTATGATCTCCAGATTGTAATTTTTATTTTTTAAACACGTTATAAGATTAAATGAAAGTTTTATTTTGGTGATGTGGATATTTGTTACGGAATGTCGGAATCGGAATAATATGTAACATGTAACGATATACTACAATTATTCTAGAATATTTTGCGAATATGAATAAGAACCACTCGCTGTTGCTGGTAGCGAGAATCAATCCCAGAACCTACGAGCTGCCTTTGTCCCAGTTCTGTCAGCTACTTTGTGTAAACGTTCACGTCATTGTGATCGTTTAATCAGAAATCCGTCACCAGCGCATTCATAGCTAGTTTTGAAACAACTTGCATAATTTGCAACTTGTGAATTGAAATGCAATACCTTGATGTGCACTATTGTGATGTTTAAGCAACGGCTGCAATACGTAAAGCCCTGCAAACCTGCAACTCTTCAATTTGTTATTGTTGCATTGAATCTCTTACATAGTCTCCTAATGTTAAAAACCTTTGTTTTCATCAAAATGTATGGTTTATTAATTATTTAATGAAACTGTTCTCCTACAGATTTTAACGAAATGTTTTTGTTAATTAGTTTCGCAAAAATAACCATAGACGATTATAGTGCAAAATATTTTTATTTCGCGTTAAATTAGACCAATGATTTTATTTTGGAAGATCAACAGTTGACATGATCCTTTGTGTATGAATTCCGTTTAACCAACATCAATAACAATTTTTAAGTTAAATATAGACCTAAAACATTTAGTAGCACTGGAAAAACCAATGCAGAAAGTGAAACATTAGCTACATATTATAATATACTTTGTTATCACAAAATAATTCAGCAAATCCATAAATTGTTGTTTTGTAAAACATAGTTCGATTGTAGGTAAAAGTGAACACTATTAGGAACTTTTTTGAAAATCGGATATTTAATTTAGACATTCACCATTATTACAATGCAAAAAATAAAAGCAGGTTTTTAGACAAGGAGCTATAATAGTAATAAAGAATCCTTGCACATTACTCACCTAAAAGCTATAGACTCAAAAGGTATCACCGCATTATAAATAAAATGCAACTATTATATTTTCCCACCAAGAGATTGAATGTTTTATTCAATATGCATTGTTCTCTCTGGCAACTAAACAGCAAACATAATTCCTTGAGGTTGAAGAGAACTAACATTGCACTTGCAAGTTGCAAGAACCGGAAATAATTTGTTTTTGAATCGTTGCTTCCTTTGATAACGTGAGAATTTAAAACACAAGTATATGCAGCACACAGTTATGTTACATGCAATGCTTGCGGGGCATTTTCATATATTCTTTTAAATTATAGACTAGATTCTGAATAAGAAAATGTTTACGTTTTATGAATATTTGGTTACACTGAATTCAATTGGGTTTTAATTTTATAATTAGTGGAAGAAAAAAATCTTAAATAATATTTTCAATAGGGTTTTCTGTCAAAAATCGTTTTGTTTGGACATTTATAATTTTAAACTATTTAAAAACGAACTTTATTTATATACGGAAAAAATGAACAATTAGTGTTCGATATAGGATATAGGAGCATTCCTTTCATTTGTCTTGTTCTGTTTGTGACATTGCTCGTGACCTGAAATACACAAGGCGATGTTGTACAACAAGTGTTCTGCCTGAGCTTTGTAACCCTTGTCTTTGTGCAAGTTGTTAGAGAGGAAACTCATTTTCTTTGAACTTTCCCAATTAAAACGTATGATGGACCGGAAATAATCAAAAGACAGAGAGAGATGCATTTACTTTATTACTTTCGTTTGATACAACATTTTTTTATAATTACTTTCTTGATAACGATTTATTTGCTTTGTAGATGATTATCAACCTGCTTCTTGCTTATTACTGACTGAATAAGATTTTGGATTCACAAGGATGTATCGACAAATTTGGGGTGATGTAATTGATAGCAGTTGGCCTTTTCCAAACTATGTAATATTTAAAACAATAATTAAAGATTAAAATATGTTAGTAGACATAATGTTAGTAGGAAGCCTAGGATCATGTATAGGGTTCTTTGTAAATCATTTTCTATAATATTTGAATGATACACGTTAAATGTATAATCCCATTGTATAAATAAGTCAAGTATACGATACAAGTTTTCCCAACGTATTTCAGAATAACTTAATCGTACTAAATACAATTTGCTTTCAAAATGTTTCGAAAACATCTTGTCACAAAAAAATATTTTTAACAATTTCGGAAAATGAGCACACTTAAAGTGTTTTCAACTAGTTAAAGAACAGCACACCACAGGTTTCGGAACGTACGTATTATGACTATATCGTCGAGTATGTGAAACAATGCTGCCTAGCCTGGTATTGTTGTTGGCCAAACAAGGCCCTGACACGCACAATCACTTTGCAGTTATCCCCGTCCAATTAGAAATCCCCGATGAGTTGATACTTTAGCATCGGAAGTAGGTGTCACTAGACAATTGCCTGGTTCCCCGTGGCGAAGTGGAACAGATGCGGTCACCCAGTAACCCTGACCCTATTGGAGGCTCTAGACTCACACACCTTGCGCAACCCGGCCGCACTTACAGTCACACTCACATTGCTACAGATACGCATTGTAAGAGATGTATTTTATTTATTTATGTATTATTTTATTTATTTATTTATTTATTTATTTATTTATTTATGTATTATTTTATTTATTTATTTATTTATTTATGTATTTATTTATTTATTTATTTAACGTCATCGTATTCAGTTAAAAAATTGATTTACAAAGGAGAACAACAACATAAATCTAATTACATAGATGCAGACACAACAATGAACTAAGTAAATATTTGAAATAGTAATATTAAAACAACAATGTTTTAAATAATATAACAATTTTGATAACAAATTCAAAATGAATCAATAATAAAAAATGGGTGAAATCTGAAATTGAATGTAAATGCCCGTAAGTTGATTATACAAAGATGTAATTGTTAATATTTAACTTCTATTCAGTTATATATTATATTTAAACGCATTTGTTATAACTGTACAAGAACAAAAATAAAATAAGTTTTAGTATTACATTTTCGTCAGTAGAAAGAGTACACACTGCATTTCAATGCAAAATGTTCTTGAATTGAATAGTTTAGACAAATATGGTTAAAATCAGAAAGGACATAAACCCATTCATATTCTTTTGGAGTTATATGCTATTTCAATAACGGTTAACTCAAGCGGTTTTGTTTGAACCATGTTAGCAAATGATGGTACAGAATGTATTCTTGTGACCCTGGAGGTACAGGGGTGACAGGGGGCGGGCGGGGCTAACAGTTTCCGTACCCGGCGCCTCCACCAAATATACACTTTTAATTGTGTGTTCATCTTCGTCAAGCTGTGATTAAGTAGCTTCGCTCCCTATTTCAGGAAACTCCCTTACCCATGCGTAGTATAAATAATATAAGGGAGCGAACCCTGCTACATAAGCATCACTTTTCCGTCAGTTGTTCTTGTGCATGTGTCACGTCTCACGATAAAAACTGAACACTACCTCTGATAAATATGTGGTTTTATTTCTTGGCATCGCCCGTCAACAAGAATGATTCATAATGTTTATGGTGACCCTGGGGGTAAAAGGGTTGACCCCCCTCCAAAGTTTAATAATTCATGACCCGGCGCCTCCACCATTTCTAATCCTGATATAAGATGCGAATTTTTTTCAGTGCAAACTTATACCCGGCATCCATTACAAAACTATCAACACACCTACAAGAATGTTATTCTTGTCTTCTTCTTCTTCTTCTTCTTCTTCTTTTTCGACGTTCTGTTGATCAGTAGCTTCACTCCCTGTTCGTGTACCCCTACCGTGCTTGAATTCATATTCATATTATTTGTCATATTCACACAACTCATTTATTTCTTTAAAACAAAACGAGTTACACATAATAAACTTTAAATGTTTAAAATATTCAGAGAGGGCTTGGTACCATAGCAAGCTATGCCTGATTCCCTTCATTACAACTAAATAAAAATAATAAATTGATTTAACATGGATAAAAATAATGTGTTATATATAAATAAACATAACATTTTAGTAACAAAATAAGGTTGTATCACATAATTTCAAATAAAATTTGAACTAAATTAATATTTGATTCTATCATTGCTATTTGTTTCATATTTGATTCCCGTCTACGTACCAGAGCGCAATAGCCCCGAGGAGCACGGCGTATGGATAAACTCCAGCCCTAGCATGTCAGCCGGCCAACATTTGTATCCGACGTCAAAGCCTGGCTCCGAGCTAATTAACCAGTGTTTAAACTTCACCCATCTCCGCGCCCGGCCCGGCCACGTCATGTCGGGGGGGGGGGGGGTTGAAAAACTCCCTCCAGAGACCGTGGAAAATATTGAACGAGCAGCCAATATTGAATAATTACGTTTTGATCAACGTCACTAGGATGAAGTGACCGTGGACAAACATGTTTATTGGCAACAACGTTGGAATAGATTTCTTTTTTTTTTGTAGTGATGTGGATTTACCGTAAATTTAAAACTTGTCTAATTAAGCATATTAGGCTATTTTTTGAATAAGAAAGGTGTATTTCAATTAAAATAGCATAATATATTCAACCTTATAATATTCATTTATTGTTCCATACAAAGTAAAAACTAAACAATAATGTATAAATTTAATTATTTTTGAAAGGTTAAAAAATACTGCCTTCTTAATATTATGTAGAAATGGGGAGAGGGGGGGAATTTGAACTTCAAAATTCTCAAATATGTTCTGCCATGCTTTTCAGTTTCAGTTTTTTAAAAGCGTTAACTGGCATATTTACACGGCATTCTTGTTTTGTAGGTTATTAGTCTTTAGAATATAATGATGAAAAATATAAAAGAATCACCATTTTACCGTCATGCTCGGTAAATTTATGCGACTTTTTTGTAACAAACTTTTTAGTCTAAATTTAGCATGAATGAAAAGCGACCCAATTCTTCACATTGCCAGGATTACAGAGAATTATGCTATTCGGAATATAAAATTAAATACAGGGTTTGTAAGGAAATTCATTAATATTACATGCGAAATTGATTTATTAGAAAATTCTCGTGGGAACCTGCACAGGGTGTAATGCATGACCCACTTCATTGAAGTGAATGCCTGAGAGAGAGGAATCAACCCCTTTCATTCGCAGTAACGACTGAGGAAACTTCAGTCAGGATACCCGGGGGCGCAACTCGAACCAAGACGTCCAGAATCAGTTTCTCACGCTTTACACTTGAGATACATAAATAAATAAATCCGTATTTAGAGTCAACCCAACCCGAATAATGTCCCTTCATCTTCTCCGACACGCGCCTCAAACATTTCTAATTATTGTTCGTTCAATGGTCGTTTTAAAAAACTGTTTATTTTTAGATCGCTAATTACCGAAGTCATATTATAATTTCACTTCACGGCACGATAATAATTTTAACACTGTTCTCACTTGAAAACTGCAGTTAATCTCACTTCACCAACCCTGTTTCGAACAACTTTCACTGGCTACTGACAGTGACTGGAGTGAGGGGGTGAATGAATGGTGCGAGCAAAATACCAAGGCGATTGAATGGAAGTAACTAGTTTTGACCCATGCGCACGTACGCCTAACCCAGCTATACCAGACGTTGTAAATTCAAAAGACCACCTAAGGCGGGTTCTACCAGCCGATCCGTATAAACCATGTAAGACTGTGTGCACATTCAGAGTGTGAACCCACAGCGGCAGCACTTACTGCAGAATGACTCCTGCCGAATATGCCTTGCTCTGGGCCGGCCGAAATATCCATACAAACAATCCGACGATTTATTGGGAATATTACGAGATTGGCTGCTGAGACTAGAACGGAGGCGAGTTGAAGCGCTCAGCTTTCTGGATTTTTCGGGTAAACGGTTTATAGCACCATTATCAAATTTCACACTAACATTTATAAAGAATAAATCTATGTTATCCATTGTGCGTATTCCTAAATTAATTCATTGATTTTGAATTAAAATTCAGTGAAATCACCGAAATTTACTCAATTTTTGTCAACTTTGGGAATTTATTCCAAGTGTACAGATTTTTTAACTGCAAATTTGCATAATGGATACCAACGTTTAAATCAATGTGAACGCGCAAGTCAATTTGGTTTTATCGTAAGATAAACGGTTTGGCGGGAATTTCCAGAATTGTAATTCATGTTTTGGATTTCCCATTTTTCCCATTTTGGACTTATGTCTCGCAATGGATCTTTAAGGCTTATTTTGTGCAACCAATTACGGATATCAATATAAAAGTACTTTATTAACATCCATTCCAAATTTGATAATGATACTTCCAACCGTTCAGCAGAAATCATCAACACCTGTTTGCGCGCATTTGAGTTGGGCCAAGCTCAGCGTACCCTCTTAAATTAGGAATTTAGTTCGCGCATATATTTGGGGGTGCGCGTACACCTGAGCACCTATACACGAGCCGCCCCTGACTCAAACACAGTTTAATGTATTTAATGTGTATTTAATGTACACAGTGTAATAGTATTATATAGTAATAGCCCTGTTATCTTCGTCCTGTGTGACGTGTGGACCTTATGAATGGTGCACGTCTGTTAGGTGTGACGTCACCAAATGCATGGCGGTCGAGATAAACCTACATTGCATCCGGCCAGCTGAGATAACGCCACCTGCATAACGTGGTTTCTATAAGGGATTCCCGACTTTTTCATACAGGAGCAAATATCACAGGGACAAGAATATGATGCATGTTCTGCTTTCCTGCTAGAGGTGGGGTCACAGCTAAGCTTCATTCACTAGAATCGCGGCATGATAGCTTCGTACAAATCAGGCCCACTAAATAAAATTATTACCTCTTCCTATCTATTTTCCCCCACTCAAAGTCCAAAGCATGATGGGGGTTCACGGGTCATGCATTCCCTCTCTTGCTTTGTTGATAGAGTGGGGAGAAACACTGTAGAGTCTGCCTGTCATAGACATTATATAAGAGGAGGCTGATTCTATTAATTGAAATAGAGCAGGTAATGAAATTCATCTCCAGAGCACTCTTACCGATATTTTGAAAGTCAAAGGAAAATGGCTTAAAGTTGGTTGGATGAAAGATAAACTTTAATAAAAATGTAAAAAAAATAACTTTTTTTTTGGATGGGACAAAAGCTCCATTTTGACGAGTATCTGCAAATTTTGGGTCAATAAGAAAATCACAATAGGTGCAATACTTAATTTTAAGCTTTGATTATTTTTTTTTTGTCTCTGGACTAAGTACAAGGGAAAATTATTTTCTGAAAAAACGTTTGATGTACAATTTATTTGGTCACGTGGCACAAATAAGAGTTTTGAACCAGAGGACTGAAAACTTTGTACATCAAACGTTATTTCAGAAAATGATTTTCCCTTATACTCAGTACGGAGACAAGGTGTGTTGAAACAATAAAAAAAATCACAACTTAAAATCAAGTATTGAACCTAGAACTATCATTTCCTTATTAATGACAGGTTTCGATCCATCAACCAACACCACAAAACCCCTGGCCAAAATGGATGATACTTGAATTTGGGTATTTAAGGTCCCAAAAATTTGCATATAATATCCAAAATAGAGCTTTTGTCCCATCCAAAAATTTTTTTTTCTCTTTTTTATTCAAGTTCCTCTTTCACTCAACTAACTTTCATGCATTTTCCATTGACATTCAAAATATCGGTACGAGTGTTCTTGCATAGCCTTTAAATGTTATTGAAATAGAGGTTATGAAATGCATCTAATATCTCAATGTCATGGTCCAGACTGTACACTACTTAGTTTAGGAAATGATTATCAAGGTGTTGCACGTTCCTAATTGAAGAACGACGTTTATTTCCGGAACAAGAACCGTTTCGCCTAATACAAGTCCCTGAATCTCTGACGTAGGCAACGTTCTCATATCTCACTGGAACTAGTTGAAAGTTTCGATGTCTCCAACTTGGGTGTGGTTTATGTAGATCAGCTTTGGGGAGCTTTTAGGGTAAACTTTAGCCTGGTTCCACCACCCTCATAGTCACACGCATTTAGTAAAAAAAAATTTGTGGTAAAGTAAGATCCTACACATTGTTTGTAATTATCTTCCTCGTCCCACCCTCATAGTCACACGCATTTACTGTAAATAACTAGAGAAGAACAGCTTTGAGTATGTAGTATAAAGTAGAGATTAATTTTGGGCCTAAAAGACCGTCGCAATTTAATCTTTTATTTTTTATTTCAGCCACTTTTTGAACGCTTCTTATTTTCGCGTTGATGGATGAGAGTATTTGGGCAATAACCTTGCATTCATTCATTTTTTTTAACGTAATGTTTCATTTTCATGAGAAATATTTCTGTGAATGTAATAAAAATCGTGACATGTCTACGTTAAGAGATTTCGAAGATTCCCTGAAGTATTCATCCTGATTGATAGTATCAGTTTGTCCGGTAGAGAGCGAACAGACACAAAATGGCATCTCGCTATAAGTACGTTCCCAACGTAATTTTATCATTCAGGAAAAATATGATATGCCCATGTAGTAGCAAAGATGCAAGGAAATGCTGAGTGCACACTTTTAGGTGTGTTTGTACGTTGAATTCAATAGATGTATCTGTCACTTTTGCTATATGAACATTGACGGGTAGACCTATATTTACCCTTTAAAGTCGTTTGAAGAAGAGTGAAGAGTGAAGAACGCTTTTACGCCATTACAGAAGACTTAGACCTCTCGCGAACAGCGCTCTGATTCTGGCTCGGCTGTCATTCAGCGCTCCCTGCCGATGTAAGCACTTCAACCGATGTGTGTTGAATACTGTCTCTTCCTCACTCTCTCTCTCGCTGTCTCTCCCTCGCAAAAGTTGAAAATAATATTACTTATGTTAAAGAAAGTGGAATTGCGACTTGCTCATCCTCCAACGTGCTCGTGTTTCCCCATGACGTAGCCACCGCCTTGCACTTGTCATCTCACCGCCTTCCCTACACAGCTTCGCCATTAGTTTAACAGCCTGTCACAAGATATCGCGCACTTAATCGCTATCATAACACGCCATTAATAATAAAGCGCCATTTTATTTCTTTTTTCTTTTTAAAATTCATCTGAATTAATTCCTAGAATGGCTTATCCGCGACACGTGATATTTGCACTCTGTGTAGAGCATTAGTGTCACGTCATATGGCACGTGACAGCAACGAACTCATGAAAAGAAAATGAGCAATGTGTGTTTCAAAGAATTAAAAGATAAGTATAAATTGTTCATTAATGGAATCGTGATTAATTTTCAAGGTCAATTTTATCAAACCGTTTATTTTTAGCCGTTATTAATTAAGTTATTTTTTTATTTTTTTGTGTGAAACTTACTTGAGGTCCACAAAGAGGAATTAGACAAAACGGAGATAATTTTATGAGTAAGATTTCGGTAGCCACAAAAGGGAGTTACGCGTTTTTCTGAGTTATTTAACTAAAAAATTCGTCAGAAAAGAGAGCAACTTCCTTTTTGAGGATACCGAAATGGGACCTAAACTTTACTCCGTTTTTTGGTTAACTCCGCTTTATGGATACGGGCTGACACGGTATATTGGAGTTAGGAGTTAGGACATTGTGAAGAGATGTCCGAGGGTTGTTTAAGAGGACTCTCGGGGAAACATCAGTCAGGATTGCCGGTCTCGACGGGATTCGAGCCCGAGAACACTGTCGGTTGGCATTTAGGTTCTATACTCAATAGTAATTGGATGAGCGAAGCGAAGACTTCAATTTCACTGACCCCCCCAAAACATTTAGCTCGGGTGTTTTTTTTTTTTTTTTTTTTTTTGTATTTTTGTCTGTTTGTTCGCTCTCTACCGGGAAAACGGCATATGCGATCTTGATGAAAATTTGAAAGGACCTTCGAAATCTCTGAACTTAGACTTGCCACGTTTTTGGGTACAATCGAAGAAATATTTCTCACGAATATCGTACTTTTACGATTTTTTCGATTTTTTGTGCGATATTTTTGTGCCATTTGGGCCAATTCTGACCAAACGGGTGGGGCTACAACGTTCATATTTCACATGGACATTAAGGTAATGGTGATGTATTGCTTTCTGAAAGAAAAAGTTGAAAAAGTTAGCCAGAAACTATAGAAATAAAGCTTTTAATATAAGTTTTTTGATTTTTTGTACGATATTTTCGTGCCATTTGGGCCAATTCTGACCAAACGGGTGGGGCTACAACGTTCATATTATACATGGACATTAAGGTTATGGTGGTGTAGTACCTTTTGATAGAAAAAGTTGAAAAAGTTAGCCAAAATCCATAGAAATAAAGCTTTTAATATGTTTTTTACGGTAAATAATACCAATTGACAAGAAACAATAGAAACTTGACAACAATCACCTACAATGCGTAGGCAACAAAACAAAGCACTTGCAAAAGTAAAGATATCCCACGCAAACTAAAAACTTTAAAAAGCTCATCCATCAACGCGGCGGGACTTTAGCGTTTTCCTAGTTAATAACTACACGCGTAAGTTGCCTACTCCTATTAAACTTGCTGTGAGAGTGAGCATGTGAAAGAATACAGTGACATATCAAATGATTTCGACGAACGAACCAAACAAAGATTAAATAAGAATGACCGACTCATCTGGTTGGGTACGATCCACCCGCGGGGAACGCCAGCACCAACAGGGCTTATTCAGAACAACCTAAGAATTGTATAATGTTCTTCGTTGCCCGTCGCGATGGCCCTAGTTACATCAACACTTCAGCTCCGCCAACCGGTTACCAGCCGACCACTGTGTGTCATGGCATAGGAGGCATCGTCCACACGCCCCTGAGATCCGACCAGTCATCGAGCATGGCGAGTAATCGACCCGCACATCCTTCCTCTACCATCTCATGTAAGAGGAGCGCGTCTCATACCAGACATTTCCGATCACCAGGCGAATATGCGATGACCGGTCAATGAATACACCTTGTTTGTATGAGATGAGACTGACCAGGGATAACCTTCCGAATTATTAGGTGACTAAGTAGAATGATGTGAAGATGTAGTTAGAGGGAGTGTCCAAGAGATGTGTGGAATGTGGATGTTTTCAACTGTTCCACCAAATGAATATATAAACAGTTTATAAACTGAAAATAACTCAGAAATATTCCAAGGTAAACCTCGGATTCAAGTTTAAGTCTGGATTACCCATGGCAAGATTCGAACCTGGGACTTCCCGAATAAGTTTGCAACGTTATGTATAAGCTACCATGCGGCTGCCATCTGAGCCCGGGTTAGAATAGACCCAGGGGAACCTCTTCGATCTTACTATGCGTGTAGAGACGCAAAGTCCATCTCTCAAACTTCGGTTACTTTAGGTGAGTTTACTCTTCGAAACTCTGACGATATTGTCGGCGACACTCCCTCTCCCATTGACGACCTTCCCGACGACGACAACACGAACGATGACAAAGACGATGACGACCGCGACGTGAGATATCCCCCGTCCTCCCCTTTTATCCGTGGATCTGACCAGCATGGGCCCCTCTTCCCCATATCCCCTAGTCTAGAGTGGCGCAGTATGACCTAACGGTTGACAAGCCCTTAATCCAGATAAATTCAAAAGTACTACCGTCTGTGTGCGGTGAGTGTATGATCCGGTGTGCGGTGATGTGCATGTATGATCCAGTGTGCGGTGAAGCGCATGTATGATCCAGTGTGCGGTGCTGTGGTTGTAGCAACCAGGTAGATGCATAGTTTACCATGTGATCTTCCTCGCTGGGATGTAGTGTGCTAGACCCGATGTCGGGCATAATGCATGCATGGGAACTACACCCAGACATGACATGCACATCTGATCTCCTCGCCACACTAACACACTCGCCGCTATAGTGCTCCCAACGAAAGAATGTAGGTGGCTCTAAATTGTTTCCCAACATAACAACTTTGTCAATTATATTCACGCTAGTTCAGCGTGGCTCTAGCACACGGAGGAACTCAGTGATCCAGCACAGATAATTTTTGCTTGCGTTGGTAAAAGATATTTCTCTTTCATACATAAAGGCGACATTCCTTTTACCGCGCATTCATTCTACCCCCACCACTACCAAGCATCTGCATTCTTTCGTTGGAGCAAGTATAGCGCGCATTCATTCTACCCCCACCACCAAGCATCTGCATTCTTTCGTTGGAGCGAGTATAGCTCGCTAGGCTCTGGACGGAGGTCGTCGACTCGGACTCGGTCCTAACCAGGTCTGACTCAGGGGGTTTCCCCAACCTCTGCCTCATCAGTACGATGATGGCGAATGTAAATTGGCATTAATAACACGGTTCGAACATTTCCTCCTCGCTATAATCGCACAATATGACCGAGTTGGGTCACTGTTACATATTGTACGCTCGTTGATCGATAGCGTCGGTGCCGACAGGGTTGGCTTGGTCCGCCTTAAATAAAAGTCCCGTAGGGAAAATCTGTTGTGACTGGGAGGGAAGACTCAAAATACGAATTTATTGGATGAGCGAAGCGAAGACTTCAATTTCACTGACCCCCAAAAATTTAGCTCGGGTGTTTTTTTTTGTCTGTTTGTTAACTCTCTACCAGGCAAACGGCATATCCGATCTTGATGAAAATTGGAGGGGACCTTCGAAATCTCTGAACTTAGAGGTGTATTGTTTTTTGGGTACAATCGAAGAAATATTTCTCATGAATATCGTACTTTTACGATTTTTTACGATTTTTAGTGCGATATTTTCGTGACATTTTGGGCCAATTCTGACCAAACGGGTGGGGCTACAACGTTCATATTATACATGGACATTTGGTTATGGTGATGTAGTAAATTTTGAAAGAAAAAGTTAAAAATTAAGCCAGAATCTATAGAAATAAAGCTTTTAATATAAGTTTTTTGATTTTTCGAGCGATATTTTCGTGCCATTTGGGCCAATTCTGACCAAACGGGTGGGGCTACAACGTTCATATTATACACGGACATTAAGGTTATGGTGATGTAGTACCTTTTGAAGGAAAAAGTTGAAAAAGTTAGCCAGAATCCATAGAAATAAAGCTTTTAAATAAGTTTTTTACGGTAAATAATACCAATTGACAGGTAACAACAGAAACTTGACAACAATCACCTACAATTCGTAGGCAGCAAAACAAAGCACTTGCAAAAGTAAAGATATCCCATGCAAACTAAAAACTTTAAAAAGCTCATCCATCAACGCGGCGGTACTTAAGCGTTTTCCTAGTTTAAAAACATGCAACACTTGTCCGTCCGTCCGTCTGTGCGTGTGTCACGTCTCACGATAAAAACCGAACATGGTTCAGATTAACAGAGACATTGCTCTTCCACAAAGAAGACACAAAATGTTTTTGGTGACCATAGGCGAGACTAACCTTCCTCTAAATGTGAATATTTACTGACCCGGCACCTCTACCAACAAAAATATTCAAAATATGAAATATGACCCGTATCCTTTTTTAGAGTCTGTTGATTAAAGTATCTTCGCCCCGTATATTTAGGGTACTCTCTTGTCCATGCTTGTAAACCTACCTTTTTAATTTTCCCAAAAGGGTTTCTGTCCATACCACTGATTGCTATATTTCCTATTATAAAATATCGATCTTTGGTTGGTTATCGCTCACTCGTCGATTGCGTCGGACTTACAGGGTTGGCTTGGTCGCTTTGGTTTACTGTCCCCCACTGAAATCAGTTATAATATAACTATGATAATACTATACTATAATATAACACTACTATATAATATAACTATAATATAACGTATTTAGAGTCTCTATTTAGGGTCTCTACTGAGTGGGTAGACTCTCAATACGAATTTATTGTTTATTTTTTATTTTTTTATTTTTTATTTATTTATTTATTTGTTTATTTATTTATTTATTTATTTATTATTATTTTTTTTTATTTTTATTTATACCACACGTACTCGTATTTGTGATGGTAGTTCACCATTCCTTTTCCTCTACTCTTTCCCCCTCTTTCTTTCCGTGTAAGACTACTATTATTCGTAGGAAACCAGCCAAGGAATAACTTGCACTTCTTCATGTGACTATAACCAACGCTATAACTACTGACCGTGAGGTATTCTTTGAGGATACTTGTGAAGGAATGCAATCGGGTATATTTTATAGGAGTAAGTCCCAATGTTTTGTCTTTGACTCATTGTCTGGTCATTTATCGGTCATGATTACTGTGAGTATGATACCGACATAGGTATAGCTCATGCGCGTAATGTGTGAGACTCTGATTCGGGAGATAACGGGTTCGAAACCTACTAAGGCGAATGTCTGGATTGAGTCCTCTTAAACTAAGACATTCCTTTCACAATTACCCCAACACGAATTATCTAGTTAGCCACCTAAGAGGGCCCTGGAGCGGTCCTTATGAAAAAGTGTGTTTTGCTATGGTGGTGGCCTTAGTGTGCTGCCTGTTAGAGTAAAGTGTCTTAATAATTTTTTTAATCAGACACATTAAAAAATAATAAACAAGTACAGGTTATACAAAAAGTTAAGAAGAAGTTAAGAAGAAAGTGTTGCTCGTTGGTCTTGTGGTTGGCGTCTCTGCTCCCAATGCAGAAGGTCCAGGGTTCGGTGCCCGCTAAATTTAAAAGTTTTTAACTTCTGATTTGGACTTAAGTCCATCAGTTCGTGTCTTAGGAGTTTGTAAACGGTGACTTTGGAGCCGTCCTAGCAACGAGACACATAATAAATTTAAAGTTCTTCTGAATCTGCTTTGTTGATTCGGGCGTTGATCCGCGGGTGCTCGCACTGTCCATACCACTGATTGCTATATTTCCTATTAAAAATATCGATCTTTGGTTGGTTATCGCTCACTCGTCGATTGCATCGAGGCCTACATGGTTGGCTAGGTCGCTTTGGTTTACTGTCCCATACTGAAAATTGGTTATGTGACTGAGTGGGTAGACTCTAAATACGAATTTATTTGTTTGTTTAAACAACTGTGTGTGCAAGGTGCCAAGTCCGGCTTAGATCGAGTTGACGGCCGTCACTTGTTACTACTTGACTTGTGTAATGGGTTACGTGTGCGCATCCGAGAGAGAGAGAGAGAGAGAGAGAGAGAGAGAGAGAGAGAGGAGAGAAAGAGAGAGACGGATGGTCACGATGTTTAGCTAATGTCATGTAATAAGACGGATCCCTGGTCGTCGCGCGTTCCTCGTTAGCAGGAGCGCGTGTCTCAGGTTGCGGCTGTGCGTGACTCTTGAGTCTGTCTCACTCTCTCGTTATTGTATCTCGCATCATCATCACTTCTCGTTTGTAGCATTGCCTGAGCGGAGGCTCTTTGAGATACATAAACACATCTCCCATCTTCTCATCCTATCCTTGGCCTTCTCTCTCTCCTTCTCACTCTATCTATTCCCCTCTCTCTCTTTCTATTCCTCTCTGCCCCTTTTGTAATAAATAATTATCCTGAATTTATAAATTAAATAGAACACGGTTGAATGGAAGATATGATCTAGTTTGGTCTATCTTTATCCAGACTCCTTTTCCCTCTCATCTTCGTTTCTCACTCTGTCTCTCTCTACTACCTCTCCCGTTCACTTCAAAGTCCAACTCGCTACCTTCCCGTGGTTTGGCCTGTGAGTAGGGGAGTAGTGTATTCCCCAAAACTAAGGGCGAGCTCTGGCCGGTTGGGGTGCGTGTTGCAGAGAGAGCTCTCGCGCAACTTTTTATCACACCTTTTCTTCATTCACACAGCCTTACTATTTACAGTCAACTGAGAGTAGCTGTTTTGGCATTGCTTCCAAATGAAGAACAGTTTGGTTAGCCCCAACTTTCTTTGTGTCGTCTTAATAGGGGTTGCAGCTAGTTCGAGTCCTTGCGTTATTGTTGTCTGTTCGCGATCCCTTCCTTCGTTCAATGGCCATGTTGTAAACTACCTTTTCTATCATAAAGTTTATTGAGGTCTAACAACGATTACGGTTTACCCTTCCCAACTCAGAACCACATCCACAACTAATAAAATATTAAAATTAAAATTAATTAAATTCATATTCATTCACAGTAGTACAACAAGTGGAACACATTTACGTATATTTGACACCAACGCACGTGCGTTCGAATCCCGCGTAAAAACCTTTTTATTTCATCATTGACTCAATAATGACATATTTTATTATTTATAACCGATGTTAAATAGTAAAAGACGGAATTCACAAATAAATACGAACAATCTGATGTTATCAAAAAACTTTTGCCACGGTAACATTAGTTCCTAATTTGCATTTAATGTGTGAGGGGGGTATCTTGGGAGAATGATAATTAAATTAAAAATATATTAATAATGAATTTAAATGATCATAACATAATTGATGTGCGTATGATAAATAACATTTGTTTGTAATATTTGTTTGTTGGTAAATTGGAGACGACTCAAAGCCGACCATTTTTCCCAGAGTCGTCAACCCTTAATCCCTAACGGGACTTGAGTGAGAAAGTCCAAGAAACGTGGTCAAAACGTGGTAGATTGCGAACAGATGTTTTGTCACCATCTTTTCATAATTTGGACGGTATCTTTCTTCTTGTGGAAAATAGTCGATGGTTTTGTTTCCAGAAAAAAGTATGAAGAATCACCGAACAATGTGGGTCAGATCTGCGACCGACTGAATCATTTCTTAGTTTTACAATAAAAATTAATTTTTATAAAATGATAATTGAATCCATTTACCTACTCAGTTAAATAGAGCATTAAATTAGTTTTAGGGGGAGACTTACAACGTTATACGTTATACGTGCCAAGCTGACAATGGCGATTCTAAAGTAACCAGCAACATATTATTGTTCTTATACCAAATCGAAAGAAGTAAAAAGAAAACACAGCCTGTACCGGGATTTAAACCCGGAACCATCGGCATAGGAAACATGAATAAACCAACATAACAAACCCGTCACAATATTGAGATTGACTCGTATTTATGACCGTCCTGTATCCGCCGATGCGTCTTTGTCTGCTTCGTTATTGTCTTACTCTTGTGCATGTTATTTCCATTATCAAGCAAGTTACTATTAACTAGACGCATAGACGACAAAAGTTCTTTATTTAATTCACGGAGCTAAAAAGCCTATTATACAATACAATACAACCGAAAGTTGTGAACATCATCATGACCACCCTGACAGTGGCTTGCTTTCATATGAATTTATGTTTAATTTCTCTGCTACCAATGCAAAATATCGTGGGTTCGTATCGGTGGAGCCGATAGGGCTAAACATTAAAAACGCTTTGAGAATATGTATGTATTTATCAATTTGTATACAGATACTATCAGCTATAGCTGTGTTTTTGTATGTATATGTTATGTTGTGTTGTCAGTGTACACTTTGATCTTTATTTTTATATTATTGTTACGCGACACAATCGACAATGAATTGTATTTTTTATTATTTATTTATTTACAATGGTGACTGTCCAGAAATAAAATAAAATTCATTCGTTCCTCTTTAAATTAAAAGTCCTGATCCCACTGAAAATCAGTTGCGTGAATGAGCGGCAGACTCTAAATTCGAATATGTTTATTTAAGTTAATTTAATATTTGATATCGATAGGTCATTTGCCATTACTCCGCGAGCCGTATGTAGTTAAGACTTGCGCTAAACCGTACATGCCACTATAAAAAAAACTTTAAAAATTATACACCAACTGCTGGAACAACATGCATTTTAAGAAATATATTATTGAACGATAGTTTTACTTTTACGAAATGATATGGTAATTTAGGAATGCAATTAATGCAGGTCAAGAACACACCACATTTTAAATTATACATTTTATTGCCTCCCCCCTTCCACTGAACACCACATCTCAGAACCTTACCACCCCCCATTCAACATTTACGAGCTACTTTAGGGGATGTCCAACATCGGCTGGCGAAAGGAACCAGTTTTCGTAGCCTGAGGCACTCTCAGTTCGGAATGGAATGCACTATAATATTTATTTTCTTCTTTCACTTTTTCGTCTCCATACTTGCCGGCCCTCTCTGCAACGAGCACTCCTCCGTTCCCACCCAGTTTAAACCATCCTATCCAATATCCTCACTCCTTCCCAGTCCTTCCTCGTCTTCCCTTACGTTCCTCCCATTGAAAGAAGAAAACATGGTGGTAATCCACAATGGAAAAAGAAAATTTGGAAGATTCCAATACAATTGACATGGGCACTGATAACTCTACTGCTGAGTGCCCTAAAACAACATTAACTAACTAACCGTTCGCTTTTCATCACTCTCTCTCTAGCTCTCCCTCTCTTCCTAAACTAAAACTCTCTCCCCCTCACTCTGTCCCTAACTCTCCCTTCCTGTATCTCTTTCTCACTCTGTCCACCCATTTCTTTTTTCCCCTCTCTCCCCCTCGTCGTCTATCTTATCTCTCTCTCTCTCTTACATCTCTCCCCGCGATAATGCGGTGTGGTGTGGCACCTAGTTCAGAGTCTCTCTCCTAATCACTTCTTCTTCTTCTTCTTCTTCTTCTTCTTCTTCATCTTCTTCTTCTTCTTCTTCTTCTTCTTCTTCTTCTTCTTCTTCTTCTTCTTCTTCTTCTTCTTCTTCTTCTTCTTCTTCTTCTTCTTCTTCTTCCCGGAAGACACTCGGTTAAGTTCCCTCTAATCCCCCCTGTTTCTTGGAAGTTCATCATGAGGTTATGTAACTAGCTACACACGCAGGTTCATTCATAGAAGTGTCTCACTCTCATCAGTGCTGAATGAAAGACTCTTGTCTGTTGATGTTGGGCTATTACGTCACTTGTTTATTACGGAGTAGAATAGACGTCAAATAAATAAATAAATAAAAACAGCCGAGGGTCATCTTATATCGAACAAGTTGACTTCTCGGCGAGATTTTTGTACATAGTTCGGTAAAATAAAACAAAGAATTTGACAGATTGATATTTCACTAAGAGCTATTTGCTGAATCAGGAAACAGCCGGTGTATGAACTATTACATTTAAGACAATAGGTGCAAATAAAATTGTGCTAAGCTTTGAAAGGAACTCCATTAATTATACCAGGAAAACGCAAAAGTCGTTGTTAGACGAGTGAACGAGTCATGTGTTGAGTACCCGGGAACATTTGCATTTTAGTTCATTGATATTTAGTTTAGTTGGTATAAGGACGCGTAAACTGAAAGTCCATAATGCGCCACTCTAGCCTGATAGGACATAGGGAGGAAATAACCATGTTGGATCCAGCCTTAGGTAGGAGGTACTCAACACATGGCTCGCTCACTCGTCTAACAACGAAACTTTAGCGTTTTTACTAGTTATGTATAATTATATATAATTATTTAGGATCAAGACTAACGATTAGTTTAAAAATAAACGAAACCTATAGTTGCTTTTATTATATAGACATAGGACATGAATGAGTCAAATGAGAGTGTTTTTTAGCACTTAAATATCACACGCAGCAGTTTCTTTCTGCGTTAAGTCCATTTATTTATTAGTTAGTTACTATATTGGCCTACATTAATATAAATATGCATTTCACTTTTTGAACCTTGTAACGACATAATTACAAAGTAAATGGGTGGGGGTGGATTGGCCGATTTATCTACAATCAGCCTTATAATTAATGCTTATGGCCGTTACAAGTTTCAAAAAGTAAAATGCACATTTAAATTAATGTAGGCCGATATGGTGGTAATAAATAAAACGACTAAACGCAGAAAGAAAATGCTGCATGTGATATTCAAGTGGTAAAAAAGACTCTCATATGGCTAATAATATCAACAGAAATGTAAATAAAGATGTAGGCTGTATGATGTAGGATGTAGGTATTATGGCTTTAGCTGTGAATAGGACAGACGTTAGAAAAAGAAAGAAATGAAAATAAAATTGTAGGATTCCCGCTGTAGGGTATACTCGTCAGATTTAACCGGTGTGACCCCCTTCGCAAAATTGATGCGGATAGGACAATTGTGAAGGGACGTACGAGGGCTGTTTTAGAGGATTCAACCCCTTGCATTCGCATTAACGACTGAGGAAAACCTCTGAAAACACCTCCTGTCAGAATTGCAGGTCTCGACGGGATTCGAACCCGGAACCTCCCGAATCTGAGTCGAGTGCTTTTAAAGCGCTCGAGCCAACACTGTCGGTGAAAAAAGCAAGATTATAGCCGAACCTTGCAGGCTGTAGCCTCTGTACATCAGAGCATGGGTTGTACCTAAGCAAGCAAGGCTTGGCTGTCGTTTTACAAATTTTGTGTGAGATGCTATCTAGTATAAACACATTTGTATTTCTCTGAATATTATTTTTTTCTCCAGAGAAATACGTGATAACGATAAAGTAACCAGCAAATTGTTAAAATCGTGTCTAGCAAGATAAAATAACTCGACACAAAAAGTTAAATCCATCCTTTGACTAGAATCTGATTCTATAAAATGTATTCATCCCTGTTAATGCGCTTAGCCTGACAAAGGGATGATTTGTTAGTATTCCGAGTGGCGCCGACCGTAGGATTAGTGCTGCTAGTTGAACGTTGTGGACTCGCTCTGTGGGATTCCCTTTGAGCTCTGTCCGTCCGTCTGGGTGTGTATCACGTCCAACGATTAAAACCGAGGATGACCTCCGATCCGATTTATATGTGGTCATTACCATTTATAAAGGTTGAAATAAAGTTTTTTGTGGCCCTTCGGCACAGGGGCGGGCTATCACAAACCACAATCAAAAGAGGGGAATGAATTAGAGGTACGTGTATTGCATTTTTCAAGTCTCATTTTATGACGTTTTGTAGCATCTATTTTGGCCACTTCCTAAAACCTATGTATGAAGATTTTTCATATTTTGATTTCAAAATTATGTCAACAATTAATATCAACTGTATAAAAATGTGTATAACAAATTGAAGATACTATGTAAAATAAAATAAAATAGGACTGAAAATTCATAGTTTTAATTGAAAAAATGGCCCTTTTTACCATCTATTTACAAAACGCTATTTTCACGTACACGTTAGTCATGATGTAGGATTATCAATATCTATATCCGGTATCTACACCAAAGTGAAGGAAAGTGAAGGAATCTTCCAAAAATGCTTCACGTTTCTATTCGTCCGTCCGTCTGTGCGTGTGTCACGTCTCACGATAGAAACCGAACATGACATTGTACACTCTGACATATTTATTTATTGACATTGCCCTTGAACTAGGATGATACTGAATATATTTGGTGACACTAGGTGACAGACCAGTTCCCAAGGTCAAGTATAACATTCTGTATCAATACCAATAGGTCAGGTTCGTTTTTATCGTGAGACGTAACACACACACATACGGACGGACGGAATGCAATGCAAGAAATGTGATGCTATCGTCTACTATTTGAATCTTTCGAATTCCCGTCAGAAATTTATTAAGGTTTAATATTTTACTTTATTATATTACTTCTACTAAGTTATTACTAAAAATTCCTTTTAGACAATTACGTATTTTGTTATGACTAATCCTAATAAAACTTCTTATTAAGATAATTAAAATTAGCCAGAATTTAAGTTTGAGAACAATTTTAATTAACTAAATTAACTAAGATAAAAAGTAAGGTCAGCGCATCAAAGCTTGGTCATCGACCCCCCCCCCCCCCACCACCACCTTTGCCCCACACGTCATGGGTTTCCACGGCCCTCTCGTCTCGCGCGTAATCTCCAGGGCGGTGCCCCTGTCATCATCGTATGACAAACGTCACTTGTTTTTCTCGGGAGATCTGCCCTCATCACGAGCACATGTGCTTCGTTTCTAGAAACGTTACGCCAATTAGTTAAACATCTAAAAACATCACGTGTTTATTAATAAGTGACGTATACTATGTTTTATGGACTTCGCATTCTCTTTACGTCGTATTAACATTAAATTCGTTGCTACATTTGTTTCTTCACTTTGCTAATATTTATTTTTTGCACTTTTTGTTTGGCTGGCTTAATTAATATTTGACACAGTCTTGCTAAGTAAATTAGATTTATCTAAGGGTGTTAAATCAAAGTCGTTGAATTTTGTGGAGGTTCGCCGCATCCAAGGAACATTAAAAAATTACAGTGTTTATACAATTTCTGTGACGTGACGAATCACTAAGAAATTTGCCTTAAAAAGTTTTTGAATGAGTCTCAGCCTTGTGAAAGTTTTTTTTTTAATGTGAATAAAGATTATCACTATGTAGCTAACACGCTAACATTTTACTCTCAAAGACTGCCAAGCTTAGTTTGTTGATTATTTTATTTATATCAGGTAATGAGCCGTTCAAACCCCCTAAATGGCACATGCGTCTCAAACACCGATATGATATTATTCATCAGTCTTAAAACACCTTTGACTTTTAGACTATTCCTTACGCCGCATTTGGACATAGAATTGTGTTGAGTCACTTGAAAAAATATTTGCGTGTTCTTGAATTCTGTCATCAATCCTTGCGACTTCTTAATATTTTCTGTTAGCACACACATGCGAATGATACGTCGTACAATAGGCAGGTGATGTATTTATTTCTCTGGGAAACCCACGGATGATGCAACTATGAAGACAAACAGAAGTGGTAGACTTGTCACCTGCATGAAGTGTGTGGGCTTTATGACCCCTCTAAAATATTTATTATCGGGCGGATAACAGAAGTGGTAGACTTGTCACCTGCATGAAGTGTCTGATGACTGACTGACCACCTCTTAATATTATTTATTATCAGGGTCAGGACAAACAGAAGTGATAGACTTGTCACCTGCATGAAGTGTCTGATGACTGACTGACCACCTCTTAATATTATTTATTATCAGGGTCAGGACAAACAGAAGTGATAGACTTCCCTGCATGAAGTGTCTGATGACTGACTGACCCACCTCTTAATATTATTTATGATCAGGGTCAGGACAAACAGAAGTGATAGACTTTTCACCTGCATGAAGTGTCTGATGACTGACTGACCACCTCTTAATATTATTTATTATCAGGGTCAGGAAAACAGAAGTGATAGACTTGTCACCTGCATGAAGTGTCTGATGACTGACTGACCACCTCTTAATATTATTTATTATCAGGGTCAGGATAAACAGAAGTGATAGACTTTGTCACCTGCAGAAGTGTCTGATGACTGACTGACCACCTCTTAATATTTTTTATTATCAGGGTCAGGATAAACAGAAGTGATAGACTTGTCACCTGCATGAAGTGTCTGATGACTGACTGACCACCTCTTAATATTATTTATTATCAGGGTCAGGATTCTTAAGAAATAATTAATCATCTTTGTGGATTCTGGTGTGGCAAAAGGCACAAATATAAGTTCAAGTTTTTAATAGTTGCGTTTAAGACACATAAATTGTGTAATATAACTGTAAACATGTGAACATATAATTTAACTCTCATCCGAAGAAAAGTTTATTATCTTAGAAAATATCAGAATCCACATTCACAATCCACATTCATACCCATAACCTATACTCTCATTCTGTGACTATTAATAAATTTTAGTTAAGTTTTTATTTATTTATTTAAAGGGGCTAAAAAACCCCAAAATTATTTTTTACCACGTAATCTATAGCACAATTTACACTAAAATGACCGTTTAAAAAATTATATCTTGTAACTGTGATTTAACACGAATTTTTTTAATTTTTTGATCCAGAAATTAGCGAAAATTGGTGTTTTTGGGGAAAATTTCTTAAATCGCTTTAAACTCCTTCTTTTTTGGTCCACATAGATACTAGAGCAAAGTACCAATCTAAAATGCCCCTTATAACAATCGTGTCTTGAAACTGTGCCCAAATAAACCCTCAAACACCCAAAAATATGCATTCCAAAATCACACCCAACTTGGCAATCAGCGTATTTTGACCAACTACTTGCCCAGATTACAAAACAAAATATAGAGAATTTACAGAAAAGGCTGTAGAGTACGTCATAATGGCTTATATTTATTTGTATCAAAATCCTCCAAGGTCACGGGGCATTAAAGATCGTCCCCATGTTATTTCTTATGGAGATTTTTGCCGATGGGACCTAGCTCGAAAAATGTCATGTTTGACAATTTTTTGGGAGGTCATGGTGGCCCCAATAATTTGTTCTGTTAATTGCTAAATTCATACTAGTTAGCCTGAATGAAATATATTTTTTTGAGTTTAGCGGTTAAATCCCCTTAACGTCTATCATATTCAGTTAAAAAAACTGATTTAGAAAGGAGGTCAACAAAATATATCTATAAGGCATAGATGCAGACAAATAGTAATATTAAACAACAATGTATTAATAACACAATAATTTTGGTAGCAAATTAAAAAAAGATATTAATTGCAATTTATTAATAAACAAAAGAAAACAAAAATCATCAGAAAAAAAACGAAAAGAACAAATATTTAGAAGACGTCCCTTTTAAACGAAATTAGGTTCCCAAAAAAAAGGGAACAGATATCGGGAGTAATCAAACTTTCGCGGAAAAAACCCACCAAACGCAAAACCTTCATTTTTTTGGGTTCAAATCTTGATAACATTTAGTACAAAAGTTTTTGACACTAATTTTTAAATTATGCGACATTAATTTTTTAAAAATTAATCAAAAAATTAATTGATTTTTCTTTCTCGTCTTAAAAAATTTTATCCTTAAGTATAAACATTTTTGGCGTAAGAAAATCTTCCAACCCCATCGCGATCGAATTGAGGACAAATCTGCTACCAAAATAAAAGCCCCTCGCCCCAGCTAAAACCCCCCCCCATTCCCTTTATTTTTTCGCCACTCTTATTCATTGCTGGGCTTTAATTTTGGGCGGCTTAAAATTTCCCTTCGAGAGAGAAAAAAAAAATTAAATTTATTTCTTTTTTTAAATACTTTTTTTTCTCGATAAATCTCAGAAAAAATTTCACAATTCCGATTGTCCAAAAAGATTTCAAACATTTATTTCTTCTATTCATCCCTCTAAAAATTTTTCCTTTTCATACCATGCCCCTTACGTTCCCGGGTCGCAGGGGGCTGATAAAATATCTCTGACAGACTTAGAGGGCCCTAGAATATTCTTGCCCCGATTCAAATAAACCACACTGCGCAAGAAGTTTCTTTCGGGGTTTACCATGGAAAATATTGTTTTGACCCCCGGCAACCCGACTGATTCCTAATTTTTCCCCAGTAATTAAATGTGTTGGTACTCGTTTTTGTGGAGCGTCTCGCACCCAAAATGCAGAAGGCCCGGGTTTTTCGATTCCCCTAAAATTTAAAAAATTTTTATTTGATTTGTTTAAAGTCGCAGTTTTTTTTTAAAAATTTGAAAACGGTGACTTAGAGGCCCTAGCAACGAGGAAAAAAAATTTTAAGGGTTGTTTGATCGGCCTTGTTTATTCTGGGTTGATCGGGGTTTTGCACTGTCCATACCATGATTGCTTATTTCCTATTAAAAAATCGATTTTTGCTGGTTTTCGCTCACTCAGAAATTTGGGCGGGGCCTACAGGGTTGGCTTGGTCCTTTGGTTTAAACCCACACTGAAAAATTTTTGTGTGATGGGTCTTAAAAAACATTTTTTTTTTTTTTTATTTTTTATTACAACATTTTAAAGGAAAAAAAAAAATATCAACCGTTCACTTAAAAATTTTACTAAGATCTGTATAAAAAAATTTTAGAGAGCACAGAACATCTGCTCCTTCTTTAACAAGGTACCCCTTTTAAATTTTTATTTAAAATTTTCCCAAATGTCTGGCAGCTTCGCCTGCATTTAAATGTAAACACACTTTAGTAATGAACCTTTTTTGTATAAAGAAACAGCTTTGTTTTTAAAAGTTGTAGTTTAAAACAAAGAAAAATTGGAAAACGTTATTTTTTTCTGAAAAAAATAACAACGATTTGGAAGGATCTTTATTTAACATAACCTTTTAATTTTCCAAAAAATTTTTTTTTTATTTTTTTTTACTTTAATATTAATGCATAACCTTATACTTTCTTTTTTAGTTTTCTTGATATGATCTACGACTCTAGTCATACATAAAGCCTAGAGTACCCCGCTTTTTTTCCAGCGTGGGTTCCGTCTCCAATAAAAAAACCCAAACGTTTGCCCCATTGGGGGCAGCGTTTTTTTTTTGTTTAGTATTGCACTTTAACAAGATGTACAAATGTTTTTTGGTGACCCTGGGGGAAATGGGGGACCCCGGGACTCCACCAAACAGTGAATTTTTTATTTTTTTATTTTTTAGGTTATATGATTAAGTAGCTTTTGCTCCTCTTTCGGGACTCCCCTACCCGTTTACTAATTCAAAATCTCCAAAAAGAAACCAAAAGAATAATTTGGGAGCGAAGCGAAGACTTCAAATTTTACTGACCCCAAAAATTTACTCGGGGGTTTTTTTTTTTTTTTTTTTTTTTTTTGTCTGAAAAATTCTAACCCGGGAAACGGTATCCGATTTATGAAAATTTGACAGGACCCCGAAAAACTTGAAATTTGAGGTGTATTTTTTTTGGGGGACAATCGAAAAAAAAAATTTTTTTCCCTGAAAAGTATTTACGATTTTTTTTTATTTTTAGTGTGATATTTTCGTGACATTTGGGCCAATTCTGACCAAACGGGTGGGGCTACAACGTTCATATTATACATGGACATCAAGGTTATGGTGGATGTAGTACCTTTTGAAAGAAAAAGTTGAAAAAGTTAGCCAGAATCCATAGAAATAAAGCTTTTAATATATTTTTTTTTTGCGATATTTTCGTGCCATTTGGGGCCAATTCTGACCAAACGGGTGGGGCTAACAACGTTCATATCATACATGAACATTAAGGTTATGGTAATGTAGTACCTTTGAAAGAAAAAGTTGAAATAGTTAGCCAGAATCCATAGAAATAAAGCTTTTATATAAGTTTTTTACGGGAAATAATACCAATTGACAGGTAACAAAAGAAACTTGTCAATAATCACCAACAATGCGTAGGCAGCAAAACTAAGAACTTGCAAAAGTAAAGATATCCCATGCAAACTAAAAATTTTAAAAAGCTCATCCATCAACGCGGCGGGACTTTAGCGTTTTCCTAGTTTGGCTACATGCCATTGTCGAACAACCTCTAACACACATCATCATCATTATCCATCGCCGTTTCCTGCTTCTAGCAGGGTCAGCTTGGGTTTAGAAACCAAATTTTTCCACTTCTTTATATCCTCCCACAATCGCATCTCTTCGACATCTTCCCAGCTTTCTCCTCTTGCCTCCAAGTCTCTTGCTTTGATGTTCTGCCATCTCTTTCTTGGCCCATCTTATTCTTCCTTCTTCAATCCGTCTTTCATACATTTTCATGGGCATCCTATCTTCCCCATTAGTTACATATGTCCATACCATCTGAACCGTGTCCTTCCCATCCACTTTTACTAGTATACGTTAAGATTGTAAATACAGTTGTATATAAAATAACTAAATTAAGTAATAACGCCAGGCGTTACTGCAAAAGAGTTGACAAAGCTAAAATAAGTATATTTGTTTGATTAGCATCTTGCCGTATTCAGTCATACAATGATTTACAAATAAGGACAATACATCAAACGTAGAAACGCATCCTATCTTCCCCATTAGTTACATATGTCCATACCATCGAACCGTGTCTTCCTTCACTTTTACTAGTATACGTTAAGATTGAAATACATGTATATAAAATAACTAAAAAAAAGTATAACGCCAGGCGTTACTGCAAAAGAGTTGACAAAGCTAAAATAAGTATATTTTGTTTTATTTCATCT